>LR990108.1:12509181-13709181 GCA_905147225.2 Euproctis similis | reverse complement strand
AAGATATTCAATACCCACAAGACGAACCACTGTACGCTTGATTATAATGATAGAGCAATAGTAGAGTCACGCAGTTCGGTGCACAAATGAATACATTTCAAAATATCGACGTAAAGTGGCTTTTGCCGCGTTTCCCTCGGTGAGGTATCCGGAGGCCCAATCCCTTTCTCTCTCCCCTTCCCATTCCACTCCCGACCCCGTCCATATCTGGCAAAGCAAATATAACACTATATGTATTCAGGTGTCCATGGGCGGCGTTTCTTGCTCACCATCAGGTGACATACCTCCTTGTTTGCCCCCTATAGCATAAAAAATTACATACGTACTATAAATAGTGATGTCTCTTCGTAATTTTTTTCAATGAAATATAGGTATTTGTAGATAGTTATGTTTGGTTAAATGTCTGAAGGTTGATAAATCACATATATTATAATAATAATTGTATATTTGATAACTTTAAAAAAAAAATCTTATCTAGTAAATTGGAATATTAAATTTTTGTTAGTCAAATTAACGAAATGTTCGTTATTATGTGACAAAATGGGTGATATGAATGTGAAAAATGTATTTATTACAGATGTCGGATTTTGATACCATTTTTTTGTGATTTTAGTTCATATTTTTCTTTTTCAGCCTGTGGAGAACGCAACGAAGCAGGTCGCATTGTTGGAGGTAGCAACTCCAGCGTGAACGCGTTCCCCTGGCTTGCGCGCGTAATATATAGAAAAGCTTTTGGGTGTGCTGCCTCCCTCATTAACAATAAATATGTTTTAACAGCTGCACATTGTATGAAAGGGTAAGTATTGTATGATTATAATAGAGACAAGACCAAGGGATTTAGTAACGTAACATAATCCTGAAGCCTAACACAAGTTTAGGTTTGTTTTAGTTGCTATAAAGCTGATTAATATACTAGCTGAAACAGCGAACTTGGTACGGCCATTCTTATTATCCTTAAATGACATTAAAACAACTTTTAGGATTATATCGCATTTATTTATTACTAATATACTCGTGAAAATGATCTCTGTAAAGAGTTCGAAACGTCGGGAAATAAGTAATATTAGTAATAAATAAACGCGATATAATCCTAAAAGTTGTTTTAATGTCATGAACGTGATTCGCGAAAGTCTTAGAGATAAATATATATTATTATACCTAAAAAGGTTAACATGTTCCATAATAAATGGTCTCGGTTGATCCCGTGTTTGAATCCAGGCTCACACCAATGACTTTTCGAAATTGTTTTCGGAAGTTATGTGTGATAAATATCGATGACTGAAAACTTTTTGCCCGGTATGGCAATAGGTTCGCTACCTATTCCATTTGGGACATAAACGTAACGGCGAGACGAGGCTTAACAGCCGCTGCCTACACCTTCGGATAGAAAAGGCGTGAAGTTATGTTATGTTTGTTGTTTTTTATAATAATTGATCCATGGTGCATAACTGTAAGTTTAAATTTATAATTTGCGACCGTTTTCGCAACATTTTTTCTATAATACTTCGTTTTTATTTACTTTAACGTGATGCTTATATAGCCTTTGTTAAAAAATCGGTTATATAATGCAGATTTCTTTTTTATATCGCAACTAAACTTAACCTCTTTTAGTAAATAGACATAGTAGAAGACTCTTCCTCAAAACATTAGTATGACAATAGAGAGAATAAGGCTTGGTCAATATAATCCACTTCATCTCTTATCATATTCCTTCCCATTCCAGTTTTGAGTGGTTCATGTTTCGAGTCACATTCGGTGAGCATAATCGCTGCGTCCAAACCCAAGTGGTGGAATCCCGATACGTGCTCAAAGTTATTGCCCACGATTTTGCTATGTCCCATCTGAGCAACGACATCGCATTGGTGCTGTTGAGCAGTCCCATCGAATACTCTCATGCAGTACGCCCTGTGTGTCTACCCAATAAAACAGGTAAGTTATATTTTAATATAGCTAGTTAACTTATTTATGATCAAGCTATTCCATCACTATATACCAACACAGCGTCTCGATAACCCAGAGGTCGAACACTTCGCTTCTAATTAAAGAGTCTTCTCGGAAGTTATCTAAAGTTATTTACCAATGCACAGCCCAAACCACTGGACGGATCGTGCAGAATCTTGCCAAGCTAGATGTGCAATTTTACCGCTAAAGAGATAAAATAAGGGATGAAAGTTTGAAAGAAACTGGTCAATTTTAAAACGATCGGGCTGAGACTTCGCATGCTTAAAGCTACTCTGACATAGGCATCCCCTAACAAAGTATTTTGATATATTCCACCCTTAAGGGGATAATAGGTACTTGGTAAACGCCGCAAAAACTATACTTCTTAACGCGAGCAAAGCCACAGGCAAAAGTTAGAGTGTGATAAATATTGATGAATGACCAAATTGTGCCTGATGGTTGGCAATAAGTTTCACCGAAGCGAGGGATAACAATTGTTGCCTGCACCTCCGGGTGGAGAAAGGCAATCTTTGAGGCAAATCTTTGCCTATTATGTATTGATACAATTTAAGGATTTGTGCCGCTGTATTCACAATAAATTTAATTGCTTTTCGGGATCGCCATAAAAGTATATTATAATGGAATACAAATAAGATAAAGGTTTTTTATTATTATTTTATTATAACTGCATAATAAATTGAACAGTAACTTACGAACCTTTGAAATTTATTACTTTTCTGGCTTCATAATAAGGAAAATAACATAACAAAACTTCACGCCTTTTTCTACCCCAATGTGTAGGCAGTGGCTGTTAAGTATCGACTTGCCTCTATGTTTACATCCCAAATGGAATAGGTGGCTAACCAATTGCCCTTTTCGAAAAGTCATTGGTGTGAGCCAGGATTCGAACCCGCGACCTCTTTATTCAGAGGCAGGGTGCTCGACCACTGGACCAGCAAGACATGTCATATTATATGTTTTAGCTAAATAAGAGGATAAATAATAACTATAAATTCGTTTCATAATCATTATTACGTTATTTTTCCCGTATAAAAAACCACTTTCTTTTTGTGCAGTCGGGTTTATTTTTTTCACTGTTTCTGTAACTTAATATGACTGAAAGTAATATTAACGCAAATATATTTTGATATGGTCCGTTCAAATTTACAATACGATATTGATTGTCTATGCTACGCTTATAAAAGGAGAATTGAATATTTTATATGCCTAGTTTATACAAATTTATTTTTAAAGCATTTGACTGCCGTGAAATTTAATCTTTTATACTGATATACACCCGTATATTGCCTCAATTCATTGTTATTGGCCATGAACTAATTGTATAATGTCAAAATTATGTAATCGGTTCATGACAGTAACAAATACAATACAAAATCTATATGCAAATGGCCATTCTGAATTAGTGAATGAGTTTACAATAAAATCCCCGCTCCGCTATAGCAATGGTGAGTAATTTGCTTACATTTAAAAACAAATTATGATTAGTCTCGGTGGTCCAGTGGTCGAGCAGCCCACTTCTGAAATAAGAGGTCGCGGGTTCAAATCCTGGCTCACACCAATGACTTTGTCGAAATAAATTTCGAAAGTTATGTGTGATAAATATCGATGACTGAAACCTTTTACACTCACGACCAAGTCTATATCCTATTGCAAGAGTCGGCAGTATTTTGTATTTTTTTGTATTTTTTATTTTTTTGTATTTTTTGTATTTGCATAACTGTAACACTATATGTGTTTAGGTGACCATGGGTGGCGTTTGTTGCTCACCATCAGGTAACACGCCTGCTCATTTGCTCCCTATACAAAAAAAACATTTACCTACATTAATACATATTTGTTTCTAAGAATAAGTTTCTATACATATTTGTTTCTAATACAACTTATACAAGAAAAAATGTATCGGACTATAAGGCACATTTTTTTTGAGTTGGAGGACGTGCGTTAAATTTTTACGCCCCAAATAGAATAGGCGGCAGAATCTATTAACTTATATTATTAGGCACAATTTGGTCAGTCATCGATATTTATCACACATACCTTCCGAAAATAAATTCCGAAAAGACATTAGTTTGAGCATCGATCCCACGACTTCTTGATTTAGAAGCACGAGTTCGACCACTGGACTTATCGCGTTTATAACACTAGATTTGATCGTCCTCTCGAACTCCTAAATATTTTGTATAGTTCCGAACAAGTCAATATTCGATCGAAACTGTGACACGATACGCTAATAATAGTGGATTGGATTAGTGTTTTATGACACAGATTTGCAAGTCCCTAACCAAATTTATTATACTCTTATTAAGCTGTGTCGTAAATATTTTTCCAAGAATCGTTATACCTTTTATAAATTCTGTCGACGTTGTTACTAAGATACGAGTGAATTCTACCGGTCTTTTTTATTTTATCGAAATGAGGGAACTGCGCAAAATCTGGTAAGTGACTCTCGCTGACCGCGTCGAAAACAAGGTTGTAAGGAACTTAGATTGATAGAGAGTGTCGGTGTAAAGGTAAGAAAGAATATGCTCCGATAGTTTGGACATGTAGAACGAATGGATGATTCAAGATTTACTAAGCAAATATACAATGCAAAAGCGGATGGATGTACGAGTTGAGGATGGCCACGGCTCAATTTCCATGACCAATGAGAACGAGTTATGGAGGAAGGTTAGGAGATGTAAAAATCGACGCGCGTGTATGAAAAGAGTTATGAAAGTCAAAGATGCAAGTGAGGCGTGTAAGAAACGCGCCTTATGGTGCTCTGTCCCCTCTGCCGTAGTATAAATAAGATATGACCTTGACAGTTATTTTACAGTTTAAGTCATTGAGAAGCAAGAGTAGAGAAGCTGGCGGATGAGCATGTCTAAACTTTTGTTACAGAACAGGACTACGCTGGTACCATGGCGACAGTAGCAGGCTGGGGAGCTACAAGCGAAGGTGGCAATTGGTCTTGCGTACTTTTAGAAGCTGAACTGCCAGTCTTAAGCAACGAAGCATGCAAAAACACTAATTATAATGCTTCTAATATTAAGGATGTCATGATGTGTGCTGGGTACACGAAGACAGCGCATCAGGATGCTTGTACGGTAAGCAAACATGCCTGCAAGTTACCAAGTAGACAATTAACAAAATATGACACTCA
The DNA here is from genome assembly GCA_905147225.2 of Euproctis similis. Lineage (NCBI taxonomy): Eukaryota > Metazoa > Arthropoda > Insecta > Lepidoptera > Erebidae > Euproctis > Euproctis similis. The sequence goes on along the minus strand of LR990108.1, from coordinate 13,704,077 downwards.
TTTGGGCAATTTCATTCACCTACCGTGAAACATATTACAAAATATTACTTTTTTATATTATATATATTATTATTATTAAATTATTTTATTTATTTGATATCTGACGTTTAAATAATCCTCTTTTGCTTTTAAATGCACATCAGCTAATAAAGATTTTTGTAATTTTCAAAAATTTAAAAATTGTATACTTCGAGAACACTGCTAAGGCAGAGTACTTTCCCACACTTCCCTATCATTCACATCCTCCACACTAACACTCTTCTTAATCATGTCGTCTTTTACACAATCCATCCATAATTTCTTAGGTCTTCCTCTTCTCTTATTTTCTTCCACATTCAGTTTTATAATTCTTTTCGCAATTTGTGTATCTCGTTACATGCCCATATCACGCAAGGCGGGGTGTGCATTATCATGCTCTAATAATACTGATCGATTCCAGGGCGACAGTGGAGGTCCGTTAGTGGCAGAGAACGAGGAACACATGTATGATCTGATAGGTAATTTTTACTTTTATTTAATTTCCAATGTTTCTGAGGTTTTAACTATTATGTAGGTTATATTTAACATATCGTATCAGTTCCAAATCAAGCAATTAAATATCAAATATATAAAATACTATCAGACCCAGCAAACGTTGTCTTGTCAGAAAAATAAAGCTTTTGATAAACAAGTGAAAAATATGGGTTAAATGTAGAGGAGTGAAAATTGTACGTATTTTTGTATGTTGTTTCATAAAAAAATAAAGTAAAATAAATATAAAAAAATAGGTGTGAACTACCCTTAATAATTGATGCTGTCCGATTCTCAGACCTACCCGATATGCCTAAAAAATTTCATGACAACCGGTCACGCCGTATTGGAGGAGGTCAATAACGCACACCATGACACGAGAATTTTATTTATTATTCATAGATAGTCCCATATTATTTTGGAAAAACAACTCATGTGGGGAACGAATCTGCTGCCGTCTGTTCGTCAGTGGATAGTATGGATACTAATGCCGTTAAATATTAATATAGTAATCATTCATTATTTCTTATTTATTTCATTAAAGTATACGTAATGGGTCGGTGGTCCAGTAGTCGAGCACCCACTTCTAAATCTAGAGGTCGCGGGTCCGATTCCTCACACTGGCTCACACCAAGTTCTTTTCGGAAATTATGTGCAAAGTATATCGATGACTGGAACACTTTGTGCCCGGTATGACAATAGGTTCGCCACCTATTCCATTTGGGACGTAAACATAATGGCGAGACGAGGCTTAACAGCCACTGACTACATCTTAGGGTAGAAAAAGTTATGTTATGTAAAGTTTAAGTACATTTTTTTTTCTGTCCACATGATTTTATCTTCTGTCTTCGTTTAGGTATTGTTTCTTGGGGTCTCGGATGTGCAAGAATAGGTTATCCAGGAGTCTTCACGAGGGTAACCAAATACTTAGACTGGATCAAGGACAATACTGAAGAGGCATGCTATTGTGCATACTGAGAATACAAATCGTATTGACATGCAATGCAATAAAAATTGATTCAAAAACTGGTTCAAGTTAATTGATAAATAAATAATTAATAGTACGTATTTTTATTAGTATTTAATTATAATACAGATATTGTTATTAAATGCTTGTACATGTAACACTGTTTTATTGTATTAATAGCCTAATTACAGTTCTTTGGCATAAGAACTATGTCATTGCAAGATACCCTGATTAGTGGCGGCCTTAGGAGATGGCGAAGAGGGTAATCGCCCGGGGCCTCGCGCTTACAGAGGCCTCGCGTCAAGCAAATATATATTTTTTTATTATATTTATTTTAATTTAAACATTTTGATTATGAATCTTATTAATATATAACAGAAAAATGGAAATAAAATTATTTATTTAAATCATAATTGGTAATTTAGTTAGGATATTCGATCGTCCTTTAAACAGTGGTAGAGCCAAGTAGTTCGCTGCATGAATGGGCCGGCTCGGCCAGTGAAATACCACGACCTCTCAGAAGATCAACGTAAAATGGCTCATGCTGACTGTCGTTCGGTGAGAGAGGGACATGGAGGCCCACCTCCCTTCCCCATCCTTTCCCATTCTACTCCCTTAAAGGTCGGCAGCGCAACTGTAACACTATTGTATATGTGTTGCAGATGTCCATGGGCGGCGCTAGTCACTTTCATCAGGTGACACGCATGCTCGTTTACACTGCTATCCCATAAAAAAAAGAAATTCAAGTACTGCAAGTAATTCAATATATATAAATGTTATAACAAACATAAGTTCACGCTTTGTTACCCGAAGGTGTAGACAGCGGCTGTTAAACCACGTTTCGCCGTTACGTTTATGTCTCAAATAGAATAGGTGGCGAACCTATTGTCATACCGGGCACAAAGATTTCAGTCATCGATATATATCACACATAACTTCCAAAAACAATTCCGAGAAATCGTTGGTGTGGGCCCGGAATCGAACACACTACTTCAGAACTAAAAGCGGGGAGCTCAACCAGATCAGAAATATATAAATTCATAATAATTAATAATAATTATTGTAACTGCAACAAATTTAAAAGAAACTTTTAACAAGAAAGTCTGATCTATAGGTTAAGTAAAGTACTGTATGAGTGGATATACATAATATGATACAAGTATCTTAGTATAGGGAAGGCTGTATTCAGGTTCAAGTTTATGACGCCAGTTCTATAAGTGCAACGTACCCTGACTATCCTCAGTGTCCTGTCGCTCGTCTAGGTCTATTCTAGTTACATTTGTGAGAAATTTAGAGTTATTATTGTAAATGTTTAAATTTTACGCATTTTTTTAATATGTGGAATATTGTAAGTATTGTGTTGATATCGCTGAGCGTCGTGAGATGTATGGTAAGGAAGCTAATCATAGATATTTATTATCCCGGTGATAATTCTAGCTTGATTAATAAATAGTAAAAAACCACCTTATTTATTGAATTTTCGCAGTATTATAATACTATATATTATTACTTTGCTGATGAACAAAATTCAATTAAATGAGCCAAGATGAATCGAAAAATTTGTTTCAAAGCTTTGTTATTTAATGATCAAAGAGACAAGAATTATAATATTGTTCCATTGCACTTTTACTAATAGGCTATTTGAATAATTACTCGTTCACGACAGCCACTATTCATTTTATTACTCAAGGTTAATCCAGATAATAATAAAGAGACCAATATCGAGATGACTGCCGAATCAATGATTGAAGATGGCGACTCTTCCCGGAGCTGTGCCTGCCGTAAGTATTCTGGCATTTTAATTCGAATTCTATAACCGAAAAGCTATTACCATACTATATCATAACAATACACACAACTTGAATACAATACCCATACTATTGTATGTGCATATTTTAGTAAAATACTTAGTTCGCAACTAAGAGTATTCCGCAAACTTAATTCAGCAGAACAGAAAGTGTATTGCCGGGTAGGCAGAGAGAAGATGGTGCCATAAAGCATGATTCTTACACGCCTCACTCGCTTTTTTATTTAACTTTCATTACTCTTGTCATACACGCTCGTCGATATTTGAGGCTCCTGACATTACCTTCCTCCAGGACTTGTTCTCTTTGGTCATAGAAAATGTTTAGTAGCCGTCCTCTTCCGTCAGAACAGTATTCTACCTATTTTTTTTTTCAAATCCATATATCTTATACATAAAATTCTCGTGTCACAATTTTCGTTCCCATACTCTTCCGAAACGGCTTGACCGATTCTCATGAAATTTTGTGTGCATATCGAGTAAGTCTGAGAATAGGACAACATCTATTTTTTATTCCCCTAAATGTTAAGGGTGAAATTCCCCATTAAGGTCCCCTAAATATTTTTTTTTAATTTTTCGAGATATTTCTGTTTTATATTTTTTTTATAAAACAGGATACAAAAATACATACAACCCTAAATTTTCAACCCCCTACAATCAACCCCTATTTTTAAATTTTATTTTTTGGCAAGACAACCTTTGCCGGGTCAGCTAGTTATTATGTAAATTAAGATAATATCATAATATATTTATGCCAACCAGAGTCCCACTAATAGGAATCGACTTATATTTCTTACTAAGCTAAAATATAATCAAATGTAACTTAACCTACTTTGCCGAAGCTAGAAACAGTTAGTCGAAATATAACCGGATTCCACTTCTTCGTGTGTCTGGTTTTAGGTTGTGGTGAGCGCAACGAAGCCTCCAGAATCGTGGGCGGGGTGGAGACAACTGTAAACGAGTTTCCGTGGGTGGCACGCCTCTCGTATCACAACAAATTTTATTGTGGCGGATCACTTATTAACGATAGATATGTGCTCACCGCTGCGCACTGTGTAAAATCGTAAGACAAAGACATACATTCCTAACTTTAAGCATTTTTATACCAGAAGGTGTAGACAGCAGATATAAACCAAGTAAATATCTTGCCACATATTTACGTCCCATAATTGAATCGGGGCGAAACCATTTGCCATATATCGGGCTCAATGTTCTCAGTCGTCGATATTTATCACACATAACTTCCGTAAACAAATTATTGGTGTGAGTCCGTAATGGAACCCACGACTTACAAATTAGAACCTCGACCACTGTAGCCCCGGGCTATTAATTTTAAATATATATGTATAATATATATATATATGTATTTTAAATATATATATATGTACTTAACTTACTTCTCTTCTTACTTCAGGTTTATGTGGTTCATGATGAAGGTGACTCTTGGTGAACACAATCGTTGTAACAACACGCACCGTCCTCTAACTTACTACGTGGTCGAAGTCGTCTCTAATAACTTTACCTTTGCCAACTTCAATCATGACATTGCACTGCTTAGATTGAACACTCCTGTCCGCATTACTGACTCTGTGAAACCAGTTTGTTTACCTAAGAATATAGGTAATGCATTTTTCTTTAACAAATGGAATTTATTGGCAGTAAAGTACCATATTTCTTCTAGAGTTTTCTACAATACCTTACGCTTACGACAAATATTCTATGAGGCCAAAAAGCACGCGGTTCACCAGGTGGGAAATGACTAGTTCCGTCTGCAACACCTGAAACGCTGATACTGTTACAATTGCGTTTCCGGCTTTTAATGGAGTGAAGGAAGAGGGGTGGTGGTTACATGTCTCACCGAAAGGAACGTGGAGAATATCGTTGTATAGTAGCTTATACTATACAATGATATTATGCGAGTTCGTGCCATTACATTAGTTGAGCCGGCCCATCTATGCAGCTTACTGCATGGCTCTACCAGTGTATTGCTATCCACATCATCAATGAATGATACTCAAGACACTTTTTCTAATTGCTCTAAATAGTTTACTATTTGTAGAAAAAAGCTATGCAGGCGTATATGCCACAGCAACTGGTTGGGGTCACTTAGGGGAAGGAAAAAACCAATCTTGCTTTCTAAGAGAAGTGGAAGTACCGATCTTGAGTAACGTGGAGTGCAAGGAGAGTAAATACACTTCTTCCATGATAAGCGACACTATGATGTGTGCCGGTTACCTTGCTGAGGGGAATAGAGACACCTGTCAGGTATGTGTTTATTACAATATTCATGTCTCATGCCGGAGTTTCTATATAACATAACTTCACGCCTTTTGTTACCCGAAGCGGCTGTTAAGCCTCGTCTCGCCGTTATGTTTACGTCCCAAATGGAATAGGTGGCGTACCTATTGCCATACCGGGCACAAATCGATATTCAGTCATCGATATTTATCACACTTAACTTCCGAAAACAATTTCGACAAGTCATTGGTGTGAACCAGTGTCAGGATTCGAACCCGGACCTGTGGATCAGAATCCGTGTGCTCTACAACTGGACCACCGAGACTATCAAACTGTTTCTGATCTATTTAAATTGTTTATTTTTATATTAACAATAGTTTCCATAGTCCAGTGATGGGCCTAGCTACTGAATCAAGAAGTCCTGGGTCGAATACTGGCTCACAACAATAACTTTTTGGAATTATTGACTGACAACGATTGTGAGTTATAATAGGTTCCACCACCTAGTCCAGTTGGAACGACAGATTGAGGCTTGTAAAAAAGGCGTTAAGATGTGAAAAAAAAAATTGTTTCTTGTTCGTATTATTTTCAGGGAGACAGTGGCGGTTCTCTATCAGCTGAAAGAAATGACAAGCGTCATGAACAATTGGGTGAGTTTATCAATTTATAATTCTACTAGCGCACTCAAGTAGACAGTGGTAGAGCCAAGCAGTTCGCTGCATGAATGGGCTGGCTCGACCGGTGAAATACCACAAACTGTCAGAAGATCGGCGTAAAGTGGCTCATGCCGCGTTTCGTTCGGTGAGAGAGGTACACGGAGGCCCACCCCCTTCCCCATCCTTTCCCATCCTATTCCTAATAATTTTCAAATTTTTCATAAAACTCCTGCCAGTGTCAAAGAACAATTAAGAATATTTATTGATACGAAAATACACTCGAGAGCAATGAATCCGGGTCACTTAAAGAATCCTAAAAATCTCGGAAACTAAAAATGCTAGGTTAATGCAATAAATTGTATTTAATAGACAATGTAATACTCCTTAAATGAAGGTATTAAAACTTCTTAGTTATTGTAAAGTTATATCATAAAAAAATCAAATTTGAAAAAGGGCCACTTTCGAAGATGGAACTACGAAATTACAGCATTTGGTTTTGCTTTTGTTTGTAATCTGTCATTTATGTGGGTACATAAACCATGTTGATAGTGCTCTATATTCATTATTCAAGCTGAAATTATGTCGCTTACGCCTGAAGAATGCACCAGAATACTTACAATGCTGGAAACCGGCCGGAGTCAGCGCGATACAGCCAGGACTGTTGGTGTGTCGCTGTCAACAGTACAAAGAGTTCTCCGACGTTACGAAGAAACTGGTTCTAACCTACGCAGACCAGGAACGGGCAGAACCAGGTATACCACAGCACGAGAAGACCGATACTTGGTGAACACCATGCTTCGAAATCGCTTTCTCACAGGAACTGAACTCACCAATCAGTTTCAACGCCTCGGAGGAAGTAACCCAAGTGCATGGACAGTAAGACGTCGGCTTGCTGAATCTAACTTAAAACCCCTTAGACCTGCAAACGGCCCTAAACTGGAGCGTGGGCATCGTATTTCAAGACTAAGATATGCCCAGAGCCACGTAAATTGGAGTATTGAAGATTGGTCAAAAGTTATGTTCTCCGACGAATCAAAATTTATGCTCTACAAGCACGATGGAAGACACAGAGTGTATCGAAGACCAGGGGAAAGATTCAAGCAAGCATGCATCGAGGAAAAAGTAGCCTACGGTGGTGGGTCTGTACTTGTGTGGGCCGGAATTTCTTCTGAAAGTCGCACAGAGCTGGTGATCATAGAAAACGGCTCTTTAACTAGCGTAAGATATGTGGAAGAAATCCTCAATGATCACGTTGGTCCATTTATGGTCAATTTAGGTGAGGATGCTATATTTATGCATGACAATGCCCGACCTCATACAGGTAGGATTGTGAATGACTACCTTCAAGAGATGAACATTACTCGTATGGAGTGGCCAGCGCGCAGCCCGGATATCAACCCGATAGAGCATGCTTGGGACGAGCTAGGCAGATGCGTAAAACAACGAAACCCTCCCCCAATCACGCTTCGTGAGCTCAAAATTGCTCTCACAGAGGAATGGGAGAATATTCCCCAAAATCGTTTATGGAACTTGGTGTACAGCATGCCAAACCGCGTAAACGCAGTAATGGAAGCACGAGGAGGCAATACGAAGTATTAAAATTCAAGAAAATCGTAATAAAGTTCAAAAATTTCATGTTTCCTATTTTTGTTTTAAGGAGAGATCAGCAGATTTTTTCTTTATGTAATTTTGTGTTAATAAAATGTATGGTGACTCATATTTTTTTTACTTTCATTTAAGGAGTATTACATTGTCTATTAAATACAATTTATTGCATTAACCTATCATTTTTAGTTTCCGAGATTTTTAACATTCTTTAAGTGACCCGGATTCATTGCTCTCGAGAGTACTTCTGAATTTGCGACTGTACTAATATTATAATTATGTTTTTTTTACAGGCATAGTATCCTGGGGTATTGGTTGCGGCCGGCCTGGATATCCAGGCGTTTACACCAGAGTGACTAAATACCTAGAATGGATCAAAGAAAACTCCAATACGGGATGTTTTTGTTCAGATTGAAGTATTTAACTTCACATTAAATTGTCTATATTAATAATACATTTATTGCTAACGTATATTATGTGTATTTCCAATGATTGATTATTTTAATATTAAACTTATTTTATTTTAAAATTTAATTGTTATAATATATTATTTTTCCTGTTAGACGTTAGATAGAGGGTATCAACGGGGTGGTTTTTTTTATAATCCATGTTATGATACAGTAAAGAAAATGTAAAATCCAAAATCTACTTATTACTTTTGATGCGGAAGAAAGTTCGCCTGGGCAACTAGTATTTTATAAAAGTGAAGTTAGTCGGATCTTATTTTCTCTTTCTGTGATTTGGCTTGTAGTTTCTTTACGCTTAATTCAGACTTCGATTGGGGGTAGTCTTCCTTTAAGTAATAGGGAGTATTCTGAAGGTTATTTTTGTTCTTTTAATTTGAACTTTATTACATACATACATAACTTCACGCCAAATCCCTTGCGGGGTAGGCAGAGAGAACAGAGCGCCTTATTTTATTTTTTTGCAAGCGTTGCACCTGATGGTAAGCAACCTACGCCGCCCATTGACACCAGCAACACATATAGTGTTACTGTGGCGTTGACTACATTCAAGGGAGTAGGAAAGGATGGGGAAGGAGGGTGGGCCTCCGGGTCCCTCTCACCGAACGAAACGCGGCATGTGCCACTTTACGTCGATCTTCTGAGAGGTCGTGGTATTTCACCGGTTGAGCCGGCCCGTTCATGCAGCGAACTGCTTGGCTCTACCACTGTTAAAACTACTACTATATATAAGTTGTGTTTAAAAGTAATGTTCGTCTTTCCAGTTGTTCGGGACAATGAAAAGTTAATGAACTTTATTACTATCGGTTTAACTTTTTCACTCCTTTGTTCCAACCTTCTAACTGCATATAATATAAAGCCAAATTAGGACTACTGATTGCAAATAATTGCTCAAAAAAAATAGACTAAGTAGTAAAACAATAAAAGATTACTAGCTTAACTTTTTTACTTGTAAATTTTTGAAGGTGGCTCTGTATTACATACGGTTTTGCAACACCCGTATTCCTATATAAACGAATTAGATACTTATGGATGCATCATTTTGAAATTTGTTACTTACGTGTGTACTTTACTTTGACTCTGTGTTGTGATTACTATGTTTTTAAATTGTGTACTCTTATGGGCGTCTCTCTATATTGGGGTAAGATTTTTATTTAATTTGTTTTTATGGAATAGAGGGTACACGAGCAAGCGGCTCTCCATAGACACCAGCAGCACTGATAGTGCAGTTGCTTATCCTGCCTTTATGGGAGTGGAATGGGACTGGTTGGGAGATGGGGTTGAGCCTCCAGAGACGGGTAAGCCCAATGAAATGCGACATGTGCCACTTAAAGTCGATATAGTGAGAGGTTGTAGTAGTTTACCGGCAGAGCCGGCTCTTTCATGCAGTGAAATGCTTAGCGCTACCACTGTTTGCAGATATTTTTATCAAGCACTACTTCAAGAGTTTAAATCAATGAATGATATTTACAGGCTATAGAGAGTGCAGGATTTACCGGATTGACCGGACTAGTGAATTATGATGGATTCAAAAGAGTTTGCTTATGTCGTAAGTATTGCAAAATATTTTTGTAAAAACCTTAGTTGCTGTTGGTTCTGTCAATAGATAAATAACTGTTCTTTGAAAAGTTAACGGTAAAAATTAAGTAAATAAGAGATGTGAAATGTCATATCTTTCAAGTTTCGGTTCAATCACACTGGGGTGGCTAATTTACAGGTAATTTATTTTCTAACTCTTTAAAAAACTGCTATCAAAAATAGTTTACATTGCAGCGACATTTTCACAGCAAATACTAACTAGCACTCAAAGCTTATTAATAGCCGTAGTCAGTTCTAGTAGCTTAGTAGTAGTTGCCTGTCTTACTTTTCAAGGATGCGGAATATTAAATGCTGACCGCAGTCCAGATTCATCAGTTGCTCCCCATGAATATCCTTGGCTTGCAGCTTTATACATTGGTCCTAAGCTAGTAGCTGGATCATTGATTTCGGACAACTATATTCTAACAGCTGCATCACCATTCTATGGGTAAGAATTAACTATACAATTAGATGGTGTGGATAGTCTCGGTGGCCCAGTGGTCGAGCATACGGCTTCTGATCCAGAGGTCCGGGTTCGATTCCTGACACTGGCTCACACCAATGATTTTTCGAAATTGTTTTCAGAAGTTATGTGTGATAAATATCGATGACTGAAAACTTTGTGCCCGGTATGGCAATAGGTTCGCCACCTATTCCATTTGGGACGTAAACATAACGGCGAGACAACAGGCATGAAGTTATGTTATGTTAAGTATTACTATCAATAAAACAATAAATAACAACATCATTTTCTGGTGCTTAAAAAGCAACATCGAAGTGGAACTTGGTGTTTTAAACACAGATTTTTTTCATAGTCTAGTTAATATACCAAGAGTTTCATAAAACTAAATGTAAAAGCTCTTGTATACCTTTCGTGTTCCCCTTTATGATCTATAATTATGATGCTTGTTGTGTATTCTTTATAATAAACTAGTTGACCCGACGAACTTTAATTTTTTCTTTATTACATCATACGTGAATACAGATACAAACCAGCCCGTTGAAACCCTCTATCTATTAAAAAAAAACGCATCAAAATCCATAGCTTAGTTTCAAAGCTACAAGGGGACAGGCTTTAAAAAGTGACATTTTACTATGTAATGATAATAATGTTAAAATATTATATTTAAATAAATATAATTTGAGGTTTTTAGTGTGACTCCAGATAGCGTAATGGTATCACTTGGGGCGCATGATCGATGTGCCGTCGGTGATTCAGGAATGAACATGACCGTCGATTCTATAATCACACTGCCAGGATTCTCTCCAACTACACTGGAAAACGATCTGGCGCTAATCAAACTGAAGCACGTGGTCACATTCAGTAAATACATCTCGCCGATATGCTTGCCTTTATTAGGTTGGTATTCCTTCAAATTTATTTATAAGTCATCGGTATTTATAATTGATTACATCCGAAAATAATTGCGAGAAGTCATTGGTGTAAGCTAGTGTTTGAACGGATTCGAATCCGAGACATCCGAATTCAGGAGTAGGTTGCTCAACTTCATACAAGTTGCACCCCTAAATTAATGGAAGCAGACAAACAGTGGCGTACATTGCAATAATATACCTAGTTTTTCCTCAATATCTTCAATGATATCCCGTCGTCACCCTATAAGTTTTTTTTGTGTGTTGGTATTTTTTTTTTGCAAACGAGCAAGCGTTGCACCTGACGGTAAGCAACCTACGCCGCCCATGGTCACACACATCACCACATCGCCGTCGTCATCGCCATCGCACATATAGTGTTACTGTGGCGTTGACTACCTTCAAGGGAGTAGAATAGGAAAGGATGGGGAAGGGGGGTGGGCCTCCGGGTCCCTCTCTCACCGAACGAAACGCGGTATGTGCCACTTTACGTCGATTTTCTAAGCGGTCGTGGTATTTCACCGGTCGAGCCGGCCCGTTCATGCAGCGAACTGCTTGGCTCTACCACTGTTAAAACTACTACTGTATATAAGTTGTGTTTAAAAGTAATGTTCGTCTTTCCAGTTGTTCGGGACAATGAAAAGTTAACATGGACGGTGAGTTGGTCTCAAAACAATATAACCTGCACTCCTACCGTCGCTGCTCTACCTCGCTTGACAACAGCGACGTGTAACCAAGTAACAGGGAATAAACCAACGAATATCGACAAAGGATGTCTAGGGCCGTTGGGTGTTAAGAATGTTATCTGCAAGGTAAGTGTGAAATGAGTTCGTGTTTTCCATAAAACCTTTTACTTATCGAAAATTTTAGTTGAAATTATGTTCTTTTTATCTGTGGATTTAAAATCGCTCAAGTTGTCTAACGGTACTATACTATAGAACTACAGCTAGTTTTTTTTTATGGCATAGGGGGCAACCGAGCAAGCGTGTCATCTGATGATAAGCAACTACCGCCGCTCATGGACACTTGCAATACTGATAGAGTTGCGTTGCTGGCCTATAAGAGAGTGGGATGGGAAGGGATGAAGGAAGGTGGGTGGGCCTCCGGATACCTCTCTCACCGTACAAAACGCGACATTTGCCACTCTAAGTCGATATTCTGAGAGGATGTAGTGTTTCACCGGTCGAGCCAGCCCATTAATGCAGCAAAGATTCCTAATACATCTTAAACTTTGGTAATATTAATTTCTCTCTAATCATTATCTTTTGTGCAGGATGCTGTCGGTTCTCCGGTAATGGCTAACAGGATATCAAGCTCAGCACTAAGGTTGATTGGGGTGATATCCACGTCGACATGTGAAGCCACCACGCCACCTGTTTACACGAACGTGCTCGACCACGTCGGGTGGATAAATGAATACTTAAAAAAGGACTGTTCATGTGTTTAATAATTCAAATCTGGATAACGTTTAAACTATGTTAATTTCTCTATTTATTGGTCTGTACTTTTTGTCTATAGGTATACAATAAATCAGTATACAAATTATGTTTCTCTTTTAATTATGTAATGTATTTTTTTATGGGAAAGGAGGGTAAACGAACAGACGTGTCACCTGATGGTAAGTGACCAGCGCCGCCTATGGACACCTACAACACATATAGTGTTACAGTTGTGTTGCCAACCTTTAAGGGAGTAGGGTGGGAAGGGATGGGGAAGGGGGGTGGACCTCCGGGTACCCCTCTCACCGAACGAAACGAAGCATCAGGCATCAGCCATTGTACGTCGATCTTCTGAGAGGTCGTGGTATTTTACCGGTCGATCCAACCCATTAATGCAGCGAACTGCTTGGCTCTACTATTGTTCAATAATTTAAAAGTTCTGAAGTGATTAAAAACCAACGTTATATGAAGAGTTTACGTTTTTTAAGTGTCTTTCGTATTTATATTTGTGACAGCTTTTGTATATTAAGCCGGTTCGATTTCAGAATGGAGAAATGTCAGAAAACCGAAGAGTTTCGAATTTTTTGCCTAAGTCATAAGGGATCGTTAAGTATCCTAGGTAAAGTAATAAAAACATATTTCTATGAAAAATAATATTTTTCTCTATAATAAAGCAGGAAAAAAGTAACTTTATAATTAATGATAAATATTGAAATTTCTAAAATAAATACGATACTAAATGATGCATTTTTAAAACAATCGTCCGTTTGAATACAATTTTTAACAATGGTAGAGCCGGTCCACTTTACAGAACTGTATAAGTTCTGTGTATCGTGGACCAGCTCAACCGGTAAATGAATACGACCTCTAAGAATATCGACGTAAACGGCCTATGTCGGCCTATTTCGCGTTTCTTTCGGTGAGAGGGGTATTAGGATGTCCAACCCCTTCCTCGCAACTCAACTGTGACACTATATTTGTTGCAAATGTCTTTTGGCGGCATCACTTTCCATCAGGCAACCTGTAGAATAAAAGAGAGAATAAAATAGTTAAAATCTGTCATAACTTTGCTATGTCTATGACTAGGGTTATTATACTGATCACTTCTCTTGATTTAGAAGTCTTAACCACAATGTTGTAGCGCCAACTAGTAATTTACAAAATTACAATGCAATTATTGCGAAATCTTGTAATTGCGATATCTTAAAATTGAACAATTAAACAAATAATGTTTTCTAAAATTAAAAAAACAGTATCCTCCAATTATCAAACGATAAACATTTGATAATCGACAATGGTATGTATTAAAATATCTCTTATTATTTACAATTATAAGTGGGCACAAGTACAATGTTCAAATCATCTGATGGCATATCTATAGATTTAATGATATCATAACATTAAAACAACTTTTTATGGATTATATCGCGTTTATTTAGAGCTTATTCTCTATTTATTTCCCGACGATTTTTTTCTCTTCATTACTCGTGAAAAAGATCTATGTAAAGAGTTCGAAACGTCGGAAAATAAATAGAAAATAAGCTCTAAATAATCGCGACATAATCCATAAAAAGTTGGTTCAATGTTATGAATGTGATCCGCTAAAATCTAAGGAATTAATATTTAATGATATCTTTAGAAAACTGGCTTATATAAATAAATATATTTGCTTTTGCGAGCGGCGGTCCAAAAAGCAAGACGGTGGCTTAGTGGTAATCGAGTAACGCCACCCATGAATATCTCTAACACCGAGATAGTCATGGTTGACTGATGCGAGCGAGGATGGGTCTTCGTATAAATCTTTCACTGATCCAAACTCGGCATTAGCTACTTAACGTTCACTTTCTGCGAGAACGTGTTATTCCAGTTGCGAACCGGCCTGATTCATGTGAATCGCATGGTTCTGGTACTATTCAATACTTACTACTGTAGTAATAATCGCGCCATTCTCAGGAACTACGGGATTATTACTGATTTTTTTGGTATTTGTCAAATACCAAAAAATATAGTGATTTTTATCTATATGTTTTGTTATATTTATAAGTAGTTGACCCGGCAAACATTATCTTTGCCAAAAATATAAAGTTTTTGTTTGGCAAATAAAAAATAGGGGTTGATCGTAGAGGGGTGAAAATTTACGGTTATATATATTTTTGCTATTATATTAATGCTGTTTTATAAGAAAGGCTAAAGAAAACTTGGAGTTGGACTACCCCTAATATTTTGGAGGATGAAACATAGATGTTGTCCGATTCTCTGACCTAACCAATATGCTTCCAAAATTCCATGAGGATCGGCCAAGTCGTTTCGGAGGAGTTCCATCACAAACACAGCGACACGAGAATTTTCTATCATAGAAATGGATGAATGCTTCTCTATCAACTTATTTCTAGGCATATATTGGACTGACATAGAGGGTATCGACCGCCCTTGACTGAATTAAATAAATTAATACCAACGTAATATAATGTCTCTACAATGTAAATGTTACCAAATGACAACATTGTCTTATTCATTACTATACATTAATTAAATTTCAAGTTCAAGTTACTAGATTTTTTTATAACGAATCAAATGTTTATCGAATACTAATTCTCAATGTATTATTTACTAATTAAATGCTTTCACAATATTCATACATACATAAATAAACAGAGCTGTTATGTACCTCAATTATTTTACTTTACGACAAAAGGAAATATCATCTTTAGCATTGACGTAAATATTTTATTATTTTAAACACGCGCTTAAAATAATAAAATATTTACGGTATTGCTATAATGGTACCACTTGTTAAATAGTGTTTTGTTAAAATTAAAACAACGTTTTAGGGATTGTATCGCGTTTATTTAGAAACTTATTTTCTATTTATTTCCAGACGTTTCGAACTCTTTACAGAGATCATTTTCACGAGTGATGAACAAGAATATGGAAACCGTTCAGAAGCTATTTTAATTTCATTCTAAATAAACGCGATACAATCCTTGTTTTAATGTTTTGATTGTGATTCGCGAAAATCTAAGAAATAACTAGTGTTTTGTTTTTCTAAAGCAATGAAACTCTTTATGCAGGGGTTCGGCAGGGGGTAGTGTGGGACCCCGGTAGGTGGTTACTGATATGGGCCAAAAGAGCCCGTTAGAAGAGCTTCCCGTTTATTTAGGCGAGCATAACGGCCGAAATGATAACGCAAGTCGCCGGTCCTACCTACCTCCCTGATAAGTACCAGCGGTCTCCATATCCTAGTGATTCCGCACTTGAAAACATATTACACTTGCTGCCTATTATATGTCGTCAGCTATACTTAAGTATACCCTTGCACACCCCTAACCATATTTCCCAATTTATCATGAGGTAACGTGAAGGTGTAGCTTCGGGGAATAAAAAGCGTGAATAAATAAAAAACCTTTTTCATTTTAATACTATAACAATAAACATAACATCATTGATATATCAATCAATTGGCACTTGAAAAATAAAGTGTGATGATGTATGATCAAAACAACCCACGTACTTGATATGAAGCAAAATGTCATTAATAACATTTAACCTAACCTCCTTTAAAAAAGGGCCAACAATGATGTACGCAATTACACTTATAAGTTGTAAATCTTAAGTATTCATAAAATAATCTTCAACCTTAGTTTACTTCAAGCTTGACTAGTAACTCTTCTTGACACTTCTGAACTAAGAACATCTTTTTCATGGTAAAGTGGCAGACCTTCAGGTTTCAATATGGCATCGGGTGACTTAAGTGTAGAGTTGTATGACGGATTTAGAGGATGAATTGGTCCCCACGTGGTCTCCACTGCCCTGCGAGCTTCTTCTGTTCCCAATTCATAGTGGGTACCATCGCCTGTTCTTCTTATTCGGCCATTAACCTGTTAAAAATAAAATAATATATATTAAGTATGTGGTATAAAATCGATTAGAAAATTTGGTTTCTGAATCTAAATGCTAGTATGAACTTGAAAATTAAAGAATACGAATGTTTTACCAGTTCAGGCGAGGCAGTTTTCAAGTCATAAGCAAGTCCAATTCGCTCAAAGAATCTGATAATGCTTGCAGTTTGATTGAAATGCATGGTTAATTCAGCGGCCTTGTAATCCCAGGGGAATGCGTGATGATAGTTATGCCAACCTTCGCCTAGGCTTATCATTGAAACAAACCAGGATTCAACAGGTTGTAAATTTCTGAAAAAGAAACGAAAATTAATTACTTTTTTGATATTTTAATTAAATCTCCGTCTTTTATTGCTATTTAATTTTGTAATAATCTGATTGTTGAGTTGCAGTTCTTCATTAGCGCACTTCATCTTACTCATACTCACTTATCATAAGGTCTTGTTCCGTATAAATGCGCAGCGCTGTTTACAAGCCAAGTTCCGTTCAGGCAAAACAGGTATCGACCGAAGTAGCATACTAGAATGGAGGTAAACAAGTCTTCCCCAAAGTATTGCACTGGGACCCATATAGGAATGAAGATTGCAAAGAAAGCATACAGATAGTAATAATATCTGAAATTAGTAAAACAGAAAGCATTAAATTAGTTTATCATGACAGTGATATACATCAACAACCGGTAAAAGACTAGTAAGAATAGAATAACTCCTAATGGTATATCTAAAGAAGACCAAATTCCCTAAAATAGATACAGATTACCCATATATTGGTTGTAGAAGTAGATTAAGCTTATAATTAAATGTCAAAAGCATATCATTAGCTTAGCCTAAATGTTATTTTGTTACAAAAGTAGCTCGGTAAATAGCGCTATATTTAATATAAAAAGTACAGGTCAGGTTATAGGCCCGAGATCGACTCTCAAATTAATGAATCTATTTTAATCAATTCTGCACACTGTATGCAGTTTGACCCAACTTAAAATATAGGATAATTTATAAAACTCCCACTTCAAAAGGGATCGCGGGGGCGTTACAATATGATAAGACACGATTTTTACGTATGAAACCTGTTCAAAATTTGCATGTTGCGGCATTCTTTTCGGCATAATATTAATGACTAACAAACTCCACTGAAATAGCTGAAACAATTTTGATAAATTTTGAGTGCATTGGTGATTGCGTAGGTCTCAAAATCGGTCAACATCTAACTGCTTATATTTTCAGTTTTTGCAAATGGACGTTAGCTGGGTTAGCTAGTATTACATATTATATTCAGTTCAAGCTTACTTTTTCTGAAACATAACCATCCAGTCAGCTTGTAAATCACTCATGTCAATCTTTTTGCCAAGCTCCTTTACGTATGGATGTTTTTTGGTCATGAGCCATCCGATGTGACAGAAAAAAAAGCCCCGTTTAGAGTTGTGAGGATCTCCATCTGTGTCCGAGTATCTATGATGCAAACGGTGATCGCGACACCATATAAACATCGAGTTCTGTAATGAAACTATTTTACTTTAGGACAAGGTTTACGTCTATGAATTTGCCTAAGTTATTAATTAGACCACTATATATGATGATATCCATATATTTACTATTGCACATGTAAGTATTTTTTTTATGGGATAGGACGGCAAACGAGCAGGCGTGTCACCTGATGGTAAGCAACCAACGCCGCCCATGGACACCAGCAACACATATAGTGGTACTGTTGCGTTGCCGACCTTTAAGGGATAGGGGATAGGAAAGGATGGGGAAGGGGGGTGGGCCTCCGGGTACCTGTTTCACCGAACGAAACGCAGCATGAGCCACTTTACGTCGGTCTTCTAAGAGGTCGTGGTATTTCACCGGTCGAGCCGGCCCATTTATGCAGCGAACTGCTTGGCTCTAACACTGTAGTATTTTAAATACAATTTTGATCTTAATTGCTTTTATTACTAAGACTCTCGGCGGTCCGCACCCCTGAGGTACGGGGAAGGTTTAAATGCGCGTGACTCGTCACTATCATAAGCGTTCTCTAAGTATACTTGACAAGGAATATAAGCATACATTAACTGCTTAACAGAATTGAAATCTTGGTATAAATTTAATCTATAATAGCACATACTAGGATTACTTGTTATTTGAAAATAATATAAGGATATTATAGTTTCACGAGAAAAAAATGCGAGTACGTAGAAATTATTAAAAAAGTTATAAATAAAGTAAGAGGCCTAGTAATAACGAGTAATACAAATAATTAAATAATTCTGACCTGACCAGCTACTGTCTGCAAAATTATTAACACTGCCCGTAAAAATGGTTTCGCTTTAAAAGATTTGTGAGTATAATATCTGTGAGCTCCAATGGTAACTCCTTCTGAAGATAATATAGCCACGAAAAGTACTGAAAATAATCCAAAATAAATAATAATTAATAATTTAAAATATTATAATTTAATCATAACGAAACTTACAACTTTACAAGATGTAACACAAAGTCACCCATTTGTTCCCCAAGTTTCTGAAAACCGTTAGAGATTCATCTGGTGATACTTGCTTAGCGTTGACACTAGATGACACTATGTGTATTGTGTCCATGGCTGTTTATAATTAGTGCTTGAAATTACAAGTACGTAAGTAATTCAGAATTTATCTCTGTTCGTATACATCGCCGAAATATTTACTAGATAATGTTAAAAATAAACATTGAAGAACTTACCCCATAATATTGTTCTTAAAGATACTGCTCCTGTAAACATAAGGAATAATCCCCACACTCCAATTATATGAAGCAACAAAAATGCTATAGCATTTCTCCAGACGATCTCATGTTTGTAGGAATAATCTGTTCCAATATATTTACTATTAATAATTAATGTTTCTTTTTTACTATCGAATAACTCATTTTTATTATTGTCTTTGATATTCATTTTTTCGGAGTCAATAGCATTTTCGGACATTTTTATTTATCTGTCTGTATCTGCCAGTGTTGAACTTACACCACGTCGAACTACTAATGATTGTTTTACCAAGGCAAGCGTTATTTTATACGCATTTGCTTCAAGGCGCCCTTTGCAATCTTTTTAGTACAATAGATATGTAACGGAAACCTGATTGTTTTGTAACGTTTGGGTTCATCGTTCATGTACGTTGACAATTATTTTACTCAAACTATTTTATATATCAATATGTATATTTTTAAGTTTAAGTTTTTAACAATAATTAATACTGGTGTTACAAAATAATTATAACTTTATGTATAAAAAATCTGTCCATTTCGAGTTTCCATTTGATTTTTAATCTTAGACCCAAGCAGAGATTGTTGTGTACTGAGAGCGATAATAGAAAGCAAACTGCAAGAAAGGTTATTTAGTCAAAAATTTTGTTGTTAACTGGGACTAATAATTCCAGGGTTGATAAATATTACAAAATATAAGGAAATTTATTCCTTTCAAAGATTTTTATTTCGTGTATTGTAAACACTGAGTTCGTAGTCAGTGCTGCACTCCTATTGGTCGCAACGTAGCGATTTATATAAATGCTATAATTATTGAAATCGATCCAGTAGTTTTAGTTTCAGAATTCAGGGTATTTAAACCTAACAAACAAAATATTCAGTTCGGTTAGTATAATATGGAGGTTCGAAATTCGCCAGGTCAGCTAGTATTGTTATACTAAACTTCAATTGTGGATACAAATGAAAAAAAATAAAATTGATTAAAATTTGATTATAAACAGCGCCACTATCGAGTTTTATAACAAAACAAACGAAATTCAATTAATTTTAGATCTCATTCGTTTTACAATTTATTGGTAAAGCAATCATTGATACTTTCATGATGATGAAATTTTTAAAATTTCCTTACCTACAAACCAAGCCAATAAAATGATACAGATATTGGTTGTGATATTCATTGTACTCAGATTGGTGAGTGATACTGAAATAAATAGTAATAGTGGATCTATGCTATAATAGTGTTTATTAATGGGGTAATAAATATTTAGTCTTATGTACTTTTTTCATTTTTTGTTCTCAATCCTCGAATAAAGTTGAATTTTATAGGCCCATTATTTTTATTAATAAATTAAATTACAAAACTCTTGGCTCTGTTATTTGTTGCTCTAGTAAAAATAAAAAAAATGTCTTATGACTTGATGAATTAAATATCAAATTTCCTACGTGCCACTGCGTCAACTTTAATAAAGGTTTACATTTTGTAAAACTTACGATACGATCGCTCAAGTAAACATCAATTTATTGAGTACTAGTTGACCCGAACTTTGTTCCTCATCAAAAGTAATAAAGAAGTAGTAAATTTGGGATTTATCACTTTTTCTTGTCATACATGAATTATAGATCAAAACCACCCCGTTGACACCCTCTCTCTATTAAAAAAAACCGCATCAAAATCCGTTGCGCAGTTTCAAAGATTATTAAGCATATAAGGGGACAGACAGCGGAAAGCGACTTAGTTTTATACTGTGTAACAATTTTCCAATATTTTAACGTAACGTATTATGTTTGTTCTACCATATATAATTTTCAGGGCAACGGACTGGCAGTTAATAACACTTGTGGTAAGTATTGTAGTTAGTTTCAAATTAATAACGAAATTATTAGGTGTTCTAGTAGCTGAAGTAGGAGGGGCCACCTACACCCCTAAAGGGACCTTCAGGTGGGTGGCCGGGAATATGCCCTCTGACGGGAGTAGAAGTCCAGAGTTGTGAGGCATTGTTAGTTTTCTGGAGTTTATCAAGTGTAGTTTTAGGAGGAGTAGATAATAACCGGTAAGCGGACCTATCATAAACGGGATTGCACCAAGTGAGAGTTTTCCCACTAATATGTCATATGTGGTGACTAGCAACACCCCAGAATTTATAGCTTGTGTAGAGTTTAAAATGAAGAATGGTAGTAGACCGGATATTCGGTATAACCATCAGCAGCTTGGTACCTATAAAGGGATTTATATGGGAAAAAAGATAGGCGGGTAGAAAGATTTTAACAGTGGTAGAGTCAAGCAGTTCGCTGCATGAATGGGTTGGCTCGTCCAGTGAAATACCACGACCTCTTAGAAGATCGACGTGAAGTGGCTCAAGCCGCGTTTCGTTCGGTAAGAGAGGTTAGGAGACTCACCTCCCATCCTACTTCCTTAAAGGTCGGCAACACAACTGTAACACTATATGTGCTGCAGGTGTTCATGGGCGGCGCTGGTCACTTATCATCAGATGACAGGCCTGCTCGTTTGCCCTCCTATCCCATAAAAAGTAGCCGTAGGCGTCAACATAACCATTACCAACCATGGAGACTGAAAAGCATCCGAAATGACGCAAACAAAAACGTCAAACTAGTAATGTAGGTATTTTAATTGTTTCTTTTTTATTTTGATATAAATATGAGAAATAAAAAAGCCATTGCTCATCAGAATGCGGTATCGCTGGGTCCAATCGTCGTATCGTTGGCGGTACAACGGTGCAACCACACCAATACCCATGGCTGGTGTCACTCATGTTGGGCCCCAAGCTACATTGTGGCGGAGCAATCATCACAAATAAACATGTGCTTACTGCTGGACACTGTATCACTTTTGGGTTAGTAAATAACTTCGTTGTGTCATTTGTTTTGAATTTGGATTTGATATTTATTGAAAAAACTCCTTCCTTCCTCCTTCATTCCTCCTTCCTTCCTTAACTCGTATCGTACATGTTTACAACCGGAATGATGGAATAATAGTTATAATAGAAGTGTCCCAGGGACTGTTCTAGTTGCAGTCGAAATATTGTCTCATGGAAAAAGAGGACAAACAAGCAAGCAGGTCATCTGGCGGTAAGCTACCAGCGCCATTGATGGACATCTGCAATGAATTGAGGGGTCTTATGGCATACGGAGCGGGAGAATAAGGCAAGAGTTAAGCTTCCAGATACATCTTTCATGAAATGGAATGTATCATGATGATACAGTTACTTTACGTCGTTTATCTGACAGCTTGTTGTATTTTACCGCTCGAGTTATCCCACTAAAGCGGCAAACTCTACTACTGTAAAAAACAAACAATTAATCATTAATTTATCTAAAAAACGGGTGATAGTGCATATGTTAGTTCAAATAGAGAACTTAGTGAAGTAAATTTTTATGGGTTAGGGGGCAAACGGGCAAGCTGTTACCTGAAGATTAGCAACTAACGCCAACCATAGACACCAGCAACACAGATATACAATTTTGTAGTTGCGTTGCCGGCCTTTAAGGGACGTGGATGGGAAGGTAACGGAGTGGGCCTCCAGGTACCAGTCTCACCGAACGTAAACCGACACGTGCAACTTTCCGTCGATATTCTGAGACGCCATGTTATTTCACCAGTCGATCCAGCCCATTCTTGTAGCGGCTTGCGTGGATCTGTTAATAAAGATTTTCGTATTTTCCAGCGTTCACTACGGTGACTTGACCGTTTATGTGGGAATGCACGATCGTCTGGATTCCGGCGATTATAAAACTACGCGCATCAGTTACGGCGAAAAACATCCACAGTTCACGTCCAACGCTGTAAGGGACATAAACGACATAGCAATTTTAACTCTCGACCAGACATTACAGTTTTCCGATAAAATTCGACCAATATGTCTCCCAGACAGTTGTAAGTAATAGCGTAAGTCGTAAAATACTAATGCAGACAGCTTGATGAATTATAATACAACCGGTTTGTTTTTCAGCTCTGGATTTCAGAAATATGCTTCTTACTGTAGCCGGTTGGGGCAAAACTAGGCAAGGAGCGTTGACGTCGTCCAGGTACTTATTGGAGACAAAAGTGAAACTTGTAAGTGGAGACTTGTGCAGAAAATCTGCCGTATACCGAGAAAACCTTGTACCTGATACAATGATGTGTGCCTACAGTCTCGGGAAGGATGCCTGTCAAGTAGTTTATCTTTTTGACTATTGTAATTTTGTTTTATAGAATACGATTTTCTTTCTCATAGTAACAAAACGTATTCTTTTCAGGGTGATAGTGGAGGGCCATTATTCGCGACTAATGCTCAAGGGCAAAAAAGAAAATGGTACCAAGTAGGTAAGTACATTTTTTTATTCCTGGCTTGAGAGAGAAATGTAGAATCGGTTTATTTATTTTTCAAATTATTTTCCTTAATTCAGACTAAAAACAGAGAAATGAACTAGTATCTCATATTGTTCTATGCTGAAATATTTTTTCATAACATTTAATTTCTATAGGTATTGTTTCATGGGGCATCGACTGCGCTATGCCGGACTACCCAGGTATAGAATAAAATAATTCTCATGTATCAAGTATTATCTAAGATTGTCTACGCAGATATACAATGCAAAAGCGGATGGATCTAGGAGTCGAGGACGGGAACGACACACATTTCATGACCAAATAGAACGAGTTTTGGAGTAAGCTGATGTTAGCAGCCTTAAAAATCGGCGCGCGTGCATGAAAAGAGTTATGAATGAATTATGGGAGTGAGTCGTGTAACAATCGATCCTTATGATGATCTATTCTCTCTACCTAGGGTTCATGGTTTCTCAACCTTTTCAATTTCTCGGGTAACGAGAATTCTCGATGCTGATTTCTCGGGTTGTCGAGAAATTTACATTTACGAACGTTTTCTCAGATTATTTGGTTCCAATAAAATAAAAAAATTGAGTGATTTTCCACTCAAATACTATAATCAAATTAATTACATTCAAAAACAAGTTTTCTTATGAATAATAAATTAACTTTTTTTTAAATCTATAGGTACCTAAATAAAATTGAAGGTATATATTTGAAATATAGGTACCTAAATAAAATTGAAATCACCGTTTGTAATATTGCAATAAATGCTTTCTACTACTTTCATATGAATAATATTTACAGTACACACACCAAAATATTTTCATTTTAATATAAATATATGATAAATAATTAAATTCCCGGGAATGAAACCTATCTCTATCCTACCCCGCAAGGAATTTGTTGTGTAGTTATATATGTATGTATGTAAGTATTATCTGATAATTTATTTGTGATCATTTGATTAAAGAGAGTGTCGGTGTAAAAGTAAGAAAGGGCATGCTCCGATGGTTCGGACATGTAGAAAGAATGGTTGACGCAAGACTGACTAAGCAGATATACAATGCAAAAGCAGACGGATGTAGGAGTCGAGGACGGCCAAGACACACATTCCAAGATCAAATAGAACGTGTTCTGGAGGAAGGTGATGTTAAGAGCCTCAAAAACCGACGCGCGTGCATGAAAAGAGTTATGAAAGTCAACGAAGCGAGTGAGGTGTGTAAGAATCGTGCCCTATGGCGCTCTGTTCTCTCGGCCTACCCCGCAAGGGATTTGGCGTAAAGTTATGTATGTATGTATGTATGTATCATTTGATTGTCAGAATATTTTAAAACCGCATACCTAAGCATAAATTATATTTATAAACTTCTCTGGGCGATTGATAGCACAGCTATGGCGTTTTTTATACTATACTAATGTCTAAAACCCGCTGCTTAAATTATGAGCCAGCCAGGTTATTAGTGCTATATAGTATTTTAAATTGCATTTAAACGTTGAATGTCCCTTTTTGTAGGTGTCTATACAGAGGTAGCAAAATATGTTCCCTGGATCAAGCAACAAACAGCAGATGGATTGTACTGCGCATAAATTTTATGAGAAGAAACCATTTTATATAAAGGAATGGACTGAAGTAGAATAAACGCCACGATAAACAGAGTTTTTTTTTATCTTTCACAAAATAGGGGAATAAATAAAATCCATTTTAGCTGTTATTTTATCATGTTATGTACTTTTATGTTGTATAAATAACAAATATAAGTTTAATAAGATGCGATTCCCTCTCCATTACAGTTCATGCTTAGGTTTGAATTATCATGGAAAGCAAATAGTTTTTTTTCGGGCGACATTGATTATAATTTATTGTGAAACACTTGAACATGCAATGTTTCAGGTTTGACGTGTTCTTATTAGACGATAAGAAAATAGGTAGGTAAATGCCATTCAGAATCCAATTGTAACGAAGCGTGCAATGATTTACGATAAACTATAAACAGTGCCACAGTATCAAATTATTAATTTTTATTTTCACAAAAATAACAGTTTCAAATTAAAAAAAAAACAAAACAAAGTATTTGAAAAAAGAACATAATACGAATGTGACAGACTATAAATCATACATGACCAGTAACAATAAAATTAATTTCAAGTTTCAAGGGTATTATTCCGTGGTTAATTTCTAAGTTGTAAATCTTTTTTAGAGTGAGAGAGTTATGCTAACATGAGTAGCGTAATAAAGTGGGGAGCTAGTACCTAGAGTGAGTGAGTGAAGTGTCCATGCTAAAATGTTCATACCACAAAGTACTGTTTACCTTTTAATTGGTCTCAGCCAGGTCTGTATAATATTTCGATATTTATATGTTCAATTGCAATAAATTATGAAAATCCCACTATCATAATGATAATGTTTTAGGTTGTACTGGGAAGTGGATCTGAATGTCGTAAGTAAAATCAATTTAATTTTATAAGCTTTTAAACTTATGGAGAGGATTTTTTTTAAAATTCGAATTTAGAATCGAAGGTCTTAAAAACCTAGTAAAAAAAACAATATTAAGAAGGTTATTTATATTATAGTCCGTAGCAAACTTGTTTTGAGAAAAAATAGATTTCTGCAAATTTTATCTGATTTATCCACCAACACATACAGTGAAAACAAATTTACTCTATACTAAGACTACCTATACTCCAAACAATATTAAAATGACTTTTTATGAAGATTCTAACTTTGTGTTATTGCAATTGGATAAAGTAAGCGCAATATAAAGAATAATGTAATGGTTATTTAATTTGTAATGTTAATAGTTCAATTTCACCATTTGCATTTGTTTTCTAAAGAAGAATCACTTCATATAAAAAAAAAATATGGTATTTATTTTTTAAGCGCTTAAAATTTTATGTTATGTTATGTTGTTTTTTTATGTGCTGCTGATAATGTGACGTACGAATAAATACAACAGAAACATACAGAGATAGAGAATGAATAAATACAAAGTAAATTGATTAATTTAATAAAATGTTCTAAAAAAAATTAAGTTTTCTTCCGAGAAAACTGTGAAAAAATAATTGTTTCTACGAATGTTATTTTGATAATACCGGAAATAACTTCAGGATAATAACATATTATATTATATAAGAAAATAATAACATATTATATTTTTTTAGAAAATATATTTTGTATTAAAATCAGATATATTTCCTAGAATATTTAGGGTCAATATAGGTGTCGATGACTGACAACTTTGTGCCCGGTGTAATGGCAATAAGTTCGCCTCCTATTCCATTTGGGACGTAAGGTAACGATTCCGCAAATCGTTGCGGCTGCCTACACCTTCAGGTCGAAGAAGGTGTGACGTTACGTTACGTAAAATATAGGTAAATAAGATATTTTATTCTGAACAGAATGTGGCAGACCATCTGATAGCATAATTTCAATGAGAATTGTGGGAGGTCGTAGAGCAGAAGCACACTCCTTCCCATGGACAGTGGCCATTATGAAGTACGGACGAGCTCATTGTGGGGGCGCTTTGATCACATCTAAACATATATTAAGTGCTGGACATTGTTTTCAATGGTATCAAAACATTTATTTTTATTATCATCTGGCTTACAGTAGCCTTGGTTTTTTTTTTTAAATTGTAACCATGGAAAACAGAAAGACTCATAAAACTAGTCAAATACATTATGGAATCGAACCAAGAATTTCTTGTAAACTTTCTCCGTACTGTTGTTTATAGAATACGAAAAGGCTATTTTCCATCTATGAATAATGCACTCCACAGATCAGTCTTAGTTTTCAGAGAGTTTGTTAATAAATTAGCAGCCTAAAACTGACTCCAGAAAATTATGTATTTCACAGTTGACGATGTACTTATTATCCATTAAATAATTAGCAAAAGTTTTACAGTGGTAGAGCCAAGCAGTTCGCTGCATGAATGGGCCAGCTCGGCCGGTGAAATACCACGACCTCTCACAAGATCGACGTAAAGTGGCTCATGCCGCGTTTCGTTCGGTGAGAAAGGTACCCGGAGGCCGACCCCCTTCCCCATCCTTCCCTATCCCCTATCCCTTAAAGGTCGGCAACGCAACAGTAACACTTTATGTGTTACTGATGTCCATGGGCGGCGTTAGTTGCTTACCATCAGGTGAGGTGACACGCCTGCTCGTTTGCCCTCCTATGACATAAAAACTATATATATTTTAGATTTTGTTAAATAGATAATTATAGTTTTCTTTGGTGAATAAGATAGCGAACCGACTTAGGTATACGCACAGTTAGTTAGCAATACAATTTAGTATACTTTGTTTTATTAATATCTAGGGACAACATAAAAACCTTGAAGGTCCTGGTGGGGCTGGATCGTTTAGATGATCTTAGTAATGTGGAAACCCGCAACATATCATCAGTTGTAATACACGAACAATTCACATCAACAGCTGTCCGAGATGAAAATGATATAGCAATTGCGACATTAGATGTGCCCGTTAAGTTTGGTGATACAATTGTGCCAATTTGCTTGCCAGAACCAGGTACGTAGTTTCTTGTTATAATACTGTCAACTGTTACGCACACATATGCATAACTCTACGCCAAACTCTTATGGGGTATGCAGAGAGAACAGAGCGCCATAAGGCATGATTCTTACACCCCTTACTCGCTTCTTTGACTTTCATAACTCTTGTCATACACGCTCGTCGATTTTTAAGGCTCCTGACATAACCTTTCTCACGGACTCGTTCTATTTGTTCATGGAGAGTGCGTCTTTGCCGTCCTCGATTCCTACATCTATACGTTTTTGCATTGTATTTCTGTTTAGGCAATCTGTTAAGTCTGTCAATTATACATCTTATTGATGTAAACTAGCTTATTGCTTACTAAGGAATTATTTATTTACAAAAAAAATACTTCATATTATTATATTGACTCATTAAGCTTAAGATACATTAAATAGAAATGCTATTGAGATACTTCATCATTTTTTTGCCCTTATCCCACTCTAAAAACAGTTCTCTTCCATCCTTTCCTACCACTTGTAGTTTCTGCAAATAATCTCTTCATAATCATATCAACTTTTATCTAATAAGTTAGGTTTTATTTTATATTAATTAGCATCAGTTCAACTTATACCAATATCTTGCAATAATATTATATAATACTATTTTACCAGTGTGACTGTTTCTAGGCGAAGATTTCACGAATAGTGTGGGAACTATAGTTGGATGGGGACGTATGGGATCATCTAAATCAGCCTCTAACGTACTTCTGAAAGCCAGTCTTCGGATTCTGTCTAATGAAGAATGTATGAGTTCACAACTTGCGCAACATTTAAAGCCTACAATGATGTGTGCTTTTACAAAAGGAAAAGATGGCTGCCAGGTAAATATGTTTCGTCTGTGCATGGAGTATGACGTGACTGACTGATTTCCATCAGTCAGTCACGTCATACTCCATGCAGCGAACTGATTGGCTCTACCACTGTGTTTCCACACAGTGGTAGAGCCAATCAGTTCGCTGCATGAGTGGGCCGTCTCGACCGGTGAAATACCACTCAGAAGATCGACGTGAAGTGGCTCATGCCGCGTTTCGTTCGGTGAGAGAAGTACCCGGAGGCCCCTCTTCCCCATCCTTTTTTATCCTTAAAGGTCGGCAACGCAACTGTAACACTATGTGTGTTGCAGGTGTCCATGGGCGGCGTTGTTCACTTACCATCAGCCTGTTTGTTTGCCCTCTTATCCCATAAAAAAATAGGTAATAGAAGACTCCCGTAGTTTATCCCTGACGATTTTTACGATATTTGAAATAGACCATTTTTAAATGATTAAAGTGGCACTTTTAAAAATAATTATTTATTGTTAATTTTAAATCTATCAATCTGTAACTAATTATTATTTAGTAGATTACACAGATTAAGATTAATGTTTTTTGAAGTCGATTGAAAAATATGACTAATCGTTTTTTATTCTCTTTTTTGAATCAGTGCCATCACATTTTGCGCCATTTCCAACTTAATCAAACTGAATGCTGTTGATATGGAAACTATGAGTGTGATTCGCGAAAGTCTTAGAAATAAATATGTAAATGGAATTAATCGAATTTAGAGTGAATTTGTCAGTGACTACTCGTCACCGACTAGTTGAAATTAGTCGTTGAAAATACGAATTTGCAAGGCAGCGCGTTGGCTGGCTGGAATTAAGAGTTCAAATACGCCAGCAGGCCGGTGGCAACATTTTTACTAACCAATGGAAAAATAATCCCAAATACGTATTACATACATATTCAGCGAATGTTTTGGTCATTCATATAAATACATATTAATAAAAATATTAAAACGCAATAATGTTTTACAGGGCGACAGTGGTGGACCTTTAGTGATATTTAAACCAGAAGGAAAATATGTACAAGCGGGTAAATGTGTTTTTTTGTTGTCGTATTTAACCGAACTCCGACGTTGTAGAATGAACTCACTGCCAGGTTTTCTCACAGGTTTGCGTAACAATCTTGGGTTCGATTCCCGTGTCAAAAACTGTTATCGTGTTTTCTTGACATCTAGTTTT
Source organism: Euproctis similis (assembly GCA_905147225.2). Taxonomy (NCBI): domain Eukaryota; kingdom Metazoa; phylum Arthropoda; class Insecta; order Lepidoptera; family Erebidae; genus Euproctis; species Euproctis similis. Next base: position 13,673,956 of record LR990108.1, on the reverse strand, counting down.
TCAAGGAATTTGGTCGTGTGCTTTGTAATTTGAGCTGACGACTGTTAAAAGTAGCTGATAGTTGAAGGTAGATTTGTCAATGATAGAATAATCAAAGTACCTAATAGTTAGGTCGGAAAATTAGTTTTATTATTTTTCAGTAGAAGAATAAAATATATACCTACTTACTGTATACCTACCAAGTACTCTGTACCTCTGTGCATTTATCTGAAGACAGGAGAGGATACGTATCTATGCCACTCAATTATCGACTTAGTTTTCCTACCTATACGTTGTTACAATTTTAAAGTTTATGCCTTATAGAAATTCGTTGATATTAGTCGCTTTTTCAACTTATCTTTTTACTCTTTACTAGCCTTCCCTACGAACTTTGTTTCACGTCAGTAGATAACAATAAATTAAATGAGTAAATTTTGAATATTAGATAAACATGTTATGTAATGTTACATAAACATAACTTCACGGCTTTTTATATGAAGGTGTAGGCAGCAACTGTTAACCTATGGCGAACCTATTGCCATACCGAGATTTCTAATATTAATTTAACACAAAATAGCTAGTAAAATAACGATTTCGTTTAAGTCTGCGCTTTTCCAAGCGTAATCTAAACAACCAACTTTAATCTACACCAACAAGTAGGTAGGTACAAGTATTTTAAAATTAGTAACAGAAATTACAGAGTTTCAAGGCTTCTTAGGCATATTATAACAAATTGTGAGTGGGTACTGTGGTATATGGTAAAAACCACATGCAGCTACATGTTACATGTTAGATCCTAAGTCCAAACAAATTATGGTAAGTATGTACCTATCTTTACAATAGTAGATGCGGTTTGTACATGTTCGGTTTTTTTTCGTTTACAGGCATCGTGTCCTGGGGGATTGGATGCGCTAATCCAAAATATCCTGGTGAGTGAACAAATATTTTTTTTATGGTATAGGAGGGCAAACGAGCAGGCGTGTCACCTGATGGTAAGCAACCAACGCCGCCCATGGACACCAGGAACACATATAGTGTTACTGTTGCGTTGCCAACCTTTAAGGGATAGGGGATAGGAAAGGATGGGGAAGGGGGGTGGGCCTCCAGGTACCTCTCGCACCGAATGAAACGCGGCATGAGCCACTTTACGTCGGTCTTCTGAGAGGTCGTGGTGTTTCACCGGCCGAGCCGGCCCATTCATGCGGCGAACTGCTTGGCTCTACCACTGTTAGAATTATTTTTAAAATGATTTATGTTAAATATATGGAAATAAATATTGAAATTTAATAAATATAACTAACACAGAGACTGATAGGGGCCTCTCGCGACCAGAGGGCTTGTCTATTCTTGGCACAGAGAATTCGCATTGCCATTCAGCTTGGCAATGTGGTTAGTCTTCTGGACACGCTGCTAGTAGACCGAGATGCGGAGAAATTAAATTTCAGCTAGTCTTTTAATTTTAATACATTGTAAATAATGTAAATAATTTATTTCTTCTTATTAACAATTTTTGATAGATAATATTCTACTAATACTCTCGGTGGTCCAGTAGTCGACACACGACACACGGCTTCTGAATCCAGAGGTCGCAGGTTCGAATCCCTCCAAAATCAATCAAATGTCTTTTCGAAAAATAAGTGTAGTAAATATCGATGACTTTGTGCCCGGTATAGCAATAGGTTCGCCAGTATTCGCCACCCATTTCATTAGGAACGGCATTTTCATAACGGCAACTCGAGGCTTAACAGCCACTGCCTACACATTCGCGTAGAAAAGGCGTGAAGTTATGTTATGTTATCTACTAATAATACTAATATAGGATTACCAACAGATCGTATGTGGTAATCCTATATGTCCTGTTATTTTTGTTGTGTTTTCTAATCAATATTTTGCAGGTATTTATACCAATGTCAGTGACTATGTGGACTGGATTAAGTTACATGCTGAGGATGGAGGAACATGCTCTGTGTGACATAAAGCATGAAGAAATATAATAAACAAATTAAAATTTGATAATAACATTATATATGAAATATATGTATTTAATTTATAACTAAATAAATACTGTGTTTTATTTAAATGACAGTCGTCATCACTTCAGCAGCAGAAGAAACGTTATTTAACCACATGCAATACATAGATACTAGATACCAAACTCAATATAAATACCGACTTCAATAAACAAAACATATTTGATTAAATATTTTATGTTCTGCTTCAAATATAACCTAAATCGAAACCTGTCATAGGTAGTCATAACTCTAAAGAGTTATTTGGATTAACAGGTATACAGTCGCCATTTGGGGTAAGATATCTTTCTTAATAATTATTCCTACTCGGAATACTTTTAGAAATAAATGTGTGACATTTATTGATAAACCGCTCTTGCCGCCCCTCTATAGGCCTACATCACTCACAAATGGTTTTTTTGCCCACTTTGTTAATGATGTCTTAGACCGTTTATGTTAGGTTTAGGTCTTTTCGAACTTTTTAATTTTACCTATCTCAACCTTCTTTCCCGAAAGTATTGTTATTATAAAAGGCATTGCTTCATCATGGCTCCATCACAAAGAAAACTAAAACATATTTATAAATAAACGTTACTAAACTTAAATATACTAAACGTAAAGTGGTACCTACAATAAATATTATTATAGTTGAGAAATAATCTTACTACTTATATTATAAATAAGAGTTTGTTTGTTTGTTTGAACGCGCTAATCTCAGAAACCACCGGTCCAATTTTAAAAATTCTTTCACTGGTGTATAGTCCATTTATCGAAGAAGGCTTTAGGCTATATTATATTTTCAAATAAATTAGGGATCCTTACTATAAGTTCAATAATGTAACTCAAGGTGTAAGAAAAAGACCCGAAAAAAATTCTTACATCGCGAACGCTTCAAAAACTATTGATTAAAGAACAAAACAACAAACAACTACGCTTTCACAGAATATATTATTGTCAACAAAAAAGTCTGCGACGCTATATGTCTAACTATTGTAGTTATCGCACAATAAGTGCTTTTTGAATTGTTAAAAATAATTATAGTGACGTCGTTTTAAAAGTTCTTTATTTTGTACCTTGGTATTAACTCTACTCAAAATAAATTACTTCAATTTATAGATAGATTAAATAACTTTCTAGAACTTTTTGAATGATTCAATTCGGACATTTAATTCAAAAGATATCGCAAAATACAAAATGTAAGTATTCGTTTCTTAGGTAAATATTCCGCGCACTTAAATATGATCGGGAGTCCCGCCGACTCGGTCATGAGCGCAGCTCATAGCTGGCAGATATTTTTTTTATAAGGAATAGTTCTAAATCTTGAAAATTATCACTTTTTTTACTACACTATACATGAATTATAGATCAAAACCACCCTGTTAACACCCTCTAACTATTACAAAAAACCGCATCAAAATCCTTTGCGTAGTTTTAAAGATATGCGCATATATCAAAGTCAAAGTCAAAATAACTTTATTTTTATAGGTCTTCACAGACACTTAAAAATAGTCAACAAGTACAGATAACATTATGATTTAAAATTTAATAAAAAAAAACAAACACGAGCGCTTGTGGAAAGTGCCTCCGTGGAACAAAAAAAGACACGGACACAATCGCCACGAGCGGCCCGATTCCGAGTGTAGGGGCTATCATGAGAAGAATCGGGCAAGAAACTCATGTGCCAAATACTCTTTTCAAACCATTTGCAATAAATAACAATATTATTATTACTACTGAAAACAAATCAGTAGGTTGGTGAATAAAAGGTGTAGCAAACAGAATACTCGACAATCACAATTAAGATCCAACCAAATTAAAATCAACGTTCTACAAGTTAACTAAGAAATTCTATGCGATCACAGTAGTCGAGCACAACTGACGCGACACCTTTTAATTAGAGTGGTAACGTTGTGCAAAAATTGTGGCGAAAAAAAAAAAAAAAAATTAAGTTTCTATTATATATGTGAACACCATATCAAGGCAAATTTACAATTAAAAAGCTATCAGAAATTATTACAGAACGCCTCCACTCCGATAAGTGAACAAATTCCAACACACAAACTACAAAAACCGCGTTGAGCAAGCAATTTGACGGTCCCACTCCGACTTGTCAGTCATGAAGTCGTTGATGGTGTAGTATGCACCACCAATGAGACGACCCTTCACAGCCCGCCTAAAGCGATCATAAGACAAATCCAGAATATGCGCAGGTATCCTATTATAAAACTGTACAGCCATTCCCAAAAAAGACTTGTGTACCTTGTGCAGGCGATGATACGGTAATTCAAGCTTATGCTTGCCTCTAGTATTAAAATTGTGTACATCGCTATGTTTTGTATATTTATCTAAGTTTCTCCTCACAAACATGATGCTATCATATATAAACTGGGAGACAACCGTTAAAATGCCAATTTCCTTAAAACGTTCTCTGAGGGAGACCCTAGCACCCAAATTATAAATTGCCCGTATTGCTCGTTTCTGAATAACGAAAATGGACTGAATCTCAGCTGCTCTGCCCCATAGCAATATACCATATGACATAACGCTATGAAAATAACTAAAATAAACTATTCTGGCGGTTACGATATCGGTAAGCTGTCGAACTTTTCGAACCGCGTAAGCAGCAGAGCTAAGTTTTCCCGCTAAAGACTTTATTTGTGGACCCCACTGTAGCGTATTATCTAAGGTAATACCCAAGAATACAGTAGACTTCACTGGGTCAAGAATTTTATTATTGAGAGCTATACTTATATCCGGACCTTTTACACTAGGCATAGTGAACTTTATTATTTTAGTTTTATTCGCATTTAGAACTAAATTATTAGCCGTGAACCATTCATGAACTTGTGTGAGAGAACGATTCACATCATCAAATATACTCTTTTTACGGTCTACCTTGAAGAGAAGTGATGTGTCATCGGCAAATAGTACAACGTTACAAAACTTCTGTACGCAAAAGGGCAAGTCATTAATATGGATATTAAATAATAAGGGGCCAAGTATCGAACCCTGGGGAACGCCCATAGTCACCGATGATCCAGATGATCTCACTCCACTTATATCAACAAACTGTAACCTGTCACTTAAGTAGGATGCAATTAGCCTAAGTGCCGCGTTATTAATGCCATAATGACTAAGCTTACGTAAAAGTGTGCTATGCTCCACGCAATCAAAAGCTTTGGAGAGATCACAGAATACACCAATTGCATCCTGCGAGCTCTCCCAAGCATCGAAAATATGTTTTATAAGAGCAGCCCCAGCATCAGTCGTGGAACGACCTTTAGTGAAACCATATTGCTCTTTGTGGAAAAGATTATTTAAATTGAAATGGTCTAGTAATTGTCGCGAGATAATTTTCTCAAAAATTTTGCTAAGTGCAGGTAGAATTGAAATAGGACGAAAGTTGGTTGGATCATTTTTACATCCATTTTTAAATAAGGGTATCAATTTGCTGTGTTTCATTAAGTTAGGAAACACACCCGCATCTACACATTTATTAAAAAGCACAGCCAGGCTTGGAGCTATGACGGCAATAATAGAATCTATCAATTTAACGGAAATGCCCCATAGATCAGCAGTTTTTTTAGAATTTAATAATTTGAACACTTTTATAATTTCGTAAGAGTCGACATGATCAAATTTAAAAGAAACGTTGCACTCGCGCACACTATCCCTAAGCAGAGTTTCAGCCTGAAGAGGACATGAATTTAACGCAGACGTTGTAGTACTCGGAATTTTGGCAAAAAAGTCACTAAATGCATCGGCAACGGCACATTTCTCTTTAATAATTTTATTATTAATAACAAGTTGAATATTATCGTCATGTCTCTTTGTACGACCTGTCTCATTGTTAATGATATTCCAAGTTGCTTTGATTTTATCCCGAGATTGTTGGATCTGCCTACTTAAATAATTTGATTTAGCAGCAAAGCAAACCTTCTTAAATATTTTAGAATAGTTTTTAACATATATTAAAAAATCCGGATCAAAATTCCATTTCCTTAAACTATACAAATCGTACATTTTACGTCTACTTATATAAATGCCGTTGGTAGCCCAATCGCAAAACGTTAAATTTATATTTTTTCTGAAAGTTTTAACTTTAAAAATAGTTTTATGTTGTGAGTCTATAGTTTTTAAGAGTGAGTAATAAAGTTCATCTGGGTCACTCGACATGTCCGGCGCAGTCACCCTAGCCGCTATAGCATTACGAAATTGTTTGATACCTTTCTGGGTTATAGGTCTACATGTAACTTTACTAACTAATTTAGGCCTGTGCATCATAAAAACTGCCTTCTGACCGCAATGGTCCGATGGCAAGTGGCTTATGATTTCTTTATGGACAAAATGACAATTACAAAAAATATTGTCCAAACAGGTAGCAGAGTGAGATGTAATTCTTGTGGGTTCTGAAAACAGGTAATGTAGTCCAAATGAGGTAAATAAACTAACAAGCCTAGTATTGTTACTTGAATCTTGTAACAGATTAATATTAAAATCACCACATACAATTACATTCCTACCACTTCCAATAAGTTTTGGTAAAACATCATCCATGGTGGATTCAAATATATTAAAATCACCCGATGGCGGCCTATATACACACAACACAATAAATTGCTCAAGCTCAACGCAGGACAGTTCAACAGTGCGTTCAATTGAGAGATTTGTAATGTCTCTCCTATTTTTAAATTTAATATTATTTGACACAAAGATCATGGCACCACCATGATTGGCTTTTTTTCTACAAAAAACACTGCCAACAGAGTAGCAAGCATTATTGGAAGCAAGTTCACAAGTTTTAAGCCAATGTTCAGTCACACATAATACTTGAACATTGTGCTTTTCACAAAAAAGGTCAAGCTCAAGTTCTTTGCCAGATAAACCTTGCATATTTTGATGTACAATTGTGAGCAATGATTTAGGTAGGGACAGACAGCGGAAAATGACTTTGTTTTATACTATGTAATGATTAGGTGAGGTTAGTTCAGGCTAGAATAAGTTAGCTTAGTTAGATTAAGTTAGTTTTGGTAAGGTCGTTACTTCAAAAAAAAATATGCGACAGATTAGGCAGTATGGCTTCAAAGTTTTAGCCTGTCCAAGACTGGACGAATGAAAAAGAAAAAAAAATGGTACGAATAAAAAACAAATTGTTGTTGTTGTTTCTGTGCCAAGCTCAGGATCAGGAGCACAGTTTTGTGCGAGTGTGGATTGGATGACGGTGACATAAACCATTTTTTTCCGTCATTAAGCTTCATTCTTCCCTTTACAACATTCTTCCCCCCGAAGTTCCTCGTCCTACTTCCATTAAATGCCTTCTATCTTCTACCTTTTCCTCTCCTGTCATTCACACTATGTAAATTTGTAAATAAAAACAAAATCAAGCTGTAAATATAAATGTTGTTACTAACATGCTGTGTGTCTATTGTGTTTGTCTTTTTACTAACCATGTGCTGTCTTATATATATTGTGTCGTCCCTTAAATACAGACTCAATCACACTGGTTAATTGGTATTGTCGCTATAAATAAAAACCGGGCATATTATTTTTACAACCGTTAAGCAGTTTATGAAACCATCATCAAGGACATTGGCGGAGTCACGTCGTAAGCCGACGAAGAGCCATTAACAACGAAGAAGAAGAAGAAGTTGTTGTTTCTGTCAGTGTCATTACTGTCAAATGCATCGGTCAATAGCATTTGTGGAAGCTTTCGTGCAGCCTTTCTTTGTAAAATAAGATCTGGTATTCGTATCTCGTAAATAATTCTGCTATAGTTTTAACTAATAGTACTAAGATATGATGGTATTGTGATAGTAAAAAATGCCGGGCATAAGGAAATATCGACGCGACACCAGCGAAGTCAGCTGTTGTTTAAAATATGTTATTTTTGGTGTTAATGTATTGTTCTGGGTATGTATTATCGACTTTATTGTTTATGCTTTTTATGTAAGCTTCCTTCGATGCTATTGAATCCTTTTGATAATAATTATTATATTTTTCACAATAAGTAGTCATTAAATATTCAAAAACTACTTTCCGATCAATCTATCTGTATCGGTTTCACTTTCAACGCATTTGAACGAATTGGGGTCATTTGACACCTTTCTTAGTATATGTAACATGATTCAATAATTGTAACAGTACTATGTGCCCACATCCTGCTTAATATGTTTCTCAGACTATAACTTGACTGCTTTGTGCTAATTTATCCTTGAAACATTCCACAACTCGTTTTGTTTTGAAATGAATTATGTTTTTTGTTTATAGAAAACTAAAAAAAAATATACAGTTTAGTCAGGTAATGTTTAACAGTGTTTTTTTTTAAATTACAGTTTCTTGGACTTATTGTGTTAGCAGTAGGAATATGGGCATGGACAGAGAAAGATACATTCAACAATTTGTCTCGGCTCACCAATATTGCTTTAGATCCAGCATTCATATTAATCTGTGTTGGTAAGTGTAATAAAGAATTTCTTTAAAACTTTGCATCATTTCCTACAAAGATTACTATGACAAAGCTTGTGCGTAGCCTTTTTAGATAATATTATGGCAAGAAATACAGTCATACTGGTTCCTATTTGTTTACATATGAATGATCATAGAACCTCACATAAAGGAACACCAATTTGTAAACTCTTTTGTTTTAATAAACATATTAAACTAATAGAGATAATTGTATGCATAAATTTATTATTATTAAGTTTTATATTATATATTATAGTCAAAACTTTTCATAAGCAATATTAATGCCAGACAAAATTGTATAATAAACCATTTATTCCATGGGATCAGAAAACTAAATTGGTGTAATAGGATTTTTATTACTTGGAACCTCATAATAACTCTTCGTATTAAGGCTATAAAGTTATCAAAAAAATATTTTTGAACCCTAATTATAATTAAAATTAGTACTGTAAATCTATTGTATAGAGTCTAAAAAATTAATATTCTGTGTTAAAAAGTGTTCTTGTTATCGAATAAGTACCATATAGGTACCATACTTTTTTTACAAATTGTGCCTGATATATTTTTTTCAACAATATGGAGTAACATCGCTAATGTCTTCGGACATTGAAGGCATATATAAAATATCTTTAATGTGGAAACAATAAAACAGTCACTAAAGAAATTTTACTGATTAAAGTTGAAATGTTATTATTACAGGTACCATCACCTTCATAATTGGCTTTACAGGCTGTGTCGGCGCATTGCGTGAGAACACTTGTCTGCTTGCATGCGTAAGTATATCTTTACCCTTGATGGAATATATGTCAAGTACATACAGTATTCGTTTTGAACTCATTGTTATATATTTATATATTCTCAAAAACAATGCGTTGCTAGGTGTCACATAGCATGTTATTGTTTTACGAATTGGCAACACCAAAGTATGTATATGGCATCACATCTGTTCAAGATCATGCATATTTTAATTTACAAAATTTGGTTCCATTGAAATAAAAAACAATGTAGTATGATTTCAATTATTTGTTGATGATTTTAGAAGATTTACAAACTTCTTGCAAAAATTATAATGTAATTTCAGTGTGATATATCAAACGCAATTTTAATCTTAAACCAGACTTATAATGTGTGCTATAAGGATAATATGCACATTTTAAGCTCATCAATTGTACACTTAAAACGATAAATATTCAAATCATGGAAATAAATAAATGTTATGTTTATGTATTTAAATATATTCTTTACACTATCATATATTATTGTAATCTTATAGTAAACAATAACTATTTCCATATCAAGTGTTTAAACAATTATGCACTTTTAATTAATTCAGTTCTTAAATCAGTTTTATTTGTATCTTATTACAGTATGCTGTATTCCTGGCTCTACTGCTCTTAGCTGAAATGACAACAGGGATTCTGTTCTTTGTATTCAAAGACTGGGTAATACATTATTTATTATAATTATTCTAAACAAACTTCCTATCACAGCAGTATTATAGTCTTTCCTTTAAGAATAACTTTTTGCAGGCATCAGAATCTGACAAACCCAGGGTATATTTGAGCAATGTATGACAAACAGGTGGAAATCCATTTAGTGGTTTTTGGTTCATAAGCCAAGCATGAAATTATATATTTTTTCGTTTTGTTAGAATTGCAGAATTCGCTTTAGATGTTTATTGTAGTAATCACCGATACAAGAAATTTCACTATTTGCTTTCACTTAAAAACCATTCTAAACAAAACACTGAACGTCATTACCATGTTGCGTCGTTTTATCCTTATCCTTTTAAACAGTAGAGATCTTACTCTCAAAGTTGGAAGATGACATGTATAATGAAATGTATTGATTACTTGTGAAGAAATAGCACTGCAAATTAATAACCATGTTGTGGTCAGTTTTGGATATTAATCAATTAATCACTCCCATTCCTCATAAACTGAAAGAAAACAATAATGTGATAGGGATTCAGCTAAAGATTTTTAAAATTATTCATTTCTGTATTGATTCATTCACTTTATTCAATGACTAGCTGTGCCCGCGACTTCGTACGCGTGGAATTTGTGATCAGATAGCTATATTTTTACATAGACAGTTGAGAAGTAATTACCTCTAAAATAAAATTGTAACTGGTAGGATAAGTACAGATTGCGGTAGCAATGGTTGTTGCCCGCATTGTTTATTTTCATTTTAACAGGAATTTTTGTAGTATAGCTGTAGCCCGCGACGTCATCTGCCTGAACGCTATACAGCACCAAAAATACCTACGATTATACCTTTTAAAATAACATTTATTTACCCGTTACTTCTTTACATTTCATAAATACAGAAAGTACAGTAACAGAGGGAGACTGTCTTTTGTAAAATTGTTGAACTTCAAAAGTGCTGATTTTCAGTCTGCTTTGAATAAATGACTTTATGGTGATTCTGCTGAATTAAGTAATAAGTTGCGACTGAAGCAAATGTAGAAAATAATGAATAAGAAAATATAAATATAGAAAAGGATAAAAATATATACTTATAAAACTTCTCTATAAACAACATTGCTGGTTTGGCTCTCCGCAGCCAAAATGTAAAGAGAGTCAGGACTGGTGACGCGGGAGCAAGCGACGTACAGCTGCCCGTGTGAGAAGCAGCTCGTCCTGAGGTCGACACCCGCTGCTCTCAGTGTCTGCCCCTGCGACTTATTGATGGTCATCGCGAAGCAAACACTCACGGGGAACTGTACGCGCTTGAACTGGAACGGGAAGTTATGAGGTATGAGGGGAATGCGTGGTACAAATACTGCCTCGCCTACGCCACAACCCGTAAGAATTTCCGCCTCAATGCTGTGTCTGTGGAGCGAGATGACTTTAAGGCGGGTCCCGTTACACAACTTCGGAGGAGATAGGTTCCGAAGAAGCATAATCGGGACACCGACTTTCAGCTTGATAGTATGCGCTGGAAGTCCACTTGCTGACAGAGAGTTCAGAAATTCCACGGGATAATGTGTGGCATCATCTTGCTCGATGACAGTGTTTATAGAGGTGTAAACCACTTCATTCCCCTCAATTTTCGAGAGAATGCATTCGTTGATTGCTTCAGCCTGACCATTTTTGGGCGTCAAAATTGCCCGCTCACATACCCAAGAATTCTGCTGGTGCGGTATATGACTGATGTCCTCGTACACACAGCGAATGAGTTCTTCTAAGCTGGATACGACTCTACCGAGAGACTCTGGAAGCACCACCTGCCCACCTCTCTCCTCTGGTAGAGTGCCTTCGCCAAGACTTAGAAGAACATCGGAGAATTCTTGAGCACGTGCATTGCCGCCGAGCCGAGCTCTCATATTAATGGTCAAGCGCAGCGTACGAACTCGTGACCACAGCGAAGATCGTTTCAACGAAGCATTCACCTCGTCAGCCCTCGATCCCCGCGTCACCACGGGAAGCGTTTGTCGGAAATCGCCACTGAATAGAACTGTGACACCACCCATCAAGTGTTCGTTCCTGCGGATGTCCTGCAGGGTTCTGTCCACGGCCTCAACTGCTTTTCTATTGGCCATCGTACACTCATCCCATACGATCAGAGAGCAATCCTTCAGCACGTGTCCCTTATCACTATTGCGTGACACACCACAAACAGGCGTTTCGGTGCTCTCTAAATCGATGGGAATTTTAAACATGGCATGTGCTGTCTTGCCACCCGGAAGCAGTGTGGCAGCGATTCCCGACGACGCTACAGCAATGGCAATTTTGCCTTGCCTCCTGACCTCTGCAAGTATGCCAGTGGTAACAAATGTTTTTCCTGTTCCACCAGGAGCATCCAAGAAAAACATTTTACCCTGGTTTTGCCCAACGCTTTTAAGAACAGTGTCATAAATTTGTTTTTGCTCTGAAGAGAACAAAGCGACATGGTGATTTCGTATGGTGGTCATTTCGCTCGGATCGTAAATTGTCTCAGCGTTATACTCTCGATTTCCACGGTCTTGATGCGGTGATGATTGGGGAGCTGGTAACCCATATTCGACCAATGGATTGCCGCCGATGGAAATGACCACGTCTTGAAGTGAACTAAGACAGGTGTTCAGCACGCGTTCATCAGTTACTTCGACTTCGTCTCCAGTAGCACGCCTCAAAGCTCGTAGAAAATCTTCAGATAGATGATGTCGATATTTTTCCCACAAAGCTACCGGGTTCGTGACTCCACAAAACACCAAGATGACGGCAAACAGATGACGCATACGGCTGGGGCTGTTACTGACGCTCGCCTCCGCGAGGGTGTCATCCCAGTTTTGGTCACCGTCGAGAAGGTGACGTGCTACACAGGCTGCGCGGTAAGTGGGATACTCCACGCCATCAAATGTTCTCAGAAAGGCAAAAGACGTTGGGCCTCGGATCGTGTGAAGTAATAACCGCAGAAAATAGCATTCGCCATTATTCGGGTGCACGGTATAAACTCTACCCAATACGGTGTCCTTGAAAATTCCCGGAAAACCTTCGACAGCACCTCCTCTTCGACGTCGGTTAAATATTCCCCTTTGCTTGTCGTACGTGTAATATGAAGGCACCTCGTCATACGTAAGGAACCTCGCAAACTGGTCGATTTCGCAGAGCCTGAAAAATGCCAAGAGAGTTGTTTGGCGCGGATTTTCTAAGCGCTCAGCAACGTTGTTGGGATCAAAATATATGCGCTGACCGTTTTCTAGGTGGACGTCTAAATGCATGACGGCAGGATGCCTGTCATGTATAGAGAACGCCAGTATCCGCCAAACTGCTTCAGACGTGCTGATGTAGCGACCGGACTGATACTTGGTCACCTCGTCTCTGTCAGTGTTCTGTAAAGCAAACGTCGCCTGATCGCTACCTTTGTTCACGTATTTGCAGATATATTTGATCGACCCGACGCTGGTGCACGACTCGACGTTGATGTGCGTCTGGAAGGTCCTGGACAGTACTGGTGAGTAAGGAACAATCCATCGGTTATCGACCGGTCGCGCCTGGCCACGCACGCTCAGCTCAGTGGAATGCCCGCCCTCTGCTGGTGATCGGCGCCGGTATGAGGGATATCCATCCTCACCAGTAATGGTTTCGTTGGTAAATTTTTTTGGGAATCTTTTTGTACAACGTCCGTCTTTCATACAAGGGGAACTTGGATTTAACGTGCCACAGGGGCCATGCACCATGTGACTTTTAACAATTTGATGCAGAACAGGATCAACGTCAGGGTCCGGAAGCTCTGCACTTATGACTTGATCAATCTGGATAGGCCTGATCTTTTCTTCCAACCACAAAAGCAGATGCGCGTGTGGCAAGCCGCGTTTTTGCCATTCCACGGAGTACATATGACATCGGACTGTACCAAACACTTTTGCCTTTGTTAGAAGATCCATAAGGCATTTCAACTTCAGGTGGAATACGCGAGAGATCAAGTCGTGCCTGTCGTACGAAACCTGTCCTGCAAGGAGTTGAGCTGTTATTTCAGGCCACTTTGGGTTGGTAGTGATAGTAATAAAGAGGTCCGGGCGACCAAACTTTCGCACATAGCAAAATGCATCTTGGGTCCTCTCGTGCATGTACCGCGGACCTCCTGTGAAGGTGGAGGGGAGAATGACCATCCTTCCTACATCTTGAGCATTGGCATCATTCTGCATGGCATCTCTGAGATGGACGTAGTTCTCAGCTCTCAGCTTTCTTTGATTGGACCTTATAAATACCAAACGCTCTGTCTCAATTTTGGCATACATGTCCACCAGAAACTGACTAAAGAGTGTACGATGATGGTGGAGATAAGAGCCATTGTTCACCCTCAGCTGGATCAAGAAGCTGTAGAACTGCATGGCGGACGTTTTTTTGTTATAATTTGGGGAGCCTGTCTGGGGGTCTACATTATAGTGGGCGAAATGGTAGCCATCCTCTCCGCGACAAAACATGAGCGGATATTGAAGAGAATCGTACGCGCGGTGAGTTTCGCTGATCCTTTGAAGCCGGTCATCGTGCGTGCGTAAGACGATATCTCTTTTATCACACTCCTGATCGACTAAGAGAACGGCGACCTCATTCGTCGTTGGCGCATTATATCGTCCCGGATGGGCTGCAATCGGCTTTCTATCTGCACTGATGACAAACTTAAAGCGGTTGCGCTCGTTCTCAGGCACCGACGCCAGAGCGGCTTTGAAGTTGCCAATGTGCGGATTAACGTTATGCAACATACTTTGCAATCCTCTGACCAGAACAGGGTCCAAATTGGGGATGTGTCTACTTCGTAGGTTTGCTTGTTCTTCAAAATCACTTACAAAATAAATTTGCAAAAATTTTGGAATGTCTGTAGGTAGCAGCGAACCGATTTGATGGTAAACTTGCCCCTGGACCTTGAATGTCGGCATGAAACCTGCTTCAACGATTTGATTTGCACCAAACGAAGTCATCTGGAAGGCGCTGTTATAAGCTCGGATGTTTTTCAAAAAATGGCTGGACTTCGGATGTTCGCCATTTAGTAAGATTCTTAACAGATCTGGTGGGTCTTGCATAGACTCCAAGCGTACCTTACCAGATGCACAACACATCCCATTGGGCTCTCCTTTCCATTTGCGGGCTTGACAGTGGGCACACACTTCTTCTAAGACACCAATATCTCCGTGTGCGGCGTAGTTAATCGCAACATTGTACATAAATCCACTTCCCTCTTTATTTAGCCACGATTGCTCTTCGATATCGTAAACCATGGATTCATCGTCAGATGTTGAAAGTTGATTCATGCTACGCCGCAGACGATCTAGTTCTAGTTGTGCCGCACGCTGTTCACCCGACCAAGATCCTCGAAACTCTTGAATTCTATCCCGTTCTAGCGATAGATGAGCAGACGTATCGCCACACACGTCGTGGTACCGCTGCCGAGCAGCTGCACGACGTTCTTCACGCTGCTCATCGTTCTCTAACGACCGTGAAAGGGCATGCTGAGAACGATCTCTTCTTAACCGGGTCATCCGCTCTTCATGATCTTCGATCGACCGAGAAAGAGAAGTGCGACTCCGCTGCGAATTCAACCTCGTCTCTCGCTGCGTGTATGTCTCTGACGCGCGAGACTCGGCGTGGCGCTCCCGGTCGCTTTCCAGTCACGCTTCTCGCGCTTCGACACTCTCATAAAATCGAGCGGCATCTGAGCGAGAGCGCTGGGAACTCAACCTCGTCTCTTGCTGCGTGTACGTCTCTGACGCGCGAGACTCAGCGTGGCGCTCCCGGTCGCTTTCCAGTCGAGCTTCTCGCGCTTCGACACTCTCACAAAATCGAGCTGCATCTGTGCGAGAGCGCTGGGAACTCAACCTCGTCTCTTGCTGCGTGTACGTCTCTGACGCGCGAGACTCAGCGTGGCGCTCCCGGTCGCTTTCCAGTCGAGCTTTTCGCGCTTCGACACTCTCACAAAATCGAGCTGCATCTGTGCGAGAGCGCTGGGAACTCAACCTCGTCTCTAGCTGCGTGTACGTCTCTGACGCGCGAGACTCAGCGTGGCGCTCCCGGTCGCTTTCCAGTCGAGCTTCTCGCGCTTCGACACTCTCACAAAATCGAGCTGCATCTGTGCGAGAGCGCTGGGAACTCAACCTCGTCTCTAGCTGCGTGTACGTCTCTGACGCGCGAGACTCAGCGTGACGCTCCCGGTCGCTTTCCAATCGAGCTTCTCGAATTTCAGCACTCTCGCACGATCGAGCGGCATAAGTGCGGCTGCGCTGCAAACTCAGTCTTGTCTCTTGTTGCGTGTATGTCTCTGACGCGCGAGACTCAGCATGGCGCTTCCGATCATTTAATAGCCGCATTTCGTATGCTTCTATACTTTCCAGAGACCGCAACGATGCATTTTGAGTGCGCATAGTATCTAATCGGGACTGGCGCGACGTACTACTTTCTCCATCTCGAATTTCCGCATTGTGTTCTCGAAGAGTAGCTATCCTTGCCTCACGCTCAATGGTGGTTTCAAGAGATCGAGCTAACCTTTTCCTTCGACTATCGTTTGAGGATTGGGATAGATTAGACCGTTTTCTAGGCATTTTGATTATTTTAAGTTTGAAAAATAACAGAAAATAATTTACACGCTGAGAATTTACACACAGATAATGATAGCTAAGCAGTAAGCAGTAGTCCGATTCCGAATGAA
Organism: Euproctis similis; assembly: GCA_905147225.2. Classification (NCBI taxonomy): domain Eukaryota; kingdom Metazoa; phylum Arthropoda; class Insecta; order Lepidoptera; family Erebidae; genus Euproctis; species Euproctis similis. The sequence goes on along the minus strand of LR990108.1, from coordinate 13,657,376 downwards.
GTTTATTTAAGTAAATATTTTTTTTTTTTAATTATATTTCAGGAAAGTATTTTCAGTTTTCACGTTAAATTCGACTAAGCACACGATAACTTATAGCAACGCAGGTAACCCCAGTTTCTATGAGTTGTCGCGGCGACATCCGTACTCATAACATCACTTTTGGTGAACGAAATTATAGCGCGATCTAATTCGACGCCAACGCCATCTAGTTAGCGAATAGGAAACATTTTTTTTTAATGGTGTAAAATTATAAAATTACGAAGCAATCATTACACCAATAAATACCGAACAAAAATAATAACAGTTTTTAGCATATACAAATACATTTTTTTAATTGTCTTGCTCATCTCTGAAAAGAATTAACGATACAATTTTAAAGAAGAAAATGCACAACTCCATCTATGACTCTTAAAAACATCTATTGACCGCAAGCGCATGATGAAATTTCAATTATTTATATTCAAAAAGTGTTTAAACATGTAATTCGACTTTATGTTTTTAAAATCTCAAAGATTTATTTATATCTAAAACCAAAAAGTGCTTACACGTGTAATTCAACTTAATGTTTTCTGTTTTGTAAATCTCATAGATGGCACTGTTTTAAAATTGTCTGTTATGTTTAACGGCATAAGTTAATTAAAATGTGAAGCTAACTTATATTATATTATTATTATTATTATATGTATAGATTAAAGCATGGTTATTAACATAATAACACCATAACAACATACAAATATGCGTCGTTAGATTACACGTTGCTACAGAATACATTGAAGAAATAAAGGTTCACTGCTCGTTCCTCGTAGGTGATAGCGTGATAATATGTAGCCTATATGTTGACCCGACTTCTTAATAATTTTCGTGCCAAATTTGAAGTAAATCCATGCAGTACTTTTTGAGTTTATCCCGGACATACATACAGACAAACAGACAAACAGACAAACAGACAAACAGACAAAAATTCTAAAAAGTATATTTTTGGCTTCGGTATCGATTGCAGATCACACACCAAGTATTCTTTTTAAAAAATATTCAATGTACAGTTTTGACTTTTCTACAATTTTATTATATGTATAGATTTTGTGAAAATCAACTCACTAAAAAACTAAAATTGACAGATGTCAAATGTTGCCTGTTAAATTGATCCGACTATAGTAATTGTATTATCGCTCATGGCTAGAGTCTTGTAAGTGAGTGAGTCCTTAGTTATGCCCAATTTCATGGAACATTAAATAGAACAAAAAAGTTCTGTGTGTCACTGTCCATATCTTGCATATATATGGTGTAGAACTACCTACATCCATTGTAAATATTTATTGATTGCATTAACTTTTTGTATGTTTTAAATAAATTTTCTAACTGTATTTATCTCTTACAGATAAAACAACAAGCGACTATCGGTTTCCAGACGTTTATAACACATTATAGGGAGGACCCTGATCAACAGAACTTAATTGATTGGATACAAGAAGACTGGGTATGTGGCCTATATCTTTTAAGCCTATTTGCATATTAGTTTAATATGAAATGGCATTTAAATTTATTAAATAATATAATTTATTTTCCATTCTAAGAAAACACTCACTTAACAAATGAACCAGTGATTGTTTGTGGTATGATGATGATGATTATGTGATATGAGTCTCTGAGATCACCTAAACGTAAAAAAAAATTACGTCATCTGGTGAATCAAATGATACAAAGGATGCTTAAGAATGTAGTTATCTTACAAGTGTTATTTTGGTATATTAATTAAGTATAATAATAAATAAATAATGACCATATAGAACGTGCCCTGGAGGAAGGTAATGTTAGGAGCCTCAAAAATCGACTCGCGTGCATGAAAAGAGTTATGAAAGTGAATGAAGCGAGTGAGGTGTGTAAGAATCGTGCCTTGTGGCGCTCCATTCTCTCTGCCTACCCTGCAAGGGATTTGGTGTGAAGTTATGTATGTATGTATAATAATAATAATATCAAGTAGATGGATAATATATGTAATTAATAAAATAATCATAGCATATTGTATACAGTTACAATGTTGCGGCGTAGAAGGACCACGTGATTGGGATAGAAACGCCTACTTCAATTGTTCGAGTGGCGCTGTGGGATCGCGAGAGGCGTGCGGCGTGCCTTTCAGCTGTTGTAAGAACAAGCCCCAAGACATTATTCGTAACAAACAGTGCGGCTACGATGTGAGGAAACCTACTTATGTAAGTATGCCAACTACCTATAAATTGGGCGCATTCATTTCTATAGTCTTTCTACAGTTTACTTCCTAGTTAGTGTTGCAGTGATCTGCTACACCATACGGTTTATCCTCATGTCGTTTGTTTATCTCTTTCCTGTCTGGTCTAAGCTGAGCCATGCCATAGGTTTTAAAGTGAAACTTTGAATAAATCTTCTCAAATCTTCTCATTGATCTAACGCATGTCGCGCAGTATGTGTAGTGCCTTTACAACAAGTTAAAAATCCTCACTTTTACCGTAGTGTGATAAATCCACACAATCAACTTTTACAATATCACTAATAGTCGCCATGTTCTTCACTAAAAATATGTATGATATTAAAAACGAATGAAAATAAATTACTAAAAAAATATTCATTCCTTGTACGGACTTGCTCCTTTTGTACCCTATACGTGGGCATTCTAAGTCTTAAGGCATTATAAGCGGCTCAAGCTAACTCATAATAAATTTCAGGTAATTGGTTAAAAAAAACCATTTTTTTAGAACTAAACAGCTAGCAACAAAAAACCTGGACAAAGCAAGTTTGTCCCTCTGACCTCTGAGACGTAAACAAATAGATTCTAAATCAAAATAGTGTGTAAATCCACAAAACAATGTGATTTTAAAAATTGGTTTAACCAGTGTCTTCATATTAATGTGAGATGACAGATCAGGCAACATTCATTAAATAAGCAGAGCCAGTTTGTACCACAGGAGTCCGAACGAAATGTTGAACGTTTTTAGATTTAACGTTCTACGTGTAATAAAAAATAATCGGTACATCCTAAATTTTTGCGCAGCCAGAATTTGAAAAGATTACTAAGATCTGAGTTTATTATTGTATACAATAGTACTATGGGAATGCCTAGACCATTCGAACCCTTGTGTTAGATACAGACATAGATATTTAGTGGTTTGTGCTGAGAAGTGTTACTGAATTATATTATTGAAATAGCATGTGAGCGAGCGTGTGATATATGAGCGCGGTTGTCTCATAGCAGCCGAAGACTGGCTGCAGCGACACCTGACTCCGGTGGCCGCTGCACTCTTGGGATCATTTGCTCTAAAGGTTCTTCATCTTTATTGCAACAATATTAGCTGATGTGGAGTTTGTGTCGTGTATTATTATTTGTTGCCTAAGAAAATGTATTGTGTATGGAATATTTAACTTTTAAATCTGATTGTTGGCGTGGCGATACATGCCGTGGCGACGCCACGCTCTCGGTGCTAGTATAAAAATAAATATTTCACATCTGCCAGGCGTCCAGTAACGGCTAACTTTAAAAAGATTTAAATATACTTTTAATATTACATGTACCAATACATTTTCCAAAGCAGTATGGTAGTATTATTGCACATGGTAAGTGGATAATGGTAGCTAATATTTGGTAGATAATTTTAGCTACAATTACTCACAATATTGTAAGTATAGAATGAGTAGTAGTAGTAGTAGTGTTGATGATGCAATTTTTGTTTGTTTGTTTTTGTTCTAGAATTATGATATAGCAAAAATTATATATGACAAGGGGTGTTTAGAGGCGGCTGAGGACTGGTTCGATAACAATCTGTTAATTGTAGCGACGTCCGCTGTTTGTACCGCTTTTGCACAAGTAAGTTTATTTGTAGATGCACAAGTGTTTTATTTATAGTCATAGATAATGTTGTTTTATGTGTGTGATGTTGTTATACATTTATGATTGTAACAGGTTATCATATTAAATTGTGATAAAACTCAATGCTATTTGATTGCAATAAAAGAAAATGCCGGCCTGTCCGTCAAGTTTTCTTTAAGGCCGGGCCTATTGCCTTGGTTCACCAGAAGTTATAGGGCTGTCACAATTTAATTTGTTGATGTTTTGAAATATCACTCCAAGTGCAAATATATTAACCAATAATTGTTATTGTGTTAATAACATGTTATGTTGAAGGTGATCACCGTTCAAAATGTGTTGTCCTTAAACCTGTTTACCTTGACTTTTATTTGGGTTTTTAATTGTTTATGACTTCATCCAATTGTTATTGAAATTAATGCATTTACGCAAATCAATTTGTCCTAGTTTCCATGCATTAAAAGTTACTCTTTGTTGTTCCATAAGGGGGCGTCCATAAATTACGTGAATTGCTTTTTTAATATTTCTGTCCCTCTCTCCCCCGTTGGTGAGATGTCGTGAGATTTTGTTCAATCCCCTTCCCCCATCCCTAAATCTCACGTGAGATTTTTCAGAATGTAGGTTTCTTACGTAACCGCGTTGGGTTGTTATTATAGAAAGAAAAACACAATTTGCTTCGTGCTTTTATTTACGACCAGGTAAGACTACTAATCAATATTGCTGAGAGTTACAAATGTAATAAAATTTTAACAATAGAATACTTAAATCATGACTACAGTGATAAAAAGAAAATAATATCTACTCTAATTTAGTAGAATTATGCGCGGTTTCAAGAGAGACTATTGGAACCAACATGTCCATATGATTTTCAGTAAAATCATCTGCTCCATCGACTTCGTTGTGATCTAGCCATTCCAAGCCGTTGGCGCTTGCGCACATTAACTCATTAGCTCGTCCCGTGACAGTCCGTGATGGTCTCATTTTGTGCAGGTGGTTTGACATTCAGTAGATGTATAACGTCGAAGTATGTATGAAATTATTTTCTTTCGAACGAATTAGTGAATAATCTACATGTATTACGATGACGCTCAAGATTAAATCTTGAGAATGTGACATATGCACAGAAACAGTATTTTTTAGAGTTATTCTTATATTTACAGCATTGATTATATACACCGTTTACTTCTGATCCTACTACTATTTAGCAGCTAGCATCAAATTGTGATCTCTCGGTATTGCAAATATTCATGGGCGGCGTTAATCGTTTGATTAAACACCACCAGCCCGTTTGCGCTCTATAATATATGCTCTTATGCAAGTCGAGCACATAAAGGTCAAGTTATTTGCCAGCAGCTTTATCATAGAGTTTATTAGTTTGTTTTAGTAATGCATGAATTTTACTTTTTATCGCTCTCAATAAGTGCGAAATTTTTCTTAAAACTTTATTACTTTCTCATGCATCGATAAGGTAATATAGCATGCAATTTCAAAGAACGCGATAAAGACGTAATCTCGCGAGTTTTGTATTTTATCACTTTTAGCATAATAGATCGTTTATGAAAATGACACAAGTAAATAATAAAATTCTGTTCTCTTTGTTCTATCTAATATATAAAACTCGCGTTGAACTGCTCCAAAACGGTTTGATCGATTCTCAGTAAATTTTGTGTGCGTATTGTGTAGGATTGAGATTCTGGCATCTATATTTCATTCCCCTAAATGTTAAGGGTATTTTTTATGATATAGCAATAGAAAATTCCCTAAAGTTTCACCATATACGATCAACCCCTATTTATTGTTTGTTTATCAAAAACTTTGTTTTATTTTGGAAAAATAACATTTTAATATAAGTATCGTTTGTTATCAGATATTGGGTATATGCTTTGCGCAGAATTTGCGCGCAGACATATTCGCGCAGAAGGCAAAGTGGCACTGACAATCAGCGTCTCCTGCAGCCGTGTGACTCGTACGTAGAGTACGTACACGCCCACGCACGCCCGCACCCGAGTGTCCACGTCCTTACCTTAACGTACCCAAATATCTTCTCTCTCTTTCTTATTTCTTATATTATTATGTAAACACAGTATTTAACCAAATGAATCTCTTTCACTCTATCTCACTTGAAGAATACAAATAATTATATGTCTTCTTTACTATATAATTCCATGCCAATTTTCAACACAAACATTGGTGAGAGATATATATTGTTATTAGTATTTTACAGTACGATTTAACACTAATAAGTAATAGTTATTGATAGAAAATGACCAATTTGTCTAACTGCACCTATGTGTTGATGTCCAAATTAATATTTGTCGTTGAAATTTTTTTTTTAATTAATAATTGCACAATTATTTGTAACGTTTATGTGGTGAAATTATAGTATTTTTTAAGTTTTAATTTGTAACAAACTATAAGTACTCATCTTGCTATCCCTTTGGCATAGAGAAAGTTTTCTAATTCTCTAAAGCACTATCTCCCTTTGAAAAATTCCAATATACTTGGACAAATGTACAACCTTCTTTTTCTGGAAATATCATTCAATTGATGTTGTTGCCTTGTTAAATAATTGTCCAATATTGTAAAAGATGTATGTCTGTACTGTCAACTTTGTGTTATAAAGCTGAGAAATAAATATAATGTACGTTTCGGAGAGAATATTTTTCTTTTGTAATTTAATCTTTGCTATATTTTTTTAAAGCTACTCGACATAATAGACTTGGTTCTACATTTGAGAGGTGTTGATTTGTACTATGCAATTTAATGTATCTTGTACCTTCACGCCTTTAATACGTCGAAGGTGTAGACAAAAAAACTGTGAAATTCAATTAATACAAATTATATCTATGCATTTATTAAAATCAGGTTGATTGCATTAAAGTTGACTGTACATTTAAGCGATGTGTTCAAATTCGCCAATTAGCCTTAAACGGGAGCTGTGAGATGAATTTGATATCTATATTATAGTATTAAAATATTTAAAATATTAATTTATGAAAACAGATAATAATATGATGTTATTTAAAAAAAGTAGTTTGGGTCGTATTCATACACAATTAAGGATCTCTCAAAACAGGTGTTTACATATTTTGTGATGACCCTGTGTTGTAAAAAAAATAATGTTTAGTGTAAGGAGTGTGTGCTTGACGTGGCACATGGGCGCTGTTAGGGTTGTGCGTTAGCAGCAGGAGAATAATGGCTTTGAGATAAACTACTACTCATATTTATAGATTAGAGCTGTGTAACAAGATATAATAGCCTGCTTTTTACCCGACTAGACAAGAAGGAGGGTTATTTAATTTATTAAGTTTTAGTTGTTAAAATGTTTATGCGAGTACATTATATAATTTCTGCACACAATATGTAACTAATAATGCTAATGATATAAAGGTTATAAATATATTAGCTGGTCGTATATAAATATATATTAATGATTGTTATGAAAATGTAGTAATAGATTGAAATACTGCGAATCAAAAACACGAATGTGTCAAGAACATTTTAATATTAGGTGGAAGTTCAAGTAGTACATAGCTCATTTTTTGCAGCATTAAACCCTGCCTCTCTAGGGGTATTACTATTCATTTACTCATTACGAGTATTGCAGTTCGCTGCATGAACGGACCGGCTCGACCGGTGAAACACTACGACCTCTCAGAATATCGGCGTGAAGTGGTTCGTGCCGCGTTTGCCGCATAAATAAAACGTCTCTCCTCCTGAATTGCGTTACGTAATAATTGAACGCCATCTTATTAAAAATCATTACGTTTGTTTTCCATGCACCCGAAGTAGTACACAGTTGTAAATTTTAAGTAATAGCTAAAGTAATGATATACACACTAAAACTTAAAATTAAGAAATGTTTAATTAAAATAGGCATTTAAAACACAATAATATGCAACCGGCGGCCTTATTTCTAATAGATTTTAAACATTGGATTAAATTATTGCTTCTTGATGTTTGATTTTCTTAAAAAAAAAAAAGAAAAACTATACTACTAACTAAAAGTACACTATTTATAATTAAGATATGACGATTGCCATCTTGTTTCATGGTTCAATCTTATATTATTAACCATATTATTAAATTAAACTTATATTATTAATTGCCAAGATAAAATGAATGCAGCTTGCCTGTCAAAGTAATGACGGCAAAATTATTCATTAACTAAACTAACTATTGCAGCTGTATTTATAAATAAGTTATCAAAAATTGATAATTATTTTGCATGCAGGCATGCTAGTGTATCTCTCTCCTATCGCAAATTTATTAGTGATAAGTAATACTCATATAGAATTCAATATATTATCTAAAAAAGTTACTTTACTCAATCTTAATTAAACTTAAAAAAATAAAGAATAAAATGAAAAGATTATATTATATATTGACATTTGTTTAGATTTAAAGTGTATTGAATAGTGTTATGGCTTTTACGGCTTCTATATTGTTTGCTATTTTTTTTTTTTGAAATCTATATTGCACAAGTTTTTATATGAATTGTATTAGTTATAATAAGAAAATTTATAAGAGTGACATGTAATTGAATATTATTTGTGAGTGATTTACAAATCATTATGGTTGTAATTTTAGGTACATAACTTCATGCCAAGTCCCTTGCGGGGTAGGCGGTGAGAAAAGAGCGCTTTAAGACACGATTCTCACACGCCTCACTCGCTCCTTTAACTTTCATAACTCTTGAAAAATAATGATCTTTATAATTTTAAGTGCTTGTATTTGTAGTTAGCAACAGTAATTACAATATAGCTTCTTTATATATTTACGTGTCAAAGAGTCTTTTTACTCAATAGAATCTCTAACACAATTTACATTCCACAAGCAAAGCATTTAAATTTCTCAGAAAACCGAAGATTTTTCTATGAAATAGGAACTGTGACAAACAGGAATGAAGGATTTGGTATTGACATCTGTGTTATATAGTAAAATAATGTATCCGCATTCATTTATTATTATTATTAATTAAAAAGGTCACAGGTTCAAATTCAGGCATTTAATTCGTAAAAATGCTAGCTTATCTAGTTGGGCATATGCAAAAGTTTGAAAAATATTCAGAATTAATAACGGAGACTTGTTGATAAAGTTTTAAAAGTTCATTTTAGATGTAGTTTTACCGTGTTCCCGTTCTGTAATGTAAATTGGCACAGTTAAAAATCAATTAATAAAAAAGATAAGGAAAAAGTTTGCGACGGTTACATAATATATAGTTTACTGAAATTAGTGCTAAAGTATTGTTATTGATAATTTTGCTTACACTAATACATAATAATCAAAATATTGGCAAGGAAAACAGAGTTAGGTATTTGTTTTCACATAAGTGCCAAAAGGAAGTAGGTATAATTTATAAATTTATGTAGAATTTTTAAATGATTTCGGTAAAGGAGTAGCTTTGGTTCATGACACCAAAACAACTTTTAGGATTATATCGCGTTTATTTATTACTAATTTTATTTGTTTCCCGACGTTTCGAACTCTTTACAGAGATCATTTTCACGAGTTCGAAACGTCGGGAAATAAATAAAATTAGTAATAAATAAACGCGATATAATCCTAAAAGTTGTTTTGGTGTCATGAACGTGATTCGCGAAAGTCTTAGAGATAAATAGGAGTTTTGGTTTTCCATTTTATCTATTTTTTCTCTATCTAGAAATACCCATGAGCATAAAAAGTATGAGAATCTCATTTCAAGTATTCTTTTTATTTACACTCATGTTACATGCCATAGCTTATATTTGTCCTGTATCGGCGTTGCAACTTGCATTCGACTTATTCAGGAAAATTATTTACGGATGTATTGTTTTTCTCTATGTGGAAAGGTGACGTTTTTAAAGTCATCAAATTAGAATGATTTGATAATAAATTTATATTATTAAGAATAAAATTATTGTGTTCAAATATATTATTACTTTTAATGAATGAGGAGGCTATGTTTTTTGATGGATTATTGACATTAAATTGATTGACTGGCACGCCACGATAAAGCAACGAAACATGTCACGTTCCGTCTGAATCGAGCGTGCAAGTAAGAGCGATAGAGAGGGACGATCGGAAGAAACGTTTCGCGTGTGACGCATCTATCTGTCAGAAGAAAGAAGGCCTGGTGTTTATATAAATAAATTTAAAAAAAACCAGTGCAAAGATAAAGAGAAGAAAAAAAATAAAAGATTAAAAAAAATAAAAAAAATACGTACTCTTTCTACGTATTTAGCAACGGAATAATTATGCTAAAATTATGCAAATTTTTTTATAAACGTTTTCCTATGAAGTTATGAAAATAATCGTCTGTTAACCGACTTTACAGGCAAACTGGATCACATTTTATCTCTCAAAGGTTTTTCTTACTTTATTTAATTTCGAGTACACTTTTTTTTAATACATTTATAAATAGTGGATAAGAAATTATTTTTGTATGAGTAAAAACTTTTTTATAATCTCTTATCAAGTATAAAGTAATTCTCCAATATTGTAGTAACTAATAAGTTAAATAAATAATGTTGGTTGGATGCTACTCGTATAGCGTGAAGGTAAACGATGTGATAGGTACGCTTCTATTGCCGTCATGTTCCGTTTGTTTTCCAACCCCTATTAAAGGGTATATTAACCTTGTCGAAACGTGCTAATAATATAGGTATGTAGATAATTATAGTTCCTTGGAAATTCCTTTTTTGTACTGCTTACCTTCCTATATTCTGTAAATAGGTTCTGTGTGAACATAAGGAAAATTTTGAGAGTAGTCGTAGAAAAAAAAAATATTAACAGTCGAAGGTCATCGCTTTTTTTTGTTGGCTAAAAGTTCCGTAACTAATCATTGACAAAAAATATTTTTCTCACTATCACGTTTATTATTTTAAAAAAGTTTCCCTTTAGTTTCTACCTTCTTTAGTTTTTCCAAAACTGTCTAGAAATGTTTTTTGTTTATTTCTTTGTTTGTATAACTTATCTACCTAAATATATTTTTTAAGTAGTAACTACTGCCGTCTAGATTGGTGAGTTTGTCACGCCAGATACAATGTCCCGTACCTATTTATAAAATCTAATTGTTACATATTTAGTTTAGGTATATATTATGTAAACATTATTGACTTAAAATTGATATTTTGTATAAAAATATAATAATTATAATATATTCATAGACATTCATATTGTTTATCACTTATTTCCCTTTCTTTTTGGTAGTGGTAGAGGCAAGCAGTTCGCTGCATGAATGGGCCGGCTCGACCGGTGAAATACCACCACCTCTCAGAAGATCCGTGTAAAGTGGCTCATGCCGCGTTTTGTTCAGTGAGAGAGGTACCCGGAGGCCCACCTCCCTTCCCCATCCCTTCCTATCCTACTCCCTTAAAGGTCAGCAACGCAACTGTAACACTATATGTGTTGCAGGTGTCCATGGGCGGCGATGGTCACTTAACATGCGGTGACACGCCTGCTCGTTTGCCCATCTATCATAAAAAAAAGAAAAATATTATTTTTTAATGTTCGATTTCACATTTTTTAAAATATAACAACATAGCATAACTTCACGCCTTTTGTTACCCGAAGGTGTAAACAGCGGCTGTTAAGCCTCGTCTCGCCGTTATGTTTACGTCCCAAAAGGAATAGGTGGCGAACCTATTGCCATACCGGGCACACAGTTTTCAGTCATCGATATTTATCACATATAACTTGCGAAAACAATTTCGAAAAGTCATTAGTGTGAGCCAGTGTCAGGATTTGAACCCGCGAATTCCGGATTCAGAAGCGGGGTACTCGACCATTGGACCACCGAGACATCTTTTTTTAATATAGATGTTTCAATAAATATACATGCAACTAAACGTCATTAACTCTTGTGATATCTATAAACATACTTACGGATAAGTTCTGTGGATAAGTTACACAAAAGTCGCGGTGGCGTAGTGGTCAAGCACACGGCTTCTGATCGAGAGGTCCGGGTTCGATTCCTGAAACTGGCTCACACCAATGACTTTTCGAAATTGTTTTCGGAAGTTATGTGTGATAAATATCGATGACTGAAAACTATGTGCCCGGTATGGCAATAGGTTCGCCACCTATTCCATTTGGGACGTAAACATAACGGCGAGACGTGGCTTAACAGCCGCTGCCTTCTGCCTTCGGGTAACAAAAGGCGTGAAGTTATGTTATGTTACACAAAAATACTGAATAAATATTTAAGAAAACGAAAATTTATATATATATAAATATAATAAAAATTTATAGCAAACGACGAATGTAGTAATGTCTGTTTGTTGTAATATACAACAAAGTTTGTTTGTTCGACACGTGACCACGTCTCGCGGACGTAAAGTTTAATAAGTACGACAGATATGGTGCATTAGTTACTGTTAGCACTGCAAATGGACTCGGGGCACGCTGATAGTATATAACTACACTGTACAACAAAGTAGAGCTTTTTCGTATGACAATAAAGAAGCAACATTGTAGGTAGGTACGAGTGATGTTACGAATGTTGGATTTTGCACATTCGCGAATGCGAATATTTCTTTTAAGCCTCCAGGAAAGGCATTCGAATGATTCTCAGAGCTAAAATGCACACAAAATTTCATCAAAATTGGTCCAGCTATATTGGTGCAGTTATTTAATTATTAATATCACTCGTAGAAGATTATTTTGAAAAAGTTTCATACTTAATAACACGTGTCTTTTCTTGATGTAACGCTCTCGTGTTCAATCTTGCGGTTGGAGTTTTATAAAAAAAAATGAACTGGAACTTTTAAGTTGGATCAAACTGCATACGGTATGAAAATTTGATTAAAATCGATTTGAGTTGGGTATGGCAGGGTTTGCACGAAAGGATAAACGCAGTCGGAATGAGGGTACTGCGCAAAATCTGCGGAGTGACTCTCGCTGACCGCGTCGAAAACAAGGTTGTGAGGAAGGAAGAAGTATTGAAAAAGAGTGTCGATGTTAAAGTAAGAAAGGGCATACTCCAATGATTCGGAAATATAGAACGAAAGGATGATGCCAGATTGACCCAGCAGTTAATACAATGCTAAACCGGATGAATGTAGGATACGCAGACTGCCACGACATACAAATAGAACAAGTCCTGGAGGAATGTGATGTCAGGAGCCTTAAAGGTCGACGACCGTGTATGACAAGATTTATAAAACTCAAAGAAACTAGTGAGGAGTCTATGAATCGTCCCTTATGGTGCTCTGTTATCTCTGCCTACCCCTCAAGGGAGTTGACGTGCAGTTATTTATATAACTAATGGCTGATCCATAGTATAATACGTTTTATACTAATCTAAGAGGGTAAAATATTAAACAAAATATAAAGCTCATGTTTGGTATCATCTTGCTACATATATATATATTTTTTATTTTTTGTTATTAAATACATTCGCCAAACATTCGCAATATTTCTTGCGAATGATTCGCATTCGCAAGAAATGTTGCGAATGTTATGCGCGTATAACGCGTATGCGAATACCCAAAAACGTAATGCGTATGCGAATGCGAATATTCGTTACATCACTAGTAGGTACCTATATGTGTATAAAAAGGTAATTCATTAAAGTTATCAGTCTCGGTGGTCCAGCGGTCGAACACATGGTTTCTGATCCAGAGGTCCGGGTTCGAATCGTGACACTGGCTCACACCATTGACTTTTCGAAATTGTTTTCGGAAGTTAAATGTGATAAATATCGATGACTGAAAAACTTTGTGCCGGTATGGCAATAGGTTCGCCACCTATTCCATTTGGGACGTAAACATAACGGCGAGACGAGGCTTAACAGCCGCTGTTTACACCTTCGGGTAACAAAAGGCGTGAAGTTATGTATCAGAAAAACCTTGTACATAGAGATGCAACTAGAGATAGTAATCAATTGTTATAAAAAGTCTTGGTGGCCGAGTGCTCGAGCACCCAGCTTCTGATTAAAGAGATCGCGGGTTCAAATCTTGGCTCACACCAATGACTTTTCGATTTTTTTTTCTTTTATGGGATAGGAGGGCAAACGAGCAGGCGTGTCACCTGATGGTAACAATCAACGCCGCCCATGGACATCAGCGACACATATAGTGTTACTGTTGCGTTGCCAACCTTTAAGGGATTGGGGATAGGAAAGGATGGGGAAGGGGGTGGGCCTCCGGGTACCTCTCTCATCGAACGAAACGCGGCATGAGGGATTTTACGTCGGTCTTCTGAGAGGTCGAGGAATTTCACCGGTCGAGCCGGCCCATTCATGCAGCGAACTGCTTGGCTCTACCACTGTTAAATGTGTGATACATATGTATAAATTGATGACTGACAACTTTGTACCCGGTATGGCAACAGGCTCGTCACCTATTCCATTTGGGACGGAGACATAACGGTGAGTCAAGGCTAAACAGCCACATGGCTCCTACACGTTCGGGTAGGAAAAGGCGTGAAGTTATGTTATGTTTATCTTTGTATTGTGTCCAAGATATTATATATATTGGTAACTTGGCTATTTTCTTGACCAGTTATGAGATTACACGGACTCTACACATAGAAGTTAGTTTCAATTTTTAACTATGTAGGTGTTTAAGTATACGTTATTTAAGTCATCTATACTTCTAACATTACAATCCATTTACTCCATTACAATAAGTGAACAAAAAAAAACAGTTTTTTTTACCAAGTCCAGAAAACAATAACAATATATTATGGGATTGATTCCCTCGGCGTGAAATTCGATTACGTTCACGTCGTCTCCTATTGTACGAGTATATTCAATTTGAGGTGGAGGCGGCGACAGGACAGGAGTCTTGTCACACCACAAGATTCGGCTTCGTGCGTCACGTGACACGCGTCAGTTGTCATCACGTGACTTGTTCGATTTACAACTTATGAATGTTAATACGACAAAGGATAGAAACAGGAGTCCGAACTTAATGTTGAACGAATTATTAAAGGGAAAGAGTCGGTAGAGTGTGGCATCATTTGAAAAGCACTCGTTCAAATCCTTACGTGAGAAGTTTTGTACGTAGGTACATAATCATCGGTACGTCCGAAACTCAAGCGCAGCCAGTGGCAGATAAGAGAACTAATATCTCAGTTTATTATTGTGTACATAAATACTAAGGGAAAACCTACACGTTCGGACTCCTGTGTTTTTAATTTTTTATACTTCGTGGATAATACCATGAAACCGGCACCTATAGACACATGGAAAAAAATCCTTATCCTATTTTAAAGGCCGGCAACGTAACTGTAACACTATCTGTATTGCAGGTGTCTATGGACGGTGTTAGTTGCTTACCACCAGGTGACACGCCTACTCGTTTGCATCACTATCGTATATAAAATTGTTGTTTGCAATAACCTGAATTTCAAGTATGATTTTCCAGTAAGTAGATCTGATATATGGATATTACTAAGTCTTGAAATAAATGGTGTAATTTGTTACAACAATGGCGGTAACAGTAAATTTGACCCTACAGTGTCTCGTCCATGTTTTTTTAAAGTTCAACCAGTTCAAATGTAAATCTCAAGTGTCGCTACAGTGGAATAAGAAAAAGGTTGAAAACTAATTTCGAAATACGATTCACATATAATTACAAGCTACAGCAACTCGAAAAGAAATGTGCAATAGTACCTGTCTATCGCATTTGTACCTACGATTTTAGGTGCTGTTGGAAAAAAGTCAAATTTAAAAAGACCCGTAGAACCACCTAGGGAACTTGTTTTAGTTAAAGAAAGATTGCAGTTTCATATATCAAGTTAGACTGGTCTGTGTTAGACTCGAGTACGCCAGAAGGGCTTTTTGTCCGTGTTGCTGGGAGCACTCACTGGAGGCCGTTGCTCATTTGTTGAAAGCCTCCGAGTGAAGTGTCGTCAAAAATACAGCAGTTTTAGTTCTCTTTTACTTTTCAGAAATATTCGTAGATGCCTACATTTTTCGTCTAGAATTTTGCGAGTAAATCATGTCCTATTTATGTCTTTATATTGTTTTATTGCTCATCAGAATAGTTAAGTCATGTGCATTGGTGTTATAGAAAAATCAATTGGATTTTGAAGTACCACAAAGAACAGTCAACTACATTTTTTATAAGAAAAAAGAGGCAAGCACGCGTGCAGATTGCGTGATGGAAAACTACTACTACTGCCGTATGGATATCTGCAACACCAGGGGCGTCACATCAGCGTTACCGGTCTTTAAGATATCGAACCGTTCTCGTTAATTTGGTATTGTGTTTAGTGTATTCTTCACCGTAAGCAAGGTATCAAGTTAGAATTTGCAGACAATAATTTCATTTTCATAAAACTTTCGAAAGTAATGTTTATTGAAATCATACAGTCATCGATAACCGTAACTGTTATCGATGGCTAGACGATTGCAATTAGCTCGTTTATTAATTATATCGAAAAAAGACATTGATTCAGCTATACGATGAAATGCTGCTAATATGCTAGAACATTAAAGCCATGAAGGTATTAACGAGAACTTGTATAAGTACTTCATTTAATATACTCATGCCTAATAGATACGACGAGATGAAACTCGTGGGTGAAGTTGACGCTGTGAGAAGATTAGTGTGCATTATTCAATTTACTAGTAACAGGATTCGACACTGAGACAGCTTACTTTTAAGACTTGGATCTGCCGGATTAACAATTAATTATGTTTAAGTAAACCAATAGAGTAATGTATCTATTATAGGTTATTTCTTTAGTTATTTTCCTTCATCAGCAGTATGATAATAAATGTCTGAAATATTGAAAAAAAAAAAGATGTGGTGACACCAGGTAGGAACGAAGTTCCTTCGGCTAATGTAGAATCGACACAATTTGCAAAAAAAATCGTGCACAATTTTATGTAGGTTTTCTTGATTTTTCTCTTAAATTTTGCTGATTAGTTTTTATTTAAGTACAAGACTTCCTACAGGTAGCTTTGTTACGTTTTAGTTTATAAATAGCGGATGATTCTAAGGAACAGTAATCGCACTTTTACGCACCATTTTCTGGTCCCTTCTGTTAAAAAAACATATATAAAATATGAAATCCAAAAAAAAGAATCCAGATACCGGGATTCGAACCTGAGTCTCCTGGATGTGAGCAAGGCAAACTAGCCACTAAACCATTTAGGTAGTTATACATTGATCTAAATAAGCCAATACTTGAAACTGCCTTAGTTTAGCATGGAAAAAGTGTCGTGACAACTTTCGTAAGAATTTTTTCCGTCTCCCTTTCACAACGCGCGATAAAGAACTTCGTTCTATAAAGTAAACCAATGTTTTGAACATATCAAGTTCAATCTTAACTTTTATTAGCGTTTAAAAATACCTAAATCATCATAATCTTCCTGCCCTTATCCCACTTGGGATTGGCACAACATGTCATCCTTTCGAAGTATAAACTATGTATGTTGTCAAAAAATTTGGCTGGTTTTGTGACCGGCCGCCTGCCTGACATTAACGTTGCTTGGGGATGTCTAGGTTGGAGGGATCTAACAGTAGTAGAATCATGCAGTAATTCAATAGCCTGTACCTACTCCGAGAAGAAATCCATGGACTTTATTGCAATAATGTACCACCAGGCATCACGTCTTCGAGATCTGTGTTGAATATTGAAATAATATACTCAACTTAAACAAACTCAAAAACACAATATTCAGCATCAATATAGACAAAAGAGAGTGTCGGTGTAAAAGTAAGACAGGGCATGCTCCGATGGTTCAGACATGTAGAAAGAATGGACGATGCAAGATTGTCTAAGCAGATATACAATGGAAATCCGGATGGATTTAGTCGTGGATGATGTGTCGTGGCAGTCCTTGACTCCTATGTCAAGGACTGCCACGACACATCATCCACGACTAAATAGAACGAGTTCTGGAGGAAGTTGAGAGAAGAGAAGAGGTTAGGGGCCCTAAAAATCGGCGCGCGTGTATGAAAAGAGTTTTGAATTTGGCGTGTGGTGATATGTAAGTGTATGTATATATACAAAATAGTGTACTTATACTGTAACCTTTACGTAAATACAGTAAGCTTTTAATATCGTTCAAGCATTGGCCAGTATTAAAATCGTAACAATCATCCTTGTTTTATAAAAATATCCACTCTCTGTCTCAACCGCCATTTGCATAAGACTGTCGGATCTGGCACCCCGCCGTGCCGCTGGCACATGAAATCCCTAGTGTTGTGCCAGTTACGGGATAAAGATCTGGGATCTAAAAATTAATAAAGTTAGACGTGGAGATAGATACGATCTTCTTATTAGTTGAATTGTATTATTCTTTTCTATTTTTATAAAGTGTATATTGAAATAGTTTAAACTGGTTTCGTGTATGGATATTTTTACGAGAACAGACGTGATGATAACGAACCAAAGAGATCCTAAAAAGTCCCGGTACCCGATTCACAATTACTTGAAGACTTAAGTAATACCTATTGACTAGTTAGTAATGGGGATTATGACTTATGAGTAATATTTTATTGGCCTCGTCTCGCTGAATTTCACGTCCGATAAAAATGGCGAAAACTATTGCCATACATCGATGTTTATGAGGTTTAACTTCAAAAAATTATTCTGAAATGAAATATCATTTGAGTTAGTGCGAACCGGAGACTTCTTGAATCATAAGCGAGGTGTTCGACTTCCAGACCACCGATAAGACGATATTACGATATTATTCTCTACCATCTTTTACGATCAAAGTGATTCGAAACGATTATTATCGGAATTGCGATTAAATATCAATTAAAAATAATATTTTAATTTTAACTATGATTACTCCATTAAAAAGTCTGACCGATGGAATAATTCTCCGGGATTAGTCCCGGGAAATAACTTGGCATTTAAGCACATTTCTCAACCGTACCTACCGGAGTTATTGTCCTTTCAGAGGACACTTCATTGCCAGGCTTATGAGAATTTTTGCAGTAGCTTCACTTTTGGGCCTCCTGTAATATTTAATGTTTTCTGTTAGTTAGTTTTCTAATGTGGCCTTCCCAAAGTTTTTTGTGGATCATTATGTCCATCTTCCCTGTTTTACGAGACCGGATATATTGCCATCATCATCTGTGATACGAATTTGATTAAATAAAAAAACTACGTATGACTTCCGAGAAGTAAATTGTGAAAATATAAAATACCCGCAATTTTATTTACGGCTAGTTATCGTCTTCACAATAAAGTTAAATTATTAAATAGACATTGAAAAAATATGAATTTAACTTAAATGTATGATCTCAAAGATTTACGATATAAATTCGTTTGTAAAAAAACTAAGCCAGAATCAAACCATTCACTTCCGTGATTCACATCACTGTACGCCTCGGTCTAATGTACTCGGGATGGAAATTATAAAAAGGGAAACCGAGATTCAAGACGGCCAGTTTGTCCGGACTATTTATATAGCTCCATCATCTTTTCTCTGCTCTCATGTTCTGATAGTTCATTATTCATAATAACAGATCATAATGCGGGAGGCATTAATATCAATTCTCGCTGTACTTGCTTTGGTACCTTTAGTGAAAACTTCCGACATTGGCAAAGATGGCTTCAATTTATATAAAGGTATTTTTGATTTAGTATTTTGTTACTGTATTGAATTATAGTCATAAATATTACAATAATACCGAATAAGACTTTAGATAGAGCAACGCAGTTCGCTGCATAAATGGGCCAGCTCAACCGGTGAACACCACGACCTTAGAAAATTGACTTAAAATGGCTCATGTCGCGGTTTGGTTAGTGAGAGAGGTATATGGAGGCTCATCTCTCATATGTCTTCGCTCCCAAACTCTTCCCCCTCCCATCCCAATCACAGTACCCCTCCTCATCCCATCATAAAGGCCGGCCACAAAACCATGACTTTAAAGAAGTTTCAAATGTCCATGGGCGGTACCGTAACCTACCACCATTCTTGAATAACGCACTAGTATACTATATTTTTAATAACAAATTTAATACAATAATCAAACTGCTAATGGTTAAGGGGCAGACACATACTATTAATTTATGGTATAAATTTTAATTAGGAATAAAAAACTCTTTTGTGCGAAGTTCTATTTCCGGAATATAAATATACATAAAAAAGTAAAGTGTAAAAAGTAAATTGTAATTACTAAGAGCCTTTCGTTCCTTTATACTTCATTTTTATCATTGATGGTAAATTTTACCATCATAACATGAAAGGGAGTCGGAAATAAAATTATTCATAATAATAATTTTAACGAGCGTCTTCATTTTGCGGGTTTGTGAAAGGCGAAGGTCGTAGGATCGAGAAGGACTCTTGTTCCTTACTTTATTAATGTACATAATAATTATTTTAAAAGCCTAAATAATATTATAATTGCAAATTAGGTACCTACTCCATTTTTTGAAATGTAATTATCGGATCTACGGTGGTCCAGTGGTCGAGCTCCCCGCTTCTCAATCTCAGAAATAGTGGGATCAATTCCATGCTTACACTAATGATTTCTTGGAATTCATTCGGGAAGCTATGTGTGACAAATATCGATGACTAGCACATTTGTGCCCGATGTATGGCAATAGGTTCCGCCATCTCATCAAAGTCCTGAAGTTATGTTATGTCATTACGAAAATTCATCCTTTTAAACCAAGAGAACACATAGTTTATATTAGATTGTTTCGTGAATGTGTTTCTACTGGTTTGGGTATAGGAATCTTGAGGTAGACTCAATAAATAAATTTTATTAGTTACTAGCTGACCCGGCGAACTCTGTTTCGCATCAAAAGTAATAACTGCTGCCCCGCTATGTTAATACTGCAATATCTTCGACAAATTTGAAGTCGATAGCAGCTATAGGTTAAAAATGGGAATTTTCCATTGTTAACACCCCCGCAACCACCCTTGTGGGTGGAATTTCGTAAAATCCGTTCTTAGCTGACCTCTACTCGGCGAAAGGAATAATTCTACCAAATTTCAAGTCGCTACGCCTTATGGTTCCAGAGATATCGTGATGAGTCAATATATAGGTGGAAATCTCTTTTATATATATAGATTTGATAAGTAACATATTATGTACAGACTATCTTCGATCTCGTTCAGACGACGTTGAGGGCACTGGGCCAGCAGAACGCATGTTGTGTAAGTAAAATAATCCTTGTGATTTTTATCATCAGGTTTCACGGCTAGAAATTGCAAAGATAGTGTCAAGTAAGATACATAAATAAGTTCACGCCAAGTCCCTTGCAGGGCACGATTCTTAATCACTTCCCCTTTTCTTTCGCTTCTTTGACTTTAGAAATTGAAATAAATAAATAAGTAATCAAATGATCTATTGGTTATAACAACAAACGCCATAGTAATACATTATTTTCCATACAAATGGAATTCAAGCGTTAAAAAATATAATATTTTTGTAATTTTCAGATTTCCACCGGAATCCGCTACAATTATATCCAGGACTACTCCCTGTTATCGAACAAGAGTACAGAAAAAGAACGGGGAACGCGTTTAAGAGTAAGTAAACTATACTTTAAACAGTCGTTACCTATTTGTTTTCTAATATATGAAAGCCTTGCCATTTTCAGTAAGTTTACCCAGAATAACAGTCTCGGTGGCGCAGTGCTAGCACCCCGCTTCTGATTCAAGAAGTACTGGGTTCAAATCCTGGTACACACCAATGACTTTTCGAAATATTCGGAAGTTACGTGTGATAAATATCGATGACTGACAACTTTGTGCCCAGTATGGCAATAGGTTCGCCACCTATTCCATTTGGGACGTAAACATAACGGCGAGACAAGGCTTAACAGCCGCTGCCTACACCTTCGGGTTGAAAAAGGCGTGAAGTTATGTTATGTGTTATGTTACCCAGAATATTCTTTTTAACACTTAGTCACTCTTCTACTGAGGGTGATAGCACTTCTCTTCCAAGTCATGTCTGATAAATATCGATGACTGACAACTTTGTGCAGGATTCGGCGAATAGATGCTTTAACACCCGCTGCCTACACGTCCAAACAGAAAAGGGGTTTTTACGTTAAATACTTTTGCTTCACAGATCATCTCTTGAGTAAGGAGTTTTGGGCAGACGACGCTGGTGCTGGCTTAGGCAAGAGAAGTTCTAAAACGGCCATCTCTTTAATAATGCAAGGAAAAAACCCTTATTTAGCGTAAGAATCATTATTACTTTAATAACATACTATAAAAAAGTCGCTTTTCGCTTATAACTTTGAAACTACGGTTTTCAATTCGATTTTTTTAATACATAGAGGGTATCAACGGGGTGGTTTTTATCTATAATTCATGTATGACGTAGTTAAGAAAAAATGATAATTTCAAAATTTCCGTATTTATTACTTTTGAGCCGGAACGAAGGTTTCCGGATCAGCTAGATATATTATATTCTAAATATTTATATTACGCTATAGAAATTCCGTTACTTTTTCATCGTAAGTACCCAAAGCTTTCACTATTTTTTTATGTTGGTATTTAAGATATTAAGGCCTATTTACGAAGCGATTTTAAACATAACAGCATTAATTTTCATCCAATTTAGTGTCTTAAATAGATTGTGCATGTAATATTTTAGCAATTTAAGTTAAAATATTTTCGAAGATATTGCAGTATTAACATAGCGGGACAGCAGTTATTACTTTTGATGCGGAACAAAGTTCGCCGGGTCAGCTAGTTAGTAATATATAGATTACCAGTCATCGATGATTATAATTATAGGGAAGGTACACTATTACATAAAAGATTTTTATCATTGTATCATTCATCATTCTCCTGCCCATATCCCACACTAAGTAGGGCACAACATGTCACACCATCACACTATCCATGTTGTCCAAAGATTTTCATGTGGTTTTATCTGCCAGACGTCAACTCTCCTTGGGAATATTTTCGTTTTGTCATTGTCAAACTGTACGATTTTCTTTTTTTTATTATTACTATGTAAATTTTTGTTTTACTCAATTTGGTCATTATTTTTCTTTAATGTCGAAGGTCATAGAGATTAAATAACTTATCATAGATATGTACATTGCAGGGATGAGGGGAACCATTGTCCTTACGGCAAACGGGGACGGTGGTGATAGGTAATCTGGATTTCTTTTCCATTTTGATATTTTCGCTTTATTATTTTTTCTATATTTTTTGTGTACAGTGAACGTGTTTCTGCTTTTGTATAATTTCATTACATGGTATAAAATAAGGTCGCTTTCCGTTGTCTGTCCCCTTGTATGCTTAGATCTTTAAAACTACCCAACGGATTTCGATGCGGTTTTTTTAATAGGTAGAGGGTGTCAACGGGGTTTTTAGTTATAACGCAAGTATGTTGTAGTAAAGGAAAAGTGATAAATCCAAAATTTACTTATTAATTATTTTTGCTGTGTGGCGCCGGCTTAGAATACCGCCACCCCATCTCTTCCCGTGGGTGTCGTAAGAGGCGACCAAGGGAAAAGCTAGAAGAATGGGCAGCAGCATTCTCTCACAACAAAGTACAGCATACTGCGATCGCCAATGGCGATTATGGCAGGAACCCCCCATGATTGAGCGGACCGGCAGCTGTGGCGCTCTATGGGGGAGGCCTATGTCCACCGGGTCAGCTAGTTCATTAAAATTTAAAAAGATAATGAAATAATTTAAAATATATATGTAGTTTCATATGTAACAATAACTGGCATCGATTAAATAATATATTTACTGTATGCTATTGGGTAACTTTTGTCTAAAGGCTAATGAAAAATGCATTATTTTTCATGATACAGTTACTACCATATCCCATACAAAATTCCTACCTGCTTCCTTCGGGATAAAATAGGCAGGTTGATAATATTATGGACAAACTCGTGCATTCTTGGTTATAACTTGAATTAACAAAATATCTTATGACATCTAACATTCAATATCATATTTGAGTATTGCTCCTATTTATATAGGATATAATTGGAATTGTTCAGATGCATTTACATATTAAATTTACAATTAATTAAATACCAGTTTTCACTTATAATTTTACTCGCTCTACGAGTGTATGAGACATCACCGGTATTAACGTATGTTTCTTGATTGAAGTGCCATTTAGGTTAGGTCATGTTAAACTAAGAAATTTTGTATGTGTCTATGTCTATTTGAATGTATCTATTATCTCTGTCTATTAGTCTCGGTGGTCCAGTGGTCGAGCACACGGCTTCTCAATCCAGAGGTCGTGAGTTCGAATCCTGGCACACACGAATGAATTTTCGAAATTAATTGCGAAAGTAATGTGTGATACATATCGTTGACTGAAAACTTTGTGTCCGGTATGGCAATAGGTTTTTATTACACCTATTACATTTGGGACGTAAACATAACGGCGAGTCGAGGCTTAACAGCCGCTGCCCACACCTCTGGGAAACAAAAGGCGTGAAGTTATCTTATGTTATGTAATTTTAACGTAATTCTCTTCAATAGCTCACCAGTGATAGAGTAAAAAACTAAACATCAAGCACATAGATATTTGGAGCCAAATATCTCCATAAAAAAAATTCACATTTACAACATTAGTAAGAACATAAAAGTAGCATTAGTATAGTTTTCTTTATCGCAAAGGTTAAGGTCATACGGTTCGACGGGCCTCGTGGCGCATTGGTAAAACTACCGGCTGCAGCACTGAGGTCGGGGGTTCGATTCCCACCCGAGCACAAATATTTGTGACAAACATGGATATTTGTGCGACGTTTGGGTGTTTTTCTATGTATTATAAGTATGTATTTACAAAAGAAAAGTATATATGTATTAGTATCCGTTATCTAGTATCCATAGCACAACCATTTAGTTGCTTAGTTTGATACTGGAGGGCGCTGTGTGATTTGTGTCCAAGATATTACTAAGATTACTAAGAAAAACTTATTATTAATGGTTTAATGGTTATATACTCCAACCTATTATTCTTTGTCGCTATTTTAATATGAAAATAATATAGACATTTTGATTTGTTTCAGTACTGAACGTCCTACGGGAGACTATTTGGGATCTATAGAGTAAATGTTACAATAACTCAAATACTTGTACCTATACATGTATGAGTATGTAATCTGAGTATGAGTATGTAATCGGAATTAATATTAAAATATTATGTATTTGTATTTTAACTTAGATTCAATACAATTATTTCGACATGTATGAATTATTTAAATATATAAATTGTATGTACTTTAAAAATAAATAGTGCCGATAATATTGAGTGAGTAGTTTTATTTTGTTGGAACTTTAAAAGAAGTAATTTTTTGAAAAGTAATAGGCTGATGTATGAGCTGGCACAATATATGTAATGTTACAATCGACGAATATCTCCGAAAATCCAGGTAGAGCAAAGCAGTTCGCTGCATGAATGGGCCGGCTCAATCAGTGAATCAGTGCCGCGTTTCGTTCGGTGGGAGAGGTACCCGGTGGCCCACCACCCTTCGCCATCCTTCCCTATCCCTTAAAGGTCGGCAACGCAACAGCAACACTAAATGTGTTGCTGGTGTTCATGGGCGGCGTTGGTTACTTACCATCAGGTGACACGCCTGCTCGTTTGCCCTCCTATCCCATAAAAAAAATCGACGTAAAATGGGTCATGCTGTGTTTGTCAATGAATGTTTCGTTGGGCGAGATCCAGATACTATGTAGGATATCCAGAGGATAACATTTGTAACACTCGTATTCTTGTTTCTGCTGGAACTGCTGACTGCGGAAACCTTACCGCAAAATTTGTCAATTTTAGAATGACCAAAGGTGAATGTTTCGTGTATGATTTCTTTAATAAAATATTACTGATGTTTACATCAGTATTTATACAAGCATAAAACAATTAAAACATAATTATGTTGGTGCAACGTCATAATAAATTATCATGGTACTTATATGGCCATTATTCATTTGAAGTTATTCAAAAAACATAGCTGTTAATTTTTCTTATACCTAATTTTCTTCATACTTTTAACTTGTTTTTTTCGATATATATTAATGTCCGTTATCTAGTTTAGTAGTTTGTCTTGGTACTAGAAGGCGCTGTGTGTATTGTGTCTAAGATTATTTTATTTTATTATTAAGATTATTACACAAAATAAATATTAAATTGATATAAGTTAGGTTAATAAACAATATAGTGAAGAAAATAAGGAAAAATTCGGTGCTTGCATTTGCTTGAGTAAAAATTTGAGTTAGGATAGGAAATAAAAGTATATGTGCGATAGTTGAAGACAAATCAAATTCAGTTACTGAGAATGCTTGTATCCGCGTTCAGCGTTCGCGCTCAGCATCTTGACTCTCAACTCGCGACATAAGGAATGATTAGTTTGTTTTTGAATTTTGTCCTGGATAAGTAAAGCTAACGCTAACGGATTCGATATAATTATATCAAATTATCTACCTCCTAAATATGTGTTCTATCAATAAAATCCTCATTTTTCATTGTTAAAACTAAAAGAAAAAATATTTTAAACACCGCCCTGATACAAAATTAAATTAATATTTTATGTTAAGCGAAAATGTTGGGAAAAATGTTTAGCAATTTCTTGTAAAAACATTGAAAATGGATTGTTTTTTTTTTTATAAAATTATGTGATTTTTTTTATAAACCAATCGCTGGTCCCACCAGTGTGATCACAACCGATACGCCTGTATTTAGGGCCCCTTTATATTGCTTTGAAGACAAACCTGGGATTTGCCTATCGCACGCAATCGTGGACCGTAAGCCACTTTAAGCATATCCTCTAAATCGAACCCGGGGGAATCTCGAAAATCCTTGTTCGTATCTTTTCAATAAAATTCAATTTTGTTATATGTGCAGATTTGTTTTTCTTCTTTCTTTCTTTTATATTGCTTATTTATTTTATATATCGTCTGCGAACAGACAGAAAGATATATTCTTATTTTATTATTGTAACCCTGAGGTGAAAAGGGTACTAAGAAATTGAAAGAAATAAACAGAATTAACCACTACGATTAAATTAATAGATCCTAAATACTTTCGTTCTGAACTGGATGGCAGTGCGGATGTCCGGAGCAGTAAAAAAATACTAAAGGGAGTTATACTTTTATTTTTTTAAATATTTATGATTTATTATCAAAATTGTTAATGAATCTCTTGAGTTTTATGTTTATGACTCGTTATGATCTCATAAATAATCACAACACAATTTCTCGCTAATTTCTTTGCGAGGTGGGCAAAGCGCCAAAGTAGCCTAGGTCTTGCATCTTCTATTTTAATCGTTTCAATATGACTGAAGCATCGGAGCATGTTTTCAACGCGGTTCATCTTTCAAGCTAGACTCCACGTATTCCTATATTATTATAAAAGAAATATGAAAGCTCTTAATTACCTACGAAACGTAACGCAACTTCACGCCTTTTCTACGCTTATTTTTAGGCAGCAGATGTCAAAGCCTCGACTCGCCGAATCGTTACGTCACATCCCGATTGGAATATGTGGCGAACCTATCGCGTATGGGAATAGGGCACAAAATTATCCATAATCGATAGTTATCGACACGTAATCTCCGAAAAGAATTCCGAAAAATTATTGTTGTGAGTCCCGAATCGAACCCACGACTCCTGAGTCAGAAGCGGGGAACTCGGATAGAGATGGACCACCGATAGTTATCTACTATAAATATAGTATTATGAAAATGATTAATCTAAGTAATTATGTAAGGAATATATATGTCAGATTTCAAATAGAAAAATCAAAATGGATTCTATTAAAAAAAATACAATTAAAAAAAGTTCACAATAGTCAAAAACATGTGTTATTCTTCACAACACTGGACATGGTAATATAAACGTAAAGTTGTTCAAGTTTTACGAGCGGTTGTTGTCGTAAACATACCGAAATTGCTGTTTCACGATAAAGTGCTTCGGTACAGATCGATATCTAATAAAATCTGTAACGCTGTCGAAGCGAATTAAGTAATGTGTTTCTTTTTACGGGACAATCTTCTTTTTACTTCTAGTATCTTTTTAAGCGTTTCCAAGGTAAAGATCTTACATTGGTGCGGTAGGTTTATTTAAAAATATAGTCATATAATAGCTAACCCGGCGAGCTTTGTTTCACTTTAAAGCATTAGAGGAGATTTAATCTTTTTTCTAAAATAAAAATGAGCTAGGTCAACAGCCTGCCAATAAAAGTCAAGTCAAAACGAGTCTTATTATTTCAAAGATCAGCCGTAACAAACAGACAGACAGACAAAAATAATGAAACCTCTTTTTACGATGCTATATTCATATTAACAGTATAGTAAAAAACTTTTTTTTTTAGTATTACAATCTATTTAACAGTCTCGGTGGTCCAGTAGTCGAGCACATGGCTTCTGATCCAGAGGTCCGGGTTTGAATCCTGACACTGGCTCGCACCAACGACTTCTCGAAATTGTTTTCGGAAGTTAAATGTGATAAACATCGATGACTGGAAACTTTGTGCCCGGTATGGCAATAGGTTCGCCACCTATTCCATTTGGAACGTAATCATAACTGCGAGACGAGGCTTCAGCGACGAACAGTCGCTGCTTACACCTTCGCGTAATAAAGGCGTGAAGTTATGTTATATTACAAACAGACACTCCAATTTTATTTATAGTATAACAATCCAATCCATGTTCTTATACTTTAGGACAAAATTAACACACATCATTTGCTTTAGTGCTGTCCTTGCTTTAAGTACAGTTATTATTCCAGTGTTTGGTGCCAGACTCCTTAAAAACGGCTTGATCGATTCCTATGATTTTTTGTGTACCATTTGTAGGTTTGATGAAGTTATATGTGATACAAAATTAAAATGTTGAATCCCCTCGAATAGTATAATATAATTAAATTCTTATGATGAAAAAGTAACATAACTTCACCCTCTTCAGATTCTATAATATTAGGTCGGGGAAAAAGTCTTTTCGCATAACGTAGGTATAAACTTATTATAAAATTTCTTTGACTGTACTATTTGTGTCTGGCTGGTTTTGGTAACATTAAAAAGGTTACATTATAAAGAAAAGAAAAAAATAAAAAAAAGTTGTTTCCCGCTATTTTTCATTTGTTTTTCTCTCCGTAAAAATGAGTGAATCTAATGAAGAAATTCGATACATTTTAAAATTTTATTATAAAAAAGGCAAAAATGCAACTCAAGCAGTGAAAAAAATTTGTGATGTTTATGGACCTGATGCAGTGTCAGTAAGAGTAGCACAAATTTGGTTCAAACGTTTTCAGTCCGGAAATTTTGATGTTAAAGATGCACCTCGCTCTGGTCGCCCTGTTACGAATAAAATGGACGCCATTTTTGAAAGAGTGGAGCAAGATCGGCATATTAGTAGTTACGATGTAGCTGAAGAACTGGGAATTGACCACAAAACAGTTTTGACCCATTTGAAGAAAGCTGGTTATACAAAAAAGCTCGATATTTGGGTGCCACACGAGCTCACTCAAAGAAACTTAATGAACCGTGTACTCATTTGCGATTCATTATTGAGACGTAATGAAACCGAGCCGTTTTTGAAGAGATTGATAACTGGCGATGAAAAGTGGATCACGTACGACAAGAACGTGCGAAAAAGATCGTGGTCGAAAGTTGGCCAGGCTTCACAGACTGTGGCCAAACCTGGCCTAACACGAAATAAGGTGATGCTGTGTGTATGGTGGGATTGGAAGGGCATTGTTCATTATGAGCTTTTACCGTCCGGCAAAACCATCGATTCTGATCTTTACTGCCAGCAACTGATGAGATTAAAGGAAGCAGTCGAGAGAAAACGGCCGGAATTGATCAACAGGAAGGGTGTGGTCTTTCATCACGATAACGCTAGACCACACACATCTTTAGCCACTCAGCAAAAATTAAGAGAGTTCGACTGGGAGGTCCTAGTGCATCCACCATATAGCCCTGACCTTGCGCCTTCAGATTTTCACCTGTTTCGGTCTCTTCAGAATTCTTTAGGTTCTGTAAGGTTGACCTCAAGAGAGGACTGCCAAAACTATTTGTCCCGTTTTTTTGATCAGAAGTCCCAAAGTTTCTACAGTAACGGGATAATGTCTCTGCCCACAAAATGGCAGAAAGTTATTCAACAAAACGGTACATATATATTGTAAATAAATGTAAATAAATTTTGAAAAAAATGTCTTGACTTTTCATACAAAAATACGAAAATACTTTTTCCCCAACCTATTATATACAGCAGCCATTATGCCCAGACATGCTGTATTAACTTTTTAGTCGAATGAAATAAGTGGCGAAGCGGCAGGGGCGTACCTCTAGATAACTTTCTCACCGAGCGAATCGCAGCATGAGCCACTTTACGTCGATATTCAGAGAGGTCTCGGTATTTCACCGGTCAATTGAGGCAGCGAACTGCGTGGCTGTATCACTATACTACATCTACGAATTATTTGATGACAGATTTGATGTGATTTGATATTCATATAGTCACCATATTTATATAGTCAGTTTATGTATATTCTCTCATCATCATCATTAGCCTGTTGCAGTCCACTGCTAGACATAGGCCTCTCCCAATGTGCGCACATTAGGAGAGGCCTATATTCTCTTATCCATCAAAATTACTACAGAAGGTTTCCATTTCATATTCTCTACGAACACGACGCCGTTGAAATTGCATTATAAAATTTCACTTTAATTACTTTTTAATATTACAAGAGGATTCTTATCTCAAAGCATAATTTAAGTTCACTACGGTCTTTGTTCTTTTAATAAGATTTGCTGATAGGGCGATGAAAATTAATTTCAAGGGGAGCGCTCCGACAAGGGTGTGGTATTGAGCAATTTGTTTGAATAAATCTTTGTATGGGTTAATTTTGGCTATAATATTGATACATTTATTAGTACAATATTTAATATAAATTTGAAATTAAAAGTACTTAGTTGTTTTGGTATTATCACTAATAAATAATTTGTAGGTGTTTTATTTATTTATTCGAGAGCTATAAATTAATAATACATAACTTTACGCGCTTTTTCTATCGGAAGCTGTAGGCAGCAGCTGTTATGCTTCGACTCGCCGAATCGTTATGTTTCGTACCAAATAGAATAGGTGAACCTATTGCCATACACCGGGCACAAAACTGTCAGTAATTGATATTTATCACACGTAACTTCCGAAAAGAATTACGAGAAATCATTAGTGTGAGCCCGGAATCGATCCCACGACTTCTGTATCAGAAGCGGGTAACTCGACCACTGGACTACCGAGATATAATTTAATACAGACACATCACTACAATAAAATTGTTTATCCAAAAATTCTAGTTAACACGGTGCACTCCATATTATGTTATAACATAACATAAAATAACTTCACGCCTTATGTTACCTGAAGGTGTAGGCAGCGGCTGTTAAGCCTCTTCTCGCCGTTACCTTTACGTCCCAAATGGAATAGGTGACGAACCTATTGCCACACCGGGCACAAAGTTTTCAGTCATCGACATTTATCACACATGACATCCGAAAATAATTTCGAAAAGTCATTGGTGTGAGCCAGTGTCTGGATCAGAAGCCGTGTGCTCGACCACTGCGCCACCGAGACTCAATTATAATTATAATTCTGTTATAATTGAAACCAATTATAGACTGATGACATTGTTTATTTTTATTAGCTTTTTATTAGCTTCACCTGTATGTTTGTTTGTAGGTTTGTATGTTTGTATGTTTGTAGGTTTGTATGTTTGTATGTTTGTTTGTAACCGACTTCTTTTTTAGTTTCCGGTGATTGCCACTAGATGGTGCGATTTGTGAACTATGAAAGTTCTAGACTAGAAAACCGAACTAAAAATTAGAAAATAAATAATAGTTTAAAAAAACTAAAAAACACGCTTTTTATAGAAAACCGAACTAAAAAATAGAAAAATAAAAAAAAATATTTTATTTTAAAAAAAGCGTGGGGTGCATGGTGTCAATAGTTATAAATATTTTATTGACAGATATGAGTAGAGTGATTATCATTTCGTTAATATCTAAAAAGCACCCCACGCTTTTTTTAAAATAATTTTTTTTTTTTTTTTTTCTATTTTTTAGTTCGGTTTTCTATAAAAAGCGTGTTTTTTAGTTTTTTTAAACTATTATTTATTAATGCCTAATATGGAGCGCCATAAGGCACGATTCTTCCACGCCTCACTCGCTTCGTTGACTTTCATAACTCTTTTCATGCACGCGCGTCGGTTTTTGAGGCTCCTAACATCACCTTCCTCCAGAACACGTTCTATTTGGTCATGGAATGTGTGTCTTGGCCGTCCTCGACTCCTACATCCATCCGCTTTTGCATTGTATATCTGCTTAGTCAGTCTTGCATCACCCATTCTTTCTACATGTCCGAACCATCGGAGCATGCCCTTTCTTACTTTCACACCGACACTCTCTTTCAAACTAACTTCCTTCCTTACAACCTTGTTGTCTACGCGGTCAGCGAGAGTCACTCCGCAGATTTTGCGCAGTGGCCTCATTTCTACCGCGTTTATTCTACTTTCGTGCACACTCTGCCATACCCAGCTCCCGCATCCATAAGTTAGCGTTGGGATCAGGACTGCATTGTGGATTACATATTGAAAATGATATCTGTAAATAGTTAGGAAATAAATAGAGATAAGTAATAAATAAACGCGATATAATCATAAAAAGTTGTTTTATTGTTATTAATGTTATGCATTGTGGATTGCTAGCTGGGCTTTTCTGCTAATGTTTTTTGCGCCCAGGAATCTGCCCAACGCTCCATTTACGCTATTTCCTATCGCCACTCGTCTTTCTACATCAGCGGTGTGCCTTCCATCCCGGCTAAAAGCGCATGCAAGATATACAATTTCATTCACCTGTTCCAGCAGTACATCATCAAACGTTATTAACTTGTTTTTCATATTAAAAGCAGCAAATGTCCTTCCTCAGGCTCTAGACCATCTTTGTTCACTAGCTTAAGGCATGCAAGCGCGACAGAGAGGCATAGTTATATTCACATTTAGTTTATTACTATGGAATACACTTTGGACTCTATTCTGAATTCCAACCTTAGGGGTTGGAATTCAGTTGTTGCTGTAAGAATAGAGTCCAAAAATGTTTTTCTGGTACGAAAACCAAACAATAGCATACAAGTTTTAACTCATCACAGTCTCAATTAATATATTTTATTCGGTAAGTACCGCTGATGTGATAAGCGGCCTATTTCTTCTATTGTTCTTAAATAATATGACTCTCTCGTGTACAATCTTGTAAAAGATCATCAAATGGAATGAGATCTTAAATAAAATGTACCCGCATTACACACACACACACACTCGCACAGACACGCACACAATTAAATTATACAGCCACCATACACAAAAGAGAAATTTACGACAAGGGTTATCATAATTTTTAAACGTGACAAAATATTTTTTTAAAGCCGTAACTCTACGACTTGAATAGCCGCAGTTGAAGGCAGCAGTAATGCTGAATTAATTTGCTCATATAAATACAAATTTAATAGTGGTAGAGCCAGACAGTTCACTGTATGAATGGGCCGGTTCGACCGGTGAAATACCACGGCTTCTAAGAATTTCGAAATGAAGTGAAGTGGCTCACGCCGTAGTTCGTTTGCTAAGAGAGGTATTCAGAGCACCACTCCCTTCGCCCTTCTTACCTGTCCTAACCGGCAACGCAACTGTAATTCTCCGTTTTGAAGTTCTGTCGGTTCATCTGTCCATGTGCCAGGAAAGCCACCGTAGGTACCCACTAAAAGCCCGCGACGGCTTTCCTCCGGAGTGCGATCCACAACTGCAGATGTCCACTGTATCCTGCCGTTACCCCTCTCACTAGTGGGGCTCATGCTAACGGAGCCTCAAGTGGGACTCCTCATGATGGGACGGCTATGTTATTTAACTAAGATTATATTTACCTTTACTTTAGTTCAATGGAGTACGTGAGTGGAATGAATGGAGTACAAAATAACAATTTGATCAATTAATAGAAGCATTTTCACCCGGCTGTCTTAGATAAATATATAAACGGGCTATCATTGTCGATTTAGTTATAAATATTAAAAATTATTTAAAAAGACAAATATTTATAGAAAAGCAAATACTCTTCAAAAGTATTATGCGATTATAATTTTCAAAGGTCATCGCTTAACATTAAATGGACGCTGTGATTCATGTTGATGTAATCAAAAATAAACAAGATTTATTCCAAACCATGGCGTTCTAGTTTAGTTAACATTGTTAATACATAGTCAAAGTCAAAGTCAAAATACCTTTATTTTTATAGGTCTTCACAGACGCTTAAAAATAGTGAACAAGTACAGATAACATATTATTTAAAATTAAATACAAACACGAGCGCTTGTGGAAAGTGCTTCCGTGGAACAAAAAAAAGACACGGACGCAATCGCCACGAGCGGCCCGATTCCGAGCGTAGGGGCTATCACGAGAAGAATCGGGCAAGAAACTCATGCGCCAAATACTCTTTTCAAACCATTTGAAGTAAACAACAATATTATTATAACTACTGAAAACAAAACAGTAGATTAGTAAATAAATGGTGCAGCAACCAGAATACACGACAGTCACAATTAAGATCCAACCAAATTAAAATCAACGTCCTACATGTTAACTAAGAAATTCTATGCGATTATAGTAGCCGAGCACAACTGACGCGACATCTTTTAATTAGAGTGGTAACGTTGTGCAACAATTGTGGCGAATAATAAAATTTAAGTATCACATATTGAACACAATATCAAGGCAAATATAAAATTAAAAAGCTATCAGAAATTATTACAGAACAGAAATATTACAGAACGCCTCCACTCCAAAAAAGTGAAACAATTCCAACACACAAACTACAAGATCCGCATTGAGCAAGCAATTTGACGGTCCCACTCCGACTTATCAGTCATGAAGTCGTTGATGGTGTAGTATGCATCACCAATGAGACGACCCTTCACAGCCCACATACATAATCTTAATCTTATTTGACTTTAAATGTAAAATACTACTAACGGTTAACCAAATCTCACTTGCAAATTACTTTTAAGTATGAAATATGTCTTCGAAATGTAATTCATATTATTAAAAACAGAATGATGAATTTGATATATTCATGAAGCAGTGTAATATTTTCTTCATCATCTAGTACTTTAAATACACGTCGTCTCGCAACCCTAACTTTATCACAGAACAATTTAATGTCGAGCAGCTTATAAACGTCGCTGAAGGCATAATTTTAGGTCGTTTGTTAAGATTTTAGCTGTTACTGAAATCTCTGTACTAAAATGGTATAACGGTGTGACATTTAACAAATTACCGCCCCCCTACCTAATGTTATGGGGCACTTCGAGATTTCTCAAAAATTCATTGTGATGATGGCATAAAATAAATAAATGTTTATAACATAACTTCACGCCTTTTTTTGCTCGAAGGTGTAGATAGCTGACTCGCCGTTATGTGTACATCCCAAATTGAATAGGTGGCGAACCAAATGCCATATATCTGCCACAGAGTGTTCAGTCATCGATATTTATCATACTTATCTTTCGAAAAGTTATTGGTGTGAGCTAGGATTGGAACCCACGACTTCTCGATTCAGAAGCGGGTTGCTAGAACATTGGACCACCAAGACAATGTTTATTTTATTATCTATCAATTTAGGCGGCTGTATTACTCGTTTTACTTGTGTTCTACTTTGAAATAAGACCGTCAAAGTGTAGCAAAAGTTTAGTAATCACATCAGTTTCGTATTCAAATATCTAAAATATCACAACTGCTTTTGATATATTATTAGTTTGAAACTCATGATTATAAATTACTTCATAAAAGGTAAATGATTCATAGTAATATAATATTAACTTTTATTTGATGTCATTACGCGCTTGTAACTTTATATTACGACATTACTATTTATCCTACTTATTTTTACGCCAGTAAGTAATTAAAACGGCTTTCGTCATATGTACCGGTGTATTACCCTTTCCGGACATATTTGATGCTCGACCGTTTCCATTTCACAGCTTTTTATTGGAAGAATCGATATTATTTTAATTGAATCGATTTTATTAAAAACTATTGATTTCATTTCAACGTATCTACTATCAATAAAATCAATATATATTTTTAAGGTATACCATTCTTTTTAATGGAATAGGAGAGCAAACGAGCAAGCAACTCACCTCACCAAACACTAAACAACTACCACCGCCCATGGAGACTTTTTTGACAGTAGGAAATGCTTTATGCACACCCCCCGCCTGGGGACGGCAGGGGGTAGTGTGGGACTCCCAAAGCGGTAAACTGCAATCCGATCCTAGGGCGACCCACTAAAACCTCGCGGCGGCCTTCCTCCGGCGTTAGGGTGGTCTAGGACAGTGCTTCAGCCCTCTGGATTGACCTGCCGTCGCCCCAAACTGCCGACTTTATTAAAATTTCAATCCGATTTCAGCCTGATTCTAAGAGAGAGAGAGAGAGAGAAAGACACGGAGAGAAAAAATAGCTTTATAATAGAACATTCCAATGGTAAAAGATAATGATAAGGATTTTAATAAGTTTATTTGCTTATTTCATTTCAGTCCTTTGGTTACTTAGAAGACTTGTGAAGTCACAAGCTGTAATACCATCCGAAGTTTTAATGAGAATATTTCTAAGTTTTAACACATAATTGGCTGTAGAGAAAGAAGTGGAAAGAAACTTCTTATTTATTACAAAATTCTCTCGCATTTTTAGTTTATTTTTTCCTGTTACATTTCCCGTATTCAAATTATTTATGTACATTCACTTTTATAGCTATAACATTGGGAGGCGTATGTAGCCAACGTTTCCACGTACCTATTTGGGGAATAACATAGGAACTCCTGAGGGATATGTGTCCTGTTTTTGGTTATAATTTGGTAATATGAATATTCTGAAACTTCAGTTATCCGGAAAGCAATCGTTGTTGATCAGTTTTCGAATCCAACAAATAAAATAAATACTTTAAATAGTTTCAGGTTATTTTTCGCGGTATCTCGGTAGCTTTAGGTTCCGTACTTTCGGCTTTTACTTCAGAGGTCTTAGGTGCAAAACTTAAATCACATCTGTAACTGGCTAGAAGCTATTTATAATAAATATCGTATTTGTTTATGGCGTAGGTGGGCAAACGAGCAGGTGTAGTCGCGCGTACAACACAGATAGCGTTACAGTTGCGTTGCCGGATTTTAAAATGACATTGACAACAGATCGGAAGTGAGGGGAAAGGATTGGGCTTCTGGATACCTTTATGTTGTATTTAACCGGTCGAGCCAGCTTATTCATACAGCGAAATGCATGGCTCTATCACCGTTTAATTAGCTATATTTCGAATTAGAAGATAAATACGGAACGTAGAAGTATAACTGCGACACTGGGTATTAATGTTGTGAAGAACTGGAGAAGAAAGTTATAATACTATTTTGGGAATGTATTATTGTGAAGATTTAAAGTCAAAAAAGATTTATTTCAACTCATAGGTCTTTACAGACATATAAAAATAGTCAACAAGGAGGATTATGAGACAGGCATGTCTCTGTTGAACCGTCGTTAAAGAGGTCGCTTATTTCAACTTTATCATAGTTGCACATTTAATGATTGTTCTGTTGCTAGTACCATTTAGTTTTTCTAACATCAAAAGTCTTCATTAATGTTTGACAAGAAGTGCCTACCTTTTTACGAAACATGATTTTTAACGCTGTCTCGTTTGAGGACGCTCAACGTCGTTATCTACACAATGACTAGAGAACTTTGAAAACCTCTATCTGATTTTTTTCTCATTGACTTTTCTAAAATTATGTGTGATACTCGGTGGCGCAGTGGGCGAGCACGGCTTCTGATCCAGAGGTCCGGGGTTCGATTCCAGATACTGGCTCACACCAATGACTTTTCGAAATTGTTTTCGGAAGTTATGTGTGATAAATACCGATGATTGACAAACTTTGTGCCCGGTATGGCAATAGGTTCGCCACCTATTCCACTTGGGACGTAAACATAACGGCGAGACGAGGCTTAACAGCCGCTGCCTACACCTTCGGGTAACAAAAGGCGTGAAGTTATGTTATATGTTATGTTATATTATGTGTGATAAATATCGATGACTGAAAACCTTGTCCCGGTATGTCAATAGGTTCGCCTCCTATTCCATTTGGGACGTAAACATAACGGCGATTCGAGGCTTAAACAACCTACACCTTCGGGTAGAAAAGACGTGAAGTTTTGTTTTTCGTACTGTTCCGAATTGTTAAGGGTGTTTTCTTCTTTATGTCAAAGTTCAATACTTTAGAAAAATACTTTATTATTAACAATTAATGTTGAACTTTGACTCCCTCATTACTCATTAATTAAGCAAATGTTAGTTTTGAATAATATATAATCACGAAATCTTAAGAAAAAATAGATGGATTATGTGAAAGATGATACCATTAGGATATGTATTGGAGTCAAAGACGCGAATGATAATCATATGTAGAAAAAGAAAAAAAACTGTGACGGAAGATGATGATGACATAGTCAGGTATTAATTAATTAATTTAACTGACTTTTTTCAAAAGATAGTAATGCTGCCTCAGTGGAATTATGATAAAGTGCTATACCAGTAACCAATTCATTTAAGACGACTACTTAATTTGGTTGATCTTTTAGCAAATGTGTACAGATTGCTTATGTTGGTCACGTATTAATCAATAAACCCAATATTAATATGAAGAGCGTGAGTTGTATTTAGAAATGGTATTACTTTATCTTCATTTTGGTTTAGTAAAAATACTAGACAGATATGGATGGAGAGGAAAGGGAGAAAAAGATGTAGGGGGCAAGGAATTATTTCTTTCGGAGCCGTCTGTGACAATAATTTACATCTGTATAATTATAAAAATTTTCTCTCCCATTCATTTGTAGTAATTTGGAAGAAGAAACTTTCCGACGCCCGCCATGATGATACAATTATTTTAACAACGATATAATTAATAAGTAGCAATAATTTTGCAAACTGGTGAACAAATTGCGCGAGTCGTCATGCTGTCGGTTGGTAATTGTTAGCCGGCGCACGTCCCTTTATTCATTTTCAACGAAATATCATAATTTGACTCTGAAATTATATAAATGTATATCTTGTCAAGACTAATTTTCTGTTACGCTTTAGATATATAAAGAAAGTTATTACATTATGCAGATTTCTATTGTAAGTTAAACTTAAAATACAGTGCCACAAACTTAACTGACCCGGCGGCCGAAACTGGAAATAGTGTCGTCATTTTGAAATGTCATGTCATGTTATTGTCAAGTTTGTTGTTGTGCACAGCGCTTGGTGGTTTTTTTCGTTGTTCAGTTTATTGCTGAAATAATGCCGAAAGCTTTAAAAAGTGAAGCGAGGAATATTATTTTAAAAGCTGGTTTGATTGTTTGTTTTTTTATGCAGGAAGAAATCTCAAAGCACCGTTAATACCATTTTAAAAATTGTATGAGCAGTTGCAGCTATAGCTTAGTATTGCCAGTTGCTGCTATGAATCACCCATTCGTTGTAGCTATTATCGCAAATTTATGTATGTATTAATTTATTTTCATTAAATTATTGGAACGAAGTTCCTTACCGCGCGTTGTGAAAGGGGCTAGACGGAAAAAATTGTCACGACACTTTTTCCATGCCAAACTGCACTTTCAAGTATCGGCTTATTTAGAAAAATGTATATCTACCGAAATGGTCTAGTGGCTGAGATACCTTGCTCTCATACAGGGGGCTCGGGTTCGAATCCCGGTATCGGAACTCTTTTTGAAGTTTTATTTTCCATGTTTTCATGTTTTATATGTTTTTTTTAGTTCTAAAATTTTATTACAATTCCTTCACTAATTAATCGAAAGGAACTTCGTTCCATCCGGGTGTCCCTTGACACCTCTCAAGTTTTTTTTTTTCAATTCAGTCACCTAAACAATTCCGATAAGTGACTTTAGAAATCGTCTTGTTATAGTATTTATGATGAATCAAAGTTAAGTATCTGATAGTCACAGTAATTTTTTATTCATTATGAGCTAGCCTGTTGTTTTTCCCTTTAGTTGTTCTTTCATAAAATTATTACCTCTTAACATGTGATATATTTTGCAGATGTTGGTGAGCGGTTTGTAAGACAATTATTTAAGGAAAAGAACAGGCCAATGTAATTTAAAAAAAGATGCTTATTTAGATGAACTATTTGTACATTTAGGGAGTACCAGTGAAAGTGAAAGCAGTGATTTAGACGATGAACTGACCGAGGCTGATAATTCAACGACAGGAATTCATGAAATTCAGCCTCTAAATTACGCAGATGACTGTTTACGTGATCATAGTTACTACATTTAAATATGACTCATTAAAATTTTATAATTATTATTAATCCTTATTATTTCATTTAGTATAAAATACAATGAATAAAGAAATATAAAATTTAACATTTTAATTAATCCTTGTTACCTTGTTGCTTGTCATTATTTTTACCATATTGCCCGCGGTAATTCTATTTAGCGGCAACACTAAATTAAACAACAGCGACGCTGTCACCAGGTCAGTTTGTGGCACTATAATAACATTTTTCTGAAGTGTGAAGATCACGTACATAATTTATTCACTATTGTGCATTCAGAAACCTTTCCCACTATAGAAATATGTTTTCAACATCGAGAGGATTTCGTTCAGATAGTCGCACTTAACTGATCTGTTCAGTTATTTAAAAACAACAATACTGTAGCTTTTTACCTATACAATTTTTTTTTTTAATATTTGATATAGATAAAAAGCTACAGTTTAT
This sequence comes from Euproctis similis, assembly GCA_905147225.2. Classification (NCBI taxonomy): domain Eukaryota; kingdom Metazoa; phylum Arthropoda; class Insecta; order Lepidoptera; family Erebidae; genus Euproctis; species Euproctis similis. The sequence continues at coordinate 13,616,860 of LR990108.1, read as the reverse complement.
TTATCGCTTTTAGTCATGTAGCGTTTAGGTTTCTTGGAGCCTGATTCACATTTTTTTAACATTTTTTTATTATTTGTAAAGATAATTTCATGTCAACTAATAAGAAATTAATAAATTTTAATCTAGTTTCATGCGAAAAGCCACAGTTTTATTATTTTTATCTTCTAATTTATAGTAGAAGGAAAAAAATAATAAATTTGTGGCTGTGTGCTGTATTAAATTTATAAATTTATTTATTATTATCTTTACAAATAATAAAAATTACTTTAAAAAAATGTGAATCAGGCTCCAAGAAACCTAAACACTACATGACTAAAGGCGATAAATAACGTAACTAATTTATCTACTCAATACAAAGTATGAAATGGAATTCTTTAACAAAGTCATATTTAACTATTGAAATATTTTTTGAAGTCAGTTAATAAATAAATCCAATCAAAGTGAAAGTTCAAAGAGTAAAAATAGCAAATTACAAAATATTCGCTACAAAACGTTACCCGGACAGTGCCTGCAAAACCTTTTCGACAAGATTACTACGTTGATTCTAGTAAAAGCAAAACACTCCTGATATCACTTGAACAAAACTGATTATACTCGTACTATAGATATCGTGATAGCAAACTTCTGTGTGCAGAAAGAGTTCAATTCTTTGTTTTCATTTTTGAAAGTGTTTCTGGAAAATTTAAATTGGATTATTTATTGGAGATATCTACATCTGGCAAATATAAAAATGTTTGTTCTAAAAATCTATACTTGTAATAGAATTGTAAGAGTAACACTTGCGATATCGGAGAAAAACTATTATGAATTTTTTACCAAAGTAAAAGTAGTCAAAACATTTGTATTATATTTATATATATTTGTTTGTATGTTTGTATGTAAGATCTTAGTGACAAAATATAGTTTTTATTAAATAAAACTTTATATGCACTTTGGTTACATTAGATTTCTTTCTGGAACATTGTGTTGAGTCAGCTTTATATTCACGTTTTTGAGGTTATCCAATTGAACTGAACTTGACATCTTTTTTAATTTAATTTGCAAACTTTCCTGTTAAAGTACCGAAAATTTAATTACAATTTAATTTGCAGGAGGTCCAGAGTTCCAAGTCTATCATTATATTTCTTATTAAAAAGTACCTTTTTGTTTATGAAACTCTTGCACCTAAACTATTTTTATTATTTTTATGAAATATTTGATTAAAAAGTATTCTACGGTTGTTTGAAATTAAGCTGTTCTCCTAACATTCTTTGAGCCCTGGAATCTGCCCAACGCTCCATTTACGCTGTTTCCTAACCGGCACTCTTTTTTCGACATCAGCGGAATACCTGCCTTCCTTGCTAAATGCACAATAACTAACTGTACATATTTCAAAATCATATTTCCAACTAGAGCTATTCAAAGCGTCACAATATTTTATGTATCTCTATTACATAAACACAACATGGTCATTATTCATAGACATCGTATTATTTGTCGTGTGACAGTTATTTTATTCATATTATTACGTACAACGTAAGTACATATGTTAATATGAGTAGCTTCGTAGAAAATCCAAATATATACAGCTGTCTTCAACGAGTGTTAGAAGTAATGAATAATGCAAGAACGTTACTGACGCAGCGCAGTTGCTTTGGTCTGTCATCAGTACTAGCGCTCTCTCTACGATATAGAGTTGTTATTTGCTGTGATTGGTTATGTTATATTTATATATTAGGGGTTATATTAGGTTATAGCTATCTTTGAGAAATTACTTCTTTTTTTGAGTTCAGAATTAATTGTGCCGGCGTTGTTCTCGACTTGTCAGTCAGCAAATTTTCGCAGTGTCCTCTTTTGAACAGCGATAATTCATGCGCACTATGCCATTACCGTCTCCTTTTCACTCGTTTTTTTACGACACCATCAACTATGATTTTAGTTAATTTTTGCTAAAGAAGGAGATAATGATATTTTTTTAATATGATATTGTCATCATCATTAAATAGTATAAAACAAAGTCGTTTCCCGCTGTCTGTCCCCATATACGCTTAGATCTTTGAAACTACGCAACGGATTTGATGCGGTTTTTTAATAGTTAGAGCGCATCAATGGGGTGGTTTTTACTTATAATTCATGTAGGACGTAGTAAAAAGTGATAAATCCAAAAATACTTATTTATTGTTTTTGTTGCTGAACTGAAATGTTCCTATACCATATTATCTATACGAGCAAATTAGTAAAAAGAAGCTACAAAGTGAGTAGAAAATAAATGTCACCTGGTACTTTTCAATAATACCTCGGAGGCTGACCGACGTGCTCGCATCCACGTCTCTAGTTTTGTCCCATTTTAAATTCTGTATACGTTTTTCACGTAACTGAAAAATTTCAACGCTATTGTGATTTTCTCAAACAGTTTTGTTCTAGTGCAATCGATGATTACGGTTGGTATTTTCTGGATATAAATAACACTTTGGTGAGAATTTTCTTTTATAAATCTTGTGATATTTTATATAGTTAGTTTTATCAGTTCAAATAATTTCATTTACATTTTAGATATTAAAGAAATGTTATGTTTCTATTTATTTATTAATATAGAAAAATCATAATTGCGATACAGGATAGCGAAAATGTTTAAGTATTATTTTTATTATTAATTTAAGGCGATTGTTGATGATGCAAGATTAACTAAGCAGATATGCAATGCGAAAGCGGACAGATGTAGGAGTCCAGAACGGCCACAACATACTTTCCGTGACCAAATAAAACGAGTTCTGGAGGAAGGTGATAGAAACCTTAAAAATCGACGAGCGTGTGTTAAAAGAGTTATGAAAGTCAAAGAAGCATGTGAAGAGAGTGAGAACAATGCCTTATGACGCTCTGTTCAGTCTGCTTACTCCGCAAGGGATATGGCGTGGTGTTATGTATGTTTTAAATTATGTCTTTCAAAATCTTCTCTAATATTAGTTTACCAAAAATATATACTGTCTTGTTATAAATCTTCTTAAATACACTATTGTTAAAAGCTGTAACAATTCAGCAAGTTAACAAAAAAATAATGAGTTAAGTCTTGTAGTGTTTCTGAAGTGGATTAAGCGTGGCAGTTGCCTTGATGGGTATTATGAACAATGTTACATTATAAATATATATAAAAAACAAAATAATATTTTTTTAGTCTCGGTGGTCCAGTGGTCGAGCACCCCGCTACTGCTAAATCAAGAAGTCGTGGGTCCGTATCAGGGCTCAATGACTTTTCGAAATTCTTTTCGGAAGTTATGTGCGATAAATAACGATGATTAAAGACTTTTGCCCGGTATATGGCAATAGATTCGCCACCTGTTGCATTTGGGATGTAAAAAAAACGACGAGTTAAGTTAACAGCTGCTGCTTGCACCTTCGGGTACAAAATGGCGTCATGTTATGTAATTCATTAATTTCCCAGCAGGATATAATGACGTTTGCACATGTACAACTATTTGATTTATGCATTATTTTCTGATGGTAACAAAGTTAAACTACAATACTTTAGATTACAGCGAAAACATTAGTTCATTGATATCTTTTATCTGTAACTTTCGGTAGAAAACCCTAAAATTTATTAAGTGGACACAAATTCAAGGCTTACAAAACAGAAGTACGGCTGTTAAACCATAAGATAAAAAAAACAAAGAAACAAATATTTTAAATTAAAGAAAGATCTTGAATAAGAGCCGTATTCTCCGTAATCCCTAATAAAGCACCACAGTCTATCTTATAAAAGAACCAGCATAAAATTATTTTTACATTAGGACGTAAAATATGCTGAATTTGAGAGAAGCCTTAACATTAAATTCCGTACTTTCATTATGGCCATCTGAATGTGCGCCAAGGGGCCTCGCCTCGGTTGTTTAAATAATCTCAGCGAGCAATAAAATCTAGCCTAGCGATATATTGCAAGTACAAGCAAACAGTAGCTACAAAAAATATCTCTCTGTGTTCTTTACTGAATTTTGATTACCTTTTTTTTTAAACTAAAGATGATTTCCCTAGAATTATGTTTACTTGGTTATTTATTATCTAAGCCCAAATTACGAGACTTTAGAAGTTAGGTTGTAGAGTCCTGTCGCTTGGATCATTGGGGTGAAGAAATAATTGTGCTATTATTAGTAAAAATGGAGATTTTTATGGTTATGACCCGTTCAAAGAAGCATACGACTAACCTGAAAGGTAAGCGTACCCTGGCCTATAGACTCCTACAATATCAGAAGCATTTAAGTTCCAGCTCAATTTATTTCTACAGAATCAAAGTGAAAAATGATTGAGGTACCTACTGACGTAATTTTTGATAAGTCACCTCAGGCAGTTGTCAAAGAATCTGATTCAATTTTGTACAGAAGCATACCACTTTAAGATATTTTGTTAGGCTAATTGAGTTAGTAAACGATCTAACGTTTATTTTTGAAAGCATAGTTTCACAATTAATAATATAATTTAGCGGCAAGTAAATGGAGCGAGTTTTCAACTTTGCCAGAGGCTTTGCGGTGATAAGTTTGCCGCGATGTATTACATATTTTTGCGTGAATCATACATACAAACCACCCCGTTAATAACCTCTATCTATTAAAAAAAATGTAGCAAGATTTCTTTGCTTAGTTTCAAATATATATGAATAATTCTAAAGGGACAGACAGCGGAAACCGACTGCGTTCTATACTATGTAATGGTAATGATAAGTTAGGAGGTATTTTATATTATTTCCTAATTTCCTTCGTCCCCCATTAATAATTTTTTTTTTATGTGAACATGGGCAAACGAGTTAAGGGATCACCTGATGATATTGACTAGCACCGCCTATGAACATATTTACAGCACCACTTGCGTTCTCTCACCGAATGAAACGCGGTATGAACCTTTTTATGTTGATCTTTTCAGAGCTGGTCCATTCATTCGAGCTCCATGGCTCTACATTTTTATTCAACTATAATTAATAATAGAGGTGCTTATATTATACATTGACCATAAATTACAAATAAGCAATATACCGACAGAAAGTAATAGTGAAATGAATGGCTTAAAATATAATGTATTTGTCGACTGGATTTGAAAATGAATTAACATTTGGTGATTTCCAGTTAATATGTCACAATCCCGGACAACTGTAAGGTTAATTGAACTGGATTTACTCGGGATTTGGAGATTTAATCAAACGACGGAATAAATGGTCATGGGACCGATATTGTCGAATAATTCATTACAAGGGGCCTTTAAGGCCAAGTAGGTATTGTGATATTAAAGTAATTCAAGTTCTATTGAAATGGCTCTGGTATACAAATTTGATATTTTTAAATTTGAAACCACGAGAAATGTATAGTTTTGCGCGATTGAAAGAAGTCTATGTTCAAATAACAATACTATCTATAAAGTTTCATACAGATCGGTTTAGCTATTCTAGAAATTGAAGTCTGACTTGTAAATACCCTACTATCCTGTACCCACTATATAAAATTTTATCAGCGTAACGGGGGCGGTATTGTGAAAGTTTTTATATTGGTGGTTCATAGTGGTTTATAATATAATTTTTTTATTCTTATCATGAATAATTATATTATTTTCATCACACTTTATGGTTTTGTACATTCGGCAGGAGTTTACACTTTAATCAAAATATAACGGACAGTTGAAAAACCAAATGATCATTTTCCTGAAAGCAAAGATAAACGAATGTTTCCTAAAACTTCGACCTAGCTAGAAAGATTTATCGCCTCAGACACACCCTGAGTTGTTTCCCAGCATTGTGCAAAGCAAAAAATATACCTCTAATGCAGCAGGCAATATACGTTACGAAGCACAATAGAATTTTCAGATTTTACAAAGACCCCGTCAATTGGTTTAATGCATCGTAGCATTTTCATAATGTTTGTAGAAAAATGTTAAAGATTGCCTTTGTTTCGTTGACTAATTTTAACATGCTGCTTCATTCGTGCGCATGTATATAAATATAACTAAATTTTATTTGTTGTCTATCTATACTAATATTATGAAGCTAAAGAGTACGTTGGTTGGTTTGTTTGAACGAGCTAATCTCAAAAAAATCGCGAAGTCACTGGTCTGATTTAAATTTTTCTTTGTCTTGGTAGTTCACATATGTAGCTAAGATCTGTATATTCTAAACAGTCCGGATTGTATATCTATTGTATATTCTACACATAGATAAAATGTCAGCCTAGTGTTTTAAGGCTGTAGTATCAGTTGAGCTCACGTAATCTCTCGTAGCGGGCATGAGCGAAGTAGGAAATGCGATAAGACAGATTAGGTGGCGTAGCGTACAGGCCCGTTGAAGCGAGGTTGCCGTTAATCGCAAAAAAATATATATTTCTTGTGTTGTTAAATATTTTGTGTTATCCGTGGCTGTGGTGGCACAAAACACTTCTGATATCTGCGCAATATGTAATTCTTCTGCACGTGTATTTACGGTGTACTCTTCCTAAAAGGCTGAGTCGATTTGAACGAATTTTCTGTGTGTGTTCAAGTGGTTTGCAGGATGATTTAGATTAACAAATAAGGCAGGCAAATAGAGCTGCAGTCAGTATTTAGATTTAGGTTACTTATATATACCTAATACAAGTCAACTGCCGGGATTATTTGTGAATCTAAACCATCCTTAAATTTACTGGACACACACAATAAGTCATTCAAATCGGTCTAGCCATTATAAAACATTTTAAAAATTACAAATATATATTTTTATATTTATATAACCTCAAAATACTACGTAGTAATGTTTTTCAAGCTATATGTGATGACTTGAACGTATAAAGTAAAGCTCGTAATAGGCCATTTGCGAAATATACGTCGACGTAGTGGCAATATACCCAGGAATGTGAACATTAATCGAAAATGAAAATGAGCTTCCACTTCGTGTATTAACTGTGGAATGTGTGCCTCATATTATCAGCGATATCACTTTTATTTACGTCGTCGGATAACGTTCAGTCTACGGCGTGAACGTGCAACCTCAATAAAGGTTACAGATAAATTGGATTGTTACATTAAATAACTCTAAAATATAATCGTTACAGATTTTTCTCTAAAGGCAACATCAAAATAAATAAAATTATCAAACATTTAGATGTACTGAAAGTGACACTTGGAAAATTTTTTGTTTATTTTCTGCCTAACCAGCCAGAGAGCCTGTTACTTAATAGCCAATGATGTAAGGCAGAACCTATTGCCGTATATCGGCCATAATAATAGTAAAACTGCTGAAACCCATTCGGCCTATCTGTATTTCGATACTTTTTTTCGAAAATGGCATTTTGATACCGGCAGAAACTAAACATTATTTAGATTCGATCGGTATCAAAATTTCCATTTTCGAAAAAAAGTGGAGTTAGTAGGTTGGCGAATTAGGGTATCGATTTGTTTATATTATGACGGTATATGAATACTTTTGCGAGTTACTATTTCACAATCCAATAGCTTCATGCTGATAGCTTGGAAGACGTGAATTGTAGAAGGCAGGACCGGTACATTGGATCCTAGTGATTTTAACTGTTAGTATAACTAACATACTTATTAATATATCTCTGCTAGCTATAAAATCAGATTCAGTTTTGCCTGAACAGTACCTGACGTCGTTATAAATATAAATACAGTAATACTGCACCGGTAAAATAATGAAACATACAATTCATGAACAGCTCGAGCTGGGTTTTCTAGTATAATTTTATTTTGCTTTTGTTCTCTGTGAGCATATGTAGAGAAAATAGTTTTCATAAGGAAGTAAAGCCATAACTTTTATTATCTCTTCAAAGAACTAGCTTTAAAAAGGAAAATGAGATGAACAAAATGGGTGTATGTGGGTGGTTCATGATAAAATAAATAAATAAAACAAAAACAAAAGAAATCTCTTAATGGTTTCTTTCTTTGCTAAAAAATATAAATCTACGTTAATCCCTTCGTTCCTTGTTAAGTATTCACTACAACAATCATAAAATATATTATTTGCTCAGTAAATAAAATCTTTTTCATGTTAAATGATATTAATATATATTTATTTACAGACTCGAATTTAATATATCATAGCATAACTTCACGGCTTTTTCTACTCAAAAGTGTAAGCAGCGGCTGTTAAGCTTCGACTTGGCGTTATGTTTGCTTCCCAAATGGAATAGGTGGCGAGCCGATTACCACACACCGTGCACAAAGTTTTCTCTTATCGATATTCATGACACATAATTTCCGAAAAGGATTTCGGAAAGTCATTGGTGTGACCCACGAACTCTTGATTCAGAAGCGGGTTACTTGACTACGGAGACATCATACTTACATTTCTTTCATAATTATTCATTCAATCTGCTTGAAATTAGATTTCATAAACGTAACATAGATTTTTTAATTTTTTAACAATAAATGCAATAACCACTACTTACATAATATATAGCAAAAATTGTCTCCTAAATTTAAAATTATAAAGATAAAGTTTATCGCTTGTTGCCATTAACATTCTTTTCATATCAGACTCAGCAAAACTCCATTCAAATTCCTGAACGTCAACACAAATTCTTCATTATATTGTAAACTGTAATTTACAGTAATTATTTATGTTTATGACAAGTTAGGATGGAAAGATCTGGAAAGATCCCTTCAGTTCACAGTTAAATTTCTGCGCAGCCTTCTTTTATGTTTGCATGTGTGCATGTACGAGTTCTCTTGAGAGACTAGACTTGAACTGGTATCTGGTATTATACTATCGAGTCCTTTTTTAAAAATTTTGTACTAGAAGGTATAGACAGCAGTAAAAACGATTTTTTCCTTCCATCTGTAAAATAGTTATTGTCCTCCTACTCCCTTAAATGACGGCAACGCACTACTGTGTTCATGGGTAGTGAGAAGTTGCTAACCATCAGATTACCCACTTGCTCGTTTTCCCTCCTATTCCATAAAATTAAAAAAAATATATGCCCATGTAAACCTAATATTCATTGTTTAAACACTCATTAAAATAAATAATGAAATGACCCTATCATTTTAGTCCTTGTTTAATATTTACATTGATGTTTCTTTATATTTTCTAGTAACCCGTAACTAACCCGTAGCAACCCTAACAATATCAGTTTAATGACAGGCACCTTGGCAAATTTCGCTGGAGGCATAATTCTAGGTCGTTTGTTAAGTTTCATCTTCGCAAAATCTCAGCAGTAAAATGTTTAATGATGTGACATCAAACAAATTGCGGCCTCACCCTAATCTTATGACCACGTTAAGATCTGCTCTGGAAAAATTCATTGCGCTGATGGCATTAAAATAGATAGACATTTTATATTCACTAACTCGCGCTCTTCAAGTGACTTTTCAAAATTTATGAAAGCTCATGACTATTCAGATTGGATTTATTCAAAAAGTATGAATTTAAAAATTGTATTTAATTATAAAAATGAAGAGACTAGAGAGTTGTATTAAACTAGACGTTGCTGACAAATCTACTAGAGTGGGTTTTCCAATGACAATTTACATTTTACACAGACATGCTTTAAATGCTCCAAGTCAAAGTCATATACTCATCCAAGTTAGTCACATAATATCTTTTTTACGTGATGTGGCCGATTTCAAGACACTAATAGGGGCCTACCAAGCTCTGTGCCAGTGTTTGATCAGATACTGTATCTGTGTGTGGGGGAGTGCTGCCAAATGTCACCTCATTCTTGTTGAGAGAGCGCGAAGAGCTATACTAAAGGTGCTTTTGAGATTGCCATTTAAGCACCCCACTTTTGATTTGTACCAGCGAGCTGGTACCCTAACAATAAGGCAGTGCTACATATTTGAAATTCTTAAAAAAAATCACCTAAGTATAGTACCCTCTCTGCTGCCTACTCTAAAACGCAATTTGCGCTGTCCCACCCCAGGGGTGAGAACACCATTTGCACAAAGACAGTGGTCCGTTTTGGCTCCATACATTTATAACAGATTGGACAGGGAGTGTAAAGTTTTAACAGTGGTAGAGCCAAGCAGTTCGCTGCATGAATGGGCCGGCTCGACCGGTGAAATACCACGGCCTCTCAGAATTTCGACGTGAAGTGGCTTATGCCGCGTTTCGTTCGGTGAGAGAGGTATCCGGAGGCCCATCCCCTTCACCCTCCCCTTAATGGCAGCGATATTCAAAGATCATTTACCCCAGGGGGGTACCAGCTGCCATAGCACTGGAGAATCCCCCCTTGAGCGTCCACGGTTTGGTATTCACCAAGGCGTGGACACTCAAGCTGCCCCTCGTAGTCTGGGGAGGGCGCAATCTCGCTCGTCACTAAAAACTGTCCGGGGCAAACGTAAGGGCATTGCGACTCCCCCTGCCACGCTAAACGTGGACTTTTGCAATATCAGGGGCATCCATTCAAATCTGCTTGCCATTCACCACCACCTGGAAACGGCAAAGCCTGCTTTGCTATTCCTTACAGAGACACAGATATCTTCACCGGCAGACACCTCATATCTCCTATACCCCGGATACAAACTGGAATATACCTTTGTACCGCGGGCCGGAGTTTGTGTGTTTGTCCGGGAGGATATCTGTGCTCGACGCCTCGGCAGCCTTGAAGGAAGGGACCTATCGACCCTCTGGCTGCGTGTTGATAGCGACGACCACCCCCGCATCTACGCATGTCTTTATAGGTCCCATAGCGGTAATACCGAAACTGACCGACTCATGGACCACATTCAAACGGCTGCAGATTCCGTACTTCAACAGGTCCCATCCGCGGAAATCGTTATCCTCGGCGATTTCAATGCCCACCACGTCGATTGGCTTGGATCTCGCACCACCGACCACGCGGGTAGATCTGTTCATGACTTTGCTCTAGCATATGATCTAACACAACTGGTTACCGCACCCACGCGAATCCCAGATGTTTATAATCATAAACCTTCCCTGTTGGATCTTCTGCTGACCTCTCATCCGGACGGATATGTGGTTTCTGTAGACGCCCCTTTGGGTTCTTCGGACCACTGTCTGATAAGGAGTACGGTGCCACTCACGCGCCCACTTCGACCCCACATTGCGAGCCGCCGCCATGTGTGGCACTATAGGTCAGCAGACTGGGATGGGATGCGAAATTTCTTCGCATCTTACCCATGGGGGCAAGTTTGCTTCTCGCCGGATGATCCTGACGTCGTTGCCGACTCTGTTGCTGATGTGGTGCTGCAGGGAATGGAGCTCTTTGTTCCATCCTCAGTGGTGCCAATCGGCGGCAGATCCCAGCCCTGGTTTGATCGCTCATGCAAAACGGCATTACGTTTTAAGCATGAGCGCTATCAAGCCTGGGCAAAAGCAGTGGCGTCCCAGGACTCTGACACCGGCTCTCTTAAGAAGAGGTACAACCTTGCCTCCAGGTCCTTCAAAAGAGTTATAGCCGTAGCAAAGTCTCAGTACATAGGCAAAATTGGCGAGAAACTAGTTCGCCTTCCCTCGGGAACCCGTGCGTTCTGGTCGCTCGCCAAGGCTGTTCTTGGGAATTTTTGTAAGCCGTCTCTTCCACCGTTGCACCGGGAGGACCAGTCACTAGCCCAGGACGCAAAAGAGAAAGCCGACCTTCTTGGCACTCTTTTTGCGTCCAACTCGACTTTGGACGATATGGGTAACATCGCACCGACAATTCCACATTGCGGTCACGCCATGCCGGAGGTTCGTTTCCGGCAAAGTACTGTGCGACGCATACTTTTATCCCTGGATGTCCACAAGTCGAGTGGGCCTGACGGAATCCCAGCAATCGTGTTGAAGATGTGTGCTCCAGAGTTGGCACCGGTTTTAACGCGTCTTTTCCGGTACTCCTACTCTCTCGCCGCTGTACCAGCATCATGGAAGGTTGCTTTAGTCCACCCGATCCCTAAAAAAGGTGACCGCTCAGATCCGTCCAACTACAGACCTATCGCCATCACCTCCCTATTCTCCAAAATAATGGAAACACTCATCAACCGCCAGCTCCTTAAGTATCTAGAAGAGCACCAGTTGATAAGTGACCGTCAGTACGGATTCCGTCAAGGTCGCTCAGCTGGTGATCTTTTAGCGTACTTAACCCATCGGTGGGCGGAAGCGTTTGAGAGTAAAGGAGAGGCGCTGGCCGTTAGTTTGGACGTAGCGAAGGCCTTTGATCGGGTTTGGCACAAAGCACTTCTTTCGAAGCTTCCATGCTATGGGCTTCCCGAGAAATTATGCGATTGGGTTTCCAGCTTTCTCACGGCTCGGAGCATTAAAGTTGTTGTCGACGGGTCATGCTCCGACTTAAAACCTGTGAATGCTGGAGTCCCCCAGGGCTGTGTGCTATCCCCTACGCTGTTTCTTCTGCATATCAATGACATGCTGCTTAGCAGCAATCTTCATTGTTATGCGGATGTCAGTACCGGGGATGCCTTATATACCGGCCACCCGCGTATTTCTCGGGAAAACGTCGACGAGCACCGGAACAAACTTGTGTCTGAAATCGAAACTCTGCTTAGTCAGGTTTCGGACTGGGGCCGACTAAACTTAGTCCAATTCAACCCTAAGAAGACACAGGTTTGCGCGTTTACCGCTAAAAAGACACCCTTTGTCGTAGCTCCCTGTTTTGAGAGCACTCCCTTACCCGCCTCAGCCGCTATCGGAATTCTTGGTGTCGACTTGTCGAGTGACGTCCAGTTTCGCGGTCATCTGGAGGGCAAGGCCAAATTGGCCTCCAAAAAGCTTGGTGTGCTCAATAGAGCGGGACAGTATTTCACGTCAGGTCATCGCCTGCAACTTTACAAGGCGCAGGTCCGTCCTCACGTGGAATACTGTTCACATCTTTGGGCGGGGGCACCCCAGTACCAGCTTACTCCATTTGACCGCATCCAACGACGCGCGGTTCGGCTTGTCGACAACCAAGCTCTTACTGATCGGCTTGATCCTCTGGCGTTGCGGAAAGAGGTGGCATCTCTATGCATCCTCTACCGCATATACCACGGGGAGTGCTCTGAGGAATTGTTCGGATTAATACCGCCAGCTGACTTCCGCCACCGTTCGACGCGCCAACGCTACCACCCGCATTGGCTGAATGGTTGGCGATCGACAACAGTGCGTTTTGACAGGCACTTCTTGCCACGCACTGTTCCTTCATGGAACCAGTTGCCGGCGACGGTATTTCCGGACCGCTACGACCTAGGAACCTTCAAGAAACGAGCCTATTCTCATCTGAAAGGCCGGCAACGCTGATGTGATGCCCCTGGTATTGCAGACGCCATGGGCGGCGGTGATTGCTTTCCATCAGGTGACCCGCAAGCTCGTTTGCCCCTACTCCCATAAAAAAAAAAAAAAAAAAAAAAATTAAATGGTTGCCTGTAAAGTCGGTATACGGGCGAAAGTTTTACGTGACAACGACTTTGAGCGGTAAAATAATTTTAATGTGAATATTCATTCGTATAGTAGGAAGAAGGATGAAATAATAGTAACAATTTAAAACATTTATTTATACAAAGAATTATATTTAAAACATTAATTTATACAAAGAATCTCGCACTGAATTTCATATTAACAAAATTTTATTTTTACCTTTACACATACATACGTATTTATATACAAATATACATACAATAACTTGTCGCTCTGTCTCTCTCGCTCTTAGGCGGGCTAACCATGCCCGAGTGGAAGGGACGCGTGCCTCTCACTCGCTCTCATTGTGAGCGCATAACGTGAGCGGAGCGTAACGCAGTTTCTTGAAGTGTCACCCGGCAAACCAATTTATAAGACGTTGTCACGTCAAAAAAAAATGCATTTAAAAAGATTGTTTTTCAATGGCTGCACAACTTTGACTACAAAGTGACGGAGGATCTGCTGCTTTTTAGGACATAACTATGGGACATGGCTATATATATGCACTTTTTGTACACCATCTTTCACCTGCAAGCGAACACTGAAACTTGCGCACACTTACTCTTTTGCACACTTGAATTCTCCATTTTTCTGCATAATAACCTTAATTAAACAACATAGCTCTTATGGAGGTTCCACCTAGGTAGACAGTCTCTTATTTTTAATTTCTGTTCTGAAAACGCAAAACAGAGACAACCTCAGTCAGCTATAAGCAATATGTTGGGCATTGATGTGGATTGGAAATATCATTCATATTTCAGTATGTCTCTGTGTATGTATATGTATGTATATATGTATGTGTGTGTGTGTGTGTTTGTTTGGATGTATGTACTGTATGTACTTCTATTGCATATGCTTGAAGTTTTAAATTTTGATGTGTGTGGTGAGATTGAAGTCAACATTCATATTATGTATAATAAATATCAATAATAATGTGTCATCTGTGGAGAAGAACTGTCAGCTGAAACACAGCCACGGCTAGCTCAGCTGACAGGGAATCTACCATTTTGCGTATATTTTTATTTTTTAATCAATTAAATATTTTTCATTTTCAATGAATGTTTGTAATGTACAGACACAATTTTCCCAATAAATTATTGTAATAATATGTTAGATATCACAGAAATAGATCAAGATAGAACGGCCGCGATGTCATATTTCCATACATTTCGAGCGTGTCACTTTTTTGAAAAACCACGCCCACAGCGTGACGTCATTTTCATTGTGAGGGGGGCGACTAGTTAGGAGACACACACATTAGATTATCGATGTTAATATCGGCAACGTGTGTTAATTTTATTATTTTTATATTTTACCAACTTTATTGATTTTGTGTAACGATAATCATAGAAAGTAAAACATGTTAAATACTTTAATCCGACATATTAAAACCTAAATAATATTTTTCCAACAGTATATAAAATTTAATTATAAATATTTTACTGTCCTTGAAACTATACATATTTATTAAATATTTGCCTTTTTGTAAGGGTTGGCCTCGCAGTCCTGGTAAAATAACGAAGCCGAACGTCTACATATACCTCGGTTACTGCACGTTTGAAAAGAACGAGATGATTTTCCATGGGCGATTGGTCAAATTGGTGAAAACTTATACTGTCAAATAAACTGCTGCCAATGTAATTACGAAACACTTTGGTTGAAATTTGTGGTATTAGAATAAAGTAGGGACAAAGCAAGACATGAGCTGATTCTCAAATTATTATTGAATTAATTTATCGATAAGTCCTAAGACTCAACGATACATGGAGTCGATACGATACATCTCTCATTCAAAGACCAATCACAGCGATTAACAGACACAGCGATCAACTGGCAGGTGTAATGTGTATTTCGTTCGATTCGACGTACATTACGCGTATAATTTATACGCGCAATGTTTTTGTATACGAGCGTTGAATGCGGACAGCAATGGATATTTATCATAACGAAAAAATATACAACTTGTCGTAATCGCAATTATTGAACATAGTAAAAGTAAAACAATAATTTATAATCTCAAAAAAATACTTTCTACTGATTTTCTGTACTTACTGATCATACGAAATATTTCCTTTTTGAAGTGTAACTTCTAATGGCTCGTGCAACCATTTAACGCTTTTAACGCCCCCTTGCGGCCGCTAAATATATTATATATTAGAATGAAAGGCAAAACTGAACCGGTCTATATATAAATCCACGAAGCAAATTGCTTAAGCCTGATTATTCGCAGTATATAGACATCTAGTAGCGCATAGTGGTACTATTAGCGCATAATTGATAGGTATAAATTATTAGTGGAATAGTACCACCATCCGCTGCTAGATGCAGCCACAGCCGCAGCTCCAACCACGAAGATGATAAAAGTTATTATATTGTGAAAATACTTATGATTACATTATAGCTAAAGTCATTAAAAAACAAAAAATCCTTTCGACTTTAAACCGGCGAATAGTTTATATTCGCCGAATTAAGAACGAACATTATTTTGTACAATAATAGACATGTAGTAGCGGGTGGTGTTAATTATATTGCAAATATAATTAACTCAGTTATTTTTGATCCTAGTAACTCACGGTATTCGTACAGTTGCCATAATGTAGGTCCTATCCGTTTCCATAGTAATATTAAAGATAAAAATTAATTTAAAATGTGCTAAAATATAATAATATCTGTTTCCAAAGACATCGTTCAAACATACCTGCTACCACGATTAAGATAACGTAAAAGTTATTATATTGTGAAAATATATATGATTACATTATACATCATATTACAAAAGTCACCGAAATTAAACTCAGCAGTTTTATTTATTAAAGTTTGAAATATTGACGCAGGCCGCTATCTAGCGGCAACTGTAGTCAACTATAGCCGTTTATCGTTTTAGGTAATTGATTTATTATACATAATTACATGTTGATATTTATGTGAATATATTACTAAAATCTAATATAAACATCGGTGAAATACACTACATTTATAATTATGAGGTTGAAGTAATTTTCAAGTTATATAGTCACTGTTTTGATGATAATTCCACTGCACAAGGATTTTTTAATAGATACTTCACTCGCTTCGATGTAGTACCACTGCTTTTCAGTAGATGTCCTTGCTATTATTATATTACTTTTTATCTAATTTTCTTTTCTAAAAATATACATAAAACACATAGAAAAGCACCTAGACACCATACAAACAGTAATGATTATCATAAATATTTGTTTGAGAGAACCGACCTCAATTTCGCCGACGTTTTTTTTTAGTGAATGCACTCCTATGCGCTCGTAATGTAAGTCAGATATATTCTTTTTAAATAGGTATTTAAAAGAAATGAGTTTAATGTACATTTATTTGTGGAGATTGTAAAAAAATAATAAAAAGTATAGGCACATAGGCATTTTTGCCTGTTTCCAAATATGTATGTAATTCAATTTCTAAAAAAAATGTTAGTTGTTTCTTTTGACGGCAGAACATTACAAAACGAGAGGAAAAGAGAAAGAATGATAAAGGTTAGGGAAGAGGAAAGAGAGAGAGTGAGTCAATATCACATCACTCAAAAATATTGTTTTTTGTGATTTTTTTCCCGAAGCGAAGTTAGCGGTGTGTAATTAGTTTGTTTACGTATTTATATTAATAATATTTATATCATCGTATAATTAATTTTTTAAAATTTAATTTAACACTCTTAATTTAATAGTGCAGTGATTTTATTTTTGAATTTAGTGGATAAGATTTATAAATAATGATTGATAACAATCCAAGCGATAATGCGACGGATATAAAGTTACAATGCTAAGGTACGTGTCTTGAAGATTTATTTGATTGTTTCTTAATTAGAAAATATATATTGACGCATTACATACATCTACAATGTACAAATAAGCAGAGATGTGACTTATTTGAAATACTTCTATTTAAAATACAAATGCAAAATACCCATTTTGTATGTAAATACCTTTTTGTTGAAAGAATTTTTTATTTTATTTGAAATACCTCCCGAGAGGTATTTTGTATTTTGAATAGTAATTTCCAAATACAAAATACTTTGTGATTAATTTTAGCCAAATTCATTCATAAGATGCCATTTCTTTTTGTAAGTACAATTTTAGTATAGTTTGTTATTTATCGTATGTACTAAAATTTTAAAGTTTTTATAGGTTATTATAATTTTATAGGTAACATTTAATAGGTGGTCCAGTGGTCGAGCACCCCGCTTTTGAATCAAGAAGTTGTTGTGGGTTCAAATCCTGGCTCACACTAATGACTTTTCGAAATGATTTTTGAAAGTTATACATACATACATAACCTCATGCCAAATCGATTGCGAAGTAGGCAGAGAGAACAGAGCACATAAGGCACGACTCTTGCACGCCTCACTCGCTTATTTGATCTTAATTGTTTTTTTTTAATGATATAAGAAGGCAAAGGAGCTTGCGGGTCACCTGATGGAAAGACGGTCCGGAAATACCGTTGCCGGCAACTCGTTCCACAATGGAACAGTGCGTGGCGAGAAGTACCAAAGGGGCTAAGCCGATCTGACAGAGTTTGGTTGACGACAAGCCGAACCGCGCGTCGTTGGATGCGTTAAAATGGTGTAAGCTGGTACTCATCTTTTGACAGAGGCACCCCGCCCAAAGATGAGAACAGTATTCCATGTGAGGTTGGAAATGCGCTTTATATAGCTGCAAGCGCTTACCTGACGTGAAATACCGTCCTTTTTTTGAGCCAATTTCGCCTTGCCCTCCAGATAACCGCGAAACTGAACAAGTCGATCCGAAGAATTCCGATATCGGTTAAGGCGGGTAACCGAGTGCCCTCAAAAACTGAGGCAACAAAATGTGCCTTTTCAGCGGGAAACGCGCAGACCTGTGTCTTCTTAGGGTAGAATTAGCTAAGTTGAGTCGGCCTTAGTCCGAAATTTGACTAGCCAGAGTTTCGATTGTAGACACAGTTTATCCCGGTACGAATTGACGTTTTCCGCGGGTGGCCAGTATATATGGCATCCGCCGTACCGCATAGCCCCGTACGTATCCGCATAACAATGAAGATTGCTGTAATGCAGCATGTCATTGATATGCAGAAAAAACAGCGTAGGGGATAGCACTTAGCCCTGGGGGACTCCAGCACTCACGGATTTTAAGTCCGAGCATGACCCGTCGATAACGACCTTAATGCGGCGAGCCGCATGAAAGCTGGAAACCCAATCGCATGATTTCGAATCCGCTTCTCGATCTACTGGCAGAGTGGCCAAAAGACCGACCGCATTGCCACGTCTAATGGCAATGCTAATCCCCTGTGCGAAGAATGGACCAGCCCCCTGGTCGACAGAGCCCTCGATCAGTTTCTTCGCAAGATCTTTATAGTGTACTCGGACCCCATGTTCCTAGATTCTCAACCGCAAACGCTCAACCACTGGACCACTGAGACTCATTGAAGATTTCGTCAAAAAGTATTATATTTTGAAAAAAGTAAATAATAATATTATGGCAAACAATAAAATTATTGTAATCCTACAATAATTTCATTGTGTTATTTCTTTTCTAATATACAGTTCTCAAATTGTAGAATAAGTATTAGAAAAGAATGAATATACTCTTAGTGGATACGAAGATCCCAGAGTCAGCTAGTTATTAAGATAAATACATTTTTAAGGGCGAGACGATGAGGCAAGCATTTCCACTGGTTTAAGAGGTCCCAGGAGTAAATGCAATTTTTTTCTACAGTACAAAGTTACACTTCTTTCGCGCGGAGGGACTCCACGCACGTTTTTTTCATATTTGATTCACTACTTTTGTTTTTATAATTTGCCACAGCACAATAAGGCATATATGTGATGTTTTATCTAATTTTTTACGTCCTGAACGCAGGGTAGGAACGCTCGTTGGGTAATGAGAGCGAGTTTCGAAAAGCATGCAATATAGTGCATGGTTTTGGTACGCTTGCCACGCCTATTCGCCGTTCTATCTTGATCTATTTCTGTGTTAGATATAGATGAATTTCATCATCTCAGATAGTTAATTAGCTATAATATTTATTATGTTACGTTATACCCTAAGTTAATTATTATATAAAATTAACAAATATACCAGAATTATTCTTCATTATCAGAGATCCCTTGGGTGAATAATATAAGCAAATATCAAATATCTACCTAGAGATAAAAAGTTAATATTAATATATTTCCAAAGACGCTTGTGTCCATAATTTTATTTAATTATTAAGAGAAATATTATTATTTGCATTGGCGTGGCGTCCCTTGTGATAGGCATCGGCTAAATATTTACAATTGTTTTATTTCAACAAAAAAAGAAAATACTTTTAACCTTTAAAATAAAATAATAAGACTTTCGCAAATTTACATTTCAGTTGAATATAACCCTCGTTATTTCTCGCGTCTCTCTGGCCAAGATGATTTTTTTTATTTGTTATAAGTATATTTTACTAAGTGAATTCAAAATATATAAGTTCATAGTATATAGTTCATTCAAAAAAATTCCTAGGTCTAACAATTGATAGAAAGCTTAACTGGAAAGAACATATAAATATTACTAGCAAAAAAATAAGTAGTTGTGCATATGCTTTATACTCATTATCAAGGGTAGCTAATAAAGATTCTTTACTTACTGCCTACCATGGACTAGTTAAGTCAAGACTTAGATATGGGATTATATTTTGGGGAAATTCAACAAATATCATATTTAAAGTACAAAAGAGGTGTATGTTCCTCATAAATATGACAGAAGGTTGTGCCCCCTACTTTAGAAAATATAAAATACTAGCACTACCATCCATTTATATATTTGAAGTAGTGATGTTTGTAAAAAGAAATTCTAGTTTATTCCCAAGGTTAGCGAGTTGGTCTCAACGAAACATACGTGATATGACTACGCTTTGTATGCACACATCACATACTGCCTTAATGAGCAAAAGTATTTTTTGTATGGCTCCTATTCTTTTTAATATATTGCCTAAATGTTGGAAAGAACTAAACCTTGTTGCATTCAAGAGCACTGTAAAATCATTTCTGATTAGAAAAGCATATTATAATGTGACAGATTACCTTAACGACACAGAAATAAATTAATTTTGATTTTTGTTTTTTAATTTTACTATTTCATTTTTTATTAAATGATATTTTATATGACAATTTGCATGCCGTTGCACGGCAAAATGTATATGGGACATTTTAATTTTTATCACCTATTGTAATTCAACCTGCATTTTGAGCAAATAAATTTTATTTTATTTATTTTATTTTTATAAGTGGTAGAGCCAAACAGTACGCTGCATGAATGGGCCGGCTCAACCGGTGAAATACCACGACCTCTCAGAAGACCGACGTAAAGTGGCTCATGCCGCGTTTCGTTCGGTGAGAGAGGTACCCGGACGCCCACCTCCCTTCCCTATCCTTTCCTATACCCTATCCCTTAAAGGTCGGCAACGCAACAGTAACACTATATGTGTTGCTGGTGTCCGTGGGCGGCGTTGGTTGCTTACCATCAGGTGACACGCCTGCTCGTTTGCCCTTCAATCCCATAAAAAAAAATATAGTGTAGTTCTTTAATAGCACAAGCGTTATTGACTTTGTTTTGAATGTAGATGGCGCTGTCTAATTTATGTTCAAATCATTGATAATATTCTACTGTGGCTCAGTGGAAAAAAAAATTCTTTTGAAGTAAAACTTCTAATGTCTCGTGCAAGAGCGTTTAACGCTTTTAACGCCCCCTTGCGGCCCTCACGAGGCAATATATATTAATATTAAGTATTATTTTAAAACATCGAAGTATATATGAAGCTAACTTTTCAATTTGTTAAGCTTGAATTATAATAGTACACAGACATCTAGTGGCAAGTGGAGGTACTAATTGATTTAGAATGTCAATCATATACCCATATATACACCCTACGGTAGTGAAACCATAGCGCGATTTAATAAGTTGACGTATGCGAAGCGCGACCTCTATGACCGAAAATGTAAAAACATATTATTAGTAAATAATCGTGACAGTTCGGTACTTTGCTCTATTTGTCTGTTTTTATTAAATATATTCAACTATATACTCCAACTGTAAAGTGTAAATTGGTTTAGGAGTACTTTGTTCTGTAGTAAAGCATAAGAACGTAAAAAATAATGCATAACGAGTGACGATGAATTAATTTTACTCCGTGAAAGACAATACGACAAAGAGCTTTTGCTTAAACCAAAATTAGTCGTGATTTGAACAAATATATTACTTGTTACTGGATGTACTTACGAATATTTTGGTAATTAGAAACTTATAAATTGTATTTACTTTTTTTAATTCATCACATTTAAAATATTGCAAAGCATACCTAAACAACATTAGCTATTTACAGTTTTCTTTATATCTATATCTATATATATATATATAAGAGATTTCCACCTATATATTGACTCATCACGATATCTCTGGAACCATAAGGCGTAGCGACTTGAAATTTGGTAGGATTATTCCTTTCGCCGAGTAGAGGTCAGCTAAGAACGGATTTTACGAAATTCCACCCACAAGGGGGGTTGCGGGGAAAATTCCCATTTTTAACCTATAGCTACTATCGACTTCAAATTTGTCGAAGATATTGCAGTATTAACATAGCGGGGCAGCAGTTATTACTTTTGATGCGAAACAGAGTTCGCCGGGTCAGCTAGTATTACATAAAACTATGTTATTTATCAAGTAACTTGATGTATAATTTTCATTTATAATTTTTAAGAGAATTAATTTTCAAGTATAATATATTTCAAGGATAATTTAATGACAAACTGACTTCAATCATCACTCATGGTTTATACTCATGGTTAACTAATCTTATAAAAAGAAACATTTAAAAGTTCAGATTATGGGTTTAAATAATAGTCTGTTTCTGGTCCTCGGTAAAATAATTTCTATATTATGAAATACAAAGATACTACTATCTACCCATCCAATTTTTACATATACATGAGCCTTGGTTGTTCAAGTCTAATAAATATATATAGTTATTTCATAATTAGTTTGGCAATTACAAGTTACAAGATCTTAGAAATAAGCGCTGAACCAGAGTTATTTGGAATAAAATAAGTTCAGAATAAGGGTATAAATAATAGTTTGTTTATGGTCCTCGGTCAAATAATCTTTATATTATATTATGAAATAAAAAAATATCAAATATTTTTATATTTGATTTGAAGTGCCATGCCTTTTATAATTTACATTTCAACACATTTTTCAAAGTTCAAAGTGATTATTAGTTTTACTAGTGATGTAATAATACCATTAGGTTACACCAACTCAAAGTTAAATTAAAATACTAGTTAGGAACTTAGTTATCATTTGAACTTAGTTATCATTCCAATTTTTAATAGTACCTATAATATTTTAATATTAATAGTCTCGGTGGTCGTGGGATCGATTCCGAGCCAATGATTTCTCTGAATTACTTGATATTAGGTAGGTAATCCATGGTAAAAATTTGAGATTTGGATAATTCTCCACGCGAAAATGATAATAACAATTCAATTCTTAGTTTTTTATGGGATAGGAGGGCAAACGAGTAAGTGGGTCACCTGATGGTAAACAATTTGACACCGCCCATGAACACTGTGGTGCGTTGCCCTCCTTTAAGAGAGTAGGGGGGAAAGGGGTTCGGATCTTTGGATACCTCCCTCACCGAACGAAAAGCGGCACGAGCAACTTTACGTCGATTTTCTTATTCGAACCGCATGGATCGAATTTTTCATTTTGCAATGTAGTATGTAGGTATATATTATGAATGTAATAAATATGTATTACGTAGTTCTTGATCTTACAACTCATTTTTGAAGTTTTCAAACACGAGGAGCCAAGCAGTCCGCTGCATGAATGGGCTGGCTCGCCCGGGAAATACCAATAGCTCTCATTCACAGATAGTTTTAATGCTTTTTTGTGTATCAAATAAAAGGGCTTTTCGATAGTATGTTGAAAAATGTGACGTCATCCTAAATCCAATATTGCGGAATAAGTATTTTAATACATTTTTACAATATGGGTTGAATGGGCTTGAGCTTGGGGGAGTACCTAAATCAAAGAACAATACGACGTTGAATATGGGGTATCTTCTTAAATAGAGGAGTAATTACCAAATTCTACTCAGACCCATATTAAGATTTATAGTCAAGTGGGGATTCAATCCGCCAATCTCCGTTCTACATTCGATTTTACCAATGCACCACGAGGCCCGTCGTAATGTAAGTAAGATGTGCTCTTTTTAAATTAAGCGTGTTATAAATGCATGTTTGATACAAAGTTTTACTTCCATAGCGCGGAGAGACTCCACGCGAATTTTTTTTTCTTTTCTTGGTAAATTGATTAAAGATGTAGTATGTACATGATGATTTGCGTTTTATTGTTGAGCAATACACTAAGTTGTATATTAACAAAACTTATTTAGGATGTGAAAGTTAAAAATATACAATAAATACTAACGATAACAATTATACTGACTATTAAAATTATATTTTTTAAATTATATAGATCTACTGCTAAGTTTTAGTTCAATCGTTTTTAGTATAACTGTGGTAGATTTAAGCAGGTGAAATACCACGACCTCTCAGAAGATCCCTATTCCTTTAAGGTCGGAAACGCAACAGTAACACCATATGTGTGGTGTCCATGGGCGGCGTTGATTGCTTATCATCAGGTGATACGCTTACACGTTTGCCCTCCTATGCCATAAAAAAATCTAATGTATACAACGTAATAGTTTTTAGCTGATAGCCATCGCTTCTACAAAAAAGAGGTACAATGGCCCTCTCTCTGAAAAATCTATTCAAAGGGTCTATAATCAATGCGAATTCCCGAATATTCCTTAAATTATTAATATCAATTCAAAACAGGTACTTTAGATTAATATACAAACTATACAAATAACTATACAAAGATTAATAATATTCCTTCAATATTATTTTTCGAATACAAAATACAGATTGGCTTGTCATGTGAGCCGTAAATCCGTACGAAAAATGAAATAAATCTATTCTTATAACTAATTAAATTACCTATATCGTAAGAAATATGGGTAACCTTCGAAAAGTGCGATAACATCGTTTTATATAAAATGGGCTGAATCATTTGATACGGGTCAAAAAATATTAATTAACATCTTCTTGCGCAGTCGTTCCATCGTAGAGAGGCAACGGCGTCGAACAAACTCGAGAACTCTTGATCAAAAGTAGTAGTACCAAGCCAATATGACGGTGGCAAATTTGGGATTTTATTAGTGGCAAAGCCAGATAAATAAACGTCTCAGAAAGGAGGAGAAAATCTACGTAAAATATCTAATACTGCGTTTCTGTTTCGCAAGAATCTTGAATCTCCTTTCCCATCTATTCGTCTCTCTTTCATATCCTTATCCCATTTTCAAAACCGAAAACGTGACTGCAATTATTTCAGCGTAGTCCTAGTCGCTCAACACCAGATGACCAGCTAGCCTGCTTTCGTATAAAAAAACATCATAAATATGTCGTAAAACTTGAGTTGTATCCACGAAAGTATAGATACATCTGCTAGGAAACTGTCTTATCAGTTTATTGAGAGGGCGATATTATATAAGTGAGTCTTAGTAAGGACATTAATAGCAGCCTCGTGCGTTATGACCGGGTCTGTCACGTAACACGTAGACATTCTCATTAGTATGTCAACAGCGCGATAGGTAACACGCCACGTAATGTACTTAGGACACACTAAAAAAAAACGTGAGCTGATATACGTAAAAAGTACTTTTTTATATGGATAATAATATTTACTTATTACACGCTGTTCTGTACGCGAGGTCGTCGTAATGAGTTGTTTTTTAGGCTTTTTAATTTTTAATGAAACTAAAGTTTACTTATCGTTGCAAAAATAAGCATGTCAAGTATTAAAATCTGCTGACAAGTTTCCTTTTAGAGCAAATAATATTGCTGTCTTTATCTTAAGTTAAACTTCCAGCTATTTATAGTTGAAAATCTTACTAAGGCTAGTAGTGTATAGTAGTTTTTGCTTTAAGCAAACATATTGACAAAAATTCTAAAAAATTGGGTTTTAATTATGTGTTGCTCTAATAAATACTGGCTTTATTGGTTTTTCTATAATAACTTCAGAGAATAGAAACCGTACTGTTACAATTATTTTAAGTATGGATACAATTTAAGGTACATTAGTATATTCTTCGTGTACCCAGGGAACTTTGTTTCGCCTCAGAAGAAATAAAAATGGTTTTTGTGGGTTATTCAAGAGATAGACATACACCATCGCGGATTTTTTCGTATACATTTGACCTGTTGTGATTTATCGCTTAGGGTTCAGCCAGTGTTTGAAATTAAAGTGCTAATCTCGAAAATTATCACTTCCTTTACTAAATTTCACATGAATTATACAAACAAACCACTACATTGAAACTCTCTATCTATTAAGTAAACCACATCAAAACACGTTTTAAGAATTTTACATATAGGGGGCAGATAGAGGAAAGCTATATTACACGCTTAGAGTCTCGAAAAAAAGGCTTGAACCGGCTTGATCTGTGGCTTAAAAAAGGAAGCAAATGTTTTTACGAATACATATATTATATAATACCAGTAGACCGCGCGAAATTCGTACCGCCATATTTTATACGTTTTCCACTAAAAAGATTAAGGTCCTACTCATATTAATAACCTAATGCATTCCTCAATAAATGGACTAACACTAATATTTTTTCAATTTAAACCACTAGTTCTTGATACATAACTTCACGCCAAATCTCTATCGAGGTAGGCAGAGAGAACAAAGTGCCCTAAGGCACGATTATAACACGCTTCACTCGCTTAGCTGTTGATATTAGCGGGTACTAAAAACCAAGATATTGATAATATTTACAACTGCAATCATTGCTTTATAATACTAATAGCTATGCCAGGGATTTGTCCGAATTTTTTTGTAAACCTTCAGTTTTTTTAATACTACATAAACGAGTTTTTTTTTGTATTTGGTTGAAAAAAAAACGGGCCACACATGTTTGGGATTTCACAGTCAACTCACAGTGATTTTGCACCTTGGTATTCTTCATCTTATCGAAATAAATTCAGTACATTTTAAAAGATATACACTAGATATTAAAAATGTAACTAAATATATACGGTGTTAACAGATGTTACTAAACTAAAACAAAATTTATTATATCTAGAAAATATTATAAATATACCTCCTCTACCTTGTAAGTGTAAGTTTTGCTGGGTGAGAGAGGTGTCCGGAGGCCCAATTCCTTTACCCCTCTCCTTCCTATCCCACTCCCGCCCATATCCATATCCTATTGTAAGGGCCGGCAACGCAACTGTAACACTATATGTGTTCAGGTGTGTGTGGTCGGCGTTTGTTGCTCACTATCTGGTGACTCGTCTGCTCGTTATACTTAAAAAAAATCACCCAATAACTATTACAAAATAAAATAAAAATACCCCAAAAGACGATTAACAACTACAAATTTTTAATTCTAATTAAAGTATTGAACTATATGATAACAAAGAAAGAAACAACAACACCACATTACTTCACGCCTTTTATACCCGAAGGTGTAGGCAGCAGCTATTAAGCCACGTTTCGCTGTTATGTTTACATGTTTAAATGGAATAAATAGGTGGTGAACCTATTGCCATACCGGGCACAAAGTTTGAAGTCGATATTTGTCACACATAACTTCCGAAAACAATTCGAAGGATTCGAAGCCGCGACCTCTTGATTTTAAAACGGAGTTCTCGACCACTGGACCGCCGAGACGTTTTAGTTGTAAGAAATAAACATAAAAAAATCTACCTGCTAGCTGTCGCCTATTCTGACCGCAAGAGTCTCGACACAATCGAGTACTTTACTACATATTTGCCTAAGAAAAGGATACTTACATTTTGTATTTTGCGATATCTTTTAAATTAAATGTCCGAATTGAATCATTCAATAAGTTCTAGAAATGTATTGAATCTACTTTTTTTATTGAAGTAATTTATTTTGAGGAGAATTAATACCAAGGCATAAAATAAAGAATTTCTAAAACAACATCATTATATGTTTTAAAAAAAATCAAAAAAACACTTATTGCGTGGTAACTACAATAGTTAGACAAATGGCGGCTCGACCTTTTCTGTAGGCAATTATATGTTCTGTAAAAATGTACATTGTTTTAATCTAGAATCAATAGTTCACGATTTAAGATTTTTTTTGAGTAATTTTCTTACAACTTGGGTTACATTATTGGACTTATAGTAAGGATCCCTAATTTATTTAAAAATATAATATAACCTATAGCCTTCCTCAATAAATGGACTATATACCACTGCAAGAATTTTTGAGATCAGCGCGTTCAAACAAACAAACTCGCAACTAAATGCCTGTGTTATGGATACTAGATAAACAATATTAATACATATATACTTTTCTTTTGTAAATTCATACTTACAATACATAATAAACACCCAGACGCCACACAAACATTCATGTTTGTCACAAATATTTGTGCTCGGGTGGGAATCGAACCCCCGACCTCATTGCTGCATTCGGTAGTTTTACCAATGCGTCACGAGGCCCGTCAAATATAAATAGATGAAGTAATATAGATGAAAAAATAACTATTTCTGTAATTCTCCAAATAACTTAAGAGCCCTTGAGAGATAGAAGTGGAAATCTCATTTAAATCCAAGACAGTGGAACATTTGTTTCCAGAACTTCGGAATACTTCCACGCAACCATCTGCGGCCATACTCAAACCCAATTTGATGCTTCATGAAATTGACGATATAAATAGTAATATTTCAGGATTGTACTCGAATGTAGTATGTTTATGATGCTTATTTACTATGAAATATTGTTAAGTGGAATAACTTTAATAAACGTATTTAATAAAGGCGTTAAATTACGTAATTATCAATGATAGTCTAATTTTAATAAAAATAAAAATACATAGTATATTCAAAGTCACTTTTTACTGTGTTTCTTTATGCTATTTTTGGTTATTTTTATGGCCATTTTATTATGTACAGACAAACTATAAATTATATAATGATTTATAGCTTTTTCTTCTCTTTATTTATGACCACAATTTTAGAAATCAAATTTTCTATTTTATTTCAGGTGCGCTCTTCAAATAGATATTTTTTGTACAATACACGCATGAATATACATATTATTTTATATCTTTGCCTAAAGCCATAAAATCCCCGGAGAGACAGAGTGGAGGGAAGTCAGAAAAACCATTTAAATCCGTGACAGTTGAACATTTGTTCCCGGACCTCGGAATATTTCCGCGGAGACATCTGCGGTCACACTCAAACCTAATTTAATGCTTCATGAAACCGACGAAGTAAATTGGAAATCCTTCGACATATACTAAAATGTAGGAACCGGTCATAAAATATTGAAAGCTCGTGCGTATTTTACGATACTCTAAAGTACCTATTTATTGGCCTTAATTTTTTTCTTTTAATAAGTAACAAAATATATACGGCCTTAGAAGTTTATGTATGTGTATAAAAAAATATACAATTTCTTTGTACACAAAGATTTTACTTACCAGCTGACCTGGCAAACTTTGTTTTGCTTCAAAATTAATTGTTACATCGCTTAAAATTAAAGAGTAATATCTCGAAAAATATCACTTTTTCTCTGCTGCATCATACATTATAAATAAAAACCACCCCGTTGACACAATCTATTAAAAAACACGCATCAAAATCCGTTGCATAGTTTCAAATATATTATTACAAGCTTGTCAGTGGACAGACAACATAAAGCGGCTTTTGTGTTAATTATTATGATGAATATTGATTATAATGAATATGAATAATATTACGTTTTATAAATTGAAGGTCTATTTATAGAGTATTTCGCTTATTGCGGAATAAGACATTTGGTTTTAGTAGGCTTTGAATACTGGCAAGTGTAGGAACCGGCATTCAAACCTCGACTCGTTATTTTTTTTGTCCCAAATATGGAACCTGCTGACTTACATCGGCTACAACTTTGCCAGTCATCGATATTTATTAGAATAACATAACCTTCACGCCTTTGTTACCCGAAGGTGTAGGCAGCAGCTGTTAAGCCTCGTCTCACCGTTATGTTTAAGTCCCAAATGGAATAGGTGGCGAACCTATTACCATACCGGGCACAAAGTATTCAGTCATCGATATTTACCACACTTAACTTCCGAAAACAATTTCGAAAAGTCATTGGTGTAAGCCAATGTCAGGATTCGAACCCGGACTTCTGGATCAGAAACCGTGTGCTCGACCATTCGACTACCGAGACTATCGATTTTTATCGATATTTATTACTAGGAAAATTTATTGACATGAACCAAGATTTTGAACCATACTTATAATACTTAGGAAACGAATACGAATATTCATCATACAAACGATTGTACTCAGACAGGGATCGAACACGTAAGTAGCTCTTTTTTAGTACATACACCGCGAAGCCTATCTTAAAATATTCCATTAATTTATAATATTTATAACAGGTATTCTGTACATTTTAAGTAGGTATTCGTTAAAAGTCACCTTTTGGTGTTATCTTCACAATTTCCTCAGTAAATAGTCGTCACAGACCGCCAGCCGCACAATTACTTTTTCATCTCTCACCAAAAGCCCTCGTTGTTATTTAGGTACGCATTTACGAAACAAGCTTTTAACCCTGTCTCGTTTGAGGATGCTTAACGTCGTTAACTACGACGAAGGCGACGAGCAAAGTTCGGGTACCCTCATCGAAATTTCTCACATTATACAAAATTGTTTTGGACGCTTTCTGCATGTTTTTTTTTTCGAACGTGTTCACGAATTATTATTATTGCACCAGACAGAGACAGATTTTGAATATTAAACAATAAAGCTTATTTATAATGTAAATAAACTAGCTGCAATCGGGCAAACTTGTTTTCTAAAAAAAATATAAGCTGTGATCCCTACCCGATATGTACACAAACTTTAATCAAAATCGTTCGTGCCATTTTGGAGGAGTATGTTAGTGATTAATATCGTACAAATAAGCATATTTTGACCCAATTTCTCACCCTGTAAGAGTTACTATACAATTACGAGTTCCCTTGCGGACCAGAGTGGACAGGAACGGTTTATTAAACAAATGGTATCGTATAATTTCTCAGTAGCTCGTGGAGGTTGTTGCAACCATATAAACGAACTAGAATGAACTACCCTAACTCGCGTCAGGGTAGTTCAGTTAAATTAATTCTATTTTAATTTCAATATTAATTTCTTCAGATTGTTACTCCACCCTTCAATAGTTAGTATTAATTTGATTTTATTTATTTGTATAATACATTTGTTATACTAGCTGATGGATGTAGCGTCGAGGACGGCCGTGACCTACCTTTCATGACCGATTAGAACGAGGCCTGGAGGAAGGTGATGAAAAGAGTTATAAAAGTCAAAGAAGCGAGTGAGGCGTGTAAGAATAATGGCGCTCTGTTCTCTATGCCTATACCGCAAGGGACTTGGACAAGTTGAGTATGTGCAAGCATTAATAATATTTTTATTTTGACATGTAGAAGCAATACTTGACAAACGTGATTATTTTAATGTAACGCACTGCAACTTAATCGGCCTCACAGTTTCTGAGATTTTGTGATGAGTGAGTTCACAAATATTTTCTATAAATATCATTACACAGTAAAAAACAAAGGCGCTTTCCGCTTACCTTATTACTCCTTATATCATATCTTTAAAACTACGCAACCGATGTTGATGCGGTTTTTTTAATAGTTATAGGTTGTCATCGGGGTGGTTTTGACCTATAATTCATATATGATGTTGTAAAGAAAAAATGAGATTTATCGAGATTTAGCAATTTCATTGCAAACGCTGGCTGAACCCTAAGTGATAGATCGAAACAATGTTCTACATTATGAAACATCTTCAGAAGGTCTATAAAAAAGTCCGCGAGGGCATAATATATGTCTATCTCTTAGGGATAACCCACAATTACCATTTTTATTTATTACTATTACAAGAAATAATGGCTTATTTACGAAGCGATTTAAAATATTACAGCATTAATTTTCATCTAATTTAGTGTCTTAAATAGATTGTGCATGCAATATAGATGATTCCGGCCTTGTACAGCATGCAATTTAAATGAATATTTTTGAAGATATTGCCGTATTAACATAGCGGGACAGCAGTTAAAGCCGATATTTAGCACAAATTGAACCTCATGATATTTTTATTAACTCATTTTTACTTTTGATGCGGAACAAAGTTCGCCGGGTCAGCTTGTATATATATATTAATAAGAAAATTATATTGAAGAAGTTAGACGCATATTCTTAATAAGTGTTGCTCAAAGAGTGGTCTTTATGCGAAAGATGATGAGGGGTAGCCTAGTACCCAATCTCCTTGAGAGGACGCAATTTTGTGGATCCTATGTGGATCTATCAAGTGTGTACAGATTGCTTATGCGGGTCACGTGTTATTCAATAAACCCTAAATTAATACTTAGAACGTGAGCTGTATGTGCGAATGGTACTTTATCATTATCTTGGTTAAATAAAAGTACTGGACTATGAGTGGCAAAAACTTATTTACTTCGCACCTATACGATCTCGGTAGTAATTTGTTTCGGAATATTTATTCAATTTATCATTCATTCAAGTCCTGCAAATAAGAAAAGTTACTTGCAACACCTTGTAATTATTTACACTGCGATAATGAGCTATAATTTCGAATCGCCGTGCAAATTGAGGGAGCCGGCAATTTGCTGGGTGAAATTGTCAGTCAGCTCGCGGACGTTCATTATTAATTTTCAAAATAAAATCGTGATTTTTCCTTCCAATTTATATCTTCCGCGGACTAATCTTAACTCAATTAAGTAAAACTTATATCACATTTAAATCTTGTACATCGCTTATTATTTTGACATTAGTATAAATTTAATATAGTTTATTATGTTAATTATTATTGGAACATAGTTTGTCTATCCGTCTTAACCAGCTTAATGCAATTGTGGAAACTGCAACGTAGACTACCCTTATGTTGCAGACGTCCATGAGAGGAGTTAATCGCTTACCACCAAATGAGCCGCTTGTCCGTTTGCCGCCTGTCTCATAAAAAAGGGACACAAATTCTACAAATTACCGTTTGGGTCTCTTTTGCTTTTGTATACATAACAAAACATAACTTCACGCCTTTGTTACCCGGAGGTGTAGGCAGCGGCTGTTAAGCCTCGTCTCACCGTTATGTTTACGTCCCAAATGGAATAGGTGGCGAACCTAGTTCCATACCGGGCACAAAGTTTTCAGTAATCGATATTTATCACACATAACTTCCGAAAACAAGTTCAAAAAGTCATTGGTGTGAGCCAGTGTCAGGATTCGAACCCGTGACCTCTGGATCAGAAGCCGTGTGCTCGACCACTAGACCACCAAGTAATATTTCTATTATATCCAATAACCAGACACAGCTCTAGTTGTAGTTTCATTACTTACTCGTAAATAGTGGAACGATCATGGCAAATTTTAGTTCCAAATTTAAAACGAACTAAATTAACTAACAATAAGGGACTTAAAATTACACACCGAATTCTCTTTAGAGCCGTTTGATTGCGCATGAAAGGGCTTCTGTCCAACCATTCAAATAATCTCAGCGAGCTATAAAAGTTGGCCAAGCGATATATTGCAAGTACGTCAAACAATACAGTACAAAGTAAAAAGTTTCTCTCATAGTCCAGCAATGGCTTAACTGAATTTTGATTAACTTCTTTGTTACGCTAAGTTTGCTTTTATGATGCACTTTTTTCACCAACATTAACTTTGACATAGGAAGAAAGGGCGAATGGTAAAGTGCCTTCAATTTAGTGAATTTGCAAGACAAAGACTCGAGTTACTCTGGAAACTTTTCTTAAAAGGAATTAATCTCATTCAAAGTAAATAATAAAGTGGAGTTTAGTGCTTCAAGTTTAGAGTTTATTTTACGGTCTTTAGATGGGTAACCGCTAACAAAGTCACAACCTTGTACGTCTTTGGTATCATGTTTAATGTTCATTAAAAGCAGTCGATATGATGAATATACCTTTCCAACCAAAGTTTATCCAGCCGATTGTTGGAAGTGAAACGTGAGCTCTGTTAACAGCGGAATTAATCAAGCTTCTGGAAAAAAAAGGAACCAGTTTTTGTTTTTGATCAATAAAAAAGGCAACTGATTTTTTATAAATTAGAATTTGACCTCGTCAATGTTTAATCACGGGTAAAATCAGTTGTACCATAATGATTTGTACTGGCAAAATTAATTTAATGTTATGAATTTATTTCTCTTCTTTTGCAGAATATTTTAATTTTTAAAACAATCAAAATAATATGATTGGATTGATAGTGATTGTTATTGAGCAGTGTTTATATGTATCCAGTGTTTCTAATGATCTGGAAACTAAAACGCCTCTCTGGAGCCTCAAAAATCGAGGCGCGTGCATTTAAAGAGTTATGAAAGTCAAAGAAGTGAGTGAGCCGTGTAAGAATCGTGTCTTATGGCGCTTTGTTCTCTCTGCCTACCCCGCAAGGGATTTGACATGAAGTTAAGTATGTATGTTATAAAAATAAGAATACCTCAGCTTTTTTGCTTTGTTATTTGTAAACATCTTCAACTATTCATTAAAATGTTTCGAATCCAACTGATCTTGGTACTTGAGATTCATTTAAAGTTTTAAAATAGAGAAAGTTTTCTAAATTATAACAACACTACAGAAAAATATTACTGATTAAGACAGTAGAATAGAAGTGTACTATTATGTCTATACTACTAGTAGATGTATATGTATTGTGAAAATACTACTAAATAGATAAATCTAATCATTATATAGTATAAAACAAAGTCACTTTCCGCTGTCTGTCCCCTTATATGCGCATATCTTTAAAACTACGCAACGGATTTGATGCGGTTTTTTTTTAATAGTTAGAAGGTGTCAATGGGGTGGTTTTGATCTATAATTCATGTATAGTGTAGTAAAAAAAGTATTAATTTTCAAGATTTAGAACTTTAATCGCAAATGCTGCCTGAACCCTAAGTAGTAGTAAATCAAAACAACGTACTACATTAGTATACGCCTTTAAAAGGTCTACAAAAAAGTCCGCGATGGCATATGTCTATCTCTTAGGGATAATCCACAATGACCATTTTTATTTTTTTACTTTTTACCAGAAATAATGGCCTATTTACGAAGCGATTTTAAACATTACAGTATAAATTTTTATCCAATTAAGTCTTAAATAGATTGTGCATGTAATATAGATGATCCTGGCCTGGAAATATTTTCGAAGATATTGCAGTATTAACATAGCGGGACAGCAGATTATACTTTTGATGCGGAACAACGTTCGCCGGATCAGCTAGTAATTATATAAGATTCAGGTAAAATTAAGACAGATAGATGTTGCATAAGATGATGCAAGCTTCCAGACAGACATTGATATGATATTGTTACTATATCACAATTTATTACTTTTTATTGTAACGGTAATTTCACGCTCCTGATGTCTAAAAGTCTAGGCAGCAGCAAATATACCTCGACACTCCGGGTTTGTATTCAAGTCTTTTAAATTAGATGTCAGAATACTGAAACAACTAGACTATCAAGGCATAGACAAGATAGATAGATAATACTTTATTTGCACTTAATACATAAATGGAATACATAAAAAAAAAACTGATCTTATTTCGAAAAGTACAAAAGGCGGCCTTATCGCTAAGAGCAATCTCTTCCAGGCAACCTTTGACAGGATACGAGAGATGGTCTGTAAAAGTTGAAATCATTTATATGCCATGCCTCTTATGACACATGCGGAAAGTAGGTGGCACCATTTGTTGGAGCGATGCTACTCTACAATTTCTACTTTTTAAGTAATTTTTTTTTCAACATTTGTGTGATAGACAAAACTTAGTTTCAGGACCCCATTTTCAACGGTAGCCGGTTTTTGTAAGGGTATCGTTACCAAAGCTTTTTAAGGGTACCGTTGAAAAAGTACTTTATACAAACTTTTCCTCTCTATATTTTATTTTGCGAGATACCTGTGAAAATATCGTCGTAGCTAAACATGTAGCTTACAAAGACTGTTCAGATTTTTTTATTATTTTTTTCATGTCGTCATTGTTGATTAGTCGGATACGTATTCATAGAGCGAAAAATAAGCTCAGTCTCATATATTTACCGAATAATATTACATTAACAGTCTTGGTGGCGTAGTAGTCGAGCACACGGCTTCTGATCCAGAGGTCCGGGTTCGATTCCAGACACTGGCTCACACCAATGACTTTTCGAAATTGTTTTCGGAAGTTATGTGTGATAAACTTTGTGCCCGGTATGGCAATAGGTTCGCCACTTATTCCATTTGGGACGTAAACATAACGGCGAGACGAGGCTTAACAGCCGCTGCCTACACTTTCGGGTAACAAAAAGCGTGAAGTTATGTTATGTTATGTGTGTGTGTTACATTATTCCTTAACATCTTCTTCAACTTTATTATCAGAAAATGTTGGCAGTAAATTTTAGTTCACACAAAAATTAAACTTATAAACGGGTGGTAGATGCTGTATCCAACGTTAGTTTGGTTTTAAATATTTATCGTGTAACAATGTAAGACTCATAAGCGAAACTTACCCGTTAATATTAGCTAAACCATTATTGGGGCCTAGTCTGTTGCCAAATACTTAAAAATGTGCTCGCCAGACGGTATGGCATAGAATTTTATTTGGTTTGGCTTTGCTTCTATTCGGATTGTCTTGCCAAGTAGTTTCACATACAGAACACTTAAATTTTGACTGGTTTAATATTCTAGTAAACTCACTCTAATAATGAACGACAAATAAAAACTAGCTTGAATAGTTTCCACCTACTCTTATGGTTGTAATAAGTTATCACAACATATTTAATATTTAACATATATAACAGTCTCGGTGGCGCAGTGGTCGAGCACATGGCTTCTAATCCAGAGGTCCGGGTTCGATTTCAGACACTGGCTCACACGAAATTGTTCAAAATTGTTTTCGGAAGTTATGTGTGATATATATCGATGACTGACAAACTTTGTGCCCGGTATGGCAATAGGTTCGCCACCTATTCTATTTGGGACGTAAACATAACGGCGAGACGAGGCATAACAGCCGCTGCCTGCACCTTCGGGTAACAAAAGGCGTGAAGTTATGTATCTATGTACGCATTTAATATTTACTTGTATTTAAGTGAATCAGTGTTTTTTATGGCCAGGAGTATAAAACCATGCACTACGAAAATTTCAAGAAAATAATAACAGAATTTAAATAATTCTATGATAAAATATTGAGAAACTATTCCAGACTCAAGATTTCATTTGAAATCAAGGCATGAATTGGAATCTAATTCAATCAAAGGATTGAGTAGTAGACTATGTAGTGTACAGATCAATAGTAATCACAATTACCTTTTAATCTAGTTAAGTAAGTTCTATCATTATTAATAGAATATATAGTATCAGTTCAAGGGAAGTTATACAAAAAATTGATCGCTTATAGTTATTAGATATAGAATTAAGTACACACTATATACTTAGTTAAACTAACTTTGAACACTCTGTATAATATACATAGTGTTTGAAGGTAGTTTAAGTTTAATAGACAGTTGCAGGTAACTTTACACCACACTCTCAGCGTCCCACATGGAAACGAGCTTTGATTATGATCCTAGATTAAAACAGAGACATTACCGATAACAGTAATGGTGGTTACTATGAAGTTTAACTTTTTACTAGAAGTGTTATTTTTATTAACTCTAGAAGTTTTTTATAAAGAGAAAAAGGAATTCATTTGTAATGACGTGATGTTTGTTGATCACAGATTTTGTAGAAATAACAAACCATTATTTTACAAATATAAGTTTTAACAGTTTTAACCATGATACTAGCCTGTTTCCTATTTGTATTTCCTACGTATTATTCGGAGATTCCCGATATTCATATGATTTTGACATGCCGATCGATAGATTAAAAAATGAGAATGACATGTACAAAAAGTTATCGTCATTAGGAAGGACGAGAAGAGCGGAAACTAGAGCAAAATATTCACATTGACAAAGAAAACTGCTATGTATCTATACATATACTAAAATCGTAGGAAAGTTAAAACTGCACTGCAATCTACAATCGATATAATTAACCGAAAATTTTTTTTTAATATTTTTGTTGGTTTATCTGTTTGTCTGTATGTTTGTTACGGATAGAATCTAAAAGTAATGCATGTTTTTATGTCCATTTTTTTCATAAATATAGCCAAAACGTCACGTTAACATATAGGCTAAATTTTATCACCCTATCCTCATTTTATCCTTTGTGAGCAATGAACCCTTATAATAGCACAGGCCTAGTATTTTTGCTGCTTTATGGCGTTCACGCAGACAAAGTCGCGGTTAATCGCTAATAATAAATATATTTTAATATATCTAGTTAAGAAATCTTTTCGCATTTAAAATTTCTCAAGTGATAGGTAATTTTATGTATTGCATTCGCTCTTAAGAACTTTCCATTGCTCCCTATACACGTGGCCCACATTTAAGGTTCCTCAAGCATAAATCACATAAATTATTTTAAATTTGATTTCTCTGAGGAAATCGCAGTGGATGCTTCAAGTAAAGAACAAGTTGGTGAAGGATGTTCATAAAACCATGCTTTATTAAGTTGACTGGCATTTCCGTTGGGATTGGATTCGTATCCTCAAAGTGTAGGTAAATAAATTACTTTACAGGTTTGAAAAATTTATTTCAAAATAACCATAATATTAAGAATGTATAAAGTTTACTGATTCTTAACCTTTATATGTATTTAGAAAAATGACTTAGTTTTATTTATTAGGTTTTATTTCTATATTGAGTGGTAAGTTTTTGGAAATGTTATCACCGTTATAGTAACGAATAAATACAATTACCTACATTTCAGATTAATAAAACAGCACTTCAATATTTATTCAGAAATATATTTATACAGTCGTTTGTTAATGTTCTCCAAGATCTTTGGTATGTTGAACGAACAAGGCGATACTATAATAGGCCATTTGCGAAATATACGTTGACGTAGTGGCAATATACCCAGGAATGTGGATATTCATCGAAAATGAAAATGAGCTTCCACGTCGTGTTTTGATACTGGAATGTGACGATGGACTTCTTTGGTTTTGATATTATACCTTCATGTTCTTTATCGTGTACAGAGACAGCGCTTAGAGCTAATTGTTTGTTGCCGTGATGTTTCAGTCACTACTAGTTGTCATATAAAACTTCTAAAAAGATTCAAATTTTTGTTTTATGGGATAGGGGGCAAACGAGCTGGCGTGTCATTAACGTGGTAAGCAAATAACTCCGCCCATGGACACCTGGAACACAGATAGTGTAACAGTTGGGATAGGGAGAGAATAGGGGAAGGGGTTGTTTGTCCGGATACCTCTCTTACCGAGCGAAACGCGGCTTAAGTCGATATTCTTAGAGGTTTTGGAATTTTACCGGTCGAGCCCGCCCATTCATACAGGGAATTGCGTGACCCTACCACTGTAAGTAACTTGGATTAATTGGCTTAATCAAAAGTCGATATGCTAAACCACGAAACCATCGATACGAATATTTATTTTCGCTCATAAAATTGTGGCAAATGGTAAAAATTTGCAATTGTACCAAATTATTTTTACAGTTGCGGTTGTTTACAGATTCGTTCATGTGAATTATATTGGTTTCATCTACCTATATGGTACACAAAATAATTGTGAAGCGAATACAGTGTTATTCCGTTCTCGATTTATGGTAAATACGATAATATTTTTGTTTAATTATATTAATCGTGTCAAAATGCCGAAAATTACCTGCATTTTATCTAGCAAAAACCACCAACGTGAACATTCCCGAAGAGGGTTGACGTCGGGTAGGCGGCCGGTCAAAAACCACAACCAAATCTTTTGACAACATGGACATTACAAAATGATGACATGTTGTGCCGACTCCGCTTAGAGTGGGGTAAGGTAAATGATGAAGCTCTTATTCAGACCTCAGTACACTTTTTAATGTAGACTCTATATAAAAATATTTATCAAATAAATTATATATTATCGAATCAGATATTACCAAAATTGTGCTCGAATTTAACATACGTCGAAACAAAAAAAAAGTGTGTAAACGTTACCAAATATTTATTCAGTACAATAAGCAATAAACCGAGGTGTATCGGAATCATCTAAAAAGCAATTTAGTTGTGTTGGTTCAATCTTCCGGCGCTAATAGGCTCAAGTAGGCGAGAGACAGGCAATTTATTATACAACTAGGCAGGTTTATATAGGCAATATTGCCTCCCTATGACTTGTGTTTGAGAATGAGGTGACATTCGATATCTTGGCTATATATTATATTATAAATTTCCACTTGGGTTGCTTCTACAGGTTTTCTTTTGGAGATTTTTAGTCACCGATTTTTAGGAAAGTTGTTATATGTATTTCTTTGTGATTTTAAGCTGCACACCCGTTGGTGCAGACTGTTTTAATTTTGATTTGACTCCAAGATTTTTTATATGTTTAATAAGTTTATATATTAATTACGAAAAATCATTGCTGTGCGCCTAAATTCTAACTTATTGCCTGCGATTCAGAAGTAAAGTGTTCTACCTGTTTTATTTATATGTCGGGCTAAGTGATTTTGTTTTATAACAGGCCCGAGAAAGTGGTACATAACCACCATGCACTGGTATTCCAAACAATCTCATAAAGAAATCTAAAACAATCAGCGGAATTATTATTGTTAAATACAGCAGTGACCATTATTAAGACACTGGTAGTTACTGTCACGTCTCAATGAGAATAATTTACTACCAATGCACGTGCGATCGGTCTGCTCGGGTGGCTGTCCATATACCACGCCGCAGTCTCCAGAAGTGATTATCCACACAACTGCGAATCCCATTTTATTCACGTCGGGTAACCGATGGATACCAATTCGGAAACGTTCGGCTGGTGTGATGATCGTCATGCCTGTAAACTAATCACTGCATAGATACTGTAAAGATGGCGCCATTGTAATTCACGCTATTCATTATATATCTATCTATGGAATTTATACATTAATTTTGTATAAAATATTATTTATTCAATATTATTTTGATAATACTAAAAATATAGTATTGTTTTTTTATGTTTATATGGTTAAGAAATAATGCGTAAACACAAGTAATCTTAAATCAAAATAACTACATAGAGAAGACTCATCGTGATTTCCTATTATTGGTTACATTCTTGAGGGTATATTGTCACTATGGAGACATCGTGCTTCTTAATGGCCTATTCAGTAGAATCCCTTGAGTGGGTACGGACAGCATTATGGACGTTTGTTACAGCTATTGAGTGCGATAGTGCCAAAGTTAAAGCATCTGGGGGTCGATTTTGGAAACCGTTCGATATTAACTACGACGGAACATATCGGATTTTAGATGACATAGCCGTAATCTGCTACGTAATAGATAATGAATGATTTCTTCTATATTGGCCGTTAGAATTTATTTAGTAACTTTTTTTGT
Organism: Euproctis similis; assembly: GCA_905147225.2. Classification (NCBI taxonomy): domain Eukaryota; kingdom Metazoa; phylum Arthropoda; class Insecta; order Lepidoptera; family Erebidae; genus Euproctis; species Euproctis similis. The sequence goes on along the minus strand of LR990108.1, from coordinate 13,575,978 downwards.
TGCAACCAATTCAAAACAATTCCATCATAAATTATAAACTCAAGCCTTTGTTAGTTCATGAAAATGTGAAAACAGTACAGAAATAAGTTTAGCAGTTTTTAAGATTATCAAAAACATACAATTGTACCCAATAGCAGATTTGGTTTTATAAAATGTAGCTGTTATTATAATATTCTATACCATAAAAAATACATTCTGTTGTGGAATATACACGATCTTCAATTTGAGAGTGGTAGAGCCAAGCAGTTCGCTGCATGAATGGGCCGGCTCGACCGGTGAAATACCACCACCTCTCAGAAGATCGACGTAAAGTGGCTCATGCCGCGTTTCGTTCGGTGAGAGAGGTACCCGGAGGCCCATCCCCCTTCCCCATCCCTTCCTATCCTACTCCTGTAAAGGTTGGCAACGCAACTGTAACACTATATGTGTTGCAGGTGTCCATGGGCGGCGTTGGTCACTTAACATCAGGTGACACGCCTGCTAGTTTGTCCTCCTATCCCATAAAAAAAAAATGCAATTTCTCTGTCTGTCCCGTTATATGCTTATATGTTTGAAACTACGCAACAGATTTTGATGCCGGTTTTTAGATAGAGGGTTTCAACGGGGTGGTTTTTATCTATGATTCATGTATAATGTAGTACAGAAAAAATTATAATATTCGAGCTAATTAATAGAACTTTCATTGCAAACGCTGGCTGAACCATATGTGATAGATCAAAACAATGTTCTTCATTATTAAACACCTTTAGAAGGTCTACTAAAAAGTCCGCAAGTACATGTCTATCTCTTTGGGATAACCCACAATGACCATTTTTAGTTTTTTACTTTTTACGAGAAATTATGGCTTATTTACGAAGCGTTTAAATATTATAACATTAATGTTTAATAATTAAAGTGCCTTAGATTGTTCATGCAATATAGATGGCAATGGCCCTTTACAGCATGTAATTTAAACGAATATTTTCGAAGATATTGCATTATTAACATAGCAGCACAGCAGTTACGTCGCGCAGTAGTACCGGACAAGGCGTGTGCCGATAAATAGCACAAATTGAACCTCATAATTTCCAAAATTTATTCACTTTTGATGCGGCACAAAGTTCGCCGGGTCAGCTAGTTATTTACTAAACCAAAAACCATATTAATAAACAGTATGACTGATATTGGGTAATGTTTTTTTTTTAATTATTAATAAAAGTATTGGACCATAACAAACAAACTTATTAATTAAAGTGACATCTTTGAGCATAATTTATTTGAGCATAATTACTTAATTTCTTATTCAAGTCTTCCAATTTGGAGGGGAAAACTTTCCGGCAGCACGTAATAATTTGTTTAACCACGTTTAATTAATAAAGAAGTAATAATTTCGAACTGTTGAACAAATTGAAGCGAAGTAGTCAGTCCCTCTCTTTAATTTATAATCACTGAAAAAATCTACTTTTAAAGAAACTACATTTTACCCCACGGAAGTTTTGGAAATAATCTTACCCTATGTAATTTACCCTCTTACGGTTAAAATGTATTTAACAAGACTTATCAAGTTAAAATCCACCAAACTACTTTGACCAGAGGGCTTGCCAATAAAATATACGGTTATATACACACGGAAACTCAAAGTAACTAATCCTAATTATTAAAATAACATAACATAACTTCACGCCTTTGCTACCCGAAGGTGTAGACAGCGGCTGTTAAGCCTCATCCCCAATTGGAATAGGTGGAGAACCTATTACCATATCAGGCACAAAGTTTTTAGTCATCGATATTTATCACACATAACTTCCGAAAACAAATTCAAAAAGTCATTGGTGTGAATCAGTGTCAGGATTCGAACTCGCAACCTCTGGATTCAGAAACAAGATGCTCGACCACCGAGACTAAATTATTAAAATAACATAACATAACTTCACGCCTTTTGTTACCCGAAGGTGTAGGCAGCGGCTGTTAAGCCTCGTCTCGCCTCCCAAATGGAATAGGTGGCGAACCTATTGCCATACCGGGCACAAAGTTTGTCAGTCATCGATATTTATCACACATAACTTCCGAAAACAATTTCGAAAAGTCATTGGTGTCTGGAATCGAACCCCGGACCTCTGGGTCAGAGGCCGTGCGGTCGCCCACTGCGCCACCGAGACTATTATTAAAATAAATATAATCAAATGAAGGAAGAAGGGATTTACCTGATTAAATGATCTGCTTCATGTCATCTTTCCGCTTGTCGATGATTGATTGAAGCTGATCTGTCATAGTTTGGCTGTCCATATAGCGGTAGCTTATATAATATGTTGTCCAAACAGTTCTGGGAACGCTTTTGTATGCGGTACACATCACTATGTATGACAATCACCTGCCGTCTCAGTCTGGGTAGGAGTAGGCATATATCTACCCGCAGCCTCACAACTCAGCTTCGAATTCTAATTAGATCAGGCAAGCTGATGCAAATTTGTTTGAATTGTATGTGTCGTATATTGGAGGTTATTTGAACAATATTGTAAAAGATTGTTTCTTTACATTATTCAAATTATTTATAACAATAATTTTCGAACTGATATCAAAAAAATAAAAGATATATATATATATATATATTTTTATGGGATAGGAGGGCAAACGAGCAGGCGTGTCAAGTAAGCAACCAACGCCGCTCATGGATACCAGCAACACATATAGTGTCACTGTTACGCTGCCGACCTTTAAGGGATGGGGATAGGGAACAATGGGGAAGGGAGGTGGGCCTCCGGGTACCTCTCCCACCGAACGAAACGCGGCATGAGCCACTTTACGTCGATCTTCTGAGAGGTCGTGGTATTTCACCGGTCGAGCCGGCCCATTCATCAGCTGTTAAAAATAAATATACCTATTGCTAAATACGTATGTTCATGCTTGATGAGAAACATTTATGGCTACGAATAAGATTCCAAATATTCCTGAATCCATAGAATGTTCCCGAACAGTCAGCTCAACTGCAAGAAAGTGAGGAATAAGCTCTGTAAAGTTGTACAACGTTGTCTTAAAGTTTTGTATACATAAGCGAACATCTTAGCAATGCTTTGAGTGTCTAGAGTGCGAAATGTTAGTTTCGTTTATGTTATGGGCTATTTGCATTAAACGGCTGAATAAAATAATCATAAAGCATATAATGGACTATGTTATACATGTATTAATACGTGAAGCGAAAACATAGGGAATGTTTTCGCTTCACGTATTTTACGAAAATTGAGCGGATGGAGGAGCATATAACCTCGCACACCTATTTATATTATGGACATAGACCTGTTCCGATATATTTTATTATATATATATATTGAATAAATGACAATGGATTTCTGGAGCGAAAAATGTAAAAAAGTCCCTGTCTAAAAACAACACTTTTCTATGACTCTTCAAAAAATTGGATCGATTGGACCTAAAAGTCAATACGAACTTTAATTCTTATGAATATTAATATTTATATTTATTTTTTATTTTTTATTATAAATATTTATTCAAAACACCGAATGTAAAAATAAAGTATTTGTGAAAATATGTTATTTTTTTAGTGAATATATGATATATGATGTAGCGTAATTGTCGGCTTACCTTGATTAGCTTGACGTTTCGGCCAGGTTGCACTGGCCGTGGTCAGTGCAAGCAAGCAAGTGTCGCGTTAATTCCCGTTCATCATTATCACTGAGTAATATGCAACGCGAAAGCCTAAAAGTTTTTTTAGTAACATATTTTTTCTTTTTTTATTACTAGCTCACTCAACCCGAATAGCAGAATAACTATTGAATAAAGGTGAAATTGTGATTGTGATTTATTTATTGACTATTACTCGTAGAAAAATTTAAGTTGTATTGTCATTTTTGTGTTTTGACATTACCTACGTAATTGCTGGCTGACCCTTGACCCGGCGTCACGAATAGCAGAAAAAAATAAAGAATTGACTGTTAGCCACTACGAGGCTTGCAGCTATCTAACACCCAATTCTGAATTCACTATTAGGTAATCCCAGAAACTATAGAAATACAAATTTTATACAGGACGCCCTGTCCTGTCTAAAATTTGTTAAGAGTATTCTTTACACGGTTTAGCGGGTAACTAATCATTAATAAACTCCTCCGAAATGGCTTAACACATTTTGATGAAATTGTATGTGCATATCGGGTAAGTTTGAGTCTCCTTAATGTTAATAGTGGTCCACCGCTTATATACATAAGCGGTGGACCACTATTAGGACCATTATTAGGCTCTAGTTGCAGTTTATCCAGAGCAGTGTCAATGGTACGTTATTTATTTTTGAATTATGCAAATTATTGAAAATAATGATTTTGATAATAATTGATTTACTCGATTTGACGAAATTTACCGGTCTCTGGAAGTTAACCCGGTTCTATTAAATAGAAATCCTCTAGCAAAACCAAAAGAGTATTTAGATGATATATCCTAGTAAAATTTAAATTTCTTACGTATATTTCATTTTCATATGCTTCTGTGAAACGCTTCATAGAAGATTCGTGTACCTATCTAGTTTTCATTCGGCCTTAACCAAGCTGTTACTACTGACAGTAATGAATAATGCAAAGGCATCAGAGACGCAGATGGTTTAGTCCATCAATTCTGGCGTTACATATAAATAGTTTTCTTTTATTATACTTATGCGATAGAGTATATAGATATAGCCCTATCTATATTTTTATACTCTTTCGCGAATAATCATAGCCATAGATAAATAAATTTAAGTGATAGATGTATGTACTTATATTACTGGTCAATAAGCTCCGGCTGAGGTTTTTGTACAGGTTATGAAGAATTGCTAAGCCATCAATACAAATTAGGTACGACCTACGATCGTAGTTGGAACTTAAAGGGTTTTTTCTTTTTCTATGTTTTATTTTAGATTTGTTATGTATTTCTTGTGATCAACTAATAACATTATTTACAATATACATAATTAAAACACCACACACAAATTGCTCCACATCTGCATTGCCACGCTAAATGGCCATGCTAATCCTCTGTGCGAATAATAAACCGGCCCTCTGGTCGCGAGTTGTCTCGAACAGTCTCTTTGCAATATCTTTATAAATCAAACTAGCATTCGGAGCCCATGACCTTAGAGTCAACCCTCAAAAACTGCTCAAAAACGTTATTACCTACAAGGTTTCTGTATTTGTGCTGCTTGCGATTTTCTGCTGAAGCAGCAACAGCACCTCAGCACCTTCAGAGCATCCACTTGTACCCGGAAGTTGCAATGGCGCTAGGGTATCGACGCAGATAGCATCCCACACCAAAGGTCTACCCATCTTCCAAGGAAAAAGAGACATACTGTCCGGTCTCTTGCCATCATCTAAAACGGCTGAAAAGAGCACGACAAAGAGTGTCGTTGAGATGGGCATGGTGGGAAATGCGGCCGGCGCTCCTGGTGCATGAGAGGCGATAATATCCCCTGATGTCGACAAGCTACGATAGTCGACAGCTAGCATCGCTCAGCATCAGCTACAGCACCACTAATAAGTAATTCATTTAAGATGTTGCGGAGCGGGTCATCCCACTGGCTCTGGGAAAATGGTTTGGTCGCTAAGTTAGAGTTTGGACAACCCAGTGTCCAGGAACTTACTGCGTCAGTCTTGCATAGTACCTCAGATTTACCCAGTGTATGAGTGCGAATTTTCTTTGTTAGTTATGTGTGCTATAAACAGAGGACAGAAAAGCCAGTAGGCTAGCATTTGAAATTTTGCGAATACCTAGATCACCCAAATGAACTGGTAGGGATGCTGGTAACCAATAACAAACAAACAATAACGAATAATGGTGAAAGCTGAATGCATATTAATTTATTCAAGTAAACGATCCAAAACTTGATGAAAAGTTTGTTTTTTTCATCTTCGCAGATTGGAAACCATGGGAGGCGAATAATTGTTTGCTACTATTTTTATACTGGGTGCGAGAGAACTAAATTTGACAAAGCTGAAATATTATCCATTTTATCTTGGAAATAGATTTCATATTTCGATGTATTTAAATCCAAACCAAGAAGCCTTAAAGTTTTATGTTTTATATTCTCTTGCCTGATTAGACTACAAAAGACCGAACAAGATTCATTCATCCAAGAACGAGTACTTTATAAAAAAATCGTTCAAGCGACGTTTGTACTTATAAGAAAACAGCTTCTCCAGTGGAAAAAACAAATAAGTAGGAAGAGTAAGTAAGGAGCTTGAAGAATAATTTCAAAAATGAATGTTACATGTTCCCAATTGAATGTATCGGCATAAGTTAATATCATCACAGCTAGGTTTACAGTATTTTGAGAGTTCATGATAAGAGATAGATAGAGAGAGAGATAGATTCACGATTCGTGATAAGACTGAGGTTTTCCATGAATTAAATATTCACAAAACGATTATAATAATTATTACTTTTCTAATAGACAATTTTTTGTGAATTTTTTTAAGGATAATGTTAATTATCTTAAATTTTAAGTCATAAGCACCGTAAAATAATTTAAACATGACGTTTATAATAAGAGACGCCTAAACATTTCAGTGAAGGTTCTCATTACGGCCATCTGAATGCCCGTCAATAGGTTTCCGTTGAACTGTTTAAATAATCTCAGCGAGCAATAAAATCTAGCCCAGCCATATATAGCAAGTACGCCAAAAAATCGAGTTTGAATAAGTATATTGGAATCGCTCTACTCAGCTTTGATTAGTATATTTTCTATGCTTTAGAGTTTTAAGGATATCACTTTCCAGCAAATGTTTCTTTTAAATACAAACGACCCAAACATTAAGAAAACATCATTTGTATTTTCCTTTATTTGTCAGATTTTTTAACAGTAACATATTTAGTGTAGGCAATATGAATCATAATTGTTTTTGTTAATGTACTAAAATCAAGACCTGGCAAATCCATGCTTTTATATTGAACCATCCTGCTGAACTCATTACTAAAGATTATAGAAGAAAAATGATACAAGCTCATGCAATCTTTCTCACATTCTTTCCTAAAGTTACTTTAGACAAAAAACAGTCATATTCAGTGCTTGTAGTTTGCGTCACCATCAAACCTCAAAAGATATCCTCTAAACTATATAATGTATGTTACAAATGGTACGATATACTAGATACTATTACTGGTGTACTATAACCACGACAGCGCGTGACAAGCATAAATAAAGGCACAGAGGAGGCAGTAGTCACTTTTGTCAAGTTAACTCACGTGTGTGAGAATCAAAAGTGACAAGCTTCTTACAGACAAAGAAGTGTTTCCCTTTATGTTTATATGTTAACGAATCAGTATCAGTATCATCATCATCACTTAAATAATGACTCTACTTGTATTATTTGTAGTAATATTGCTGCTATTGATAGATGAAAATATATGTATCATGATATATATATATATGATATAATATATGTATTTTGTGTCATTTTATAAATGTTTCATAAAACGATTGCACGGCGCACACATGTTCTACATAATTGGACAACGGATTTGGTTGAAATTTGGAATGAAGATGTACTTTTCATCCCAAAGTACTCATAGGATCGGGACGTAACCGAGAGAGACGGGTGGGGCGGAATTCGTGGCGTGTTATTTTGTACGTTGACATTTTTATAACCTCATAAATATATAAATGTTTATTTTTACAATAATTCTTTAATAATCTTTAAAACTCTCTTCATCCGATAACGAATCTTCGCTAACAAGGATACTGAGAGTTTGTTCAACCATATTAGCAAAAACCGATAACAGTCGATCGACTAACCACATCCCTAAGCATTGAAGTGACCATGTCAATGCAATATGACGTATTGGCGCCAAATTTTTTTTCGGAGTTTTTGGTTATGACGCTTAGGACATTGTTACGGTCGGAGGATTTTGTTTAAAGAGATCAAATATGAAAACTTTCCATATAAATTCCAATTTGAATGTGGCTGTTAAAACAATTGATCTATTGGAACAAGTAGTTTCATTAACTACACGTTATGAACCAAAGAACATGTTTCTCTGTTTCTCAGAGTTTACAAAAAAAAAAATGTATGCGATGTATTTTTGTATTAAACCACATAATTGGCCACGTTTAGATTGTATTGTAAAATAGTAGTAAAGGTACAAAACTAACCTTTTACGATTGTCCACTTTATTAGTTATAAACCTAGGTGAATTGCTGATCCATGTGTAAACGAGATTTTTGGAGATGTTTACGTTTAAAAGTTATGGTCAATGTCTTTATATTATTTACAGTTACAGGCTGTATACGGCTAGTTACGACTCTTTTAACGTTTCTTCTGAGAATTCACCTTAATCAATTTGTTTTGAGCAAAAAAATAATGAATGGGTGAGAGTGTGAGTAGATAGAGTGGGTATTAGTCTAAACGAATCATTTAACAGTGGTAGAGCCAAGCAGTTCGCTGCATGAATGGGCCGGCTCGACCGGTGGAATACCACGACCTCTCAGAAGACCGACGTAAAGTGGCTAATGCCACATTTCGTTCGGTGAGAGAGGTACCCGGAGGCCCACCCCCCTTCCCCATCCTTTCCTATCCCCTATCCCTTAAAGGTCGGCAACGCAACAGTAACACTATATGTGTTGCTGGTGTCCATGGGCGGCGTTGGTTGCTTACCATCAGGTGACACGCCTGCTCGTTTGCTCTCCTATCACATAAAAAAAAATGTTATAAATTACCACAAACCACACAATTTGTTATGATTTGTTTATGCTGGACTAAAAATGCTAATGATTTCTCGGAATTATTATTCGTAAATTATGTGATATAAATATCGATAACCGACAACTTTGTGACCGGTGTATCGCAATAGGTTCGCCATCTATTTTCCATTTGGAACGTAACATAACGAATTGGCGAGACGGAGCATAACAGCCGCTGCTTACACCTTCGGCTAGAAAAAGGCGTGCAGCTATGTTAGGTTATGTTTGAGCTATAATTATAACTACTCTTTACCTTCGTAAAAAGTGAAAATTTTTCAGACTCTTATCTAGTAAATAATGAAATGGTGAATTTAACGTATGGAATTATTTCCATCCGGATTTGGTTGAAATTTGGAATGAAGATGTACTTTTCATCCCAAAGTACTCATAGGATCGGGACGTAACCGAGAGAGACGGGTGGGGCGGAATTCGTGGCGTGTTATTTTGTACGTTGACATTTTTATAACCGATATTATTATCAGATACCTTTTTTACATACATAAATTTACGCTAAATCCCTTGCGGTGTAGGCAAAGAGAACGGAGCGCCATAATTCATGATTCTTACACACCTCGTTTTGTTAGCTTTAATAACTCTTTTCATGCACGCGCGATTTTTGAGGCTTCTAACATCATCTTTCTCCAGAAATTCGTTCTATTTGGTCATAGAATGTATGTCTTGGCTGTCCTCGACTTCTACATCCATCCGCTTTGCATGGTATATCTGCTTAGTCAATCTTGCATTCATCCATTCTTACTACAGGTCTGAACCATTGGAGCATGCAATTTCTTACTTTTACACCGACACTCCACTACCTTTTTTAATCTTCCTTATTTCTAGCTGCGCGCGGTTTTATTTAAAGAAATATATTTAAGATATTTGATTCAATATTTGAGTGGGAATTCCAAGTTAACAATTTCAATATGTTAGCTATTCCGGTATACAATATTCCATTATAACCCGGTATTTTGCTTACAATAGGACAACGATTAATCACATTTTAGAGACCCTCGCGTAAAGCTGCGTGCATATTGCGAGTATATGTATTTTGGAATATATTGCCTTTTATTAAGTTTCGATGTTCAATTTACAAGTAATAGTCTAACTTATAAAGCATTTGTAACATAGGATTCGGTACAATATTAATTAAACCCACATGGAATTCAACTAAGAGTACATCTTAATTTTAAACTAACATAGCTCACCATCTACAAGGTGTCGGTGCTCCAGTAGTCTGGCAACCCGCTTCTGAATCCAGAAGTCGTGGGATCTAATCATGGCTTGCACCAATTACTTTTTGATATTATTTTCAAATGTTATGTGTGATAAATATCGAGGATTGAAAACTTAGTGCCCGGGATGGCAATAAGTTCACCATCTTAATACATTTGGGACGTAAATGTAACGGCGAGTCGAGGCTTAACAGCCACTGCTTACATCTTCCGGTAGAAAAAAGGCGTGAAGTTATGTTAGAGTCCATTTATTTGTGAAACAATCATAAGCGGTATCTGACGCTGACATATTTTTTGTAATTGGTTCAGATTTTGAACTAATCGTATATAAGCTCTACTAGCTTATTCGTCAAATTCCCTTATAATGCTATATTATTTTTTCATAAAACCCTTGATTTTGTTTGTAATTACTCTATCTATTGCTTAAAATTCAATATAAATTCGGTAAATAGTTCAAAAGGTTTGAACAAACATACAGCGGCTACGACTTCATTATATACTATGTAAACATTAGAGTTCAAAGTGATGGAAACAAATAAAATCTATTTCACTTTAGTGTTGTATGATTGCTTACAACTACGAGTATATGTTACTTGCTCACGAGCCAATAGATCAGATAATTTATTTATAATGACTCCTACGGAGAGAACATCAAACAACATATATATCACAAAGAAATTTCTTTGCTTTTGATATCTCAATTTGCCAATTTAGTTGTTCTTAAATATTTCAGGAAAAACAAAAATATAGGCAGTGGATTTCTTTTATAAATCTTTTTTTATGGGATAGGGAGGAAAACGAGCAGGCCTGTCTCCCGATGGCAAGCAATAAACGCCGCCAGTGGATACCTGAACACAGATAATGTTACAGATAAGTTGGCGACTCTTATAATGGGACATGGAAGGGGTAGAATGTGGGATGGGAAGTGGTCGGAAGTGTGATTGGATGGGGTCAAAAATGAGAATGGAAGGCGCTATCCGGATAACTCTCTCACCGATTGAAATGCGGCATGAGTCATCTTACGTCGATACGCAAGGCACGACTTGTGATACATCTATTTCCGAATATCGACTTAAAGCCTTTATGTCGCGTATCGTTTGGTTGGATAGATAAGAGTAAGCCTGCCCCATTTTTCCTCTTTTTTTGTTCCACAATCCTACAATAAAGGTTTTCAACGCAAATGTGACACCACATCTTTTGCAAGTGTCAATGGGTTATTCACTTACCAATAGGCGACTCTTTTGTTCATTTTCCCTATCACGACTTAAAACCTGTGAATGCTAAAGTCCCCCAGGGCTGTGTGCCCTACGCTGTTTCTTCTGCATATCAATGACATGCTGCAATACAGCAGTCTTCATTGTTATGCAGATGACAGTAAGGGGGATGCCCTATATACCGGCCACCCGCGGATTTCTCGGGAAAACGTCGCTGAGTACCGGAATAAACTTGTGTATGAAATCGAAACTCTGCTTAGTCAGGTTTCGGACTGGGGCCGACTAAACTTAGTCCAATTCAACCCTAAGATGACACAGGTTTACGCGTTTACCGCTAAAAAGACACAATTTGTCGTAGCTCCCTGCTTTGAGAGCACTCCTTTAGCCGCCTCAGCCAATATAGGAATTCTTGGTGTCGACTTGTTGAGTGACGTCCAATTTCGCGGTCATCTGGAGGGCAAGGTCAAATTGGCCTCAAAAAAGCTTAGTGTGCTCAATAGAGCGGGACGGTATTTCACGTCAGGTCATCGCTTGCAACTGTATAAAGTGCAAGTCCGACCTCACGTGGAATACTGTTCTCATCTTTGAGCGGGGGCACCCCACTACCAGCTTTCTCCATTTGACCGCATTCAACGACGCGCGGTTCGGCTTGTCGACAACCAAGCTCTTTCCGATCGGCTTGATCCGTTGGCGTTGCGGAGAGATGTTGCATCTCTATGCATCATGTACCGCTTATACCACGAGGAGTGCTCTGAGGAATTGTTCGGACTTATACCGCCTGCTGACTTTCGCAATCGCCCGACTCGCCAGTGTTTTAATCCGCATCGGCTTAATAGTTGGCGATCAACGACAGTGCGATTCAGCCGTCACTTTTTGCCACGCACTGCTCCTATATGGAACCAGCTGCCGGCAACGGAATTCCCGGACCACTACGACCTTGGAACCTTCAAAAAACGAGCATATTCCTATCTTAAAGGCCGGCAACGCTGATGCGACGCCCCTGGTGTTGCGGAGCTCCATGGGTGGCGGTGGTCGCTTTCCATCAGGTGACCCGCTCGCTCGTATGCCCCTTTTTTCCATAAAAAAACACATAAAACAAACAATCTGTACAAACCCTTAGTGGCTCATTAAGTCACACAAAACGTGGACTTGGTATTGTTAAGTTAAATTAATGCAGGTACCGTTAGAAGGCAATACTAATTGCCACTTTGTTCTAACAAATATTCACACTTAGACTAAAACTGCAACCCTATTTAGTTCAGTAATTTACGTGATATTTACGCTTGCTACAGTTACTTGTGGACAAAGCTTTATAAATTACCGTGCTGTCATATAATATAGATACAAACATACATACATAACTTCACGCTAAATCCCTTGCGGGTTAGGCAGAGAGAACAGAGCGCCATAAGGCACGATTCTTACACGCCTCACTCGCTTCGTTGACTTTCATAACTCTTTTCATGCACTCGCGTCGGTTTTTGAGGCTCTTAATATCACCTTCCTCCAGAACATGTTCTATTTGGTCATGAAATGTGTGTCTTGGTCGTCCTTGACACCTACATCCATCCGCTTTTGCATTGTATATCTGCTTAGTCAGTCTTGGATCAACCATTCTTTCTAGATGATCGAACCATCGGAGCATGCCCTTTCTTACTTTTACACCGACACTCTCTTTCAAACCAACTTCCTTCCTTACAACCTTGTTTTCTACGCGGTCAGCGAGAGTCACTCCGCATATTTTGCGTAGTGCCCTCATTTCTACCGCGTTTATTCTACTTTCATGCACACTCCGCCATACCCAGCTCTCGCTTCCATAAGTTAGAGTTGGGATCAGGACTGCATTGTGGATTGCTAGCTGGGCTTTTCTGCTAATGTTTTTTGCGCCCAGGAATCTGCCCAACGCTACATTTACGTTATTTCCTATCACCACTCGTCTTTCTACATCCGTGGTGTACCTTCCATCCCTGCTAAAAGCGCATCCAAGATATACAATTACATTCACCTGTTCCAGCACTACATCATCAACCGTTATCCTTGCATCCGTTCTGGATTCCTCCCTTTCAAAAACCACAACTTTCGTTTTCGTCGCATTCAACTGCAAGCCTTTAATCATGCAATCATCTTTCATAGTAGTGACTAGTGTTTGCTGGTCCGACGGCGATTCGGCTAGAAGCACGGCGTCATCGGCGTAAAGCAGGCAGCTCACAATTAGGTCATCCATTCGCATCTCTACATCCATCGATCTCACTCTCTGGATACAACTGTCCAGGTACAGGATGACCAGTCGAGCGGACAGCACGCAACCCTGTCTGACGCCGATATTGACGTCAAACCAGGGGGACAAGCCGCCGTCAACACGCACACACGCTGTGTAGCCCTCATAATTGGACTGCACAGCGCGTAGCAGTGCTCCGCTCACCCCGTAGCCCGGGAGTATGCCCCACAGATCCTTTCGTAACACTCTGTCAAACGCTATTTCCAGATCCACAAAACCGCAGAAAACTTTCCGTCTAACAGCCAGTTGTTTCTCCACGATGTTGCGGAGAGAAAAAATCTGATCCATGCACCCTCGTCCGCTTCTAAAACCACCCTGAGCCTCCCACAACACTCCATCAGATCATACACTTTCGCTGCTAAGCTGATCAAACTGATGCCCCTGTAACTGGCGCACTGCGTACGTGATCCCTTACCTTTAAACAAGGGCACGATGACAGCGCGCCTCCAGTCCATGGGAACCTTACCCGACCTCCAGCACAGATTGCTCAAGGTCAGGAAAGCGTCCCGGACACAGATTCCACCGTGTTTGATTATTTCAGCAGACATCATATCAATTCCAGCTGCCTTATCATTTTTCATACTTCGTATCGACCATTAGTTCCATAGTAATATCGTCGTCAGATGTTGGCGCAGCGGCGTCAGTCGTAAACTCACTCGCGGTGCCCACATCCGGAACAGACTCGTACATTTCCCCAAAATAATTTCTCCACCTGTCCAATACGTCGCTTGGGTTTGCAAGAATGTCACCAGCCCTAGACATACCTTCTGTGTATTAAGTATCGGGAATTTGTCAATAAAACAAAAAATGCAAATTATTCATCTAAATTTATTTTATCGCCTTCAAAGTAGGCCTCATCGCTTGCAATACAACATCTCCACCGCTTCACCCAGTCTTCCATACATTTTTCATAGGCTATTTGCGGTATGGCCTTTAGCTCATTCAGCGAATTTTCTTTTATGGCTTCTATTGACTCAAAACGTTTTCCTCGAAGTGGTAATTTTAACTTGGGAAATAAAAAAAAGTCAGACGGAGCCATATCAGGTGAATAGGGTGCTTGGTCGAGAACGTTTGTTGAATTTTTCGCTAAAAACTCTTTCACTATAATGGCTGTGTGTGATGGTGCATTATCATGGTGCAGCATCCATGAGTTGTGTCGCCACAAATCTGGACGTTTTCGGCGGATACTCTCACGCAAACGCTTCATGACGCCTAAATAATATTCTTTATTCACTGTTTCTCCCTCTGGAAGGAATTCGGAGTGAACCACACCACGGTAGTAAAAAAAAACTGGCAGCATCACCTTGATTTTGGTGCGACTTTCCGCGGTTTTTTGGGTTTCGGCTCGTTTACGAGACGCCATTCTGAAGACTGTTGGCTTGTTTGCATGTCATACTCATAAACCCATGTCTCGTCGCCAGTTATTATACGTTTCATAAAGGTCGGATCCGTAGAAGCTCGTGAAACCATGTCTTCAGCGACATGCTTTCGCTGCCCTTTTTGAACAAAATTGAGCTCTTTTGGAACTAGTCGAGCGGCGACGCGTTTCATGCCTAAAATGTCAATGAGAATATTGTGGACGGACTTAAGAGATATGTTCACCTCACTAGCCAACTCTCTCAGACTCATACGTCGATTTTCGAGCACTAGCTTCTTGATTCTGTCGATGTTTTCTTTGGTCGTAGCGGTTGAAGGTCTACCAGAACGAGGCAAGTCTACTACTACTTCTCGGCCTTCTTTAAAAGCCTTATACCATTCATAAGCCCTTGTTTTCGATATACATGATTCGCCGTAGGTATTTCGCAACATTTTTAGTGATTCACCACATGAAATATCATTCGAAACACAAAATTTAAGGCACACTCTTTGTTCAACAATATTTTCCATTGTAAAAATCGCCGAGGACTCAAAACTATGACCAACAAAAAGTTTATTTTAAAACAAATTAAATGACAGATCCCGTTCAAATTTTGCGCGCTAAATCAGTACAGTGCTACCAACATGCAGTAAAAAAATTAGAACGACCTCTTTTACGCGGGTCTCTTTATTGACATATACCCGATACTTTTTACACAGAGTAGTAATTTTGTCCATTCTGGATGTTGACGAAGAACCCCGAGACTTTCTTACTTCCCTCCAGAAGAGTTTGTTATTCGCCTCGAAGTTCTCCGTCAACCTCGCTTCCTCATTCGCAACTAGTCTTTCACGCTTCTCTTTCACTAAGGCTTTGGTAACATTCCTGCAGCGGAGGTAGTTCTCATACTTTTTCTCTGACATACTATCATTCTGATTCAAACTTGATACATAATCTAACCATGTTTTTTTCTTTCTTTCGACGCTGGATTTCACACCCGCGTCCCACCAGGCATCACCTCTCAGAATCTTATGACTCTTTGCACTACCACGTACTTCTTTTGCACTATCCACTATACTTTCTTTCATTCTTTCCCAGCATTCTTCAAAACCTAGGTCAGAAAGACTCGTCTCACTGAGTCTTTTACTGACTAGGTCTACATACATACTCCGTACACTTTCATCTTCTAATTTCTCACATTTTATCCTTTCAAGCTCTCCGAAATGGGTACGCACTCGCCAGCGTCTCCACTTCTTGAAAAGGCCCACGAAACGGCTTACCACCAGGTAGTAGTCCGTATCAAGAGTGGGGCCACTGTAGGCTCTTGTATCCCTTAGAGTACTTCGGATACGACTGTCTACCAAAATCAAATCAATCATACTCTTTTGTTCATTCCGTCTCCACGTATACGTGTGAATATCTTTATGACGGAATAATGTGTTAGATCCTTGTGTCTAACACTCTGTGCTCCGTTCTAGGCATACGTCCAAGATCGGCTTACCAGCATCATTCACTCTCTTGTCATAGGGCTACCATGCCACCGCGGAGGTCCTCGGTCTCACTCCCCTTCCGCTTAGTCTCCGTCAAACATAAGGCATCCAGGCATCTCTCATTTATTTCATCCATCATCTCATTCATCTTTCTTGTCATACTACCTCTAACATTCCACGTGCCTATACGGCACTCCCCTCTTCTCGTCCCGCCAGGATTGGCGCTGCGTGAAGGGTAGCGACCCAATTCGCCGCATGCGCATGCAGCCGCACCGACGGAGGCTAATCGGTGCCCGTCGCTCCCGGGGCACGCCCTAGCAGCCCGTCCGTCTGAGTTTGATTCGGTCAAGATTGCGTTCCACTGGGACGCAACGTGCACGCTCTTGACATGGCCCCCATGGTATATATTAGTATTACAATTTGGAACATGCAATTATATGTCATATTACCTATGTGTAAGTATATTACTCCAGAACAAAATATGCTTTTTGTGGTTTTTATGCATGCATACATATAAAAACAGTCCTTACTAGTCCTTTGTGTTTCTTTTCAGATATTTATAGAATTTCAGCAACTTAACGAGTAAACTTAACAAATATACCATCAGGTAGCATACTGGAATTCATATCATGTTTAGAATTAACTCGAAACCAAAAAAGTCAATTATTATGAAGTACTGAGCTATTAAAAAACGGCTGGGCTGATTGTAATGAAATTTTAGATATATGGCGGTAGGATTTGAGAATGCAAAGATTCTTAGCTTTAGTAATTTAATTATTAGGTTAGGCTTCATAACTAAGTCCAGAATCAAAAACCTGTCAATTATGGAAATGAAAATAAATGAAAAAAAACTGTAATTTTAATACAAACACTTTTTGAGATTTTATACTTGAAATATATTTGAGTAAAGCTGCAAATAACTGATATTTAGCAGGACCTTAAAAGTAGATCATGAGTATAATTAAATGGTGACTATTAGGACAAGTTAGGACTTAATTTTGGTAGGAACATAACACCACAATAATTGCAAAGTTGAACACGTACCCACAAATTGATACAGAGTACGTGATCTCTTCAACTTGATAACGTCCATTTAAGGTTCAGTACTCAGAGAGAAGAAAATTGAAGAAGAAAATGTATAGACCCACAGGTGTCTTTTTGAAGATTTGGAAATTGAAAATATTATTTATGCGTGTGTTATGTGTGCGTTTGTATTTGCGTTTGTGTGTCCACTAACTATAAAACTATAATTTATGTTTTAGTTTTATCTATACTTTAAAAAAAAAGTGTCTGATTGTAATATTGAAATTACTGCTTTGTTATTATATTATTATGAATATAGAAGGCAAAGAAGCATAAGAATCTACACCAAAATAATATTATTTATATTTTTTGTCTGTCTGTATGTTTGTTTCGGGTAATCCCTGAAATGGCTGAACCGATTTTGACGGGAATTTTATTGGCAGGTAGCTGGTGTAATAAGCAGTAACTTATATTTTATTTTAAGAAATCTTTTATGTATTGCTTCCGAGGCGTAACAAAGTTCGCCGGGTCAGCTAGTACAAAATAAAACTTAGGACAAATAATTAGAATTGTACTTAGGTTAGAACTTAACTTTATAAGTTAGAGAAGTCGTATTCTCTGATGAACTTTTATTTTTGTAATATATTGTGACAGAGAATTAAAACAAAAATTTCACCATATTTTCAAATATAATCGCATGAATGTTAATTTAAAAAGTAAGTAAATTCTCAGAATTCTCTTTAACTTTTCTTTACTTGCCTCGAGGCTTTGTAAGATAGGAAAAGTTTGTGTTAATGTGATGTATTTTTAAATCTACTTTGACATCATTTTGGCATATTAATATTTGTTGTTTTGGGGAGACGGTTCCATTTTTACTTGTGAATAAGTCGTTTAGTTGACCGTGAATCCCACTTCTGAACCTAGAAGTCTCGTGATCGAATCCGGGTTAATGAGTTTTCGGAGGTATACTTCATACATATCGTTTACAGACTCATTGGGCCCGATGTGTAGTAATAGGATCCACCACCTATTGCATTTAGGACGTAAAATTTCAGTCAGTCGGAGCGTTACAATTGCTGTTATTTCTTATAACTTTTGTAAGAAATTAAATCAAAATCCATAATTAAATTGGCTATTCTGGTAGTCTTTTTAACGTGTAGAAAAATAAAGCCAAGTAACCTCTTTTTTGTAGTAGACAATTGTACTCCTACGTTTGAGTCAGATTCCAGAGCTCTATGAAGATTCACGATATGGTCAGTTATGAACCAAAACTTAGGTTAATGACGTAAAAAAATCTCAACTTTTGGCCGGTTTTTCTCATGATAGAGAATATGGTCCAGCCCCTGGAATCAGTCGCTCGTGGTAACTTTTACTTGTTCCACAGAGGCATTTTCATCAAGCGCTCATGTTTAGAATTTCATTTATAATAATTAGTTTAATCTTTATATTTGTTGACTACTTGTATACTTGTTGAAGTGTTTTAGTCTCGGTGGCGCAGTGGTCGAGCACACGGCCTCTGATCCAGAGGTCCGGGTTCGATTCCAGACACTGGCTCACATCAATGACTTTTCGAAATTGTTTTCGGAATTTATGTGTGATAAATATCGATGACTGACAAACTTTGTGCCCGGTATGGCGATTGGTTCGCCACCTATTCCATTTGGGACGTAAACATAACGGAGAGACTAGGCTTAACAGCCGCTGCCTACACCTTCGGGTAACAAAAGGCGTGAAGTTATGTTTTTTATGTTTATAAAAATAAAGCGATTCTGACTTTGACTTCAAATTTGGTCATGTACTTATTCTAATGTGGTATAAAGATTTTGAAAGTTCATACTTTGGTCTTGATAGATAACAATTACACATAACTTGTACACACTTACACTTACCTAACATTAGACTTAACTAACTAAATACATAACTTGATGCTAAATCTTACGGGGTAGACAGAGAGAACATAGCGCAGTACGGCGCCATTCTTACATAACCATTAGACGATAATAAAAAACACTTCTGGATCCAACCCAACATATTTACTTAGAGTCCATTTTTAACTTTTAAATAACGAATAACGTAAGACCATTTCTCTCTTTGTTTTAAATGAATCTAATTGCAAAAGTTCTTGCTTTAGTTTCTTGCTTAGCTACGTGCAGGTGTGAACTTGTAAAAATCCAATTCGCTGCAACAAATTTTTCTCAACAAGATTGTAGAGCTTGGTATGAACTATCTAATGTACATCTATTTACTAGCTATAGATAAAATGCAGCAATAAAAATAATAAGAAGTTGTTATTATTTGGTGATTATTATGTGTACTGATTATTATTTAAAAAAACTTTTTGTGTTTGATATTCTATTTATTGTTGCAAGATTCAGGATATAATGTCACGCTATGCCCTATAAAAGTTGTAGCTATATAGTATCATATATATAGCAAGGGAAAAACGAGTTTGAATTTACTTACGTTTAACAATAACAACAATACTTAATAGAAATATGTGCAAAATTCTTGATCTTTCAGAAGTTCCCAGAAATGATTCACCACATATCATTCTTATCTTCTTATAGTTACGGTGAATCTAATGACAACTTTCAAGAAAGTATAATCCATAATCTGTTTCAGCTTTTTTTTTTATGGAATAGGAGGGCAAACGAGCAGACGTGTCACCTGATGGTAAGCAATCAACGCCGCCCATGGACACCAGCAACACATATAGTGTTACTGTTGCGTTGCCGACCTTTAAGGGATAGGGGATAGGAAAGGATGGGGAAGGGGTGGGCCTCCGGGTACCTCTATCACCGAACGAAACGCGGCATGCTCCACTGTACATCGGTCTTCTGAGAGGTCGTGGTATTTCACCGGTCGAGCCGGCCCATTCATACTGCGAACTGCTTGGCTCTACCACTGTTAAAAGCTGCGTACAAAGTACGTCAAATATATACAAAAATGAAATAAAGTGAACATCGTTATGGAACTTACAATAAATTATGTTAATATTGCAATGGTTGAATAAGTATTGTAAATAATTGGGAGTCATTAGAATCGTTTACCAGCAAACATGGTAACATCAGGAGGAATTTAGATTTATATTTTTGGCTAACTCTATTCATCCGGTTACTGTACGAATAATTTGTTATTATTTATACGGATACCGTACGAATAATTTTATTTTATTTATCCGGCTATTTTGAAATTTTATATGTACGTATAAATAATTTCTTTTATTTTAACATAATACCTGTGCTTTTATTATTTTTATACAGTAATAGCTGTTGGTATAAAAATACAGCAGGAAATTCTATTTAAATTTTTCTGTAAGTAATGCTCTTACAAATAGAAAAAAAACCATAACCTAAACTAACCTAAACCTACCTAAAAAATCTAAAAAAGAATTTGACCGGATGACTAATGAGAAATTATTCGTACAGTATCCGGATAAATAAAAACAAATTATTCGTACAGTATCCGGACTAATAGTCACTTTGTATATTTTTTTATGTTAAATAAAGTTATTATAATATAAACTAAATTAACGAGGTTAATTCGAAAATTTACGCAATTAAAATTTGCCAGTGTTTGGCAATTTAAATTTATAGCTTTTGTAGTTCCAACACACAACTTTGCCTACAGTCTTGAAAGTTTTCATTGCTCCCTGTGTTCTAATTCCATTCTTAACTCACGTTAAGGTTCATGAAGTACAACCAGAAATGAAACACATTAATTTCCATTTTGTAACAGGTTTATGACCAAACCATCTTAAAGCCGACTGACTAAAAGAGTATACGAAGTGAATGTAAGTGGCAGGGTTGGGATCGGGAGAACCAAGACGGAGTCACCACGACCAAATAAATGGTCTGTTTAAAAAAGGAAAAATGCGTAGCACCCGAAACCGACATAAATGCATGACGAGATGTATGACTGTGAATGACGCGAAAGATGTGTGTCAGGATCGTAGATTGTGGAAAGCCAAAGTCTCTGCCTACCCCCATGGGATACAGGCGTGAGTTTATGTATGTATGTATGTAACAGGTTTATTAGGCTTAAGATATCCATTATTTAATTGTTAGACTATTAAGTTATTCAATGGGATAGAGTGCCTAAATTCCTATGGAGTTAGAATACAATTAATTCTCACTAAATCAATGTTGCTGTGTAGCGCCGGCTTAGAATACCGCCACCCCATCTCTTCCCGTGGGTGTCGTAAAAGGCGACTAAGGGAAAAGGCTGGATGAATGGGCAGCAGCATTCTCTCTCAACAAAATACAGCCTACTGCGATCGCCAACCCGTCTGCCAAGCGTGGCGATTATGGCAAAAACCCCCCATGAGTGAACGGACCGGCAGTTGCGGCGCTCTATGGGGGAGGCCTGTCCAGCAGTGGACCTCAAAAGGCAAATGATGATGATGAAATCAATGTTGGCTTATGGTATTATTTGTTTGACGTTATAACATAGCATGGTAATACATATTAATTAATATAATTAGTCTTTGTATATAAACTTGCTCTTGTTTAAGATATGAATGTTTCTTAACTAAGGACTAACCTGACAATATCTTTTTCATATAAGTATACAAAATATATATAGAAATATGTGTTTTCTTTTCCAAAGCGTGTAATAACATAACGTCACGCCTTTTGTTACCCGAAGGTGGAGGGAACGGCTGTTAAGCCTCGTCTCGCCGTTATGTTTACGTCCCAAATGGAATAGGTGGCGAGCCTATTGCCATACCGGGCACAAAGTTTTCAGTCATCGATATTTATCACACATAACTTCCGAAATAATTTCAAAAAGTCATTGGTGTGAGCCAGTGTCAGGAATCGAACCCGGACCTCTGGATCAGAAGCCGTGTGCTCGACCACTGCGCCACCGAGACTTAATAAAATGTATAACACTCAGGTTTTGTTATAAATACAATCCGTTTGATGTCTGTGATAACAATATCATTAATATAAAGGCAGTATTTCTTGTCTTATTTAGAATAATAAATAGATTCTGGAGTAAGGAACCGCGAACCTGTAATGACGCTTTTCGATTGAACATTTCTCTGTACTCAGGTTTTCAGAAACAAAATCACCAAACATTAAGTTTATTTGTTGAAAAATAACATTCAAACAAACATTAGATATAAATAATGTATCATTGTCATCATTTCGTTTTAATGAAATACAGCAAGCAGTGTTGGAGCATTACGGTGTATTGGTCCGGAACAGTGAATAATTCAAAGAAAAAACCTGCTAACAAATATGTTTTTTTTTTCTTTTTCTTCTTGGAGGCGTAAAGTCGACGTGTGGTAGCATAAGCAATTTCCTGTGATGACTGATGTAGGTATGATGCTCACACACACCCCTGTGCACACAATATCCGCTGGGTCGACAACGTAGGCTTTCTTTGTACTTAGCTAACACGTGCTCCTATATTAAACACGTTATTTATAAAATCTTGTTTTTGATGTAAAACAACTCGTGTTAATCCTGTACGCTTCTGCAAGATGATGTGAAGATGAAAAAAAAAAACAAGAAATCTTTGCTACAAGAACAAGAATAGTATTATGTATTCGGAGGCTATAGGCATATAAAAGGCTCCTTAATTTCCTATAGGTAATTATGTCTTGTATTGCTCAGATCTATTTGTTTACTCCGTAAAGGGCTTGGAAGTTAAGTTGTTGTTTATATTTAGTTGGTTACATTAGTGGGATTTTTCCTTGTGTACATTTTAAAATGAACAGTAAATTTAAAATACGCTCTTTAAATTGTTAGAGAGATTGCAGTCCAAATTTATGGCGACACCAAAACCCTCAGAGTAATCCTATCATGCATCATAATAATATAAAGCATGAAATATTAGTGCAGCTACTTTAATATCACAATAGTTTACCTATTCGTTCATAGCATTTTCCTTTAGAAATGTTTCACTTTATCGTCTTAGAAGTTTCTTATTTATGGAAAAAAACACATTGTCATAAACGAGACAATAATTATTGCTTAATCCGTCACAGATAAACTTTAATATCTTACTAATAGTGTCATCATATTCCCATCCATAAAAAAATATTCCATATCATACCATTTTTTTCAGGGAAATGCATTGACGCGATTCTGAATACTAATTGAAGCTATATTGAAATTCCTTTTTTACATAGATAATTCAAAACATTTTTTTTTATGGGATAGGAGGGCAAACGAGCAGGCGTGTCACTTGATAAGCAACCAACGCCGTCCATGGACACCAGCAGCACATATAGTATTACTGTTGCGTTGCCGACCTTTAAGGGATAGGGGATAGGGAAGGATGGGGCAGGTGGGTGGGCCTCCGGGTACCTCTCTCACCGAACGGAACGCGGCATGAACCACTTTACGTCGATCTTCTGAGAGGTCGTGGTATTTTACCGGTCGAGCCGGCCAATTCATGCAGCGAACTGATTGGCCTATTTTAAAGCTGCAGAGATAGTAGACTACTTTTTGGTCATTAGATGATTGGAACTGGCCAATCTTATATCATGTTATAGAACAAAAGCCCACAAAACAGTGGACAATAGCATTTTATTCTGCAAAATGATTATTTGGTACTTTGATTCGATTTTGAATACCAATTCAGGCCAAATTCAAAATCATTCAACAAAAATAATTGTAAAAGGAGTTGTTATACTTTCATATCAGGAACTAGTATTAATTGAAAAAAATATCGCAGCAGAAGGTTACGAGTCTCGGTGGTACAGTGGTCGTGCTCCTCGCTTCAAATTCAAAAGTTGTGGGTTCGATTCCGGACTCACACAAATGATTTCTCAGAATTATTTCATGTGTGATAAATATCGATAACTGACAACTTTGTGCCGGGCGTATGTAGGTGAGGCCAATTATTATACATGGGACGTAACGAGTTCAGGCTGTAAGAGCCGCTGCCTACACTTTTAGATAGAAAAAATGTCGAGAAGTTACGTTTTATCCCATCCTGCAATGCAGGCTATTAAAAGTCACAATAATTGTAGTAAATTTATTAAGGTTTACACAAAATCGACGTAACCCTAATTTGTACAAAGTTTTGAAGGGACAAATGAAGGTAATTTATGATGACCTTTTGTGTAAAGCGATGAAATATAAATAGACGAAATTGTTAAGTTCTGTTCTCTGCGCGCACTCCCGCCATTGGACCGCCGTGGAAGTGTGTGCGTCAGCGAAGGGTCTTATTTGAGCTTTTATAGAGGTCTCCGGTTTAATTTTGTTTCGCTATATTGTTTATCTGCGTGTAATTTTATCAATTGGTCAAATTAGACATATTTATTGCAATCTTTAAATGTTGAATTTTTACGAGTGATTTTTAATAACTTTCTTTTAATATTAAGGTTTCCTAAAAACAATTGTGAAAATGATAAAAAGTTCCGTTCCACAAATTTTCCTAAATTATTATTTACTAATAAAAGTGGCGATACTAAAAGACAGTCTCGGTGGCGCAGCGGTCGAGCACACGGCTTCTGATCCAGAGGTACGGGTTCGATTCCAGATACTGGCTCACACCAATGACTTTTCGAAATTGTTTTCGGAAGTTATGTGTGATAAATATCGATGACTGAAAACTTTGTGCCCGGTACGGCAATATGTTCGCCACCTATTCCATTTGGAACGTAAACATAACGGCGAGACGAGGCTTAACAGCCGCTACCTACACCTTCGGGTAACAAAAGGCGTGAAGTTATTTTATGTTATGTGTAATAAAAGTGTGATGAGAAATAGTGACTGCGTAATTCTAATAACACTTCTGAGCAACCATAGACGAATGTTTAATGTCTTTGGTTATTAAATGTAGTTCCATATGTTAACGTACAACTATTCTTCTATCGAATATATTTCTAGTGCCACTTAGATCATAAACACAACTCAAATACGATGCAGGAAAGTGTGTTTAATATTCCACAAAAATGCTATGTACAATAAATTGAACTCGAGAGACTCCTGGAAGCTATAAATTCTGTGTTTATTTTCTACAAATTATTTCACTACAAAGTTTTATGTGACTATGGCACACGAAACAAAAAGAGTAGAAGCAGACATATAGTTTTTAACATGTAAAAGTAATATACTATAGCAATAAAGAATTAAATTTAAAATTATTTTCTAACGGTCTACTTACGCAAAAATAGACATATTAATAGATGGGGTGATCTCTAAAATGGTTTTATAAATATAATAAATGTATATTAACTCGACTAAGCTTTTATTAAAACACATACTTACATTAAAAAGTGTGCAGTTGTCGAGCTTGTGATTCCGAAGTCGTGGGTCCATTCCGGACGCACACCAACGATTTCTAGGATTTATTTTCGGAAGTTGATGTGTGATTAATATCGATGACTGACAACTTAGTGTTCAGTGTATGGCAATAGGTTCGCCACCTATTCCATATGGAACGTTACCTAACGATTCAGCGAGTCGAAGCTTTAACAGGTTTAACAGCCGCTTTCAGGTAGAAAAAGACGTGAAATTACGTAATACAAATAAAACCTTCAGGCTAGTCAAAAATAATTGTAATCAGGTGGGGATTGAACCCGCCGACTACGATTCCGTAGTTTTTTGTTTTACCAAATATAAAAATCAAGTCTTATTGCATCCTCAGTAGCATCAGAATTAAAAAAAACTATTCTAAAAGTAGGTTTCTTAGGAATATCACAAGTTCCAAACTTTAAAAGCTCCTTAACAGTTAACTATAAATCTAATTACCTCAATGATATATTGGGTCTAACATCCAACATTAACATAACGACTGAAGTTCAAGTAGAATGTAATGTCAATATTATACATGTTTAAGAGCCCGCAGTACGTTGAAACTTTACTTAAAGATTATATAGAAACACAATTTACGGCGTAATGGTTGTTTCTATGGCCATTCTATCTCGCCTCCGCGATAATCGTTTTAGCAAAACTAGACATGAATTTTTACGACGTGGAAAATTTTCGTTGTAAAATGTTTTATAAAACATAATATAGGTACGTTAACAATAGTTTTGTTGTAGGATATAGTCAAACACAATTATGCAGTTAACGTTTGGATGGTTGTCAAATGAATTTTAAATTGACATTTTATGCAAAGCCACGCAGTTCGCTGCATGAATGGGCCGACTCAACCAGTGACCCAACTAACCTTCTCTCTTAACAATCAGTGTTGGATCTATGTGCAGCCGTAGTTGCTTATCATCAGATGACCCACTTGCTTATTTGTCATTCCATAAAAAATCACTTGTTAATAGACTACTGAAAGATTATTATTTTTTTACATTATAATTCTGTTTCACTCATTTCAATATAAAAATATATAAGAGTTCGAATTATGGCGAAATGATACGAGAATATTCGTATTTTTGACATACTTTAGCTACATCATCAACCATTTGGAGAATTTATGTATATTGAGCATAAACGTTGGTTGAAATTGTATTATAACAATTTCCCAAATTCTTAATATAAATGTTATAAATAACTTAATTCTTTGTTATATTTACAGATATTCTAATTGTATTTGTGTGTTGTATATTTCTCATATTAAAAACTATCAGGAGGTACTTAAATGAAACAATCCAAGTAAATGTAAATGTAAATTTAAAAAAACATGATGTATAATCACTTCTGGATTCTTCTTGTTCTTTTTCTACTTCTAATAAACTAGTAAAGACTACTAATAAAAATTGTCAAATGACGTTAATATTCACAGGAATAAAATTGTCAATGTGATTTGTTGTATAATTCACCGCATACTATTTATTGATAACATTTATAATTTTAATGGTATTTGTACACACGTACAACTTTAAGACTCTTTCATACTTTAATGTGCTTCTGAATCAAATTTTTATTTTCAGGCACCAAAAGAGCACGATTGGTTCAGAAGTGGTAAAGCCAAGTAGTTCGTAGCATGAATAGGCCGGCTCTTTCGGTAAAATAGCACTGCGTCGCAGAATATCTACGTAATGTGTCTCTTGTTGCTTTTCCTTCGATATGGAAGTGGTATTATTTTGCTATTTAAGTAGTAAAAGGTTGTTTGTAACTACTAGGACTAACTGCTTCATCTGCTTGAAATAAAAAAAAAAAATACAGATATTAGTAAATTTTAAACAGATTTCTAAGACTGAAATAACGTATAAAAATGAACTAAAACCAAATAAAATCACAAAAGAAAATATTCCCACAAGTAACTACATGTTTATCGTTACGTAATTTTATTTTCATACCTTTTGAAGCGTCGTATTTGTATAAAAGCAAAAAAAACATCAAATAGGATAGTAGCATTTGTCGGATTTCGACAAAATAGTTGCCGGCACAAGTTAGATTTACTGTGACACGGCTGTATATATAGATACAGTTCCGCAGATTAACGATAGTCAAAATGTCGCTATATTTAAGGTAACCCGTTGGTGTTTTTTTTTTATTTGGTAGTACTAATATTTGAATTAAGAGCATATAATGGGACCAGTTTTTGTTATCACAAAATAAAAACAGTATCCACTTAGCTATACAGAAGGAGAACGGGATAGTTATTAAGTAAATACTTCCATTCAACTAATCTGTCGAGGAGATAAGGTACAGGAGCGTACATCTACTACAGGGTATTAACGGCATAATTAGCGGATTGGACTCCAACCTGATTAGGTGGAAATATATTGATGAAGACAATAAACCGATTTAACACATGTCCAGGGAGGGATTACCTACATCTATATCCTCGAGTATTAATGACATCAATTTGGGGTCAGCATAATGTGTTGGTGTTTTTTCCTACATTTTATTTTCGGTTGCTTTAATGTTTCGATGCGATGAACTTTTTTTTTTAATTTGGGCAACATTCATCGTACTTTAACCTTTTACCCTGTCTTACCTAAACATTCTATTATTTTAATTCTAGCCATTTTACAATTCAAAGTTAATAACGAAGAAAAGGTTATCCCCGGGCATATTTTTTACAGTTATATCAACGAAGGCGACTTTTTTTTCTTAGAAATGTAATAATAAATTCATTCAAAACATAATATAATTAGAATGAATATTGTAGAATGTAGTCTCGGTGGTCTGAAGGTCGATCAACCCGCTTCTGATATAAGAAGTCGTAGGAAGGATTCTTGGCTTAGACAAAAAACGCAAACAAATATTTTTCAGAAGTTATGTGTGACAAACGTCGATGACTAAAACTAACATTGTGCCTCACCGATTGTCATAAATTTCATTTTGGGACGTAAGCAATCGACGAGCCGAGACTCAACATTCGCTGCCAACACCTTCAGATAGAAACAGGCCAAACTCCTAATGTCTTATAGAAATAAATCGTAAAATATCATACATAACATAACACAAAACATAATTTCACGCCTTTTTCTACCCGAAGATATAGGCATTGGCTGTTAAGCCTCGATTCGCCGTTACGTTTACGTCCAAAATAGAATAGGTGGCGATCCTATTGGCATACCGGGCACAAAATTTTTGTAGTCATCGATATTTATCACAGATTACAAATTAATTTCGAAAAGTCCTGCGACCTCTGGATTCAGAAACCGTGTGCTCGACTACTGGACCACCGAGACCCTAAAATATCATAATTCATAAGATATCCCAATATCTATTAATCTTACTACACAATAAGATATGTTAAAATTTATTTAATTCTTATGAAAAGAGCCACAAAAATTAAAGTATATAGAGTGTTTATTTGTTTTATAATGTTAACTTTAACAACAAATTAATTCAATTCAATTCCTCCTATGCAGTGAAGAAAAGCCAGCACATATAGGTAGTAGAAAATAAACGTAGAAAGTATTCTATTACCAATAAACGGATGATCATTACATCTTGATCATCTATCAAGACGTTCAATTGAGCAGCAAAATGTCAATCTCATTCAGGTTGAACTAGCCTGAGATCCTTTTTTATATGTGTACTAAATTTGTCATATAATATAAGAAAAAATAGACCTTTAATTCTAATCTAACATATTGTAAAGGAAAGATCCAAAAAAAAATTGCATTAAATATTTAAAATTATATATATATTATGGCGTGTTAATTGTTCTGTTTGATATTGTATAACCAGGAATAAATGTGTTCGATAACAGTTATTAATTGTTTGTGCTCGGATTATATCTTGATATGCCCACAACTAATATCTCCACAGTAAGGAATCGAATAAAAGACTCTCCGATATATATATTGATAATTTATTGGTAATTTTTTATACCGATATAGATTTTTTTTTATTTATTTGACATGAACATGAATTATCGTAACACAGAAAATAAAACAATAAGGATTTCAATTTCAAATTAAAAATAATAGCGCATTTTTATAGAAAATATTAACGTTATAATTCTTATCTTAAGAAACTAGGAAGTGAAATGAGCGTGTCATCAAATGAAGTGTCTCACGTTCTCTGTATCAATTTGCAGTTACGTGATCCAGTTGATGATAGTAAAGGTATGTTGTTGTGGCTTACATTATAAAATGCTTCTTTTTGTCTTCACGACTCTGATATTCCAGGTGTTCTTATTCATTTGGTAAAATGAAATAGTCAATTGCGTGAGTTTATGATTAAAATTGGAGATATTTTTTTTGAAGTGGAACTTCTAATCTTTCTTGCAAAAGCGTTTATCGCGTATAACGCCCCCTCGCAGTAATATGTAATACATACGCAGTAGAATAGTAAGAGCTACCGGGCACTAGTACGAGAAATGAACCGAATGAAGGCCCTAAGGTGATTGAAGCAGTTTTTATTTCTATGGGTTTGCTTATTGTTCACAAACAGTTACTAAAGTCGTGGTTGTCCATATGGTAATGTAATCTCTGTAATCAGATTCTATAACTATATCTCTGGTATTACATTTTTTTTTTATTTTGAAGTTGCTTTTATTGATATAAACAAGTTTCATCATTTTCCTGCCCTTGTCCCACTCTATGTGGGGTCGGCACAACATGTCATTCTTTTCCATTCTCTCCTGTCACTCGTCGTTTTCACACTTACTCCCTTCATATTCATATCAACTTTTATACAGTCCATCCATCTCTTTTTCGGCCTTCCTCTACTAATGTGTCCATCCACAGTCATTCTCATCGTTCTCCTTGTGACATGGCTTTCGTCCCTTCTCATAATGTGGCCATACCACGCCAATCTACCACTTCTAATTTTTTCCGTGATTGGTGCTACTTTCATGCTTCCTCTTATATACTCATTTCTTATTCTATCCCTTTTTGTCACACCACACATCCATCTTAACATTCGCATTTCTGTTGCATGTACTCTCCTTTCATCCACTTCTTTCATAGGCCAACATTAAACAAGTTTAATATATATGACGGAGAGAGATGTGCGTGTGGGTGCGTGTGGGCGTTTATCTTTATTCTTCCTTTTCACTATTGGATGGATTCGAAGTGACAAACGTTACTTTCAATCACTATTTTTAATTAAACAATTCACAATAATGGCGGTAGTTGTGCTCTTCTCGAGAGCCGGCGAGCGAATGTGTCTTGCAATCCATCGGGCGGCTTTTTATACACGAAGTGGCGTGATCGGCGCCGTTCGGCGTCGTTCGGCGACGACCGACATCTGCAGTGATTACGTCACATATCGGACGATGTTTTACTGCGACACGTGCACTGCACTAGCCACGTTTTTGATGTTATTCAGAATACTCTCAAGTCGATGCCGGCCCGACGTTCCGAATCTCCGACACGGCCATCTTGACACGTCACACGTCCCTGTGTGATACTTCTGAAAGAGTAAAAGTCATTTGCAGTATCAAGGTGTCTACACTCGGCCTATCCTGATTATATCACTGAATAGGGTCTCAACACAAACAAATCTTACAGGGAATCAAATGCCGATTCTCACTAAACTAAGATTACATCATAATTAACTGTCATCAAAAGATACACAGACCATTGACCAGTATTCACACACTATATACAACCAAACTTGGGAGTAATTAATCTTTAAATTAAAATCAACTTTACCACAGCCCATCATAAACTCATGGGTCTAGGTCGTTACTATCACCAAAACAGGTGAAAGCAACTCATACCACTGTACTGAGTGACGATATCTCACAACTAGGCGTCACTACCACCTATATCGAGTGTTAGTGACTCATGCCACTTATACCAAGTGACGATAACACACAGGGTCGTTACTACCGCCTAAATCGAGAGGTAGCAACTCATGCCACTTATACCAAGTGACGATAGCACACACAGTCGTTACTACCGCCTAAATCGAACGATAGAAACTCATGCCACTTATACCAAGTGACGATAGCCCACAGTCGTTACTACCGCCTAAATCGAGCGATAGCAACTCATGCCACTTATACCAAGTGACGATAGCACACACAGTCGTTACTACCGCCTAAATCGAACGATAGAAACTCATGCCACTTATATCAAGTGACGATAGCCCACAGTCGTTACTACCGCCTAAATCGAGCGATAGCAACTCATGCCACTTATACCAAGTGACTAACACCAGGGTCGTTACCATCACCAAAACAGGTGAAAGCAACTCATGCCACTTATACCAAGTGACGAACACCAGGGTCGTTACCATCACCAAAACAGGTGAAAGCAACTCATGCCACTTATACCAAGTGACGAACACCAGGGTCGTTACCATCACCAAAACAGGTGAAAGCAACTCATGCCACTTATACCAAGTGACGAACACCAGGGTCGTTACTACCGCCTAAATCGAGCGATAGTAACTCATGCCACTCCTACTGAGTGACGATATCTCAACACACGTTACCACGCGAACTTTACATTTAAGCTGGTTGAATAGTGGTCAATGGGTTACAGAGCTCATTCTATCTCTACATCACTAGTTTCCGACTCTACAGGAATCTCATTGTCAAGCATTTTTCTAAGTTGGTCGTGGGAGTACTTGCAAGTATGTTTAGACTTTAAATCACGTAACGTATACCGATAGTTATTTAACACCTCTATAATTTTAAAAGAACCCTTATACTTGGGGTCTCGCCTAGTCTGGTTTCAATCCTCGTTCTGAAGTAGTACAAAATCACCGACAGCAAAGGAAACGTCTCTAGCTTTTGTCGCGTCAAAACGATTGTATTTAGCCTCTTTCTCCATATTAGCGACCACAGCATGCCAAAGATTGGCTGTACCTCTTCGGCTAACATCACCTTTGTGTACCACCTTTGTATGATCCTCTGTGTCACAGTCATAATATCCCCAACGCGGCACCGGTGGTTGCGCCACGCACACGTCGACCCGTCGCTCGATCCACGCGCCGCCGTCGCTCGGTGCACGCGCCGCCGTCGCTCGGCCAGCCGCTGAAGCCGCTGGTATTGCCGACGCGGGTGCCCTTCCTCATAGTACAGCGATTCGCCACATGTCCAAACTCTGAAACTCACTTGAAACACCGATTACTGGATGGTCATATGGTTAGAATGTTGGTAGAAGCCCCGTCAGACTTCATAGGTGATCTTGGTCTATGTTCCTTCGATTTCGATCTGCACACAGTCTATCGGAGGCCCAATTTTCCACAACCGAAACACTTTAATGTCGATGCTTGAAATATTTAGGGCATCTTGCTCTCAGATAACGATAACGCCTCCACATCAGGCGCTTTTCTCTTTTGATAGGAAAAAGTCTGTAACTCTTTCTGTAGTTGTTGTCGCGAAGCTATTCCAGTTTGTAAAAGCAACACGTTGTACTCGCGAATCATGTTGAGAAATATGCGCCAGGGTGAATGTCAAAGTCATTCACTTTTCTCCACACAGACGGCGCTGCGATATTGCGCCGTCACGGCCGGACTGACTATCGACCGTCCTCGGTCGTATACTTCCATGAGCTCGGGCTGCCTCCATGCCGTGAAACCGTGGCCCGGATGACATCCATCCATTGCTAACAACTAATAAGGTATGGCCCGGACGACGCTGCAGTGCATCCCTTCAACCAACCAGCATAAGGTGTGGCCCAGACAACCGGGCCACTGCTGCTTGCTGCTCCATAGGTAACAACCATTTTGATTCGTCGCTACTAGCCGAACCACGCTGATTTTCTTTCAGGGTCACATCCCACATCTGATGACGGAGAGAGATGTGCGTGTGGGTGCGTGTGGGCGTTTATCTTTATTCTTCCTTTTCACTATTGGATGGATTCGAAGTGACAAACGTTACTTTCAATCACTATTTTTAATTAAACAATTCACAATAATGGCGGTAGTTGTGCTCTTCTCGAGAGCCGGCGAGCGAATGTGTCTTGCAATCCATCGGGCGGCTTTTTATACACGAAGTGGCGTGATCGGCGCCGTTCGGCGTCGTTCGGCGACGACCGACATCTGCAGTGATTACGTCACATATCGGACGATGTTTTACTGCGACACGTGCACTGCACTAGCCACGTTTTTGATGTTATTCAGAATACTCTCAAGTCGATGCCGGCCCGACGTTCCGAATCTCCGACATATATTAAATCAAGGAATTTAAATTTAATATTTAATTAAATTATATTCATAGATATTATATTCATGACGAATCCTCTCGACGTGTCGGTCTGGGCATGAACTTGGACAAGACCAAGGTCATGTTCAACGAACATGTCGTGCCCGGACCGATAAATGTCGATGGGTCAATTCTCGAAGTCGTAAACAAATACGTCTACCTAGGCCAAACAATCCAGTTAGGTAGACGAAACTTCGAGAAGGAAGCCGACAGGAGGATTCAGCGAGTTTTCGGTTCGCCTATACCGCAATGCCTGAAGACCAAAGTCTTTGACCAGTGCGTCCTACCAGTAATGACCTACGGTGCCGAAACGTGGACACTTACGGTGGGGCTAGTCCACAAATTTAAAGTCGCTCAGCGAGCTATGGAGCGAGCTATGCTCGGAGTATCTCTGAAAGATAGACTCAGGAATGAGTATATCCGACAGAGAACCGGAGTCACCGACATAGCTCGCAGAATAAGTTCGCTGAAGTGGCAATGGGCTGGTCACATCTGTCGAAGGACCGATGGTAGATGGAGCAAGAAGGTCATGGTGTGGAGACCGCGACTTGGTAAGCGTAGTGTAGGACGCCCACCAGCCCGATGGTCAGACGACCTCAGAAGGGCTGCTGGTAAAGACTGGATGCGGAAGGCAGAGAATCGGATGTTGTGGCGCACATTGGGAGAGGCCTATGTCCAGCAGTGGACTGCAACAGGCTAATGATGATGATGATGATTCATAGATATGAAATTTTCCACCAATTACAAAATTTTGACAAAATTATAAGAACACTTGCACGTTTGTCTTCGGAACGTTTTTATATGCCAACACTATTCATTGAATAATACTCAGATATATGATGTTGACAAATAATTTAATACATGTTTAGTTTCATTTCATAAATATTTATAATGCATTTTATTTTTATATATCCCGCTTTTCACTATTCTATATTAAATTTTACAACCAGGAAAGCGAATTTAACTGCAAGAATAGAAAATGTTAAAAGTGAACACTTAAGCACTAAATGTGAGTTTCGAGGTGTGAGCGAGAGTAAGTGTGGTTGCAAAGTAATAATATTATTGGAATATTTCTTTTAAAACTTTTACTGTTAAAAGTCTGAAAGTAAAAAAAAAATCATTCCATAAAAACACAAATGCTTAGTTTTAAGTTTTTTTTTCAATTAAATATTAAAAATATTAATTTTTATTTATTAATTACTTCACGAGAAAATATCCACTTTTTTAAAATTAAAATCGCAAAACTGATAATATTTGAGGAAGTTTGTTTTTAGTAAATAGCTCTCAAACAGATGCAAAGTTAACCACGTTAAAATTTATCTTGAATTTTAAAATACAAAATAAGGAACATTGTGTTTATTACGTCTTTTAAAGAAGAAACAAACTGTCTAAACTTTAAGTTTTACGATTGACCGTTTTAATGTAAGCGAGCCTAAGTTGCTCCTGAACGGATAAGTAGGAGTTAGCAAGTTGTTTACACATTTACAGGCCATTGTATAATAATACATGAGGCAACTCTGGATTTTATGTAAAAAAAACAATTTATTATTGAAAAAGAAAATATTTATATATCTTATTCGCTTCATTGACCGTTATTGGTTATGTTAATTGTAAATAAATCCTTATTTTGAGTACTATGCAAAATAAAAAGTTACAATCTCATTTCAAAGTAATAGCGGTTGAAATTGCTTCATCGAACAGACTCATCCGCGGCAAGACAAATTGAAGTCATTTCCTGGGAGGCATTTTGAAGAAACTCGGTAGCTATGTAGCTACATTGACAATTTCCTGACCGTACCTAATGGATGCTTCACCGGCTCACCTCAAGGTATACAATATCCGCTCGGACCTGTATTGTACGACATGACATGCCATTACTATCACCCTTGTTACTAATAACGGGCGCCACAAAATTTAGGAAATTGCACTCGTTAGTATGTTTTAACATCACAAGCTTAACACTTATTGCAAATTCATCACCAACAAACGAGTTACCTGGTGACTAGCGCCGTCTTTGGACACTTGTGGCCAGATCTACACTTTAACAGTGACTTTTTATTTAGGGTAAGGTTGGCAATGGAATAAGAGTGTGAATGGGGTGGGGATGTACATACCTATCACACCAAACGAAGCCCAATATGAGCCACTAGTTGTCGATACACTGAGAGGTAAAGGTATTTCAGAGTGGTAGAGCCAAGCAGTTCGCTGCATGAATGGGCCAGCTCGACCGGTGAAATACCACGACCCCTTAGAAGACCGACGTAAAGTGGCTCATGCCGCGTTTCGTTCTGTGAGAGAGGTACCCGGAGGCCTACCCCCCTTCCCCATCCTTTCATATCCCCTATCCCTTAAAGGTCGGCAACGCAACAGTAACACTATATATGTTGCTGGTGTCCATGGGCGGCGTTGGTTGCTTACCATCAGGTGACACGCCTGCTCGTTTGCCCTCCTATCCCATAAAAAAAAATCACCAGTCGAGGTGACACATTCATGCAGTGGGGTGTGTTAAAACTTTAAAAATACACGTACAATTAATTACACAGCTTATAGGTAGAGCAGCTGTACATAAAGGCAGATATATATTTTATATCCAACGATGCGTGAAATTAATTAAATGAAATTCAAAGGTTTTCTGCAATCGCAGAAATATGATAATGTTCATGCAGCTTTCATACAGTTACCGCGTGTCGTAAGATATATACTAGTATGTGATCTATTATACATTCTACTGATTGTCGTAATACTGAAACATTATTCATTCATTCAGACTCAAGCAAGTTTTCTATTGTATTTATAAGCTTTGTATAACATTGCTAGCGCCAATATGTCTGTTTCATGATTTGGCCGACTCCACTGCTAAAACAACACAATATCTCAGAAAATTGAAGGCAAATAGTTCATACCGCGTTTCGTTCGGTAAGAAATCCACCCCATTCATAGGTAAAGATAAAATCCATACATCATTAAAGTAATAATAGTAATTAAGTAAACATGAAACAAAGATATTTGGTATTCAATACTTTGACGTATATATAATAATGACGTTACTGGAGTGGTTCATACGAATGTCCAAATATTATATCCATACATGAATATTCTAGCAAAGGTTACGTTAGTTCACGAACACTATAAAGTTTAAATTACATCTATTTTCACGTGCGGTTCTTATCTTTGGCATGGTTGAGTCAAGCATGATCATGTACTTATATATTTGGTAGAAAAAAGAGGTTCATCTACAATTCAGATGGGACTGATAGCCTTTCTTAAAAGAAAGCCTCAGCATTAAATGATATCATTCAGACTTCCTTATTTAGAGATCAAATGAACTGATTGAATTGTAAAACATCACATAGAACTTCAACGTCTGTAAGAATTTCTGAAATTATAATATTCAC
This sequence comes from Euproctis similis, assembly GCA_905147225.2. Classification (NCBI taxonomy): domain Eukaryota; kingdom Metazoa; phylum Arthropoda; class Insecta; order Lepidoptera; family Erebidae; genus Euproctis; species Euproctis similis. The sequence goes on along the minus strand of LR990108.1, from coordinate 13,538,815 downwards.
TGCGTGGGCTGATAATATAACTTTGAAAAGCTAATGTTTTTTAAGTAAGCTTTCTTTTATGAGAAAAAGGGACAAACGATTAAGCGCGTCACTTATCAGTAAGCGACTAGCCCTGTCCATGAATATCTGCAATACTGAGAAGATCACAATAACATTGACAACCTTTAAAATTAAATATGAACAAACTTGATTTACGTTATATTATGTTTAAAAAAAAACTAAACAAAAAACTATGTTATTAAGGACTTATTTTAGGTATACCCATTCCTTACGTTTTTAATATAAGAGTTATAAATGAACTCTCTTTTCTACAACGAGTTTCTTTTTCACTATTTTCATTATTTGTTTCTTTGTTATTCCGCACCTACGCCTTACTTATTTACGAAATCAAGTTATTTTTGGGTCTGTGTCTTAGTACATATACTTTAAAACAGCCATAAATAAACAGAAAGGTTGCGGGGGTCAAAGCTAGCGCCACCTGTGTATTTACACACAGATATAACCGGTCGATCCCTTTACCGAACAGAAAACTGATTGCCGGAAGGCTCGCCCTTTTTAAAATTCACTAGCTACTTTGACAAACAATGCATTATGTACCTTACCTTATAATTCACGTTCTTTCAAATATATTTCTCCTATAATTCTAATTGCTTCGGACGACTGAGAATGAAATTGAATTTTTGAGAGAGAACAGACACTTTGACTTTCATAACTCTTGACATACACGCTCGTCAGATTTGAAGTCTCCTGACATCACCTCCCTTTCCTTACCAAGGACGCGTTCATGTGTCGTCAGGTAATGGAAAATGTGTGTATTCATGTGTGTATATTGTGGTAGCACAATCAAATAAATAAAAAGAACATAACATAACTAAAACATAACTTCACGCCTTTTGTTACCCGAAGGTGTAGGCAGCGGCTGTTAAGCCTCGTCTCGCCGTTATGTTTACGTCCCAAATGGAATAGGTGGCGAACCTATGGCCATACCGGGCACAAAGTTTTCAGTCATCGATATTTATCACACATAACTTCCGAAAACAATTTCGAAAAGTCATTGGTGTGAGCCAGTGTCAGGAATCGAACTGGGACCTCTGGATCAGAAGTCCTGTGCGCGACCACTAGGCCACCGAGACCGAGAAAAAGAAGTACATGAAATAAAATTTATTTGTACAGATTGTAGATTTAACATTATTATAAATGATACTTATAGAAATGTCACAAATATATTTCGAAGTGCAACTGCTTAAAAATGTTCTAAAGAAAATAACAGAATGGGAAAAAACAATTAAATATCAAAAACGTGTCAAATTTCAAGCAAGTCAATTGATGTTTTTGCCATTGAGGTAATCTGTCACACCATAATATTATGATCTTTTAATTAATAATGTTTTTACTATTTTCTTTATGCAGCAAGTTATAATTATTTCCAATATTATTAGTAATTTATAAAATGGGAGCCATACAAAAGATACTTTTTCTGATTAGAGTAGTATTAGGGTAAGTGTGCCTTATGCATACAAAGAGTACTGTTGTCATGTCATGACTTCAAATATCTAAACGTACGGTACGGTAATGTCAGTATTTCGTATTGTTTGAAGTAAGGGGAAAAATTCTGTCATTTTCAATAGAAACATCCCTCATTTCTGCGTTTTGCAGACAATATTTTCGTCTGTCGAATTACCCCAATTTATATGGTTTTTTTCCAGTATAGCTTTCTATCAATTATGTTATTATTCTTAGAAATAAGAATCATAGATCGGCAATAGTCACTCAAACAACAAGGCCAAAAATGGGTTGTTGATGTGGGAGTAACTTATCAATGTGAGTGTAAAAATTGCTTCCGAAAGTCAACTTTTACCCAAGAAATGTTCATTTGTTAAAATGTAAACAGGCTGAGAGGCCGCTTACTCGAGGTTGTGTTGTCAGTGATGATTAGTAGTACATTTTTACTGACAAGTACCATCTACTACAGTCTATGATAAATCTATGTTATATACATACATACATAACTTCACGCCAAATCCCTTGCGGGGTAGGCAGAGAGAACAGAGCGCCATAAGGCACGATTCTTACCCGCTTCACTCGCTTCGTTGACTTTCATAACTCTTTTGACGCTCATGCACGCGCGTCGGTTTTTGAGGCTCCTAACATCACCTTCCTTCAGAACACGTTCTATTTGGTCATGGTTGGTCATGGTCTATGTTATATAATCCTGAAAATCTCCTTGAATCGATTTCATCAACAGTAGATGTCAAAATTAGTTAGCAAATCAATAATTACTGTTTTACTCATATCACCACATTGATTTTCAAATTACTATTATCAAACTTGTTAATGTATTAACAATATTATTTATATATTTTAACGCAATAATGACGCTACTGTCATCAGCAAAAAGACAAGATTTCAAATAAAAATCAAAAGAACTAAAGCAACTCGAGGGACATTTGCTAGAGTAAGATAAAAAGAACATTTCAATATCGGACAAAGAGTCAAATAGACTACAATATCAAGTTTATCCAGATGCATATTTATTTAGTTCTGACATCTCTAAGTCGAGTCCTGGCTCGTAACAACGACTTTCAGGCTGTTTTGCGTGTTCAATATCTATGACTACAAAACTGTAACAGATGTATGGTGGTGTATGTATAGGTTTGAACTAGACAATTGACGCGTCGTGTTGAAACTACCTCTGCTTAATTATTTGACTATAGAGTAGGTACATATATTTATTTGTTAATTTTCAAATTATATCTAAATTATTTAAATTTTAATATGTATCCGTTATAATTAGTCACGTCAAGTTGTAGAATAATGTATATGGTTGGTGGCCCTACAAGCGATGACAAATTAATGAGGTACTTTAAGTGTAAAGGCAACGTGACGTCATCATACTAGTACCTGATCTATTAACACGGCCCACAATCTCTTATAACACAGTAGTATTCCTAATATGAGGGTATATTAAAACACATAAAATTTAATGTCGCGTACTCTGAAGGTAGAAAAAACCTTCAGAATCGAGAAGCCATAGGATATATAGCATAGGAGCCATATAAACATACCTAAATATATGGCACAACAGCAAAATATAGCTAGAGTTTCATTCTTTATGTATGAAATATTATCTGAACAATGTTCGTTTTAACAGATTTATCTCGATAATTAGGATTGGCAAAATGAACAGGTATCGAATAACGACCTCGTTGACGACCAATTGAATATTGTTTTACACAACATCGTTACTTTATTTCTAGTTGATTTGATAATGTTCGAATCCAGTTAGTAAACATAAAAATAATTGGATAAATCATGTTGTTGCTTTTTAATAATTAATAAGAGATATTATTTGGCTCAATAAATTCTAACTTAAACTAAATACATATGGTTTTACTTTGTACCATTTATATAGCGTGTAATATACATATAGCAGATACATCCCAGTATTCAGAATAGAACCTAACGATGTACTTTTTATCTCGTTCTTTAATAAAAATTGGATCTCAATTCAGAAATCTTAAGTTTGGGTATATACACCATTTTATGCTTAACTTCTTCGAAGTCGAGTTCTATCCAACGAGAATTATAAAAATACAAAACCATAAAACCCAATGGTGTTATTATATTTAGGAAAGCTCAAATTTCTAATTAAAAAAAGCCAACGGTATATACAGGATTTATTTTAAATACTTTAACTTTACTTAAACAGTGGTAAAGCTATGCAGTTCGCTACACGAATAGGCCAGCTCGACCGGTATAGACGTAAAATGGCTTTTGTTGCGTTTCGCTCGGTGAGAGAGGTATCCAGAGGCCCAAACCATTCCCGAGCCCGGCCATATCCTATTGTAAGTGCCGGCAACGCAACTGTAACACTATATGTATTCAGGTGTCCATGGTTGGGGTTTGTTGCTCACCATCAGGTGACACGGCTGCTCGTTTGCCCCTATACCATAAAGAAATAAAATACTGTTTCAATTAACATAAGTGAATTACGTGAGGGCTGTGTTCAGGTTTTATAGCTCCTTAATGGAAAATTCATGTTTAAATAAATCCAACATGTGCAAGATACAACTAAGAGGAGTGGTTATGTTACATATCTAAAGCCCGAATACTGAACCGCCACTCAAATATATAAGCGCTACTTAAGCGTTTAAGTAACTGTCACATTAGACAGAATGCATCAAATTTGAGCCAGTAAGTAGCACTTTATTGATTGTCAGATTTGAGTGGCGGTTCAGTATTCGGGCGTAAGTTATTTTAAAATGTTTCTCTGAGACGGGACTTGCTTTGTTTGAAGATTCTCTAATAACTTCACCACAAGTCTCTTTCGGGCTAAGTACCGCTAAGAACAGATTGCCCTTAGTTATGACTATTGCACACCTTACTCGCTTTTTTCACTTTCATAGCCCTTGTCATACGGCTCCCGAAATCACCTTCCGCCAGGACACATTGAATTTGATAACGGAGTGTGATAGCCGTCCTCGACTTCTTTAGTTTCTCTGCATATCTGCTTAGTTAATTTTGATAATTTTAACATGACAATTCTTTGCAAAAAAAAATATTTTAAAATATTGTAGAACTTCTCATTACCTATAACGGATTTCAATATACTCGTATATTTAAATAGTTTTTGTTTTTTCCCATGTTTTTCAAAAATACTTGGAAGAGGATCGAACCCGACGACCTAGATTCTGCAATGGCTGGTTGTACCAATGTCATATATTTTGTCGTATTGTATTATTAACCATATTTTTTCACACTAAAAAACTATTGTACAAGTAGATTTTATAGGAATATCACAATTACACAAATTTCTAAAGTTTCTTAACAGTTAACTATAAATCTAATTACCTCAATGATATATTGGGTCTAACATCCAACATTAACATAACGACTGAAGTTCAAGTAGAATGTAATGTCAATATTATACATGTTTAAGAGCCCGCAGTACGTTGAAACTTTACTTAAAGATTATATAGAAACACAATTTACGGCGTAATGGTTGTTTCTATGGCCATTCTATCTCGCCTCCGCGATAATCGTTTTAGCAAAACTAGACATGAATTTTTACGACGTGGAAAATTTTCGTTGTAGAAATGTTTTATAAAACATAACATAGGTACGTTAACAATAGTTTTGTTGTAGGATATAGTCAAAGACAATTATGGAATTAGCGTTAGGATGGTTGTCAAATGAATTTTAAATTACCATTTTAACAGGGGCAGAGCCACCCATTTTTGCTGCACGAATGGTCCGGCTCAACCGGTGACTCCCAACACATTCTCTTAAAGGCCGGTAAAGCAACTGTAATACTATCAGTGTGGCAGGTATCTATGGGCAGCTGTAGTTGCTTATCATCAGATGACCCACTTGCTTGTTTGTGATAAAAAATCACCAGTTAATAGATAGAAAGATTTTTTTTTTTTTACATTACAATTCTGTTTCACTCATTTCAATATAAAAATATAAAAGAGTTCCAATTATTGCAAAATGATACGCGATTATTTGTATTTTTATTAGCTTTTTATTAGCTTCACCTGTATGTTTGTTTGTAGGTTTGTATGTTTGTAGGTTTGTATGTTTGTAGGTATGTATGTTTGTATGTTTGTTTGTAACCGACTTCTTTATAGTGTTCATAGTTCACTTCTCGCACCACCATCTAGTGGCAATCAGCGGAAAGTCTACGTTATCAACTTGAAACGAGTTCCTTGTATAAGTCACAGATGGCGCTATTAACGCGCTTGTTATAGAAAACCGAACTAAAAAATATAAAATAAATAATAGTTTAAAAAAACTAAAAAACACGCTTTTTATAGAAAACCGAACTAAAAAATAGAAAAATAAAAAAAATATATTTTATTTAAAAAAAAAGCGTGGGGTGCATGGTGTCAATAGTTATAAATATTTTATTGACAGATATGAGTAGAGTGATTATCATTTCGATAATATCTTAAAAAGCACCCCACGCTTTTTTTAAAATAAAATATCGTCGTTGTCAAACCAAAATCTGCTATGTGCCGTTTTTTGAGATTTCAAGATTTTGACTATAGCTTAAATGTAACTGCCTTATTTATCGTATAAAAGAACTGCTATGTGCTTATGACCACTAGTTCTGGAACTATGGCCTCAGAATAAAATATGCTATGTGCAGCAGCTAAAACTTTGTCAATTAAAAACTGCTATGTAACAATTTGCCAAATAGCACATTTTATTTGACCACAACCAGCTGTAGCTAGTCGCAATACCTAGTTTAAAATCTGCTATGTGCATAGTACAAACAATAGTAACTGTATTAAACACTCATATTACAGCTTGTTCATACAGAATATAGTGATATTTATATGAACATAATAAATAAATATTCTTGTTCCTTAAAAGTTTTGAATTGCAATATAATATGAATGTGTGTGCAACCAAACAAAGTGATAAATCTTTATTGTTTATTTATATTATACCCTCAAATTTCATAAGAACTCCGATGACTATATTCCCTTTATACTTTAACTGTACTCATACGCAGTCAGTCGATATTATGTTACAACGAGTGTTAGCTTATAAAGTTATAACAAATAGTATAAGTGAACGTTACGATGAACAGGGGAAAGAAAATTGTAGATTTAGTTTTAAAATCGAAGAAAGAATGTCTACGACGCGAAAATGAACAACATGACTTACGCCTACCTCATAGAGAATCAATGGACTTGAATAGTGATCTGTCAAGGTACGAAGAATTTAATAGACCATGAACTTCTTCGGGTGTGTTTGCCAGCATGTCAATAGACTCATCTTCGGAACAGAGTGACAGTTCATCTATTCCTACAACCACCAACGGCAGACGTTACATAACTTATAGTAGTGACAGTGATTCATCAAATGTATGTCCAGTACAGGAATCGGACAAGCCCATCGAAATTTCGAGTAATTATCAAACTGTACAGTTAGGTCAATCTACAGCTAAGCGCCGCGCTTTTACTTGGGAAACCATACATAGGCTACAAGAATACAGATGGAAAACTAGAACAGAATACACCAAAAGAGGGTTGGTCTGTAAAAAGTCGTTTTAATCATACTGCAATGAAGCAAAAATCCAAAAATACTTTCATGTTTCATTTGGTGTTGGAAGAAGAACGATAGAACGAACGAACGAAAATTTTGGAATATGAAAGCATGGAGTGACAAAAAAGCTTTCGTACAAGGATTGGTACCTCAAAGGAGTTTACGCAAGACAAGAAAACGTGATAATAGTATTACCTCTCGAAAACAAGTCGGTTTTGATATTTTTCTGCCCAAGTCTGATTGCCAAAATACCAAAGTAAAAGTATGCAGATTTTTTTTTAAACACCCTCGATCTTGAACGTGACACTTTTTTACGATGGGTAAAAGATATGCCAGCAATGGCACACGATTTTTCGAAAATCTATTGACAAATTACCAATCTATTAGACCAGGTAAAAGGAAGGGTGATCCTACATCAAAAACCATCAGATCCTTCAAATACACCCCATCTGGTGATGTCTATTTCAAACTTCGTCATCCAGGAGATTATACAATTTTTCCGCAGCGAAGGCAGGTTCCACAAACGTACCCTATACCTGCGACATTGTATGATGGTCCATGGCAAATAACACAATCAAAGTTTTATTAACCTCAAGAATTGAACCCATTTATAGATCGTGACTACTATCCATTTTATGATTGCTTTAAATATAAGCCTAATTAATACAACCTAGCCTACTACTAATTAGGTACAGTCTTTGCGCACTTTTATTAAAAGCTGTTATGTGCCCAAAACTTGACTACTTATAATCTGCTATGTGCATTTTTTTTTCTTTAACCGAAATAATAAACAAATTACTAGTTTTATGTAGGTTTGTATGTTTGTAGGTATGTATGTTTGTATGTTTGTTTGTAACCGACTTCTTTATAGTGTTCATAGTTCACTTCTCGCACCACCATCTAGTGGCAATCAGCGGAAAGTCTACGTTATCAACTTGAAACGAGTTCCTTGTATAAGTCACAGATGGCGCTATTAACGCGCTTGTTATAGAAAACCGAACTAAAAAATATAAAATAAATAATAGTTTAAAAAAACTAAAAAACACGCTTTTTATAGAAAACCGAACTAAAAAATAGAAAAATAAAAAAAATATATTTTATTTAAAAAAAAAGCGTGGGGTGCATGGTGTCAATAGTTATAAATATTTTATTGACAGATATGAGTAGAGTGATTATCATTTCGATAATATCTTAAAAAGCACCCCACGCTTTTTTTAAAATAAAATATATTTTTTTTATTTTTCTATTTTTTAGTTCGGTTTTCTATAAAAAGCGTGTTTTTTAGTTTTTTTAAACTATTATTTTTTGACATAATTTAACTACATCACTAACCATTTAGAGAATTTGAGGATATACGTTGATAGAAATTGTATTATAACAATTTCCTTAATCCTTAATTTAAATGTCATTAATAACTTCATTACTTGTTATATTTACAGATATTCTAATTGTATTTGTGTATATTTCTCATATTAAAAGCTGTCAGCTGGTACTTAAATGAAACTATTCAAGTATATGTAAATGTATTTTTTTTAAATATGATGTATAATCACTTCTAGACTCTTCTTGTTCTTTTTTTACTTTTAATAAACTAGTAAATGCTACTAATAAAAACTGCCAAATGCTGGCTTAATATTCACAGGAATGAAATTGTAAATGTGATTTGTTGTTTAATTCACCGCATACTATTTATTAATAGCTTTTATAGTTTTAATGGTATTTGTACACAGGTTCATCAAACTTTAAGACTCTTTCATACTTTAAGGTTCTTTTTAATCTATGTTTTGAATACAGGAACCAAAAGTACACGATTAGTTCAGAAGTGGTAGGGCCAAGCAGATCGTAGTATGAATGGCCCGGATCTTTTCGGCAAAATAGCACTGGCTCTCAGAATATCGACGTAATGTACCTCTTGTTTGCTTTCCTTTAATCAGAGAGGTATTCAAAAGTAGTATTATTTTGCTATTTAAGTAGTTGAAGGTTGTTCATTAACTACTAGGACTAACTGCTTCATCTGTATGAAATATAACAATACAGATAATAGTAAATTCTAAACTTGTTTTATAAACCACTTATTATATTCAAATAACAGAAAAATGAGCTAAAACCAAATAAAAATCACAAAAGAAAATATTCCCACAAGTGACTACATGTTTTCCGTTACGTAACTTTATTTTCATACCTTTTCAAGCGTGGTATTTTTATAAAAGCCGAAAAAAAAAAACATCAAATAGGATAGTGTAGCATTTGTCGGATTTCGACAAAATAGTTGCCCCGGCACAAGCTGGATTTACCGTGACACGGCTGGATATATAGATACAGGTCCGCGGAATAACGGAAGTCGAAATATCGCTATATTTACGGAAACCGGTTAGTTGTTTATATTTGTTAATATTAGTATTTTAAATAAGAAATCACAAAAACAAAAAAGTATCTATTTAGCTAAACAGAAGCGGAATGGCATATTTATTAAGTAAATAAGTAAATACTTACCATTCAACTAATCTGTCGAGGAGATAAGATATGTGAGCGTACATCTACTACAGGGTATTAACGGCATAATTAGCGGATTGGACTCCAACCTGATTAGGTGGAAATAGATTGATGAAGACAATAAACCGATTTAACACATGTCCAGGGAGGGATTACATCTATATCCTCGAGTATTAATGACATCCATTTGGGGCAAGCATAATGTGTTGGTGTTTTTTTTTACATTTTATTTTCTGTTGCCTTATTGTTCCGATGTGATGAACTACTGAAAGTTCTGTATTTTGAGCAAGATTAGTCTCTTCCACCCCATCGTAACTAAAAATCACAGTTTTTTTTAAATTCTAGCCCTTTAATCATTCAAAGTTAATAACGGAAAGAGAGTATTCGAGGGTAAAATCTTGGCTAACACCAAACGCTCAACAAATACTTTTCAGAAGTTATGTGTGCCAAATATCGATGGCTGATATTCACACAGTGCCTCAATCTTAAATTCTATCTGGGATGTTTAAAATTGCCTAGTCGAGATACAATAGGAGCTGCCTATACAGTTTCAAGAAGAAACATGCATCATTTTCTTGCCTTTACCCCATTCTAGGTGAGGTCAGCACAACATGTCACTCTTTCGAGCTAGCTATGATGTAAACAAATTTTTAGAATCTATCTGGAAATCTGTTGACATCATAGCAAAAAAAACCAAAAATGTTATAGAAATAAATCGTAAAATATCATAATCCATAACAAATTATAATTATTATTAATCTTAATAGATGATATGACGATAACTGATATGACATTCTAAAATTGATTAAATTAGTATAGAAAAAGACTGAAAAATAAATTTATTAAAATAAAAAGCTATGGAAGTATCTAATCGTTTTTAGCGTTTAGTTAAACAACGAATTAATAAAATTAAATTCTACCTATGCAGTGCAAAAATGCCAGAATATTTAGCTTGTATTTCTACAAGCTAAATAGGTCTACAAAGGTAGACAGACAGTTAAAAAGTGGATAGTTGTAGATAAGAAAGTATTTTATTACCAATAAACGGATATCATTACACCGATTCAATTGAGCAGCAAAATGTCAATCTGATTCAGGTTGAACTAGACTGAGATCGCTTTTCATTTGCGTACTAAACTCGTCATTTATACCAGAAAATAGACCTTTTAATGTGATTCAATTTAAAAATTTGTAAAGGAAAGATCTAAAAAAAGTAAAAGTCCCTGATATTGTGTAAAAATTGTATGAATAGGCCCAAAAACAACTTTACCAATTTTAAAAATTCTCTCACCATTCGAAAGCCACATTAAACATGAGTAACATAGGTTAAATTTTAGTTTTTTTTTCGGACACAAGGTATAAAAACCAACCAGAAAAGTTACTTATTTTACGTACGCTGCCTAAACTATAAAAGATAGAACTACATAATGTTCTAATTAATTTTAGATCTTATAAATATCTACAAAATGTCGAGAGAAGCATTAATCTTTTTAGTGGTAGACGTATAAAACATGGCGGTATGAAATTCGTGCGGTCTGGTAGTGTGTTATATGGAGGGTTTAAATTGTCCCGAAAATGTGCGAACTGTTTTCTAAATAGAATATTTAGAAAATAGTTCGCATATTTTCGTTAAACTTTAAGTTCAAAGAAATGATTCAATAATTAATCAAATAATTCAATTGAGAATTTAGGATTATATTCTGATATTTTTTATTTTTTGGTATTTTTTTTATACAGAAATAGTTTATTTATTTATTTGACGTGAACATTATTACCGTAATATAGAATATAAAACATAAATTGATATTTAATAGACTAATAAGGCAATAAGGTTACAAGATTTCAATCAATACAACAATACCTAATATCGCATTTTTATGGAAAATATTAACGTCCGATATCACAAACAAAATAATTGTTATCACATGAAACTACCAAGTACCTTTCACTCATTCTGTGTACGGAAGCGAAATGAGCGTGTCATCAAATTAAGTGTCTCACGTTCTCTATATCAATTTGTAGTTACGTGATCCAGTTGATGATATACCCTTACGGTATGAGAGTAAGGATATTCTGTTCTTGTTCTTGTTTCATTAAACAAAGATTTGATTTCACGCCCCTGAAACTCCACGTGTAGGCAGTGTTCTTAACAATTTGGTGAAATGAAATACTAGATTGCAAAAGTTCACGATTAAATTTCGAGAGATTTACACACCCGAGGATGTAAGCAGCGACTGTCACGCCTCGAATTTTTACTTTCCAAAAGAAATTGTTGGCGGAACCAATAGCCATATACCGGGAAAGATGTTGTCAGTCATCGCTATTTAGTACATGATTCCACGACTAAGCGAATCGGAGGCGAGGTTCTTGATAGTACTAAAGATGACACGAATGAAAGCCCCAAGGGTGATTGAAGTAGGTTTTATTTAAGGTTGTGGGTTTGCTTATTATTCACAAACTGTTAGTAAGCTCGTCGTTGTTGAAATGGTAATGTAACCATTTTATAAACAGCAATTTTACACTTGTCTTTATGTGTCCCGCAATAGCTATAGGCTTATTAGTACAATAAAACTTTAGCTTTCTACCGTTCTGGTTCACGATCCGTACAAAACAAAACTTATTTTTAAGTAAATATACATTTTTGGGATTAATAAAAGATAATTGACCAAAAATAGTTCAAGGTTGGCTGGCAAAGGTATACGGAAGAACATGATATATATAGTAGACTGTACAGTGAACGGGAACGGCTCGGCCGGTGAAATACCACGATCTCTCAGAAAATCACTAGGCACCAGTCTTGTTTCGTTTAGTGAGAGAGATATCCGGAGGCCGACCTCCTTCTCCTTCTCTTCCTATTCCACTCCCATAAAGGCCGGCAAAGCAACCGAGGCACTATCTGTGTTGCAGTTGTCCATGGGGGCGCTGGTCGCATCCAATTAGGTAGTATGCTCGATTGCCGCCTATTCCATAAAAAAGTAAGTATAATTGGCAGGGTACCAAGTGCAAATAAATAAAAGACTTATAATTATAGTAGGTAAAGTATAAATGCTACTTAAACTTTTATGCGAGTTGAAACTGCAATAATTTTGTTCTGAATCCAGCTCATTCTAGAAATGTACTTTCGAAGCGGTTTATGATTTTATACTGTGAGTAGAAATATGAATAGATTTCACATTCTGAAATAGTGGCTTTAACTATAATGTCGCGATGACATATTAAAGAGCCAGAGTCGCAGAGACAACAAAGATGCTGACATCAGAACGAAGTGGAAGTCGTACATATAGCGAATTGCCTCGTGGTGTCGTGGTGTAACATACGACTGCGAAGTAGAGGTCAGCGGATTCGATCCCCATCCGACTAGAACCATTTGTGATTAATATTTATTAATATTTGTATGGCATCTGGGTGTTTTATTTTAAATTATATTATATATTATTTATTTTATATATTATTTATTTAAAATAAATGTATAAATTTAAAGCGTATGATGTCACAGCAAAGATCTAGTGGACAGAATATTAATTGCTGTAAGGAATACAGATATTAATCGGCAATTTTTAGTGAAAGGTAACAATTTCAAATTAAATTTTGATTAGCATTTAAATGAAAAGTCAACGATTGTATACCCATAATATCTCCTGTATCGCGTAACAAGTTTTTGCATCGAAGTTGTTTTTATAGTACATATTTGATATTTAATCAAGAAATTTGATATTTAATTAAATTATTTTCATAGATATTAAATCGTCGATCGATCACACATCAATAAAACACTTGTACCTATTTCTTCTTAAGAATAGATGCTATATTTTCAGGACCATAATTGTTCATAAACAAAGTAACATCAAATTGCAATGAAACATGGTCTACGACCAATGTATTTATCGCTCCAAATTTATTAAAAAAAATTGAGAAAAATTGTCAAATAGCTCAACTGTTAGCAATATCGTTTATGGACAGACAATATTTCAAACCGTTGTGCACTTTGGGCCATTAACAAAACAAAAAACGTTTTTATAATTACTATAATAGAAATAGTTTCTCATGATTTATAATCCTTTTTATGAGTTATTTAATTTAACTTTATATTATCATATGGAAAAACTGGATGCCACAATAAATACCTAGTTATGGGGATATTGGGAGAGGATCTGACAACAACTGGTAGTTACAACGATTACAATCATAGTGCTACCATGATATACTATAACGAAACCACTCAACTATTGGATTTTCTTTTAAAATTTTAAATTTATTAATATTTTTTTGGTACACGTTAATAGTACTCATATAGTGTAGATTTATATGTTACTCATATAGTGTTTATGATTAATATTTACTTGCATAATGATAGCTTCGTGGAAAAAATACTTCACCCAAGAAAATTGACGAAACGCTACTAGCCAGTGAAAACCTTAAAAGATGAAAAGAAAAGTTTATTCCAAAGTAGTTTATAGCATGTTAGAAAATAGATGGAAGATATACTCAAGATACCTACCCGATAAATACTGTTATATATTTACTACTCTGTGTAAAAAGTATCGGGCATATGTCAATAAAGAGACCCGCGTAAAAGAGGTCGTTCTAATTTTTTTACTGCATGTTGGTAGCACTGTACTGATTTAGCGGGCAAAATTTGAACGGGATCTGTCATTTAATTTGTCTTAAACTAAACTTTTTGTTGGTCATAGTTTTGAGTCCTCGGCAATTTTTACAATGGAAAATATTGTTGAACAAAGAGTGTGCCTTAAATTTTGTGTTTCGAATGATATTTCATGTGGTGAATCACTAAAAATGTTGCGAAATACCTACGGCGAATCATGTATATCGAAAACAAGGGCTTATGAATGGTATAAGGCTTTTAAAGAAGGCCGGGAAGTAGTAGTAGACTTGCCTCGTTCTGGTAGACCTTCAACCGCTACGACCAAAGAAAACATCGACAGAATCAAGAAGCTAGTGCTCGAAAATCGACGTATGAGTCTGAGAGAGTTGGTTAGTGAGGTGAACATATCTTTTAAGTCCGTCCACAATATTCTCATCGACATTTTAGGCATGAAACGCGTCGCCGCTCGACTAGTTCCAAAAGAGCTCAATTTTGTTCAAAAAGGGCAGCGAAAGCATGTCGCTGAAGACATGGTTTCCCGAGCTTCTACGGATCCGACCTTTATGAAACGTATAATAACTGGCGACGAGACATGGGTTTATGAGTATGACATGCAAACAAGCCAACAGTCTTCAGAATGGCGTCTCGATAACGAGCCGAAACCCAAAAAACCGCGGCAAAGTCGCACCAAAATCAAGGTGATGCTGACAGTTTTTTTTGACTACCGTGGTGTGGTTCACTCCGAATTCCTTCCAGAGGGAGAAACAGTGAATAAAGAATATTATTTAGGCGTCATGAAGCGTTTGCGTGAGAGTATCCGCCGAAAACGTCCAGATTTGTGGCGACACAACTCATGGATGCTGCACCATCACACACAGCCATTATAGTGAAAGAGTTTTTAGCGAAAAATTTAACAAACGTTCTCGACCAAGCACCCTATTCACCTGATATGGCTCCGTCTGACTTTTTTTTATTTCCCAAGTTAAAATTACCACTTCGAGGAAAACGTTTTGAGTCAATAGAAGCCATAAAAGAAAATTCGCTGAATGAGCTAAAGGCCATACCGCAAATAGCCTATGAAAAATGTATGGAAGACTGGGTGAAGCGGTGGAGATCTTGTATTGCAAGCGATGGGGCCTACTTTGAAGGCGATAAAATAAATTTAGATGAATAATTTGTATTTTTTGTTTTATTGACAAATTCCCGATACTTAGTACACAGAAGGTATACTGCTATATAGCCCCTTGCAAAAATTTGAATGTCACGAAGGTTTTCCTTATCACAAACGATCGTGATGCGTCATCGTCAAGCAATTTAGATATTTCCTTTTATACACGTTATTGCAAAATTTTAATCCATCTCTCTCTATTTTCTGTCAACGTATCGTTTCTATAAATACAAAAAAAACACACACACAAAAACTCTTTAATAACTGACAAATTTTAATACTAAGTTAATAATACTAAAAAATGAAAAATTAATCTAGAATCTGTCTTTACATTCTGATATAGCTAATAATAAAACAAGCCGGCAAATGTGAAGGTAAAGTGTCTTAATAATGATTTATGTGCCAAATATACTACGAACATTTTGCGAACAACATTTTTAACTGAGTATTTTGAAAGAGAACAACAAAGTTAATGTATTACCTAAATTATTATTATTATTATTTAAATATATATATTTAAAGTATTTTCATATTTTTGCTTCTTGATATAATGTTTAAGTGACAAATAAAATCGGCCAAATGCAAGAGGAACTCGCACATGAAGGGCTCTGTACCATTATATGTAACCTAATCTTGTCTGATTTAATATAGTTGGGTGAATTCTAATTTACCTAATTGTTTTATTTTTAAAGTAAATATACAACTAAATATTTGGTGAATAAAGTTTCTACCTGTTTTTATTATTATAACGTTTAGCAAATAAACAGGGAAACCTGTTTGAATATATAGGAGCCTCCTTATTTACACTGGTCATTGAAAAAAAACAATTTTTCTTCGTAACAAGAATAGTTTTGGCTAAAACTACAAAGAATTTATTAGAGTCGATTAGAATAGAATTAATAGTCTACAATTTTCGATGTGAATAGTTTTATTTGGCGAATAGTTATATATTATTATGTTTTTTTTTTTCATAATTCACAAATTATTTTAACAAATTTAGTAATAATTTATCAATGTTATAATTTGCAATAATCCGTGCATGCCCGTAGTAATTTGACCGGTGATTACTAAGATTTAATTCAGTGTTTTTTTAAATAATTTCCAAGGTCCCGTTTTCAGTACGGAACCCTCAAACATTTGCTTGACATATTTTCTGTTATATTCTATAGAAGTCAAAGAGATAAGATTGTGGGTATATTTAGGCAGGGAAGTAAAATTAACATTTAAACCATTTTATTTCAAAAGTTTATAAGATTTTTTATACAAAATTACAATTAACATTCTGGCTAGAATTTTGTACTGATGACAATTATTTTTCAAGATTTAATTCAAGTTAGTAAAATGTTTTTTACATAAAATCCAGAGTTGCCTTATGTATTATTATACAATGGCCTGTAAATGTGTAAACAACTTGCTAACTCCTATTTATCCGTTCAGGAGCAACTTGGGTTCGCTTACATTAAAACGGTCAATCGTAAAACTTAAAGTTCAGACAGTTTGTTTCTTCTTTAAAAGACGTAATAAACATAATGTTCCTTGTTTTATATTTTAAAATTTAACATGGTTAAGATTGCGTATATTTCTTGGTTAATATTAAGAGTAATTTACTAAAGAGTAATATATAAATATTATTAACTACTATGGATGACTGAAAAACTTTATGCGGGATTATCTATTTATACAAAGAGGCTAAAAACTTTAATATTTAATTGCCAAAAACTCAAAACTATACATACGTGTTTTCAATGCAATGAATATTTTTACCAGACTTATAACAGCAAAATTTTGAAAAGAAATATTACAATAATATTATTACTTGGCAACTACACTTACTCTCGCTCACACCTCGAAACTCACATTTGGCGCTTAAGTGTTCACTCTTAACATTTTCTATTCTTGCAGTTAAATTCCTTTCCCTGGTTGTAAAATTTAATATACTCGTAGTATTGTGGAAAGCCGTATAATGGATAAATAAAATGCATTATAAACATATATGAAATAAAACTAAATATATATTTAAATTTATTTGCATACATAATTATAATGTATCTAAGTATTATTGAATAGTGTTGGCATATAAAAACGTAATTTATACATATTTAAAAGTTAAATATTTAAAAAAAAAATCTACCTTTCATTTTCCTCTGTCATTGTAAGTCGTTTCATTTTCATAGTAATCGTTTATTTATTTTATATATTCCTTAATATCAACAAATAGGATACGTAGCGTATGAGCTCGGACCAAATTTTGCACAAAGATTCGACTCGAATCCGAATTGACTGATAATGGTCCACGATCGCTTGAGATAAGATCCTATTTTCGACTTTTAGAAGGACCAAAGCACTAAAGCACACAAGGCTATCATAATGTGATGATATTATAATAAATAATATAATATGTAACATCTAAGCTTATTCTTGTTTCATATTTATATACATAACTTCACGCCAAGTCCCTAGCGGGGGTCAGAGAGAACAGCGCGCAACAAGGCAATTCTGAGACACTTTACTCACTTCTTTTTCTTTTTGAATTTTTTTCATACACGCTTGTCGGTTTTTAAGGTTCCTGATATCACCTTCCTGAGAGACATGTTGAAATTGGTCATGGGGAGTGTCTTGGCTGCTCTTGATTCCTACATCTTTTTCCTTTTGTATCATATATCTGTTTAAATAATCTTGCATCGTCCATTTTTTCTTAATGTCCGAACCACCGAAGTATGCTTTTTCTTATTTTTATGCCGACACTTTTTTTGAATACAACTTCCTTCCTTAAAGCCTTGTTTTTGACGCAGTCATTGATTACGACGCCGTATTCGAGACAAAAGTCATTTGGTCAAATACTTTACATAACTTAAATTTAGTAAGACAAGCTGTACATGAGAATCGGATAGGTACAGAAGGTTTGGACCAAATTTTATTTAATATATTCAAGTGGCCCATTGAACTTTAATAGAGAAAACTTACTATTTTTATGTGCTAACTTAACCATAACACAATATCATAATGCATCTTATTCGCTGCATTGACCTTTATTACTCATGTTAAATGAATGCAAATTTCTTATTTATTTGTTTAAAATAAATAAAATTAAAATTTCCAATCTCATTCCGAAGTAATAACGGTTGAAATTGCTTCGTCGAACAGACTCATCTACGGCAAGACAAATTGAAGTCATTTCCTGCGAGGCATTTTGAAGAAACTCGGTAGCTATGTAGCTACATTGACAATTTCCTGACCGTACCTAATGGATGCTTCACCGGCTCACCTCAAGGTATACAATATCCGCTCGGACCTGTATTGTACGACATGACATGCCATTACTATCACCCTTGTTACTAATAACGGGTGTCACAGGATGTAGGAAATTGAACTCGTTGGTGCGTTGAAACATTGCAAGCTTAACACTAATTGCAAATTCATCATCATGTTTTTAATTTGGTTTGATACATTTTTATTTTTGTGGGATAAACAAACGAGTTACTTGGTGACTAGCGCCGTATTTGGACACTTGTGACCAGAGCTACACTTTAACAGTGTGTGTATATTGTCACATTTACGTTACTGACCTTTTATTTAGGGTAAGGTTGGCAATGGAATAAGAGTGTGAATGGGGTGGGGATCTACATACCTATCACACCGAACGAAATCCAATATGAGCCACTAGTTGTCGATACACTGACAGGTAGTGGTATTTCACCAGTCGAGGTGACCCATTCAAAGTGAGGTGTGTTAAAACTTTAAAAATACACCTACAATTAATTACACAGTTTATATGAAGTGTAGCAGTTCAAAAAGGCAGTTATATATTTTATATCCAACGACTCGTGAAATTAATTAAATTAAATTCAAAGGATTTCTGCAAGAGCAGCAATATGATAATATTCATACGGCTCTCGTACTGTTCCCGTGTGTCGTAAGATATATGCTAGTATGTGATTATCTCATTTATTATACATTCCACTGAGTTTCGTCATACTGAAATGCTGCATTAAGTATTAGTTATATAGTTTTCTATTATTTTTATAAGGTTTGTTTAACATTGGTAGAGCCAGGATGTTTGTTGCATGATTGGGCCGACTCGACTGCTGCAACATCACAATATGTTAGAAAATCGAAGTCAAGTAGCTTATGGGAAGTTTCGTTCAGTAAGAAATTCATCGCCCATTCTCCTCTATTCCTATTATACTCCCTAAACTAACTTATAGGCTGGCTACGTAACTGTAGTATTTTTTTTGCCACCAAGTGACACACTTGCTTGTTTGCCTCCTATGTCATAAAAAAGGAAAAGGTTTTTAGTGATAAATACCTAAAACAATTAACAACAATTAGGTAATAATATTAGGTCGGGGAAAAAGTCTTTTCGCATAACGTAGGTATAAACTTATTATAAAATTTCTTTGACTGTACTATTTGTGTCTGGCTGGTTTTGGTAACATTAAAAAGGTTACATTATAAAGAAAAGAAAAAAATAAAAAAAAGTTGTTTCCCGCTATTTTTCATTTGTTTTTCTCTCCGTAAAAATGAGTGAATCTAATGAAGAAATTCGATACATTTTAAAATTTTATTATAAAAAAGGCAAAAATGCAACTCAAGCAGTGAAAAAAATTTGTGATGTTTATGGACCTGATGCAGTGTCAGTAAGAGTAGCACAAATTTGGTTCAAACGTTTTCAGTCCGGAAATTTTGATGTTAAAGATGCACCTCGCTCTGGTCGCCCTGTTACGAATAAAATGGACGCCATTTTTGAAAGAGTGGAGCAAGATCGGCATATTAGTAGTTACGATGTAGCTGAAGAACTGGGAATTGACCACAAAACAGTTTTGACCCATTTGAAGAAAGCTGGTTATACAAAAAAACGTGCCACACGAGCTCACTCAAAGAAACTTAATGAACCGTGTACTCATTTGCGATTAATTATTGAGACGTAATGAAACCGAGCCGTTTTTGAAGAGATTGATAACTGGCGATGAAAAGTGGATCACGTACGACAAGAACGTGCGAAAAAGGTCGTGGTCGAAAGTTGGCCAGGCTTCACAGACTGTGGCCAAACCTGGCCTAACACGAAATAAGGTGATGCTGTGTGTATGGTGGGATTGGAAGGGCATTGTTCATTATGAGCTTTTACCGTCCGGCAAAACCATCGATTCTGATCTTTACTGCCAGCAACTGATGAGATTAAAGGAAGCAGTCGAGAGAAAACGGCCGGAATTGATCAACAGGAAGGGTGTGGTCTTTCATCACGATAACGCTAGACCACACACATCTTTAGCCACTCAGCAAAAATTAAGAGAGTTCGACTGGGAGGTCCTAGTGCATCCACCATATAGCCCTGACCTTGCGCCTTCAGATTTTCACCTGTTTCGGTCTCTTCAGAATTCTTTAGGTTCTGTAAGGTTGACCTCAAGAGAGGACTGCCAAAACTATTTGTCCCGTTTTTTTGATCAGAAGTCCCAAAGTTTCTACAGTAACGGGATAATGTCTCTGCCCACAAAATGGCAGAAAGTTATTCAACAAAACGGTACATATATATTGTAAATAAATGTAAATAAACTTTGAAAAAAATGTCTTGACTTTTCATACAAAAATACGAAAATACTTTTTCCCCAACCTATTAGTTATTAAGTAAACAATGACATAGATATAAGGTATTCAATCCTATGACGTATATTTAACAAGGACGTTACTGGAGTGGTTCATACGAATGTCCAAATAACATATTCATGCCTGAATATTTTAGCGAGGTTACATTAGTTCACGAAAACTTTTAAGTTTAAATTACATCTTTGTTCACGTAACATAACTTCACGCCTTTGTTACCCAAAGGTGTAGGCAGCGGCTGTTAAGCCTCCTCTCGCCGTTATGTTTACGTCCCAAATGGAATAGGTGGCGAACCTATTGCCATACCGGGCACAAAGTTTTTCAGTCATCGATTTTTATCACACATAACTTCCGAAAACAATTTCGAAAAGTCATTGGTGTGAGCCAGTGTCAGGATTCGAACCTGGACCTCCGGATCAGAAGCCGTGTGCTCGACCACTGCGCCACCGAGACTTTGTTCACGTAAGATTCTTATATTTGGCATTGCTGAGTCAAGCATGATCATGTTCCTGTATAATCGGTAGAAAAAAGAGGTTCATCTATAATTCAGACGGGACTGAGAGTCTATCTTAGAATAAAGCCTCAGAATCAAATGATATCATTCAGACATCCATAATTAGAGGTCAAACTGGTTGAATTGTAAAGCGTCACTTATAAAGTCAACTTCTGTGACAAATTTTTGAAATAATAATATTCACTGCGTAGGCTGATAATGTAACTTTGAAAAGCTAAAGTTTTACAAGTAGGTTAAAATATAATAAGGTCTCATAAAATATATGAGAAAGTGGATCACTTGGTTAAAGCGACTAGCCCTGCCCATGAATATCTGCGACACTGAGAAGATCACAATTATATTGACAACCATTAGAATTAAATTTGAACGAACTCTTAGATTTCTGGTATTTATTTACAATAATAAGAAGAAATAAATTAATTACATTATTTACAATAAATACAATTGTTACAAATCTGAAATCAAATCAAATCAGCGTTCCTAGAAGACTGGCCGCATTGCCACGCTGAATGGCAATGCTAATCCTCTGTGCGAAGAATAAACCAGCCCTCTGGTCGCAAGAGGCTTCGATCAGCCTCTTTGCAAAATCTTTGTGTGTGATTCTTTTAAGATGGCGCAGAGCGGGTCGTCCCATTGTCTCTGGAAAAATGGGTTGGTCGGTAAATTTGAGTTAGGACAGGCCAGTTTCCATGCATTTACTGCGTCAGTCTTGCATAACACTTCAGAATTACCCAGTGTATGAGTGAGAATTTTCCTGGTTAATTCTTCTGTGCTATGGACTGAAGACAGAAAAGTTACCGACTTTTCTGTCTTCAGTCCAACTTATATTGGAAATTTTTCGAATACCTAACTAAACGAACTGGTAGGGGAGATGCCTGTTTCCATGCCCGGTCGTTTAGCGATATATTAAGAATTTTACTAAGGGTGGTTTTTACAATATCATCTATTTTTTCTAAAAGTGCCGGATGTTTAAAAAATTTTGATGTTAATTTTGGTCAAGAAAAGGGTTATAGGTTAAATGAGATTAACCAACTTAGTAACTTTTCCAGCGATTACTATTTTATTGAATGCAGCAAGTCTCAATTCTTTACAATATTTAGGTAATTTATAAAATGGGAGCTATACATATAGATCCATACTTTTTCTGATTAGAGTAGTATATTAACTTACTCTGATTAGTAATTACTAATCAGACTAATTACCTTTTGTATGGCTCCCATCAAGTGTGACTTACGCATACAAAGAGTACTTTTGTCACGTCACGACTTGAAATATATAATCGTACGGTAGTGTCATTATTTTGTATTGTTTGAAGTAAGGGAAAAAACTGTCATTTTTAATAGAAACATCCCTCACTTCTGCTTTTTGAAGATAATTTTCATATTTCAGTATTGATTTAACTAATCAATGATGGGCAGCAAGTAACGTAACTTATATAATACATCTATAGCTACCCATTAGAATGATAACGTGTAAAGTGTATACACAATTTATATGGTTTTTCCAGTGTAGCTTTCTATCAATCATAATATTAGTCCTAAGAATCTCGCTAAGTTAACTTCGTCAATAGTTGATATCAAAATTAGATGCTAAAAGATGTTGGGTACAATTCATAATTACTGTTTAACTTATATCATCACATTGATTTTCAAATTACTATTATCAAACTTGTTAATGTATTAACAAGATTATTTGTATATATTTCCTCACATTTTAACGAAATTATGACGGTACTGTCATCTGCATAAAAACAAGGATTCAAATAATAAAAAAAGAAAAGCAACTCGAGGACAATGTGCTAGAGTAAGATAAGAGATCATATCAATATCGAACAAAGAGCCAAATAGACTTCAATATCAAGTTTATCCAGATTCATATTTATTTAGTTCAGAGTTCTCTAAGTCGAGTCCTGGCTCGTAACAACGAATTTCAGGCTATTTTGTGTGTTCAATATCTATGACTACAAAACTGTAACCGATGGTTTCGCCAGATATTACATTTGGGCCTAGAAAATTGACTAGAAATGCCTGAACAATATATAAAATTTGAAGATTGAGATTGTCTCATTAAGCGATGCCTACAAATAAATCATTAACTAATAAGGGAAATAATGCAGCACAACATCAGAATATAGCTAGAGTTTCATTATTTATGTGTGTAATATTATTTGAACCGTGTTCTGTTTAACAGATTTATGTCGATAATTAGGATTGGCAAAATTAATAGGTATCGAATGACGACCTCGTTGTCGACCAATTGAATATTGTTTTACACAACATCGTTAGTTTATTTCTAGTTGATTTGATGATGTTCGAACTCAGTTAGTAAACATGAAAATAATTGAATAAAGCGACTGTTGCTTGTCATAGAGAGATATTATTTGAGTAAATAAATTCCAACTTAACTTTCATACATATGGTTTTATTTCTTTACCATTAACATTGTAATATGGCAGATACTTTCCAGTAGTTAGAATAGAACCTAACGATGTATTTTTTATCTCATTCAAATAAAGGAAATAAAGGCAAGGATCTCAGTTCATAAAATCTTAAGTTTGAGTTTTAAGACACCATTTTTGTTTTAACTTCTCCAAAGTAGAGTTTCTTTTATCGAGAATTATCAAAAAGTAGTGGACCCGGCGAATTTTGTTCCGCATCAGTAATAAATAAGTCAATTTTGGATTTTCACTTATTTTTTTTCCATAATTATCATGCATGAATTATAAAACTACTCTACGTTGACACCCTGTATGTATTAAAAAAAACCGCATCCAAATCCGTTGCGTAATGTTAAAAATCCAAGCATATACGGGGACAGACAGCGGAAATTGACTTTATTGTATACTATGTAATGATACAAAAGCCAAAAACACATATTATTTAGTTTAGCAAAATTTTCTTAATTAGAAAAAGCCAACGGAATTATATGGGATTCTATCGCTTATGATATTTTGATGAGCCTTTGCTGTGTGGCGTCGGCTTAGAATACCGCCACCCCATCTCTTCCCGTGGGTGTCGTAAAAGGCGATTAAGGGAAAAGCTACAAGAATGGGCAGCAGCATTCTCTCTCAAGACAATACAGCCTACTGCGATCGCCAACCCGCCTGCCAAGCGTGGTGATTATGGCAAAAACCCCCCCTCTATGGAAGAGGCCTATGTCCAGCAGTGGACCTCAGAAGGGCTAATAATAATGATGATGATGATATTAAATACTGTTTCAATTAACATAAGTGAATTACATGAAGCGGTTGTTCAGGTTTAAAGTTCCGTAATGGGAAATTCATGATAAAATAATTCCAACATGTGAAAGATACAGCTAAGAGAGCAGTGGTTATGTTAAATGTCCAAATTATTTTAAAATGTTTCTCTGAGCCGGTACTTGCGTTATTTGAATATAAATTACATAACCTTACGCCTTTTTCTACCTGAAGTTGTAGGCAATAGGTGTTTAGCCTAGACTCGCCGTTATGTTTACGTCCCAAATGGAATAGGTTGCGAATTAATTTCGAAAAGTCATTCGTGTGAGCCAGGATTAGAACCCGCGACCTCTTGATTCAGAATCAGGGTGCTCGACCACTGGACCACCAAGACATTGCGTTATTTGAAAGAAAGTGTGACATGGCCATCGTCGACTTTTTTCACTTCCACTTTTGCATTGTATACCTGCTTAGTCAATTTTGCATGCATTTGTCATTGCATTTGCAATCTACATATTGTGCATACTTTACGTTGAGTACCTTGTAGACTAGTTAGGTCTTTCTAACTCGTCCACATAGTACTGCACTCTGTGACAGTTTTTTTTTAAGACAACTCACACGTTTTACTGATTTCCATTACTCTTGTCAGACCCGATAGATAACTCTAATAAATAAGTTAATGTTTTTTGTCACTACTTTTCAGCATTGTCGCGTGATGATAATAATAGGTTGGGGAAAAAGTATTTTCGTATTTTTGTATGAAAAGTCAAGACATTTTTTTCAAAGTTTATTTACATTTATTTACAATATATATGTACCGTTTTGTTGAATAACTTTCTGCCATTTTGTGGGCAGAGACATTATCCCGTTACTGTAGAAACTTTGGGACTTCTGATCAAAAAAACGGGACAAATAGTTTTGGCAGTCCTCTCTTGAGGTCAACCTTACAGAACCTAAAGAATTCTGAAGAGACCGAAACAGGTGAAAATCTGAAGGCGCAAGGTCAGGGCTATATGGTGGATGCACTAGGACCTCCCAGTCGAACTCTCTTAATTTTTGCTGAGTGGCTAAAGATGTGTGTGGTCTAGCGTTATCGTGATGAAAGACCACACCCTTCCTGTTGATCAATTCCGGCCGTTTTCTCTGGACTGCTTCCTTTAATCTCATCAGTTGCTGGCAGTAAAGATCAGAATCGATGGTTTTGCCGGACGGTAAAAGCTCATAATGAACAATGCCCTTCCAATCCCACCATACACACAGCATCACCTTATTTCGTGTTAGGCCAGGTTTGGCCACAGTCTGTGAAGCCTGGCCAACTTTCGACCACGACCTTTTTCGCACGTTCTTGTCGTACGTGATCCACTTTTCATCGCCAGTTATCAATCTCTTCAAAAACGGCTCGGTTTCATTACGTCTCAATAATGAATCGCAAATGAGTACACGGTTCATTAAGTTTCTTTGAGTGAGCTCGTGTGGCACCCAAATATCGAGCTTTTTTGTATAACCAGCTTTCTTCAAATGGGTCAAAACTGTTTTGTGGTCAATTCCCAGTTCTTCAGCTACATCGTCACTACTAATATGCCGATCTTGCTCCACTCTTTCAAAAATGGCGTCCATTTTATTCGTAACAGGGCGACCAGAGCCAGGTGCATCTTTAACATCAAAATTTCCGGACTGAAAACGATTGAACCAAATTTGTGCTACTCTTACTGACACTGCATCAGGTCCATAAACATCACAAATTTTTTTCACTGCTTGAGTTGCATTTTTGCCTTTTTTATAATAAAATTTTAAAATGTATTGAATTTCTTCATTAGATTCACTCATTTTTACGGAGAGAAAAACAAATGAAAAATAGCGGGAAACAACTTTTTTTTATTTTTTTCTTTTCTTTATAATGTAACCTTTTTAATGTTACCAAAACCAGCCAGACACAAATAGTACAGTCAAAGAAATTTTATAATAAGTTTATACCTACGTTATGCGAAAAGACTTTTTCCCCGACCTAATATTATCTGTGGCTCGTTGCGATTGCGTCCGTGTTTTCTTGTTCAACGGAGGCACTTTAAAACTACTTTGACTTTCACTTTAAAAAATCTTTGGTATTCTGTAAATTATGACTGTTACGTGTGATAACGCGACGTCCTTGAATATATTAATAGGTTCATAATAAAATATAATGAAGATAAAACATCGGGAGAGTGTTTTTTCTAATTTTCAGAGTTAATTTGGGTTGCGTTAATTTGGGTTGGGGTTGATTAAATTTTGTCATTTTTTCTCTCTCCTTTTTTATTTTCTTATATTTTTCTATAAGTAAGTTTTGCTTTTCTCTATGAACGTTAGATTAATATAGAAACGGTCAGCCGTTTAATTATACATAACTTTGTATGTCATCTTGTCCTGTCCTTATTCTGATAGCTTAGCAGACAAACTTCTATATGAGATGTTTCGAGTTCTTCGTAACTTTTTGGTAATCTCATTGCTTAATGTATTTTTTTATGCGATAGGAGGGCAAACGAGCATGCGTGTCACCTGATGGGAAGCAACCAACGCTGCCCACTGACACCAGCAACACATATAGTGTTACTGTTGCGTTGCCGACCTTTAAGGGTTAGGGGATGGAAAGGGATGGGTAATGGAGGGTGGTCCTCCGGGTACCTCTCTCACCGAACGAAACGCGGCATGAGCCACTTTACGTCGATATTCTGAGAGCGTCGATCAGCCTATTCATGCAGCGAACTGCTTGGCTCTACTACAGCAAAAATGTAATAATTATTAATTATAAAGAAATAACATAACATAACTTCACGCCTTTTTCTACCCGAAGTGACTATTAAGCCTCAACTCGCCGTTATGTTTAGGTCACAAATGGAATAGGTGGCGAGCCTTTTGTCATACCGGGCACAAAGTATTCAGTCATCGATATCTATCACACATAACTTTCTAAAAGAATTTTGAAAAGTCATTGGTGTGAGCCAGAATTTGAACCCGTGACCTCTGGATTCTGAAGTGAGATGCTCGACCACCGAGTCTGGAGAAATTATGTACGATTTATCACAAGATATATCATAAATATTACCTATATTTAATTCCGGCTCGGTTACAGTTATTTTTATTTCAATCGGTAAAACGAAATAAAATTCTGCCTTCGCTTTTTTATATTGAACCCGTGAAGGCATTTATACATAAATAAATAAAAAGGCTCTTTGTATAAAAGTCATTATAGCCCAATTTCAATACGTAATGAAAATATCCGACCGCAACAAATGTTCAACTGATTTAAACAAAGAACAATAAATATAACTGTAATTTGTACAAATTCCTAAATGGATAAATAAAGGTAAATTTATTTTAAACTTTTGAACACCGTGATGAAATATTAATGGACAAAATTGTTAAGTCCCGTTCGGCGAACGGTCCCATCGCCGGATCAGGCTGAAAGGATTTAAGTTTCACAGGAGAGAGCATTTTAGCATAAAGATTATGGCGGCATCTCGGTATAATTCTGTTTTGGAATTCGATCAAATAATTTTATAGATATATACATAGCTGTTACTATATTTGTTGGGATTACTATTAGTACAATTGATGTTGCAACTGCATATGAGAGTAAAACTATTTATTATCATTACATAGTATAAAATAAAGACGCCTTCCGCTGTCTATCCACTTATATGCATATATATTTGAAACTCCGCAACGGATTTTGTCAACAGGGTGGCTTGTATGTATAATTAATGTATGATGTAGTAAAGAAAAAGTTCAAAATTTCCTTATATATTATTTTTGATGCGGAACAAAGTGTGCCAAGTCAATTAGTATTCTTAAAAATGAAAAAAGGAACATGAAGAAGAAGCTAATGTTACATGCAGAGTGATGAGAATAATTGTGGATGGACATATCAGCGGAAGAAGAGCGAAAAGGAGATGGAGACATAGACTGCGTAAGAGCTGATATGGGCATGAACGATATAAGCGTGGTGATGACAAGTGGGTGGTGGTAACGATAGAAGAAAATAATAAACGATGATTTATTGTGTCAAAGCTGTCGAAGTGTAGGCTTGGGGCAGAAAAATGATGAACCGCTCAGCATAAAGCCTACTTTATGGTGAGCGATTGATTTCGGTGATTCCAGTCTATTTTTAAAAATTTCTAAATTTATTTTAAACTTATTCATAAATACCTATATTTAAGAAAAAAATTCAAAATTTCCTTTAAACTTTTTCTTAAATACCTATATTTAGGAAAAAGGTCTTTTATATCGATATCCACCCACCTTTCGGTGCATATTTATAAACAGGTATATTTTAATTTTACTCACACTAATAATAGGCTTGAAAAAAAATTTGAATAAAATAGAATTTTTGTTTGAGAGTGAGTTACAAAATTTCATTGAACTGTGTGTCAATTAATGTATGTGTAATTTTTGTAAATTATTTCGATAGGTACATGGGCTTAATATTACTTGAATGAATCCTCTCGGTCTAAGAAGATTTTTTATGAACTCTGTACTCATATAATCCATTCAAGTAATATTAATTACTCGAATGAATCCTCTCGGTATAAGAAGATTTTTTATGAACTCTGTAGTTAAAGCAGGTTAAAGCATCAGTTATGCTGGGTACGTAATTTCGAATAACGCTGGACTTGCTAATTTTCTATAACAGAAACATGTTCTTCGAGCCCGAAGGTCAGACGACCTCTGAAAGGCTGCTGGAAAAGACTGGATGCGGAAAGCAGAGAATCGGATGTTGTGACGCAAATTGTCAGAGGGGATTATGTCCAGCAGTGGACTGCAACAGGCTAACGATGAACTATTTCCTTTGGTATGTTTGATTTTGAAGCAAAAATGTTTAATTAAAATCAGTCATTATAATGCTAAAAATAAGAATCTATTTATAACTAAAAATAAAGTGAAAAATGTAGGAAGCTCTCGTAACTTCATCTCTTGTTGTATACTTAACGACGTCGAGTGTCTCAAACGCGTCAGGGTTAAAAGCTCGCTTCGTTAAAATATACTTAACGTCAGAATGTTTACGAGATGGTTGGTAGAACTTGAAAAATACATTAAAAATTTTAACGTTAAATTTTCAAATATTGAAACAAGTTTTAATTCTCAACTATTAACAAATGTAAAGGTCAATGTTGTATGCAGCAAGTATGTACTTTGTTGCCTTAATGACTTTAACAAAATGACTTTAACAAAAATAAGTCATTTACGTATTTTGTTTTATGATTTTGATGTATACAAAATAATGAAAAGGATAGGTTCTAGAAATCATGTCGTGTTAATATAAGTGCAAAATCAAGTTGGTAAAATTAAAAAAATTGAAACTACGTTAATATGCAAAATCTGTAATAATCGCGTACAAACCGGAACAGTGTTTTATATATATATTTTTTTTTTTTTGGGAAAGGAGCAATTGAGTTTGTGGATATTTTCAAAACTGAGAGAACTTTAAGATACTAAATGGAAGGGAATACGGAAGGGTGAGCCGCTAGATACCTCTATTATCGAACAAACTGTAGCTTGAACCACTTTAAGTTGATTTTCTAAGAAGTCGTGGTATTTTACTAGTCGAGCCGGTACATTGACGCTAACTGGGTGTCCCTACTACTCTAAAAGATTGAAATTGATTGATTCTAATAAAGAACTGTTGATGAAATTGGTTTTTAATCAACATATCACAATCACAATTTTGTTGTCGATACATTTAAATGAAATTGTAGGGTCTCTTTGTAATATTGAATTAACTGCTTTTGAACATTCATATTTAAACACATACGAGAAAAAATAACATATTTTTTACAGTTTTTATTTGATTGTCTATCTGTTATTTTCCTGTTAATCTCTGAAATGGCCGGACCTAAAATGGCTGGTAACTGATATAGTAAAGAGTAACATAGGCTATTTTTTTTAGAAAATATGTATTGCTTTTGAAGCGAAATAAAGATCGTTTGACCATCTTCTTTTAAATTGACGTGTTTTAAACATTATGTAAATTAGGCATATACCTAAGATAGTAATATAATAGTCATGTAGTATAGAGCCAAGCATTTCGCTGCATGAATAGGCCGGCTCGAACGGTTAAATACCACGACCTCTCAGAGTAAGTGAGACCGACGTAAAGTGGCTCATGCCGCGTTTCGTTTGGTGAGAGAGGTACCCGGAGGCCCACCCCCCTTCCCCATCCTTTCCTATCCCCGATCCCTTAAAGGTTGGCAATGCAACAGTAACACTATATGTGTTTCTGGTGTCCATGAGCGGCGTTGGTTGCTTACCATCAGGTGACACGCCTGCTCGTTTGCCCTCCTATCCCATAAAAAAAACATAGATAACGTAATTATACTATATAATTATTAAG
Organism: Euproctis similis; assembly: GCA_905147225.2. Taxonomy (NCBI): domain Eukaryota; kingdom Metazoa; phylum Arthropoda; class Insecta; order Lepidoptera; family Erebidae; genus Euproctis; species Euproctis similis. The sequence continues at coordinate 13,507,823 of LR990108.1, read as the reverse complement.
GTTTTATGTTATTACCTTAATCACATTTAATATAACAGAACTATTAATCTCACTCAGAAATTCCTCTCATAAGGCTTCTCTCTATCGCGTTAAATAAGTTTATTAATATATATTTTTAAAATATATTAAATTAAACTTAAACTGGAAATGGACTGGACTGTTAATTCAATTTTCAGCCTTTGTTAATTTTTTCCTGTCCTGTTCCTGCGTATTTTTAAAAAAAAAATTTGTATAGTGTAAAACCTGAATTTGTGCAGCTGGCTGTTAACAAATGTACTTTTCCACATCAATTTTCTGAAATTGATTTTATCTCATCATTTTATTGCTCTTTTTGTAAGCTTTAGATTGTACATCAAACTACTTTGTACTATTGTACAGCAAATTGTACATCCATTTCTCCTAACACCTAAACTAACCTAACACAGAAATGGATGTACAATTTCATGGTGATTTAACGTTCCAAAAATAGATTTTTGTTTCACATTTGTTTTATTTTGAGATGTTAAATTATATCAGCGCTTTCACGAAACTCAGTACTAGAATTAAATTTTATTACTAATTTTGTTACTGATATATATTTTTCATATTCCTGCCCGTGTTCCTATCAGTTGCGGTCGGCACAATCATGCGCTTCTTCCTCACTTATACTCTTCTTAATCATGTCGTCTTTCACACAATCCATCCATGTTTTCTTAGCTCTTCCTCTTCTCTTATTTCCCTCTAAATTCAGGTTTTATTATCCTTTTGAGGACATGTGTCATGTCCACATTACATGCTCATACCACGCGAGGATATTCTTTTATCCTCTCAGTTATTGGGCTGAACTTGTAACTTTAAAGCATCCTCTTTCATTCAGTATTTTATCAATTCTTCTTTCACGCATCTCAGTAACTGTATATATTGCTAAAAGAAAATTCTCCGTCATAGTCTGTAGACGCCTTTAGCAGGCGTATGATCTCATTTAGTCACGCTAAACGTCAACTCTGTATTGTTAAGTTAAATTAATGTTTATAATGTCAGCAAAAGCAATATTAATTGCTCCTTGTTCTGCTAAATAGTCACATTTTGTCTGATAACTGCACCATCGTTAATTCATACTGTGTTTATAACAACTTTAATAGCTGTAATTTGTGTATTTTTTGATTAATTGTTACTTTAATCTCTACACATATAAATAAATAAAAATTGTAAAATTAAAATTACAGCATTCACTAATATGTTAGTAAGCAATTCTGATTCTATTCATAAAGTGTGAATATCCTATTCGTTTATTCCACATTTATTTTTAAATTGTATATGAGTGGCTTTCTTAGAGAATATAATATTATATGTTTTAACATTTTTAATTCGAACGAATACAGCGCTTGAATAACTCACCATAAATTGCCGAGTGTACGCCGCGCCCGCCGGTCCTATGTTAAAATTAAATTTTTGCGAACGTGCACCGCGTTTTCAGGCAACAATCCGGTTCAAAGTTTTGCTTCTATTCATATTGCGAAGTTTTGTGTACAACGTTACCACGTATCAGGTATAAAAACAAGCGCTTTGTAATAAAAAAAATCACCACTATATAAATGAGGCTGATAAAAAAAAAATCTTTTATCACGCATAATATAAGCACTTTCAAATATTAGTTTTTATAAGTTTAACCTTTTATTTTTATGTATGTATGTAGCTTTTTTTCGCATCGGCGATTAAGCCTCAACTCGCTAGATTTTGTCTGCCCTAAAAGTAGGCGATGGAACTTGTTACGATTTGTTTTCTAGAATCATATATTTGAATGAGAGGAAAACCAAAGTTATGGTGTTTGAAAGTGAAGAAACGAGAAGAAAAAAGAAGCGAGAGGGGTGAGTAAGAATATATACCAATGGCGTTCGCTGCCTACCCCGCAAGGATGGATGGAGTTTTACATGTTTATCAATTATATTAGAATGTTTCTTAGTAAATATTATATAATATAATTATTATACTTGAGATATAAGTGTCTAAAATAAACCTAATTCATCACAACATCGGCTAACCGTTAAGAGTAGGTAATAATACTCTCGTCTCTTAATAAGACGGATTTGGGTTCAGCTTAATATTTAATGTCTGCTCCTTATATTACGTTTCGTTTAGCTGTTTATATCAACGTAAGAAAACTTACCAAATATATATTATAATAATATGATTTGTTATTGAATCTTTAATCTTTCTTATTGATAGAGTTAGTGTAATAATTCAAAAAGAAACGCTGGACAAAAAATTCACAAAAATATGTTTGATAAATATTAACTAACATAACCTAACTTTACACCTTTTATTACCCGAACGTGTAGGCAGCGGCTGTTAAGCCTCGTCGGTGGCGAACCTATTGCCATACCGGGCACAAAGGTTTTAGAATATTAGTTTAGTTATTTAGTTATTTATTTAGTTTTTTCATCGATATTTAGCACACATAACTTCCGAAAACAATTTTGAAAAGTCATTGGTGTGAGCCAGTGTCTGGAATCGAACCCGGACCTCTGGATCAGAAGCCGTGTGCTTGACCACTGAGCCACAACTAAAACTATAAAATTTATATTTTTACACTATATAAAATAATATCATTTCGATTAATAATTTTATTATCATATCTGCTTGGGTTTTTTAAACAGTGACTAGATTAAATGCACTATTAACTATTAATACAGTGAGCTATGTACTTGGTTATTAATGATCCAAATCAGTGGAAGAATTATGAAAATACAAAGATTCAATTAAAAGATATTATGGCAGAGTGAAATTCAATGGGTAAGCTAGTTTCACATATAAAAGAATTTCCTAACCTAAATCCTACTACTTAACAGCTCTTGCAGAATTGTTTTTATTAGCTTTTTATTAGCTTCACCTGTATGTTTGTTTGTAGGTTTGTATGTTTGTATGTTTGTATGTTTGTATGTTTGTATGTTTGTATGTTTGTTTGTAACCGACTTCTTTTTAGTGTTCATAGTTCACTTCTCGCACCACCATCTAGTGGCAATCAGCGGAAAGTCTACGTTATCCACTTGAAACGAGTTCCTTGTATAAGTCACAGATGGCGCTATTAACGCGCTTGTTATGGAAAACCGAACTAAAAAATATAAAATAAATAATAGTTTAAAAAAACTAAAAAACACGCTTTTTATAGAAAACCGAACTAAAAAATAGAAAAATAAAAAAAATATATTTTATTTTAAAAAAAGCGTGGGGTGCATGGTGTCAATAGTTATAAATATTTTATTGACAGATATGAGTAGAGTGATTATCATTTCGATAATATCTTAAAAAGCACCCCACGCTTTTTTTAAAATAAAATATATTTTTTTTATTTTTCTATTTTTTAGTTCGGTTTTCTATAAAAAGCGTGTTTTTTAGTTTTTTTAAACTATTATTTATTTATTTTACATCTCATATAATTAATTTCATGAGTACTTACACTGAAAACGTCGTTCATTACGTTAGTCTGCGAGTGAATTTCTTAGTCACAACATTTTGCTGTATGTGGTACAGTCGGACAAAATCTCTAAAAGCTATTTGGTATAAAAATATTAAACTACATTTTAAATTATTAGGATTATTTTTCTTAACTTCATCTATACATATAAATAAAATTGAAGTGTCTGTTTGTAAAATTGAAATAACCGCTTTTTATTGCGTGCGTATGAATACACCTGTTACTTGTTTTTATTTCGTTTGTCTGTCTATCTGTTTGTTGGAAATTTTAGTGACTGGTAGCTTATGTAATTAGAATGATGTTCTATTTTAGAAAGAAACTTCTATTTATTACATCTGGGACGAAACAAAAGTTCATCCAGTCAGGTAGCTCTTGATAATAAAAAAATATACATGTTTGTCTATGTAAGATAAAATATAAAACGTGACTCTACCTACTTGCGAGTGCGTTAAGTTATAAATGTATTTATTTTTATGACACAAATAACGTCCCGGTAATGTGAAATATTGACAAAATAAAAGCTAATGTGGCTAATGTATGTTTTTATAGGGTTTCACCATTTTTTACGTTAAAGTGGATCTATACATTGTCGCTGATATTCGCATAAAATTTGAAGTATTTTAATATAATAATTCAACTATATTATTTTATTTCTAACACAATATATATAGCACCCTCTAATTTTAGGATCGAACAGCTGAGAAGAAACATGAATGTTTTTATGTACATCTGTCGTACCCGAAGGTGTTGAAAAAACCGAAAAAAATAAATTTGATCCAAACCCGAGACTAACAAACCACTGATGCGATGCTTATAAGGCATACCTTACTTTGGGTAATTAGATTATGTGTGCACATTAGGTTTTTTTTATGGGATAGGAGGGCAAACGAGCAGGCGTGTCACCTGATGGTAAGCAACCAATGCTGCCCATGGACACCAGCAACACATATAGTGTTACTGTTGCGTTCTTTAAGGGATAGGGGATAGGAAAGGATAGGAAAGCCGGGCGGGCCTCCGGGTACCTCTCTCACCGAACGAAACGCGGCATGAGCCACTTTACGTCGGTCTTCTGAGAGGTCGTGGTATTTCACCGCTCTAGCCGGTGCAAATTAAAGAATTTGGAAGGAATGAATGACGAATTTATTTATTTAAAACGTTATTATTTTTCTTGCTGACTGTACTCTTGAGTACGTCGTGAAAGTCACGTAGCCGGGAAATTTTCACTCTCTTATCTCTTGCACATTTCTGCATGAATTTGTAGTCACACATGTGAACCGACTAAACATACTTCGCCAAAAGCGCGACAGAACGTGATGTGGGTACAAGGTTATATTTATATAATTTATTTATACTAGCGGTTGGCTGCTACACAGACAGAAACTAGATTTTTTTTTAAATATATTAAAACCACACAGTAAATATTTCCAAAAATCAAACCTAAAAAGGTCATGAAGCTTTTTGAAGCCTTCATTATTATACTAGCTATAACCCGCTGCTTCGCTCGCATTCAAGTCATTATATAAGTATCAAAAATCATCACCATAGAAAAGAAATAACAATTTTATAAGACAAAAATGCCGAGTATTAATGTAGGATATTTTTGTAGATTATATTATAAGATTTTTCTTTCGGGTGCAAATTTATATAAATTAAAGAAAGAAAGAAAAAAAAAGGACCCTATGTTACTTCTAATACCTCCATAAATCTGTGCACAAAGTTTCATCATGATCAAACAAACTTACATTCACATTTATATATTTATTTATTTTTTTATGGGATAGGCAGGCAAACGAGCAAGCGTGGCACCTGATGATAAGGACCTGCGCTGCCAATGGACACCAGCAACACATATAGTGTTACCATTGCGTTGCCGACGCCCAAGGTAGTGGGATAGGAACGGATGGGAAAGAGGGGTGGGCCTCCGGGTACCTATCCCACCGAACGAAACGCGCCATGAGCCACTTTACGTCAATTTTCTGAGAGGTCGTGGTATTTCACCGGTTGAGCCGGCCTGGTTGTTATAGTTCAATTTGGTATAGTGTTTGTAAAATATATATATGTACATGTATTTTATATCTTATTGTTTGATAAACCTGCAGGCTTAAAAAAGTTTTTTCACATATTATTAATCAGAGTAATAAATTTACTAATGATGTTCCAATATGAAGAATTTAAATGATTTAATAATAAAAAACCATCAAAGAAACTAATTCTTTATTTATCACAATTAATCTTCATCCCACGTCAAGTCGCGGCACAGCCGTTACATACTTTCTTCGAAAGGATTTATGGTAATATTGACCCCTGCCTGGTTTATCCAAGAGATTTCTTAATATTCAATTATAAAGATTTAATGTCTCGGTGGTCCAGTGGTCGAGCACCCCGCTTCTGAATCCAGAGGTCGCGACTTTTGGAAAGTTATGTGTGATACATATCGATAACTGAAAACTTTGGGCCCGGTATGGCAATAGGTTCGCCACCCATTCCATTTGGGACGTAAATATAACGGCGAGACGAGGCTTAACAGCCGCTGCCTTTATCTTTGGGTGGAAAAAGGTGTGAAGTTAGGTTATGTTATGTTATTGATAACTACGATCACGCATCTCAATTGGAAACGTATTTTACCCCTTAACATTACTAAACATAAATAGCGGTTCCAGAGAAGCAATATGGAAATTGAAATCCATGTTTTGATAGGGTATCTCTCTAGGCTCTTAAAGGCTTCGAAGAAGGTCTTAGTTTAAAGTATAAATTATGGCTACTTACTTATTTCGTAGTATTTTACGACTCAACAGCTACATATTTCTACGTAGGTATTAAATATGGGTAAATAGAGCATTAAATTTGGCATTTGATAAAATTAAAATAAATAATTGTCCCGGCGGGGCAGTGGTCGGGCACGCCGCTTCTAAATCCAGAGGTCGCGGGTTCGAATCCTGGCTCCAATGACTTTTGGAAATTATTTTCGAAAGTTACGTGTCAGAGATGTCGATGATTAAAAACGTTGTGCCCGATATGGCAAGAAGTTCGCCACCTAGTCCATTTGGGACGTAAACATAACTACGAGTCGAGACTTAATATCCTATGCCTACACCTTCGGGGAAAAAACACGTGAACTTATATTATGTAAAATAACCTAAATGTAAATTGTTCACTTGTTATTCTCAATTCTAGTAGTACGAAACGAGATAATTGACTTTTAAAACCTAAGTTAAAATCTGACTTTCCATAACATTGAAAGAATCTCAAATTACATTTTTATTATTCCCGTCACTCCCAGTTCTTGTAATATGAGATGAGATAATGGAGTTAGGTTAACAATCAAGTATTTTTATAATGAATCAGTTATTTTATTTTTCTGTACATTATTTATGTACCTTAGAAGTAAAACTAATTATAAAAGCACTACAGACTAAATATCTTAAATACGAAAATGTTTTAAATTTTCATATTATTTTGTTATTTTCATTTGCAATGAAATTAACAAAGTTATAGTTTTAATTCTTTAATAATAATTACGATCATTCTATTAAATAGTCTCTTTGCGGGGTTAAAATCAGCTAACTGTAATATTCCATTGTATGTTACCGTTATAGATTGTAACAGCTCATTGTTATCCCTTAAATATTTAATTCCAAGTTTCACTATAAGTAAAGAAATATTTTATATTATAAATAGGAAAGACAGTATACCATTTAATAAACTTTATCTTTTTAATATAGGTCTTCTATTTTTCGACGATGTAAGGCTTTGAAAATAGCGGATTACTATACAAGAGATTCAGGAAGCAAGTCTACTGGACCTGCTTCCTGAATCTCTATCAGCTTCGCTGTATTACTATATTCAATATCCCTAAGGATTTCGGTTACTGTCAGCATAAATAAAAGGCAGGTAAGTAAGTTCGCTAGGCCTTATCAATATTTTATCTCAGTAAAAATATAGAATATTGCTTTTGAGGGAGTTCCTTTATATTTATCGATATTTCGGAAAAATTCTAAATCTTATATCTTTAAACGAGCAATTCTTGTATATATATATGTATATATATATGTATATTAATTGGAACTCGGAATCGGCTCCAACGATTTTCATGAAATTTAGTATATAGGGGGTTTCGGGGGCGATAAATCGATCTAGCTAGGAATCATTTTTAGAAAATTTCATTTTATCGTGTTTTATCGATAATCAACTTAAACATCAACTTACTTTTTGGAATTCCTGACATCTATTGGCGAATGCTATAATTATTTTAAATTGTGAGCAACTAACTTGCTTTAACGACAACAACACTAAAGCTATTCCAGCAGATGGCGTTGTTTATAAAAAAAAAGAAAATACCGAGCAAAGCTCGGTCATCCAGATATTTATATTAATACGTCGAAGTTATAAATTATTTCTTTTGGGGAACACAATGCTATTGATGCAGAATATATCCTACCTAAATGGCTATCTTATGGGCTTAAAATGCTTGGTAATGTTTCCAAATTAAAGGGTATTTAGGCCTTCATAGTCAGTGTAGCCACCACTGTGTGTCTATTATAATTCAATATATGTTTCAAATGTATTTAGTACTGTTTCCTTGAAGGTTGGAAGATCAAATCGCCGCGATGCGTGATTACGCTTCTGTGCATGCTTGTCCGTAATAAAAAATATCAAGGCCCTAAGAAATAGTTTCATTTTTCACAAAAAGTTTTATTATTAAAATTTGCAGATTATTAATATCGGTCTAGTCACGCAAATCGCTGCATGTAAGAGCCGTGTAAAATGACTCATACCGCGTTTCATTCAATTAACTTCCTAACCTATCCCATCCTAAGGGATGGCAATGCAACTATGACCCTCTTGGTATTGTTCTATGTCCATGGGCGAAGCTAGTCGTTTACCATTAGATGACAAGCATGTTCGATTGCCCTCTTTTCCCATGAAAAGGTTATAAACGTTTATTAGCTGATAATATATCATTTTCTTTATTTCCAAATTTGTCTTATTATTAGTAACATAACATAACTTCACGCCCTTTTCTATCCGAAGGCTGTTAAACCTCGACTAGCCGTTATGTTTTCGTCCCAAACAGATTAGGTGGCGAACCTATTCCTATACTGGGCACAAAGTTTTCAGTCATCGATATTTATAACACATAACTTTCGTAAATAATTTCGAAAAGTCATTGGTGTAAGCCAGGATTCGAACCTGCGACTACTTGATTCAGAAGCGGGGTGCTCGACCACTGGACCATGGAGACTTATACTGACCTTAATATTATTATTTTACTTATATTCAAATAAACTTAAAAGATTTCAAACAAAACTAAAAACTATATGTGAAATACTTGCAGTAAATGAAATTCCTTTAATTAGTACGGTAATAAAAAGTATCTCGTTAGCTAGCTTTCTAATCTTACATGAGAAAGGCTGCAAGAAATTCAGACAGCGTCGCTTCTTAGTTAAACTTTAAAAATTACTATTTCTAAAATATACTTTCAGGCTTATAGTACTCGAAACTATATAGGTCTTTGCCGCGTCTCGCCTTATTATATAGTTGGTTCTATGAAATAAGTGGCCTGTATAATACCATACAGCAGATTATTTCGACAATCATCACGTCTATATCAAGACTCGTACCCATGATCTCTCAAACTGAATTTCAGGCGTTAAGCCACGCGGATATTCTAAGAGACATCCAAAATTATTGAGAGATAGAATGAAAAAATGCGGGCTTTGGACAAGTATTTTTTCCAGCTTTATGGCGTAGTTAATCTGTAAATTGAAGAAAGTGTAGGGGTTACAACTACATACGAATGCATATGTGTGCATATATGTGTAGCGTCAGCTATTATATTTATATAGTATGTAGCAATGCATGGTACGGTCACTTCGGTCAGGCAAGCACCGGGAATAAACGTCAATTAAGTAATCTGTGTTTTCCTTTATATCCAAGCCATCGCCAATACAACGACATATACCTAAAGTGGTGACCCCGACCGAAAGAAAAACTTGAACATCCAGACTTTAGCAACATGGCCATTCCGAAACCAGAGATCACAGAACTGGCTACCGTCACAGTATCCTCGCGTATACCGGAATTCTGGTGCGACCAACCTCGCCTATGGTTTGTGCAGTGCGAGGCTGTCTTGCGTCCTCAGAAATTAAGCGATGAGGCCAGATTTCATTTGGTTGTCACGAAGCTCGGAAAAGAAGTCATACAGCAGGTTAGTGACATCCTCCTGAAGCCTCCCGAAGAAAAGAAATTTGAAGCCTTGAAAATGCGACTTTTAACTGTGTATGAAGAGTCCGAGATGCGACAATTTCAAAAACTACTGAGTGAAATGGAATTGGGTGAGCAGAAGCCGTCTCAGCTTTTACGCCGCATGAAAGACTTGGCGAGAGACAAGATACCTGATGAGACGCTTAGGATTTTATGGCAAGGGCACCTTCCATCTGCAGTGCGCGCCGTGCTTTCCGTGACAGACGTCAACGATTTGGAAAACCTCGCTGTCGTCGCCGACAAGATTGTGGAGACTTCAAAACCATTACAAGTCGCCGAAGTCACTCAGCACGAAACAAGAACAGCTTCAGAAATGGATAAACTAATGTTACAAATATCGAAGCTTACTTGTGAGGTGGCAGAGTTGAAAAGATCACAAACAAGATTTGCACCCTGGCGGAATCGTTCAAGATCAACGTCGAGACATCGTAGCCGTGACCCATCTGCCCCTCGTCGCACTCCGGAGAGTTCTGACTGGCTGTGTTTCTACCATAACCGGTTCCGCGCGAGGGCTAAAAAGTGCATAGAACCTTGCGCTTGGAAGACACACCAGGGAAACTAGCACAGGCGCAGACACAGGCGGATCTCTGTGCCATCACACCATGTCGCCGCCTACGCATCAAGGATTCAAATTCAGGTTTCTATTTTTTAATTGATACAGGTGCTAACGTCTCAGTTCTGCCAGTCTCAAACGTGTATAAAGCGCGCGAATGTAGTGACTATAAGTTATTCGCAGCAAACGGGACAGAAATTAAAACTTATGGTGTTAGATCATTAATTTTAAATTTAAATTTACGAAGGCCATATCGGTGGGATTTTGTGATAGCGGACGTCAAACAGGCCATATTAGGGGCTGATTTTTTGTGTCACCATAAGCTTCTGGTTGACGTCAACGCACGAAAACTTATCGATCAGGTCACAGATTTGAACATTGTAACATCTATTGTAAATATAAGCGAACCTTCTGTACTGACAGTTAGCATTGACCACCCCTATCACAAACTTTTATCTAAATATCCGAATTTAACTAAACCTATATCATTTGTGGACCCCCTACTGACTACAGTTCAACATTACATTGAAACAACGGGTCCGCCGGTTTTTGCCAGAGCTAGGCCACTTCCACCTGCTAGGTACAAACGTGTTAAGGAAGAATTTCAAAAAATGTTAGAGTTAGGTATATGTCGTCCTTCAAAAAGTGCTTGGTCAAGTCCTTTACACATTGTAGAGAAGAAAAACGGCGATATTAGGCCATGCGGAGATTACCGACGACTTAACGCGATAACAAAGCCCGATAGGTATCCAATACCGCGTTTACAAGATTTTACCTACCTTTTAGCTGGCAAGAAAATACTGTCCAAAATTGATATCAATAGAGCCTATCATTTTATTCAAACAGCCCCATGTGACGTAGAGAAAACTGCCATAATAACACCGTTTGGGCTATACGAGTTTCCTAGAATGACTTTCGGCTTACGTAACGCAGCCCAGTCATTCCAGCGTTTTATGGACACAGTTTTCCAAGGTCTCGATTTCGTGTATAATTATATTGACGACGCGCTGATAGCCAGCGAAAATGAAATTCAACACTTCAAAGATCTCGACATAGTATTTCAAAGGTTAAGTCAGTACGGTATAACAATAAATCTTTCGAAATGTGTTTTCGGTCAAACTTCATTGGAGTACTTAGGTTTTCATGTATCAGCTCAAGGAGTTCGCCCTACGGAGGACAAGGTCAAGGCTATCCTCGACTACCCGAAGCCCGAAACAGTTGAGGAGCTGCGCAGATTTACAGGTATGGTAAATTTCTATCGTTCTCATTTGCCAAACGCAGCTTCGTATCAGTCCTTATTTAACAAGTATCTTGGTAGTTCAAAAAAGAAAGACAAAAGTAAAATTGAATGGAATGAGTCAGCAAGTCATGCGTTCGAACAATGTAAGTTAGGTCTTAAAAAGGCCGCTACGTTGTCGCATCCAAGAATTGACACGACGCTCGCTTTGATGACAGATGCTTCTGATTCCTGTATAGGCGCAGTGCTACAGCAAGAAGTTAATGGCGTTTGGGAACCGTTGGGTTACTTCTCTAAGAAATTAACCACAGCTCAGCAAAAATATTCTACTTACGATCGTGAGTTATTGGCCATTTACATGGCAATAAAACACTTTCGTAAACTTTTCGAGGGACGCCGTATCACCGTATACACCGATCATAAGCCGTTAACATACGCATTCTCGAAATTAGGCAAAGATTCAAACGAAACACCGCGACGAATTAGACATTTAATGTACGTCAGCGAATTCACAACCGACATACGTTATATAAGCGGACATAGCAACACAGTAGCAGATTCATTATCACGTGTTGACACAATTTACTGTCCCACGATTCTTGACTACGAGAGAATCGCTGAGTTGCAAGAACGTGACAATTATATACAACAATCACAAGCTGATGCAACTTGTAATACATTTAAAAAGATATATTTACCTACTTGCAATAAACAAATTTATTGCGACATATCTACAAAAAATGCAAGGCCATATATTCCTAAAGAATTTAGACGTATTGCATTTGAAAGTATTCATAATATTAGTCATCCCGGTATCCGTGCCACGCGAAAATTAGTATGCGAAAAATTTTTTTGGCCTAACATGAATACAGATATTAATAATTGGTCTAAAACTTGTATTAATTGTCAAAAAGCTAAAGTTAATCGTCACACTTATTCAAAATTAGGCCAATTCCCAGAAGCTAATCGTTTTGAGCATATTCATATTGATTTAGTTGGTCCCCTGCCAATATCTCAAGATGGATACAAGTATTGTTTGACGATTATCGATCGATGCACGCGTTGGCCGGAAGCTTTTCCATTAAAGGATATTCATGCTGAGACTGTTGCAAAAGTATTATATACTGACTGGATTTGTCGCTATGGATGTCCAGTAAAATTGACAAGCGACCAAGGTCGTCAATTTGAAAGTTCCCTATTTCAACAGCTCATGAAATTTTTAGGTATTAATAAGATACGCACCACGGCCTATCACCCGCAGGCAAACGCAGCAGTCGAGCGCTTGCATAGAAGCTTGAAAGCAGCTCTTATGGCTCGTTTGAACGGTAAGTCATGGGTAAGCGAGTTGCCCACTGTGTTATTAGGTCTTCGCGCAGCATACCGCAGCGACAATGGAGTATCAGCCGCTGAACTAACCTTTGGTCGTACTTTACGTCTACCAGGTGATTTCTACGACCAAACCAAGGTGAGTATATCGGAACCACATGTTTTATTAAAGCAAATACAAGAAAACATAAGTAGTCTTAGGCCGATACCGAAACCACATGCAAATTCACGTTCGTTTTTTGTTCACCCCGATTTACTTAAATCAGATTTTGTGTTCATTAGGGATGATACAGTCCGTAAATGTTTAAAACCCCCGTATGACGGTCCGTACCGTGTACTACGCAGAGAATCTAAGTTTTACACTGTACAGTTATCCGGTAGGCAAGTAAATGTTTCTATTGACCGACTTAAACCAGCCTACATTTTAAACGAACATACAGATATGACCGCCAGTACAGATTGTCCGAAAGAGCATGTATCAAGTAATGACACGGGAATCGAACCCCCTATCATTACTCGTACTACACGTAGTGGCCGAGTCGTTAAGCCACCTGTAAGATTTTCTTAGGATTGTGTTCAGTGTGAGCGAGTGCGAGGATAAGCGATGCAATATCTTATATATTATTATCTTCTACATAAACATAACTCGGTAAAGCTAGTAATAAACGTAGCACAGATTTTTATCGCATTCACTGTGACATTAGTTTTAAAGAACATACAAAGTAGGTTAACAAGTCATCAATTTATTGTCTTTATATACAACGTAGATTTTTATTTTACATTATTTTTATTGTGTTATTAAATGTTTAATTATACAACTCTATAAAATGGGTAAATCATACAGTAAAGAGGAAGAGATTATTATTGCGCAAAACGGTGCTAATAATGCAGATAATAGTTCATTGGAACAGAAAATCCAAATTCATGGCATAGCTATAGCAGTGATTGCATTGATAACATTTATCGTAACTTTGTGTATAGCATTAAAAAGGTGTCACAAAGGTACCAAGAAATGGGCACAAAAGGAGCTAGCTGCTGCAGTGTCGTTGAGTCAGGTTGACAAAACTGGTCAACAACCAGCAACCATTTCATATGAATAAAAAGTGTTAAATTTTAAATTAATTGTAAAATGTGTTCTAATCAAAGTTTAATGTATGTTGTGTTGTTCCCACGTTGATATTCTATATCGACACCTGCAAAACAGTATACGTCCGCACTTCGTGTTAATTTTATAAAACAATTGTCTTCTCATGTTTCATATTGCAAGCTTGCACGCTTGCCTATTTGTACTTTTATGTGTTTTGATATTTATTTAGCATGTCAACATTATAGTTTAGAATAACATGTTTCTTTTTTATTGTATTTGTACTTGTATTTTATATTAATTTTTTTTCTCAAAAGGGGAGGAATGTTGTAGGGGTTACAACTACATACGAATGCATATGTGTGCATATATGTGTAGCGTCAGCTATTATATTTATATAGTATGTAGCAATGCATGGTACGGTCACTTCGGTCCGGCAAGCACCGGGAATAAACGTCAATTAAGTAATCTGTGTTTTCCTTATATATCCAAGTCATCGCCCATACAACGACATATACCTAAAAAAGTAAAGTTTAGCTGAATATTTTTTTTATGGGATAGGAGGGCAAACGAGCAGGCGTGTCACCTGATGTTAAGTGACCAACGCCGCCCATGGACACCTGCAACACATATAGTGTTACAGTTGCGTTGCCAAACTTTAAAGGAGTAGGATAGGAAGGGATGGGGAAGGGGGATGGGCCTCCGGGTACCTCTCTCACCGAACGAAACGCGGCATGAGCCACTTTACGTCGATCTTCTGAGAGGTGGTGGTATTTCACCGGTCGAGCCGGCCCATTCATGCAGCGAACTGAAAAATATATGCAGATTATCGGTACGTTTGAGTAACGGTGTAAGTTTTAAGTACGAACCCATGTCATATTTATTATAACTACGTATCTTAAGTTTCATTTAGAGCTAATAGTTGTGTCACGCATCTACAATGTCATCTACAATTTTAATCCATTTAATTCCTGACAACCTGAAGAAACTGAAATGCTAAACATTTTTATGAGAATTCACACATTGAAAGTATAAAAGGAATTCGTTAAAGTAAGCTTAAATTAAATTGGGCCTTTGTCTATCTTAAAAAAAAATACGACAAAAGTGAATTTAATCCAACCTACTTTATTAAAATAGCCGTTTTCATGTTCAATTGTTCTTATTATGTATTTACAAAAAAAAACCTTTTAGGAATATTTTTGGGGTAAATGTTTCTCAATTTCATCCAAACTGGCTTCAATACACTCAACATGGCAGTACTGTGAAGAAAATTAAACTATTCACGGAATAGTTTACTTGGACTTTTTACATATACTCTTTCCATATTTGAAAAAAAAATAGTCGATAAACCCAATACTTTTACTTCCAAATATCTGTTAACACATCTGTTTGAAATTTTGTACACTAACTTGGTTAAATAAATTATACCCAAAGAATGAGATTCTTTAAATTAATAAATATTTTGAGCGCAGAACATACAATTCCATTTATTTTCTGAGCTGATTATTTTGTACAAAACTAGATACATTATAACATTACATATAATTTGTATATTTATTTTTATTACTGCACTAAAACAACACAAATATACAATGGCGTAAAAAAATACCACCAAATATGCTACGAATCTAGATCGCTACGAGTTAGCGTCGTAGATTCCACGTAGCAAGCTCACGTAGTACCAAAAAAAAATTCTCACAAATCGAAAAAAAAACCTGAATAAAATAGTAAATATTCTTCTACGTAAAAGGAAATTATTAAAGTGTTCCAAATGATTTATTAAATTGTTCACATTCGACCTCATTCTATCTATTCATTGCAGGGGCAATATATTTTTAAGGTCGTCGGTTGATAATGCGTGGACCCGTATAGCGGAAATATCGTTTGGCAAACGGTGAGAAGTGAAAAAAAAAACCTTCATATGTATACACACTCTACCTATAAGACTGAATAAATGACAATTTGAATTTCAAAAGTAGGTAGATAAGTTAAGCCCGCGTGACTTGCGCATTTCATACTGGTTCTTCGCAGGCTTGCCGGCGGCGTTGACGTTGACGGGCATCAGTATCATTTTGCCCTCCGCAGGGGGTGGTTGTGTCGCTGTTAAAAAATTACGACCCTAACGTGTTAATAGTTAAAAGCCGTATATTATATAACCGTGTGTTTTGTTTTGTGAGCTGACTCTCTCTAAGCAACGGATGTGTTAAACATTACCGAGGTAAATATTGAATAATTTCCTTGACATGCAAATTATTAAATATTCTTATGAAATGGTTGTAATATTACAGAAATTCTTCAACTATTTTTTTTCGTAGACATGAAAATTTATAACCATTTTAATATTTTTTTAGTATTTCATTTTATTTGTACTAAAAAGTAGGTATATCACTTCTTTGGCATAATTTTAATTGCTAAAATTTATTTTTATTATTGTTGGAGGTGTTTATGCAATTACAGAACGTGAGTGTTCACGCAATTACAGTGTGTTTCAACACTAATTTCCGTAAATTATTTATTAAAAATCTCACTGAAACGGTTCATAGATTCTTTGGCAATATTACTATGATATTCTTCTCTTCTTTGTAACTTCTTTTTTTATGGGTTTGGAGGGCAAACGAGCAGGCGTGTCACCTGATGGTAAGCAACCAACGCCGCCCATGGACACCAGCAACACATATAGTGTTACTGTTGCGTTGCCGACCTTTAATGGATAGGGGATAGGAAAGGATGGGGAAGGGGGGTGGGCCTCCGGGTACCTCTCTCACCGAACGAAACGCGGCATGAGCCACTTCACGTCAGTCTTCTTAGAGGTCGTGGTATTTCACCGGTCGAGCCGGCCCATTCATGCAGTGAACTGCACACTTGGATTTCTAGCCAAAGATCTAGTATTGCGGCGGTTACGCATTGTCGATTTTTTACGTTGAAAATAGAAAAGGTGGCGGAACTAGATACACATTACTTAAAAATTAACAAAACATAAAAACACGCACAATGTTAAAATAATACATTTAGTAACTTTTAATTTGGCGTTAATTTGATATTTAAATAATTAATAAAGCTATTATTAACATAACATAACTTCACGCCTTTTGTTACCCGAAGGTGTAGGCAGCGGCTGTTAAGCCTCGTCTCGCCGTTATGTTTACGTCCCAAATGGAATAGGTGGCGAACCTATAGCCATACCGGGCACAAAGTTTTCAGCCATCGATATTTGTCACACATAACATCTGAAAACACTTTCGGAAAGCCATTGGTGTGTGCCAGTGTCAGGAATCGGACCCGAACCTCTGGATCAGAAGCCGTGTGCTCGACCACTGGGCCACCGAGACAAAACCTATTAATATTATTAGAGCTATTATTAAGACAAAAAATATATGATTTTACTAACAAAGTGAGATCTGTTAGTTTGAAAGAGTAATAATATTTCTTCTTTTATCTATATTGAAGTCTCGGTGGCCCAGTAGTCGAGCACACGGCTTCTGATCCAGAGATCCGGGTTCGATTCCAGACACTGGCTCACACCAATGACTTTTCGAAATTGTTTTTCGGAAGTTATGTGTGATAAATATCGATGACTGAAAAACTTTGTGCCCGGTGTGGCAACACGATCGCCACCTATTCCATTTGGGACGTAAACATAACGGTGAGACGAGGCTTAACAGCCGCTGCCTACACCTTCGGGTAACAAAAGGCGTGAAGTTATGTTATGTTGTGTTCTTTTAAATAATGCTTCCTTTTTACAAAGTCCTCTCATCATCAAATCTCACTTTTAGTTATGAAAGATTAAACCCAAAAGGAAATATGATTTCCATAAATTTCTATTAATATATTTCGTCTGTGTATTGTGTATTCCAGAATTAGAAATAGTTAGTTTAATTATATTCAAATGTGTATGAACAAAAAACAAATAAATAAAACAATATCTATGTGAACCGTAGACAAACAAAAAAGCTTGCATTTAAATATAATATTTATTATTATTAATGATATATTTATATATTTATTAATTATTTATTAATATTAAATAAATATTAAATTATATTATTTATGTTTATAAAATACCTCTTGTTGTGAAATTATTTTAACCTGGCAATAGGTTCGCCAACTATTCCATTTGGGACGTAAACTTAACGGCGAGACGAGGCTTAACAGCCGCTGCCTACACCTTCGGGTGGAAAAAGGCGCGAAGTTATGTTATGTTCTGTGTTATATGTTATTTATAAAAATAAATTACACATAATTTATAATACAATATATACAATGCAAACGTGGATGGATGTAAGAGTCGAGGACGACCAAGACACACATTCCATGACCTAATAGAACGTGTTCTGGAGGAAGGTGATGTTAGGAGCTTCAAAAATAGACGCACGAGCATGAAAAGAGTTATGAAAGTCAACGAAGCGAGTGAGGTGTGTAAGAATCGTGCCTTATGGCACTGCGTTCTCTCTGCCTACCCAGCAAGGGTGTATGTATGTGTATGTAGATATAATAATATTATTCTAATTTCAATTTCATCTCTCTCGTAAATATAATCGCAGTTATTCATGTTTTTCTTTCATTTTGACTTTTTTAACTTAGTCTCTACGGTCTTAACCAATAATGTAAGCAATCTCAGCTTTTAGAAATATTATAAACTTTAATTTATTTGCAATTCCATTTTTATCAAATGAATACGAGTTTTGGATTATTAAAGATCTTTGAAAGACTTCTATATTTGTATCTATATTAAAAGATCGAAGTATTTGCTTTTATAAAATAATTTCATAACAAAAGGTATTAGTTTGAAGGATGCCATTACGCGCCAGTAAAAGGGATTATTGTAAATGAGTGTGAAATTGAACACGTCTTGGCAGATTTTTTTCCGACAGTATATTTTTGTAGGGGTTTTGTCTTAAAAACCATTGTACGTGTTTAATGAGAGAAATTAAATTAAGAGCAATTTTAAATTTGTCACTTAACATATCTAAGATATTTAGATAAGTACCTGCTAAAGAGCAGTGCAAAGTAGTTCAAAAGTTTTTAACAGTGGTACACGCAGTTTGCTGCATAATTGTGCCGGCTTGATCGTTGAAATACCTCGACCGCTCAGAATGTTGACGTAAAGTGGCTCATGCTGCGTTTCGTTCGGTGAGAGAGGTTTCTGTATGTCCTTCCCCTTACCCTTACCCCACTGCAACGGCAACGCAGCTGTCCTTGAGCGGCGCTAGTTACTGACCATCAAGTGACAGGCTGGCTCGTTTAACTCCCCTCAATCCCAAAACAAATGAAATTAATTTGAAAATAGTTACGATAAATAAGTTATATTGAATTTCAATATTCATTTCGTATGAATATTCTCCTTACGCTCCCTAGACGTATTAGAATATGCTATTGGTAATATCTAGGCACTTAATATAGCACGCCAAGTCCCTTGAGGGGTAGGTAGTGAGAATAAATACATGGATCGCTAAATTCGCTTCTTGGATTTTTCTGTAATTCTAATCAAAAACTCGTAGGTTTTTGTAAACTGATTTATTATAGTTTGTACAATATTTTTATTATGATTCAGTAATTTTTTTATGCCCAGGATATGAATTAAACTTGATTAAGTGGAAAAATAGCATCAGATCGAAGCCGCGTTTTAAAAGTATGTCGTTTGTCAAACTAGCAGTGGTAGTGCTACGTCGCTCGGCCCGTGAATTACCACGACTTATCCAGAATATCAACTTAAAGTGGCTCATGCCGTATTTTGCTTGGTGATAGAGGTACTAAGGAGGCCTAACCTGTGACCCTCTCCCCTTCCTATCCCAGTTCCGACCTCTTCCATATCCCATTGTAAGGGCCGGCAACGCAAATGTTCAGGTGTTTGTGTGTGTACAGGTGTCTATGAGCGGCATTTGTTGCTTGCCATCTGGTGACATGCCTACTTGTTTGCCCTTCTAATAAATAACTAGCTGACCCGGCGAACTTTGTTCCGCATCAAAAGTAATAAATGAGAAAAATTTGGATATTAAAAAGTTCAATCGGCACGCGTTTTGGCGCGCAACGCTACTACTATGTCCCGCTATGTTAATACTGTAATATCTTCGTAAATATTCGTTTAAATTACATACTGTATAGGGCAATATTGATCTATATTAAATGCACAATCTATTTAATACACTTAACTGGATGAAAATTAATGCTGTAATGTTTCAAATCGCTTCGTAAATAAGCCCTTATTTCTCGTAAAAAGTTAAAAAATAAAAATGGTCATTCTGGGTTATCCCTAACAGATAGACATAGGCCATCGCAGACTTTTTTATAGATCTTTTGAAGGTGTATAACAATGTAGTACATTATTTTGTTTTATCACTTAGGGTTCAGGCAGCGTTTGCGATTAAAGATCTAAATCTTGAAAATTATCACTTTTTTTTACTACACTATACATTAATTATAGATCAAAACCACTCTGTTGAGACCCTCTAACTATTAAAAAAACCGCATCAAAATCCGTTGCGTAGTTTTAAAGATATAAGCATATAAGGGGCAGACAGCGTAAAGTGACATTGTTTTATACTTGTAACTAGCTGGCCCGGCGAACTTTGATCCGCATCAAAAGTAATAACTACTGTTCCGTTATGTTACTACTGCAACATCTTCGAAAATATTCGTTTAAATTGCATGCTGTAAAGGGCCAGGATCATCTATATTACATGCACAATCTATTTAAGACACTTAATTGCATTAAAATTAATGCTGTAATGATTAAAATCACTTCATAATTAGGAAATTATTTCTCGTAAAAACTAAAAAAATAAAAATGGTCATAATAAAAATGGTCATTGTGGGTTATCCCTAAGAGATAGACATATGCCCTTGCGGAATTTTTTGTAGACCTTTTAAAGGTGTATAATAATGTAGTACATTATTTTCATTTACCACTTAGCGTTCAGGCAGCGTTTGCGATTAAAGTTCTAAATCTTGAATATTATCACTTTTTTTTACTACACTATACATGAATTATAAATCAAAACCACCCTGTTGACACTCTCTAACTATTAAAAAAAACCGCATCAAAATACGTTGCGTAGTTTTAAAGATATACGCATATATCTTTAAAACTACGCAACGGATTTTGATGCGGTTTTTTTAAGTGATAAATCAAAATAATGTACTACATTATTAAACACCTTTAAAAGGTCTACAAAAAATTCCGCGAGGGCATATGTCTATCTCTTAGGGATAAGCCACAGTGACCATTTTTATTTTTTACGAGAAATAATGGCCTATTTACGAAGCGATTTTAAACATTACAGTATTGATTTTCATCCAATTAAGTGTGTTAAATAGATTGTACATGTAATATAGATGATCCTTGCCCTTTACAGCATGCAATTTAAATAAATATTTTCGAAGATATTGCAGTATTAACATAGCGGGACAGCAGTTATTACTTTTGATGCGGAACAAAGTTCGCCGGGTCAGCTAGTGATGAATAAATATTGAACTCCATTAATTAATAATACAAAATCATGACGCGGTTTTTAAACAATAGTTTTTAAAGTTGTGGATTACCTAACAGTAACATTATACGTCCATTATTATAAGGACATCGGCAATCTATTGCCGCATTCTATTGCATATTATGTTTCTAACTCATAAATATGATATTTGAGTTTGTTAGTTTTAGTAAGTTAAATGAAAAGACCTAAAAAATGGAGAGAAGTCATGAAATATTTTTAACAGTTTGTAAAAAAGTACAAATACGATATGATACAAATATTTTTTTATGTTTCCTACAGCAAGGCATTATCAAGCTTACAATTTGACTTACGATGGCAATCGCTTAAATATCTGATGCGTGAAATATGCAATATAAATATATATATATATATATATATATATATATATACTTAGTCATGCCATAAATATTGTAACAAACAAAAAAAAATTTTTAATTGCACATAACATTTATTACTTTTACAGTATGTTACTTTAATACATAAATATAAAACGATATAAAATATAAAAAGCTTATTCGAAGTGGTCTCCATTGGCTGCAATACAGGCCTTTAAACTTTGAGGCCAGTTATCAATAGAAACACGCATTCTTTCCATGGGAAAATTCTTCACTGCCAATCGTATGGATTGTTTTAGGGACTCTAAATTATTATGACGTTTAGAGCAAGCCGTACTCTCTAAAACTGACCACAAATCATAATCCAGTGAATTATGATCGGGACTAGACGACGGCTAGTCTTCAGCTCTAATGAAGTCCGAAACGTTCGCTTCCAACTAAGATTGCGTGGACCGAGCTTTATGACCCGGTGCCGAGTCTTGCTGGAAGAACCATACTTCGTTATTGAACATGGTGTTGTTAAGGGGCTTGACTACCTTTTCAAGAATGGTATCTTGATACACTTGTGCCGATGTTTTGATACCTTTTTCACAAAAATATGGCTCAGTCACTCCTTCGTAGCTAACACCCGACCAAACCATCACTGAAGTCGGATAATGCCCACGTTGCATTCTGTCAACTAATTGGGAAGCTTCCTTAGAGCTTCGAGCATAAATACGGTAATTTTGTTTGTTAAAATGTTGCTCAATTGTAAAAACTTTTTCATCCGTAAACAATATTTCTCTGTCACCTCCCTTTACGTACCGCTTCAGTAGTTGTTTAGATTTTAACACCCTATTCTTTTTAAAATTATCAGTTAATAAATGACCAGTGCGCCTGTTATAGGCTGCAAGTCCGAAGTCATCTTTTAAAATACGCGACATTGTTCTAGGTGCTATCTTCATCTCCCGAGATAAAATCTTTTGCTTGCGGACAGGATTTCTTCGAATTCTTTCCCTTACTGCTTTGACCACCTTTTTTGTACGAACACTACCTGGACGGCCAGGTCTTCTTCTCTCACAAACAGAGGAGGTCTTATTGTATCTATTAATAGCCCGGTAGACAACCGTTTGACTAATACCAAGTGTATGGAGAGTTTTAAAAATTGCATTTGGCTCCATACCTATTTTGTGTAATGCAATCACAGCGATTCGGTTCTCTTTATCACCCCACTCCATTTTAATATCGCAAAATATTGTACAATGTATTGGCGCCAAAACGAGAAAACACAATGAACAATCGCATAAAAATGACAGATTCCAAATTCAAATGTAATATTTTTTATTTTTAGTTGTAACAGTATTTATGGCCAGACTAAGTATATATATATTTATATTGCATATTTCAAAATTATATATATTTCATATTTCAAAATGCGTAAAATTAATAACAATACATATAATATAAGACATAAATTGACGTTAAATCAAACTTGTGTAAATATCACGTCAATTTATGTCTTATATTATATGTATTGTTATTAATTTTACGCATTTTTCTACTTGAAGTCAAACGGCCGCTATGTCTCAACACGCCGAACACCAAATGGAATAGGTGACAGAACCTATTGCCATACACCGAACACAATATTGTCAGTCATCGGTATTTATCACACATAACTTTCGAAAAGAATCGTGATAAATTATTAGTGTTAGCCGAGATTTGATCCCAGGACTTCATAAATCAGAAGCGGGTTTCACGACCTCGCGACCACTGAGATGACATTTTTCAAATAAATCAATTTTAAATAATGTACTGAGATCATATTAAAAGTTACTGGTGAGATTTGATTGTTCATGGGATTGGAGGGCAAACGAACAGGCGTGTCACCTGATGGTAAGTGAGCAGCCGCTCATGGATACCTGCAACACATATAGTGTTACAGTTGCCTTGCCGATCTTTAAGGAAGTAGGATACGAATGGATGCGGAAGAGGGGTGGGCCTCCGGGTACCTCTCTCACCGAACGAAGGTAAGCACTGAAGTGTGGTATTTTATCGGTCGAGCCGGCCCATTCATGCAGCGAACTGCTTGGTTGTAATAATTCATTGGTTTAAGTATAAAGTAATATATTTAAATTTAAATCGTTTTACAATTATTTGATGAATATTAGTATAATGCTAGAAATAATAAAATTCCATGCCAAAAAAAATCTAATTGATGTTAAGAATTTACAATTCTTGAAATGATTACGATTGAAGGCCGTTGTAGTGGACTGTATTAAATAAAACTCCCGTAGAGTATTCGTACTATGTATATTCTTCCTCTGTTCGCTTAATAATAATCCTATTTACAAAAACTTCGTCTATTTATTACTAACTAATTCAACCGTTATTTACAAAATTCCGGGCGCACTTGCGTTCTCCCGCAGTGATTGGTAGCGGCATAGCGCGCCCGCGGGTTCAGTGTCGCGCGTTCGTATTCATCGTTATTATTGGTCGCGACGGTTCGCGCCCGCGAGTTTAGCTTCGCGCGCTTGCATAGTGGCGCTGAAACGCAGAGCCGTTGTAAATCACCGCGTTCTGTTACCGTGCGATGATTGGCGCGATAGTTAAATTTCGGTTGTAACGGTCCGCGCAATATTCTTGTGTGGCGGTTACGATTTGGCGGGAGGGGCCCTCCTGGCTCGTCATAGGTACTTAACAGTTCTCCCCCCAGCGAAGCCTGCGTAGCTTACTCTTCCATCCTTGTTAAGACGACGAGCTTACTTACAGGTCGCTTGAAGACTCCGGTCTTTGTACAGATGTCTGCTACTCGTATGCCGCCGTCTGGTCCTTTATATACCCGTTCTACCTTTCCCATAGGCCATGTATTCCTTGGTAAGGTGTGATCTGCTATGATTACAATATCTCCGATCTGTAATGGTCGCTGATATCCTGCCGATTCGCCGCGAGGCACTAGACAGGGCAGATATTCTCTTACCCAACGTCGCCAGAAGTGATCCGCTAGGGCTTGGCTAGCTCTCCAGGTTCGTCGATCTGCGACATCGCAAGGTCCGGTGTGTGGTAAGCCAATTGATGATCCAAGTAGGAAATGGTTTGGTGTCAGTGCCTCGGGATCTTGCAAGTTCACGCTCACGTGGGTTAGGGGGCGAGCGTTGATGGAAAACTCCGCTTCGGTCAATACAGTTTGCAGGGTCTCCTCAGTTGGTTCACGTTCTTTGAGAGTAGCTGATAGTGCATTTTTCACAGATCGTACTAATCGTTCCCACGCTCCGCCTTGATTCGGTGCCCCTGGAGGTATGTATCTCCATTCCATACGATGTATTTGTCCCTCTTCTTGCAGGGAGGGCATCCACTCTTGGTATGCAGTCCTTAGTTCTGTATCTGCGCCGCGAAAGTTAGTTGCGTTGTCGGAGTACATGATCCGCGGCCATCCTCGTCGAGCTGCCATTCTCCGCAAGGCCATTAATGCTGAATTGGTGGACAATGATGTGACGAGTTCCAGGTGTACGGCGCGTGAAGTGAGGCACGTGAATAGTGCGCCCCATCTTTTCTCTCGGCGGCGTCCCACTTTCACTACCATAGGTCCAAAATAGTCTACACCGCAATGTGTAAAAGGTCTTTGGAATGGTTCGAGGCGTGCCCGTGGTAAGTCCCCAGTCACTGGTGGCTGAGGCTTTGATCGTCTTCTTCTGCATAGAAGACACTGTCGCTCGATGGTGCGTACCGTAGGTCGTAGGTGAATGATCCAATAGCGCTGCCTTAGGTCGTTGGTCACGCGTTCTCGCCCTGCGTGTCCGGCGGAGCAGTGTTCTCGCATCACAAGAAGTCGTGTAATGTGGTGACGGCCATCCAATATAACGGGTTGCTTCGTTTCAGAAGACGCGTCTGCTGCTCCGATGCGGCCTCTCACTCGCAAGATTCCGTCGTTCAAAATTGGATCAAGTTTAAACAGTCGACTCGCCTTTGACAGTTGGCGGTTCGATTTTAAATACTGTATTTCTTTTTCGAAGCACTCTTGTTGGGCGTGCTGCAATAAGGCACGTTCCGCTCTTTCTATGTGCTTGTGCTGCAGTTGTGTAGCTTTCTTTCTACAGGCGTCTATGAAGGTTAGTACGCGCGCTGCAGCCCTTACCAGAACCTCGTATTTCGAGAATCGGGTGTAATCTGGTAACCATGTTCTTTTTATATCCTCTTGGGTCGTGTGCAAAAGTACTCTTGTTCTTCTACTGTGGTATTCCTTTCGGTAGGCCAATGTTCTCCGGTAGGTAAAGAAATTCTGGGCCGTCAAACCATCGGTCGGTCACGATGATTGGTGCAGTGGAAAACCTAGTTGCGTCGTCAGCCACATTTCACTCTGTTGGTACCCAACGCCATTCCTTATCATGCGTGAGTTCGGAGATTTCGCCCAGTCGATGCGCGACGAATGGAGTGTATCGCCTTGCGTCATTCCTAATCCAATGGAGTACTGTGGTAGAGTCCGTCCAGTATACTGTTTTTCGTGCTTCGACACGGTGTTCTTTCTTGATTGTATTCGCTAGCCTGGCTCCAATGACTGCTGCCTGTAGCTCTAACCGAGGGATAGTCTGAGTTCTTCGTGGCGCCACTTTAGATTTGGCGGCCACAAGACTCACCCTAATGCCTCCGTCTTGTTCGATGATTCTCCAATAGGCTACAGCGGCGAAAGCCTGTTCGCTGGCATCGCAGAATACATGTAGTTCCAGGTCGTGGCAACTCTCCAAAGAGTAGCAGCGTTTGAGCCGAAGACAGCTGAGGTCGATGAGACATTCTAACCAGGTGGTAAAGAGTTTATTTTCTTCCTCCGGTATTGGTTCGTCCCAGGACATTTTTAGGCGCCACAAGCTCTGTAGAACTATCTTGCCTCTAATCGTAAAGTGACTCAGCAGCCCAAGTGGGTCATATATAGACATGACCGCACTGAGCGCCTCTCGTTTCGTAGGTGCTCGTTTACGGTCGCGTACTTCTGCAGGGACCCGGTTCATCGAGGTGTTGAAGCCCAGTTCGTCTTGCGCTGCGTTCCAGATGAGCCCTAGGATTTTGTTCTCTGGTCCTTCTCCCCCCAGTGCGGTCGGCGACGTTGTTTGTAGTTCTGCTGGCACGTCGCGTAGTACGCCTTTCCGGTTCGTATTCCATCCTCGTAGTGTAAAGCCAGCGGTTGCGTGCACCGTTCTAAGTTCTCTGACTGCTTGCCGCGCTTCCTGTTCATCATCGTAGCTAGCTACCAGATCGTCCATATAATGGCATTGGGTGATAGCTTCAAAAGCACGCGGGTGCGTATGAGCGTGCAGTTTTGCGTTATAGTCACGAACATAGTGTGCCATAAATGGAGAACTCGCTGCACCGAATATCATACTCGTCATCTTGAATTGTTGAGGTGGTCCTTTTCGATCGGTGCCTCTCCACAGAAATAGCTGAGCAGGTTGATCTTCCGCTCGGATCTTGATTTGTAGGAACATCTCTTGAATGTCTGCTGTGATTGCTATTTTCTTCTCTCGGAAACGGAATATAATGCCTTGCAGTGACATCAGCAGGTCTGGTCTTTCCAGAAGATAGTCGTTTAGGCAGACCCCTCGGCTTCTTGCTGCGGCGTCAAACACAAGTCGGAGTTTTCCGGGCTTGTTGGGGTTCTGTACAGCAAAGTGCGGCAGGTACCAGCTGTAATTACTCTTTTGTTCTATGCCGTCGCAGGGTACCGCGTATCCCTTCTGTAGTAGGTTCTCTACTTGTTTGGTGTATTCAGCTGCGAAGTCGGGTCTGGCGTCCATTTTTTGTTCAATCTTCTGTAGACGACGAAGCGCTGAATCGTAACTCGGTGGCAGCTTGACTTCGTTATTCTTCCAAGGCAGTCCTACTTCGTACCCCGTACACGTTCTCTTCAAAGTTCTTTCGATGATTTCTTGCGCTCGGAGGTTCGATTCGCTTACACGTGGTTTGTGGGCGATCCCAAGCGCGTCGATTCTGAAGTGGTGTTCTATCAGCTCATGGAGACTTCTGTCGCGGTGCTCGGTCGCATCTACATCGTGTTCGGGGACGTAGACGTGTAGCACGCTGTCGTTGTTCCTTACAATAACGTTGCGAGGCATAGTTCCATGGATTACCCATCCCAGTAGAGTTCTTGATGCAGCCGGCTGGTTCGATCGACCAACTCGCAGTTCTCGGGACACTATGTACTCCCAATGGTCTGTTCCCACCAAGATTCCGGGTTGTGCTAGATCGTAGCACACCCTATCAGTAGGTAAGTCTCGTAGGTGTTCTTGTTCAAGCAGTGAACTCGGTACGGATTGCTGGTGAAGCTTCATGTTTTTTATAGTGCGTGCTCGTAGTTTATGTAACACGCCGTCTTCTCCTTTTACCTGTACGGTCACCAGCTGACTGTTTGGCTCGGTCTGAGACATGTTTACTCCTTTCATGTGAAGTCGCTGTATTGTGCCATTAGCCCCAATCTTGTGCGCTAACTCTTCATCGATAAGAGAAATAGTTGCTCCTTCATCCAGTAGTGCAAAGGTCTTGACCTCCCCCCGTGGTCCGACGACGGTGACAGGACACATCTTGAGCAGAACTGCTTTAGGGTTGGCGTTTGTTCGGGTGGCCACCGATAAAACAGATTCAGCGGTTTGTTCAGACTGTTTCTTATTTTCTTCTTGATGGAGTGTGGCATGGTGAGGGCGGCGACACTGATATATTCCACACAGCTTTGCCTTACAGAAGGTGCGTCGGTGTTTTTTCGTGATGCACCGAAAGCATAACTTCTTGTCGCGTACTAATTCCCAGCGCTCATCTATCGTCAGTGCTATGTACTTGGGGCACTGAGGTAGTTCGTGTGCTTGTTCGCAACTGGGGCACCTGTCTAGCTGTTCCTTTTCGGGTGCGGTGAGGTTGAACACGGCGCTCGGCTTCCTTTTCGTTCCCATAATTACAGCGGGTCGGGTTTCTTTTCTTACCGTAGTGCTTGTAGAGGGGGCGTAAGTGAATCGTAAAGCTCGGTCGGCCTCTCGCATAAGGAAGCGTGACAGCATGACGATCTCCGGTTCTGCTGTCCCTTCATGGTCACTGGCATAGTCGCACCAGCGTGACCTGACGTGAGGGCTTAGCTTATCTAAAGCCTCCCTGGCCAGCATGGGGTTGAAAAGGTATCCATGGCGATCTATGTTCTTCAACACACAGACCACGTTTTGAAGCCGCACGGCGAAGTTGTTCAGTTCCATAGCTGATGACCCTAGCTTCGGAAGTTTCTTCAAATCTTCGAAGGCTCGATCGATGATTACTTCTGGTCTACCGAAGCACTGTTCTAAGGTTTTCAGTATGACTTCAGGATCAGTAGCAGTGTAAAGGAGGGCTGCTACTATATCTCGTGCTTCTCCCTTCAGACAATTCCTCAGTCTCTGCAGGTTTTCTACGTCTGATATATTGTAAATTCTAGTGGAATCTGTGAAGGCGGCCTTAAATGTCAACCATTCACTAGGTGTACCGGAAAATGTAGGTAAGTCGACGCATTTAATTCTAGGCCTTATTACTTTTTCCAAGGCATCTGTTAACTGATCAATATTGGATTTTGATCTGGTCTGACTTGGTGATCTTCCCTTCGCCTCAAGTCGTAATTGCTGGTCCTCCCTGATCTTGGTCTTCTGACCACTTTTTTCTTTATCACTCACAGGGTTGGTGCGGAGCCAAGCGTCGACCTTCTGGTGGTGGTTTTCAGTCGTAACTTCACCGTGAACACTCTCTTGATCTTCATGTATTGCGGTCACGTCGGCCTCGAGCCTCTTCCGAATTAATTCTGCTTCAATTTCCAGTTCTTTTCTTTTCAGGACGGCTAGCTTTTCGGCGGCCTCTAATTCTGCCATCTTCACTCTCATAGCCACGCTTGCGGTTGATCGGTGTGAACGTACTGAGCTCCCTGGTGACCTGGTTCGAGGTGGGTCTCTAGGGGCCAAGAGTTCAGAGGTACCAGCGAGGTTATCGGTAGTGGCCATTACTTCTGGTGGCGTGTTAGGTGACAAGTAGTGACGACTTACCCTTAGGCTTTCATGTTCATTTGCGGTTCTTTGTTGGTTCAGGACCTCCGTTTCCACTTGCCGGGGCTCACAGCGGCGTTCTCTGGTTTCTTCCATGTCGGTCTGACTCCTGGTGAAAACCATTGCTGATGAGATTTCTCGAAGTAAGCCGTCGAGAGTTCAGTTCTTCAAAATTGTTCCTAAGATCCGGTTTACTCGAAGTAACAAACTGTAGTTCAATTATTCGGAGTTGGTGCTTGCGATCACGCCCCAGTTCACTTCGAAATAATTTCCAGTATTGATTCTTCTTTCTTCTGACCCGGTTCGATGGACCAAACTGTAGTGGACTGTATTAAATAAAACTCCCGTAGAGTATTCGTACTATGTATATTCTTCCTCTGTTCGCTTAATAATAATCCTATTTACAAAAACTTCGTCTATTTATTACTAACTAATTCAACCGTTATTTACAAAATTCCGGGCGCACTTGCGTTCTCCCGCAGTGATTGGTAGCGGCATAGCGCGCCCGCGGGTTCAGTGTCGCGCGTTCGTATTCATCGTTATTATTGGTCGCGACGGTTCGCGCCCGCGAGTTTAGCTTCGCGCGCTTGCATAGTGGCGCTGAAACGCAGAGCCGTTGTAAATCACCGCGTTCTGTTACCGTGCGATGATTGGCGCGATAGTTAAATTTCGGTTGTAACGGTCCGCGCAATATTCTTGTGTGGCGGTTACGATTTGGCGGGAGGGGCCCTCCTGGCTCGTCATAGGTACTTAACAGCCGTCTTATATTACAAAAGGAATATTTCTGGTATTTTAGTATTTTTTTATTCAAAGAATTTATGCTGACCTTTGCAGATGGAAAAAAAAGGAGAAACGAAATAATTGGGATCTGAAAATTGAATTATGTCTTCATTTGGCAAAGTGCCTCCGCCATGCTGCTTTGAGTTGCATGAATTTATGATCTGTATGTGTTAGATGTTTTATTAAATAATGGTAAATCAAAAACTCGCTACCTTTTTCTAGTAGTATACACTTTTCTAAGCAAATGACACAAGACCGTCAGTCGTGGCGTTCAATGGGGGAGGCCTGCGTCCAGCAGTAGACCTCCAAGACCTAAAGAGCATGATGATGCACTTTCCTGTTACGTTAACTATTAGATAGATGGTTGTGTTAGATGATAGATAGGATAGACAAGGACGGCCATCCTTGCGGAAGGTGACATAGCCCTGCAATCTGACGAGAGTGTATGGAAAGAATTATGACAATTAAAAAAGCGAGTGAGGTGTGTAAAATACGTGCGTCATGACAATCTGCTCCGGAGGGGATCCGGAGATGATCCCTTTACCCCTTCCTTTCCCTTCGTGCGTTGCCGTCCTTTAAGGGAGCCTTTAAAGCACGGTAACGCACCACGATGTTCATGAGCGGTGAGTAGTTGCTTACCATCAGGTGACCCACTTGCTCGTTTGCCCCCTTATCCCTTAAAATTATTGTATCTATAATTCATGTATACTGTAGGTACTAAATAAAAAGTGATCATTTTAGAGATTTTGCACTTTAATCGCAAACGCTGGCTGAATCCTAAGTGATACATCCAAACATTGTATTGTATGTAATTACTATTGTATTATTATACACCTTCAAAAGATCTACAAAAAAGTCTGCGCTGGCATAAGTCTATCTCTTAGGAATAACCCACCATGACTATATTCATTTCTTTTCTGAGGCAAAACAAAGTGCGCTGGTTCAACTAGTAGGCTATAATTATTATAGATTTATTTTATTATTTACTATTACATAATTTAACATATCATACATATCATACATATCATAACTTCACGCCTTTGTTACCCGAAGGTATAGGCAGCGGCTGATAAGCCTCGTCTCGCCGTTACGTTTACGTCCCAAATGGAAATAGGTGTCGAACCTATTGCCATACCGAGCACAAAGCTTACAGTCATCGATAATCAACATAATTATCATCAATTCACAGATATTACATAATTTATTTATGTGATAAAATGAAATTAAATTTAACATAACGCCTTTTTTCTTCCTGATGGTGTAGGCAGCGGCTTTTAAGCGACAACTCGCCGTTATGTTTAGGTTCCAAATGAATCCAAATGGCGAACCAATTGCCATACCAGGCACAAAGTTTTCATACATCGATATTTATCATTAAAAAAGAAAAAAATATTTGAAGAATCATTGGTGTGAGCCACGATTCGAACCCGCGCCTTCTTGACTCAGAATCGGTGTGCTCGACCGCAGGACCACCGAAACTTTAAATAAAATTTAAGGTTTAGAATCCGCAACTACTCCAGAATTATATATAAAACTCTTTAAAAATATATTTTACGGGATTGCAAAAAATATCTTAATCATAATGTATATCGGGTTTGATTGAAGGGGAATGGTCAGCTGGAAAAAATAATTCACAAAAAGTAACTTTTGCCAGTCAGTTTATAATAGATTGACTAAAAACAAGAACATTGCTACGACATTTGTTAGCTAAAAGAATTGAGAGGTTTCCTTAATGATGATAAAAGAAACCTTACGAATACTTTTACTAGGCAACACGAAAGATTAGATACAAATCTGATTAAATTTCGATTTCGTCAAACTTTCATCGGATGGAGGAGCGACTGATTGGAATTCAGTTTATAAATTTGCCGGCTCGACCGGTGAAATACCACGACCTCTCAGAAGACCGACGTAAAGTGGCTCATGCCGCGTTTCGTTCGGTGAGAGAGGTACCCGGAGGCCCACCCCCCTTCCCCATCCTTTCCTATTCCTTATCCCTTAAAGGTCGGCAACGCAACAGTAACACTATATGTGTTGCTGGTGTCCATGGGCAGCGTTGGTTGCTTACCATCAGTTGACACGCCTGCTCGTTTGCTCTCCTATCCCATAAAAAAAAGTATTCGTAGTGGAGGGGCGAATCTCCCTACACCATACCTTGATTGAAGCGTGTAAATAGCTGTGATTGTCGCAAGTAATGAAGTGTAAGCACTTACCAAGAGTTCTTGCAGTCTCCTCTGCAGAGTTTCATGGCACCACTAAGATGTTGATAGCAATAGGCAACCTACAGCATTCTCCATGCAATACTTGACGATTGATAATTCGATGATTTTAATAGCGTTTATTAAACACTAAATTGATGCACATAGAAACACTATATTTTTTAAGCGTTGAGAGTTTAATTTGTAATTATTGTTTGTTCACCACTCACGGCGACGGAAAATAGCGTTTATAAAGAATTTTGTGAAATTATGCGTATGCGATCTCACTCGACAAGATAAAGAACTCACGAGGGCGATAATTATTCTCAGAAGATGATATTAATCTTCTGGGTGAACGAGAGATAGCGGGTTTACTCTCGTGAAGATTATGCGTGACGAAGTGCGTGATGAGAGTGATGAGACTCCGTCTCATCGAGGCGGCGCTGCAAGTCTTCTCGATACTTCCACGAACGAGAATGGTTCATCTCGTAATCAACGCCATCTAGCGTAACTTGGCGTAACACCTTGATAGCGCATCTCACAACAAGTACATACGATCAACCAACAGCGAAATATAATACTAATGAAATAATGATTAGGTATTACTAAATTTAAATAATAAATATATACATATACTATTAACGCGCGTCACCACGTAGCACGATGGTAGAAAACTTTTAAAAAATATATGAATTATTTGAACAATATCCACCTGTAGAAAATAGAGCTAGAGTGTGTGTAGTTCACGAATGCTCTAAAGATGGCACCACTGTGTTCACGCTCCGACATATACATATATTTAAGATTTTAAATATGTGTATATTGGTTTTTTATAACTTTGTGCCCGGTATGGCAATAGATTAGCCACCTATTCCATTTGGGACGGAAACATAACGGCGAGACGAGGCTTAACAGCAGCTGCCTACACCTTCGGGTAACAACCTTTGCTGGTGAAGTTATGTTATGTTAAATATATATTTTTGAGACTGAATAAAACAATACTTTTATAATATACACTTAAATTATAAAGAGGAAGTATGATTTGTATTTTTGTATGTGACGAATAAACTCAAAAATTCTGTTTCCAATTTTACCATGGCAAAGCTTCATTCACCCAGAGCAACATATGCTATATTTAATCATTATCGTCATCGCTATTTTGTTTGTATGCGATAACACTTGTTAATAATATTCTTGTTCTTCTATTTCATTTAATATTAGTTGTATGTTAGATGCGTTTAAAATTATATAGGCAGACACAAAAAAAAACACGATGTTGATTTGATATCTGCTACTCAAATAAATACCCCATACGTATGCATGTTTCTATAATTCAATTTTGCTATGAGTATACTTAGTCATGCCATAAATATTGTAACAAAAAAAATAAATATTTTAACTGCAAATAACATTTATTACTTTTACAGTGTGTTACTTTAATACATAAATATAAAACGATATAAAATATAAAAAGCTTATTCGAAGTGGTCTCCATTGGCTGCAATACAGGCCTTTAAACGTTGAGGCCAGTTATCAATAGAAACACGCACTCTTTCCATGGGAAAATTCTTCACTGCCAATCGTATGGATTGTTTTAGGGACTCTAAATTATTATGACGTTTAGAGCAAGCCGTACTCTCTAAAACTGACCACAAATCATAATCCAGTGGATTAAGATCGGGACTAGACGACGGCCAGTCTTCAGCTCTAATGAAGTCCGAAACGTTCGCTTCCAACCAAGATTGCGTGGACCGAGCTTTGTGACCCGGTGCCGAGTCTTGCTGGAAGGACCATACTTCGTTATTGAACATGGTGTTGTTAAGGGGCTTGACTACCTTTTCAAGAATGGTATCTTGATACACTTGTGCCGATGTTTTGATACCTTTTTCACAAAAATACACCCCACCAAACCATCACTGAAGTCGGATAATGCCCACGTTGCATTCTGTCAACTAATTGGGAAGCTTCCTTAGAGCTTTGAGCATAAATACGGTAATTTTGTTTGTTAAAATGTTGCTCAATTGTAAAAACTTATTCATCCGTAAATAATATTTTTCTGTGACCTCCCTTTGCGTACCGTTTCAGTAAATGTTTAGATTTTAACACCCTATTCTTTTTTAAATTATCAGTTAATAAATGACCAGTACGCCTCTTATAGGCTGCAAGTTCTAAGTCATCTTTTAAAATACGCGACATT
Source organism: Euproctis similis (assembly GCA_905147225.2). Classification (NCBI taxonomy): domain Eukaryota; kingdom Metazoa; phylum Arthropoda; class Insecta; order Lepidoptera; family Erebidae; genus Euproctis; species Euproctis similis. The sequence continues at coordinate 13,472,893 of LR990108.1, read as the reverse complement.
GTTCTAGGTGCTATCTTCATCTCCCGAGATAAAATCTTTTGCTTGCGGACAGGATTTCTTCGAATTCTTTCCCTTACTGCTTTGACCACCTTTTTCGTACGAACACTACGTGGACGGCCAGGTCTTTTTCTGTCTCAAACAGAGGAGGTCTCATTGTACCTATTAATAGCCCGGTACACAAACAGTTGACTAATACCAAGTGTATGGAGAGTTTTAAAAATTGCATTTTGCTCCATACCTACTTTGTGTAATGCAATCACAGCGATTCGGTTCTCTTTATCACCCCACTCCATTTTAATATCGCAAAATATTGTACAATGTATTGGCGCCAAAACGAGAAAACACAATGAACAATCGTATAAAAATGACAGATTCCAAATTCAAATGTAATATTTTTTTTATTTTTAGTTGTAACAGTATTTATGGCCAGACTAAGGATATAAGTGATATTATATTTGTCAAAGTATATAAATCATCATTTGTCATTTTGTTAAATGTTGTACGACATTTGTTAAATGTTGAACTAGACACGTACAAGATTTTCAATAAACGTTTAATACAATTGCATTAACGCCGAGTGAAGGCTGGGCTCACGGTTAATACCGCCATTTGCATATTTTAATATTAACATGAAAGGAGGTTGGCAACATTCTGCTCTTCTTCAAATTACGTATTGGGCATATTTCAAATATTCAACCAACAGGCCAACGCAGAGGTGCACGAGAGAATATATTATTTAAACTCTCTCATAGCAGAATGTAAAACTCGTTAACTGTTTTTTTTTGTAAAAAATAAATGGCGATCAAGTTGCCAGTGTTTCTACATTTAGTATACCTTTTTAGTTATAAGTATTTATTTTATTATATATATATATTTGTATTCAAATTAGAGAGGAAATAATATGTAGTCTGGTTTTCCTTAACTTACGTGATTGATTCCCGGAAAACTATTGGAGAACTAACTTATTTTTACGCGCGTGTAGCAGATAAAAAGTTTGTTGAACAACAACTAACAACTCGAGAGCTTATTAATAAATCAGGATAAATTGCCTGATTATGAAAGTTACTGAACACGAACCTTCACACTCTTTTTTTTTCTTTCGAAAATTCATAAAATATTTTCCTTGCCTTTTAATTTATAAGTCTTTACATGCGGCAAGGTCGCTTATTACTCTTTCGCTATATCTAATTTCCTTCTTTCATGTGACTTTGATAAATCTTAAAATATGATTAATAAAAATGCTAGAGTTTGTGCGTGAATGTTACTCAATGAAACGAAGTCACTGGCAAGAGTTCTTTTACATGAACTTAGCTGTACTTCTGCACAAGTTCTACCAAAAGTGATTAAAGAATAATTTTATGTCTCTGTAAGTAATAAAATAATAATTCAAAAAGTAATAGAGGTTTTTATGTGGGCTATTAATATTATTGTTTTCCACATCAGATGTTTCAAGTTCTTATTGAAAATTTAATTAGCGACTGGAACATGGTTTAAAAATAGTGAAATAAAAAACATTTTTAAAAGAAAATCTCTGTAATTTAAATTTTGATTTGAAAATAATAAAGGAGAATTATTATTAATCACATTTTAAATCTAAATCATTGTATTGAAACAAAACATTGTTTTGTTTATTTATGTTGAAAGCGCTAATATTTAGAAAGACTAATCCGATATGATTAAAATATCGCAGTTTTAAATAGCCTATTTATTGACAAAGGCAACTGACTTGAATTTTGACAAAAGAATTGAATTGACAAAATTTATATATCTGCTAATAGAAGCAGAACATTATTATTATTTTTTTGAGAAATTGATGAATACATGTGGATGTTTAAAGTTCCATTTTCTAATATATTTTATAAACAATCTTACGTTTATTTTTATATGGGATAGAGGGATAAAACGAGCTGGTATTTATTGGCGGCATTAGATGCTCACCATGAGGTGAATCATGGTGAGCATCTAATGCCGCCAATGGACACCTGATACGATATAGTGTTTAAGTTTCATTACCAGCCATTAAAATGGGGTAGGAAGGGGTCAGAAATGGGATGGGAAGGTGAGAGAGTAAAGAGTTGGGCTTTCGGATACTTCTTCGGCTTCTCTCACCTAGCAAAACTCGGCATGAGACACTTTATGACAACATGCTGAGAGGTCGTGATATTTCACTGGTCGAGCCGGCCCATTCATTTAACGAACTCGCCTGACTTAAGTTTTAAAAAGTAAAGCAAGTATCATATGAAATAAACTCGGACAAAATATAATATTTTACGTTGTCCGCCCGTTTCTCACTTTATCTCATTGATCTTGTATGACCGGACATGTTACTTGAAATTGAAAACGTGACCGAGACACCCTGCAAAACTGTTCCTTCGAATTGCAGAATACCAATAGCTCTCTTGGGAACAGTTTATGACCACAGCGAGGCTGATAATATTACTAAAGAAGTATTTTGATAGCTTCTATTTACAATTCCATGATAGTTTCATGTTTGTGTTTACAAGAAAAATTACAAGTACGCTGCATCAATGAGCTCGCTCGACTGGTAAAATACCACGGCCTATCGACGTGAAGTGGCCCATGTCGCATTTCGTTCATTGAGACAGGTATACGGAGGCCCATCCTGCACCCCACCCCCTCTTTATCCATAATACTCTCAGGTCGGCAACGCAGCTGTAACACTATCTGCGTTGCAGGTGTCCATGAACAGCGGTGGTTGCTTACCTTCAGGTGACCCGGTTACTCGTTTACCCTCCTATTTCATAAAAAAAAAATTTCCTCACGACTATTTTTGGTTAAATTAATATACCTGTATTTCTTCTTATTATGATAAACTTGATCATTGGTGTTACGATAAAGCCTTGCACTAAAAAAAATCCAGAATAACGTATTCTGGTATTTTTTAATGGAGGGCTCATTCATGACATTGAAAAAGTGTTATGATGTTTATAATAAATATATTGTTTTATTCAGTCTCAAAATTTTTTTTTGTATTTGTTATTAGTGAAAGATCTATCAATGAACTATCTGTACTTATATATGTCGGAGTATGAACACAGTGGCGCCATCTTAGAGTATTCATGAATTACACTCACTCTAGCACTATTTTCTACATGTAGATATTATTCAAATAATATATATATTTTTTATTATATTTATAGTCTCGGTGGCGCAGTGGTCGAGCACACGGCTTCTGATCCAGAGGTCCAGGTTCGATTCCAGACACTGGCTCACACCAATGACTTTTCGAAATTATTTTCGGAAGTTATGTGTGATAAATATCGATGACTGAAAACTTTGTGCCCGGTATGGCAATAGGTTCGCCACCTATTCCATTTGGGACGTAAACATAACGGCGAGACGAGACTTAACAGCCGCTGCCTACACCTTCGGGTAACAAAAGGCGTGAAGTTATGTTATTTGTTATATATTTTTTAAGTCTTCTACCATCGTGCTACGAATACTTATATTTTACAGACTGAATTCCAATCAGTCGCTCCTCCGTCCGATGGAAGTTTAACGAACTCGAAATTTAATCAGATTTGTGATTTGTGATCTTTCGTGTTGCCTAGTATTGGTAAGGTTTCTTTTATCATCTTAAACGAAACCTCTCAATTCTTTTAGCTAACAAATGTCGTACGTATGTGTTCTTGATTTTTAGTCAATACTTAATATACTGACTGGCAAAAATTACGTTGTGTGATATTTATTTTCCAACTGATCATTTAAATTCAATCAAACAGTGGATAAGGATAATTTTTGAAAACTAATAACATAACATAACTTCACGTCAAATCTCTCGCAGGGTAGGCAGAGAGAACGGAGCGCCATAAGGCACGATTCTTACACACCTCACTCGCTTCGTTGACTTTCATAACTCTTTTCATGCACGCGCGTCGATTTTTGAGGCTCCTAACATCAACTTCCTCCAGAACACGTTCTATTTGGTCATGGAATGTGTGTCTAGGCCGTCCTCGATTCCTACATCCATCCGCTTTTGCATTGTAAATCTGCTTAGTCAGTCTTGCATCATCCATCCTTTCTTCATGTCCGAACCATCGGAGCATGCTTCGATTTCTTACTTTTACACCGACACTCTCTTGCAATCCGACTTACTTCCTTATATCCTTGTTTTCCACGCGGTCAGCAAGGGTCACTCCGCAGATTTTGCGCAATGTCCTCATTTCGACCGCGTTTATTCTACTTTCATGCACGCTCTGCCATACCCTTTTTTTTACGCGAGGAAATGCTTTATGCACACCCCCGCCTGGGTACGGCAGGGGGTAGTGTGGGACTCCCAAAACAGTAAACTGCAATCCGATCCTAGGGTTACCCACTAAAACCTTGCGGCGGCCTTCCTCCGGCGTTGGGGTGGCCCAGGACAGTGCATCAGCCCTCTGGTCCACCCCGCCGTCGCCCCCCCTCTGTCACGAGGGGGTATTCATCCTCGGGGAGCCTCGGTGAAGCTCCCCCGGACGGGGCGGCTCCGACCGCGCGCTGTAAAGAGGCGCGCGGCCGGCGGCGCCCCCGACGACCCTCCCCGGCCGCACCGGGCGGTCATCCTTCCCGGGCCGCGACCCGGGCGCACCCGCAGGGTGTGCGCCCTCGCGGCCCGCTGGCGGCGGCGATCACTGAGCTCGCCGCCGCCACCTTCGAGCGGGATCGGCTCTCTCCCGACCCCGTCGACCAGGACTCGGCGCTCGGCCGCCCAGGCCGGGCAGACCTCCAGCGTGTGTTGGGCCGAGTCCAGATCGGATGCGCAATGGTGGCATCTCGCCGTCTCTTCGCATTTTATTCGACTCAGATACTCACCGAAGCACCCGTGCCCGGTGAGTATCTGAGTCAACCTGTAGGTGACAGTGCCCCTTTTACGGAGCACCCAGGCCTTGAGGTGGGGCAGGACGGCCCCGACGGCACGCTGACGCGCGCAGCCCTGGAGGACCAGCGCGTCGCGCCAGTCCCCCAGAACCCGCCGGAAGGCCTCCCGCCTCCGCACTTCGTGTCCCCGCGAGTCCGGATCCTTGTACGGTAGCCCCGTACGATCCGGATGGCCATGATCCGCTCCAGGCTCCTCAGCAGAGCCCTGGAGCGGGAGGCCCCTGCGAGGTCTCGCGACCAAACGGGGGCCCCGTACAAGGCCACGGACCGTACGACGCCACCGTAGAGGCGGCGAACTCCCTCCCCCGGTCCCCCGAGGTTGGGCAGCAGGCGATGAAGCGCGCCCGCCACCCGTCGCGCTCGGGGGACCATCCGTACGAAGTGCTCCTCGAAGCTCCAGCGGCTGTCCAGGGTGAGACCGAGGTACTTTATGTACCGCCCCACCGGGACAGCCGTGTCACCCACCTGGATCCGCGAGGCTGGGGGCTCTGGTGAGGCGGTGGAACCACAGCGCCTCACTTTTGTAAGGCGCCACCTCCAGGCCCAGCCCGCGGATCCGTCTGACGACGATAGCCACCCCCAGCTCGGCGAACCTGAGCGTACGCTCGAAGTCGGGCCCCGTGGCGACCACCAGAGTGTCGTCTGCGTAGCACACGACACTCACGCCACGGGGCAGACTGGTGCAGAGGACCGGTTCGTATGCGAGGTTCCACAGCAGGGGCCTGAGCAAGGACCCCTGCGAAACCCCGCACGTCACTTCCTTCCTCTGCTCCGTTCCGTTCCGGTCGACATAGTCCACCCGTCTCTCCTGCAGCAGGCCCCGATGACCGACCTTAGGTAGGATGGCCGGCCAGGGGAGGGTCCCGAAGGCGTTGACGATGTCAAGCGACACCGCCAGCGCGACCCCCCCCCCCCCCCCCGATCGGACTGCCGATCCGACAGGGCCCGCACCCGACGCACCGCGTCGATGGTCGAGCGCCCCTGTCGGAACCCGAATTGGCAGCCCGATATGTCCGGGCCCACCAGCGACAGGTGGCTGCTGATACGGGCGGAGATAACCCTTTCAAAGAGCTTCCCCGCCTCGTTCAGTAGGCATATCGGCCGGAACGACGACGGAGCGTCTCCGGTCCTTCCTTGCTTCTTAATGAGCACCAGCCTTGCCGACTTCCAGTCGATGGGGAACACCCCGCGGCGGAGGCAGCTGGTGAACAGCTGCCTCGCTTTGCTCCCCAGAGCTCGTCCTCCATCACCTCCAGCTCGTCGGACCACGGAGTGTGGTCCGACTGAGACGGAGGATCCGAGGGACCGCCCTGGACCCTAGGGAAGAGCTAATTCACGACTCCTCCCACGACGTCCGGGTCCAGGGATTCCGTCAATGGAGGGACCCACGGGGTCAGTTTGCTTAGTACCATTTTGTACGGGCGTCCCCATGGGTCCCTGTCCAGTCCCTCGACGAGCTCGTTCCAGGACCGCTCGCGAGCCGCAGCAATGGCGACGCATCGGCGTGCGCGGCGGCCCCGTATTCCTGTCTGGCTTTGAGAGCCTCCTCGACCGTGGTTCGCCTTATTCTGCGGGCTCTTTTGTACCGGCGGCAGGTGACAAAAGCGGCCTTGCGAAGCCGCTCTATTTCCTCGCTCCACCAGTACACAGAGCCCCGCCGGGGCAGCTCGACCCGCGGCATCGACGCGTCGCAGATAGACGTAATCGTGTCGCGCAGCCAGGCCGCTTGCGCCTCGGGATCGGGCGATCCCGCTCCCTCCATCCAGTCCGCGACGCTGGCGGCGGCTACGACCATGTCTCGGTCCAGCCGCTTGAGAGACCAGCGCCGCAGAGGGCCGCTAGCCTGGCGCGGGCGGCTTGGGCGGCAGAGCGTCACATCCAAAAGGATGTGTCGGTGGTCAGACAGGTTGACCACCTCCTCCGCCACCCGCCATCCTGTAACTGCGGCGGCCGCCGAGGGAGTCGCCCACGATAGATCGACGATCGACTCCCCCTGCGACCGCACACGCTCTGCCATACCCAGCTCTCGCTTCCATAAATTAGCGTTGGGATCAGTATTGCATTGTGAATTGCTAGCTGGGCTTTTCTGCTAATATCTTTTGCGCCCAGGAATCTGCCCAACGCCCTATTCACTTTATTTATATATAAACTAATAAAAGAGAAATTTAAACTAAATATTTTGAAAGAGTTTTAAATGTGTAACTCGAGAGTAGTTGTGACATTAAGCTTAGTTTGTTTTTAATAATTATAGGTCATACGGGACTCTCACTTTATACATTGATGTAAACAATTATTTTGATATTATGACTAGCATTTAAAAAAATAAGTTATGACTCGGGTCACCCCAATCTTAAAAGTGATGTCGTAAAAGAGGTAAAATAGGTGGCGGTCCATATTTTTGACGCAGACCAAACAATAAAACCATTAACCCTTAAATGTTTACGTCCAAAAATGTTGATTAACGACCGGCTTAATTGTAAGAAAATAACAGCGTCTATAACAATAATTTTGAACAAAGCTTGCAACCACGAAAAGCCTTGTAACGAGGCACAGATTTTGTACAATATAAAATGTTTTATCAAATAAAAATGTTGCTTGGAAAGTACCAAAAAAGGTCGAAATTATAACAGTTTAATTACTGCGGAATATCAATTAGGTACCGTAGCCGATACCACAATTTTCTCAAGAGTTCTGTCAACAACACAAAGGGTTGCGACCGCAAATAAACTTTCATCTAATTCAATATTAAATGATGGTAAGCTCTGGATTTTAGATAGAGTCCATTGCATCTTAATTTTTTTTTTGTTCAAAATACCTATTTGTTTATTCGACGCGCAAGCATGAAAAGAGTTATGAAAGTCAACGAAGCGAGTGAGGCATGTAAGAATCGTGCCTTATGGCGTTCTGTTCCCACTGCCTACCCCGCAAGAGATTTGTCGTGAAGTTAAATTTGTATGTATGTATCTACTTATATATTGTAATGTTGATATACCACGATCTCTCAGAAAATCAACGTGAAATTGTCGCATTTCGTTTGTTTATGTATCTGGGGATTTACTTATTCCCTTTCCCCTCGTCATTTTCTAATTTTAAAGGTAGACATTGCATATATGACCATCTGGATGAAGTTTAGTCACTTACCACAGGGTGACCAGTTTGCTAATTTGTCGCGCTTTCCATAAACAAAGTAAAGTGTTAATAACTGTTTAACTGTTTTTAATTGGACAGTCTAAATCCAAATCTAAGTAATCTAACAAAGCCATCCCTGAAAAATAAAATAGATGAAAAGCATAACATTCACAAGTACTATCACATGTGCTCACAATACCAGCGCTTGAATATTAAAAAAAAAACTGGCTCACATAGAAATTTTTAACACAAATATTGATTATTTCCAACTAACAATACTTACAAATGTTTTAAAAATAGTGTGTGAACTGTGAACTTCAGCTTTGAATACAATAAATATTTTATTTAACAAGCTGATACTAAATAGTGTAACATAAATTCACGCCTTTTTCTACGCGAAGACGTCGACAGTGGCTGCTAAGCCTCTACTCGCCGTTATGTTTGCGTCCCAAATGGAATAGGTGGCAAACCTGTCGCCATACCGGGCACAAAGTTTTCAGTCAACGATACATAACTTAACACATAACATAACAATACACATAACTTTTGAAATTATTTTCGAAACGTCATCATGTCAGCCAGGATTTGAACCCGCGACTTATTGATTCAGAAGCGGGGTGCTTAACCAACTGATCCACTAAGACTGTTATAGACAGCATATATTCTTAACATATGCTTTATTAAAATTTTACATAATACCAGCCTACTTGATAGGCTATCGAGAATAGATGTTTAATAAAAATCTTTTAGTCAGTTTCAATATTACCGCTAGATTAGAGGTACGATATCAAGATCCCGAGAGTCACCTTTATACCTATCGTTAAATATAATGACGGTCGATTCTCTTAGAAAAGATGATAAGAAACTTTACACTGAAGGTAACCTTATACTGTTTAATTAATAAGTGATCGTACACTTTTAGTTACCCTCCTTGGAATATTGTCTTGTTAAGATTTTGCAAAGCTTCAGCGTTTGTTATTTAGGTCGTAAAGTCGCCAGTGCGCGATAATTATTATGGTGTAGTCAATATGTGACCTTTCACCTTATTCGGGCCACGTATAATCCAATGTTGCCCATTTTGTAGCGTTCTATTTATAGTACAGATACACTTTGGTATTTAATAATATTGATTGAAAAATCAGCGAGCGTGCATGTTTAGACTTATTAAAGTCAAAGTATAAGGTCTGTGAATTAAATCTTCAAGTCATCAGAATGATCCATAGGTAAAATATATATAATACTAGCTGACCCAGCAAACGTTGTCATGCCGAAAAATAAAATTTAAAAAATAGGGGTTGATCGTAGGGGGTTGAAAATTTAGGGTTGCATGTATTTTTGTATCCCGTTTTATAAAAAAAATAAGAAACAGAAATATGTCGAAAAATTAAAAAAAAAATTGAGGGGTGGGCTACCCTTGTGATTTAGGGGGATGAAAAATAGATGTTGTCCTATTCTCAGACCTACCCGACACGCAGATAAAATTTCATGAGAATCGGTCAAGCCGTATCGGAGGAGTTCAATTACGCACATCTAGACTCGAGAATTTTATATATTAGATAAAAAATTACTATTTCGTAGCTTGGGAATGGAGCACAAATAACTATAATATATAAAAATTGACGTGTATTTAAATTATATTTAAAATATGCGAAGGTATTATTATGATGATATCTTAAATCCTACACACATACATACATAGATAACTTCACGCGAAATCCCTTCGGGGTAGGCAGAGATTGTAGTTGTAGAGAGATTGTAGTTTTAGTATCAAATTGTCGTGTACCGGTAATGCCAAAATTAGTTATTGTTAAGTACAGTTTTAGACGTAGAATACTCAGTCCTATTTCTAAAATTTTGTCATACAAGTTCCGAGCGGAGGAAGTATTTTGGGATCGTAGTTAATGGGTATCTAAAGTCATTGCCTACCCGTAGATTCGTGTGTATATGTCACGGTAAGAGTGAATAATTGAAGATTATTAATAATTCATCATTAGCCTGTTGCAGTCCACTGCTGGACATAGGCCTCTCCCAATGTGCGCCACAACATCCGATTCTCTGCCTTCCGCATCCAGTCTTTTCCAGCAGCCCTTCTGAGGTCGTCTGACCATCGGGCTGGTGGGCGTCCTACACTACGCTTACCAAGTCGCGGTCTCCACACCATGACCTTCTTGCTCCATCTACCATCGGTCCTTCGACAGATGTGACCAGCCCATTGCCACTTCAGTGAACTTATTCTGCGAGCTATGTCCGTTTCTGCGTGTCCAGTATGGAGCAGCACTTGCCTTACAAATATTAAGAAATTACAGATTTTACAAAATAAAGCCCTTAAACTATCATTTAATACGGAATTCCGTACTAATTTAAATAACTTGCATCTTATTATAGGTCTACCCAGAATTGACGTTTATATTTACAAGCTTTCAGAAAAATTTTATATCGTATCTAATCCTTCAAGTAAAAATAATTTAGTCAAAAACTTATGTAAAAGTCGAAAATCAAATCTGCAAAAAAATTGACGTGTATTTAAATTATATTTAAAATATGCGAAGGTATTATTATGATGATATCTTAAATCCTACACACATACATACATAGATAACTTCACGCCAAATCCCTTCGGGGTAGGCAGAGAGAACAGAGCGCCATAAGGCACTATTCTTGCACGCTTCACTCACTTTTTTGATTTTTATAACTCTTTTTATACACGCGGGTCGATTTTTGAGGTGCCCAACATAACCTCCCTCCACTACATGTTCTATTATTAATCAAAGACGGTAATTTTTCGTTTTTATTCTGTTACTAGACTCGTAAATGTATGTTTAGTATATCTTATTAAGGCTTCTCGTTGATTAATTAATTTAAGGGCTATGAAATAGAATGTAACAACTACACCTAATAATACAACACTAAAAACAAAGTGGTAAAAGCCTCATATACATTTTATTGTGACATTTCGTGTATCCACACTAGAGACGGTTACCTTCCTAAGTTTTAGTATCAAATTGTCGTGTACCGGTAATGCCAAAATTAGTTATTGTTAAGTACAGTTTTAGACGTAGAATACTCAGTCCTATTTCTAAAATTTTGTCATACAAGTTCCGAGCGGAGGAAGTATTTTGGGATCGTAGTTAATGGGTATCTAAAGTCATTGCCTACCCGTAGATTCGTGTGTATATGTCACGGTAAGAGTGAATAATTGAAGATTATTAATAATTCATCATTAGCCTGTTGCAGTCCACTGCTGGACATAGGCCTCTCCCAATGTGCGCCACAACATCCGATTCTCTGCCTTCCGCATCCAGTCTTTTCCAGCAGCCCTTCTGAGGTCGTCTGACCATCGGGCTGGTGGGCGTCCTACACTACGCTTACCAAGTCGCGGTCTCCACACCATGACCTTCTTGCTCCATCTACCATCGGTCCTTCGACAGATGTGACCAGCCCATTGCCACTTCAGTGAACTTATTCTGCGAGCTATGTCCGTTTCTGCGTGTCCAGTATGGAGCAGCACTTGCCTTACAAATATTAAGAAATTACAGATTTTACAAAATAAAGCCCTTAAACTATCATTTAATACGGAATTCCGTACTAATTTAAATAACTTGCATCTTATTATAGGTCTACCCAGAATTGACGTTTATATTTACAAGCTTTCAGAAAAATTTTATATCGTATCTAATCCTTCAAGTAAAAATAATTTAGTCAAAAACTTATGTAAAAGTCGAAAATCAAATCTGCAAAAAAATTGACGTGTATTTAAATTATATTTAAAATATGCGAAGGTATTATTATGATGATATCTTAAATCCTACACACATACATACATAGATAACTTCACGCCAAATCCCTTCGGGGTAGGCAGAGAGAACAGAGCGCCATAAGGCACTATTCTTGCACGCTTCACTCACTTTTTTGATTTTTATAACTCTTTTTATACACGCGGGTCGATTTTTGAGGTGCCCAACATAACCTCCCTCCACTACATGTTCTATTATTAATCAAAGACGGTAATTTTTCGTTTTTATTCTGTTACTAGACTCGTAAATGTATGTTTAGTATATCTTATTAAGGCTTCTCGTTGATTAATTAATTTAAGGGCTATGAAATAGAATGTAACAACTACACCTAATAATACAACACTAAAAACAAAGTGGTAAAAGCCTCATATACATTTTATTGTGACATTTCGTGTATCCACACTAGAGACGGTTACCTTCCTAAGTTTTAGTATCAAATTGTCGTGTACCGGTAATGCCAAAATTAGTTATTGTTAAGTACAGTTTTAGACGTAGAATACTCAGTCCTATTTCTAAAATTTTGTCATACAAGTTCCGAGCGGAGGAAGTATTTTGGGATCGTAGTTAATGGGTATCTAAAGTCATTGCCTACCCGTAGATTCGTGTGTATATGTCACGGTAAGAGTGAATAATTGAAGATTATTAATAATTCATCATTAGCCTGTTGCAGTCCACTGCTGGACATAGGCCTCTCCCAATGTGCGCCACAACATCCGATTCTCTGCCTTCCGCATCCAGTCTTTTCCAGCAGCCCTTCTGAGGTCGTCTGACCATCGGGCTGGTGGGCGTCCTACACTACGCTTACCAAGTCGCGGTCTCCACACCATGACCTTCTTGCTCCATCTACCATCGGTCCTTCGACAGATGTGACCAGCCCATTGCCACTTCAGTGAACTTATTCTGCGAGCTATGTCCGTTTCTGCGTGTCCAGTATGGAGCAGCACTTGCCTTACAAATAATAAGAAATTACAGATTTTACAAAATAAAGCCCTTAAACTATCATTTAATACGGAATTCCGTACTAATTTAAATAACTTGCATCTTATTATAGGTCTACCCAGAATTGACGTTTATATTTACAAGCTTTCAGAAAAATTTTATATCGTATCTAATCCTTCAAGTAAAAATAATTTAGTCAAAAACTTATGTAAAAGTCGAAAATCAAATCTGCCTTTTATCGACAAATACTGTCGATATAAATTACCACATTACCTGTTCTTAGAGTGCAATGAATAGGTTACAACCCGACTTGCAGGCGCGAGCGATTTATCGATCAGTGCGCGCGCGCTTGTAGCGTCCGCCGCACCAGCTTGCATGGAGAAGCGCGGGGGCCCGCTCCGCGCGGCAGTCTATCGCTCGCGCTTGTACCTCGGTACCTCGAAATATCATATGATCTCTGCCGGTTCATGCTGTTACTTGTGAATGGTCTCCAAGTTATGCGCGGTAACATTTTTATATATCTACCCTCAACTGCTAGCTTTATCATAAAAAGAAGCTTTGTGTTACATCAAAGTCATAAATATGTCCATAAAATGTATAGCTCCACTAAAGCGTACATTTATAATTATATATTATTCTAAATTTCAACTTTACTTACCTGCATGTTACTACTTAAAATGTTTATTTCACGAGTTTTAATAAGTTATTTACTTTTAAAACATGTGTAATTTTATTGTTTTTGTGGTGCTAGGATTGCAATTACACTAGCTTGTACATGTTCTTATTAATAATATTATTAAATAAAGGAATTTTAAAAACAAAACAATATGTCGGTTACTACGGTTCTCTGTCGGATATACTCATTCCTGAGTCTATCTTTCAGAGATACTCCGAGCATAGCTCGCTCCATAGCTCGCTGAGCGACTTTAAATTTGTGGACTAGCCCCACCGTAAGTGTCCACGTTTCGGCACCGTAGGTCATTACTGGTAGGACGCACTGGTCAAAGACTTTGGTCTTCAGGCATTGCGGTATAGGCGAGCCGAAAACTCGACGCAGTTTGCCGAATGCGGCCCAACCCAGCTGAATCCTCCTGTCGGCTTCCTTCTCGAAGTTTCGTCTACCTAACTGGATAGTTTGGCCTAGGTAGACGTATTTGTTTACGACTTCGAGAATTGACCCATCGACATTTATCGGTCCGGGCACGACATGTTCGTTGAACATGACCTTGGTCTTGTCCGAGTTCATGCCCAGACCGACACGTCGAGAGGATTCGTCTAGGCTGCGCAGCATTCCGCTTAACTGTTCCAGCGACTCTGCCATCACAACGATGTCGTCAGCGAACCGAAGATGCGAGATGTGCTCACCATTCACGTTGATACCCTGTCCAGTCCAGTCCAAGGTCTTAAAGACGTCCTCCAGAGCATTGGTGAAGAGTTTGGGAGATATGACATCTCCCTGTCTTACACCTCGATTCAGCTCGATGGAGTTCGTCACTTGATACTGGATCTGGACAGCCATCGTGGCGGTGTCATACAAGCATCTCAACACCTCGATATATCGCCCGTCAATCCGACATCGCTGCAATGCATCCAGAACTGCCCAAGTTTCGATGGAGTCGAAGGCTTTTTCGTAGTCCACGAATGCCATACACAGCGGCTGATTGTACTCTTCGGTCTTCTGTACAATCTGCCGAACAGTATGGATGTGGTCCACGGTACTAAAGCCTTTTCGAAACCCGGCCTGCTCCGGAGGCTGAAATTCGTCGAGTTTTGCAGCGAGACGATTCGTGACGACCCTCGAGAACAACTTGTAGATATGGCTCAGGAGTGAGATGGGTCTGTAATTCTTCAGTAAGGTCTTATCAACTTCTTTGAAGAACAGCACCACCGCACTCCCGCTCCAAACCTGTGGTGTTATACCCTGTTGTATGACGGAGTCAAAAAGACTTGCTAATTCCTTTAGGATAGAAATCCCGCCGGCCTTTAGAAGTTCTGTTGTGATTCCGTCATCACCGGGTGTCTTGTTGTTCTGGAGTTGCCCGAGAACCGCACTAATCTCGCTTTCTGTGACATCGGGAATGTCCTCACTATAGTGACGCGTTAGCGGGGCTCTGTGGTCATCATCGCTGTGTCCCGTCTGCTTGTTCATCCGTGTGGAATAAAGGAGCCCATAAAAAGATTCAATCTCTGCGAGAATCTCGGGCTTAGAGGTGACGACACGTCCATCCGCAGTTTTCAGCTTCGTCAGATGGGACCTCCCAAGCTGCTGAGCGAACACTTTCGACCCTTTGTTGCGGTCGATCGCGTTCTCGATCGCTCGAGTATTCGACCGACGAAGGTCGCGCCGCATCAGCTTTCTAATTTGCTGGTTTAGGCTTTTCCATTCTGACGAAGACAGCTGATCGGATGGAGTTTCTCACCTTTGCCTCATCAGCTCGAGCGTCTCAGCAGAGAGTTTGGACTCCTTTTTCTGCGATCTCGGGAACAACCTTTGAGACACTTTCCTCAGCGTGTTGACCACAGTGGCGGTCTTTTCGTCCACGTTGCCTGTGGTTTCCAGCAGGTCGAACCGATTTTGAAGAACCTTTCGGTTTCGGCTATTTGGAGTGGCGTAGGTCGGAGAATAGACCTCATCTTCCGGGTCCTTTCAGCTTTCAGGTTAATATTTAGAGAGCCTCGAAGAACCTGTTGATCACAGAGACATCTCTAAATATATGCTTACTATCCGTAATGATAAAATCTATCTCGTTCCTTGTCACAGAATCCGGGCTTCGCCAAGTCCACCTCCTGTGGAGACCCATCTTGAAGAATGAGTTCATCAAGAAGAGCCCTTCAGACTCCAGGAAGTTGACCAGCATCTGGCCCCTGTGATTTCGGCACCCCAAGCCATATGGACCGATTTTCGTTTCGCCGCGTTCTTGTACTCCCATTTTGGCATTGAAGTCCCCCATAACAACGTTGTAGTGAGCCTTGGCGGTACCATGTATTGCTTTTGCAATATCCTCGTACTTCGCCTCGGCAATCTCGTCAGAGTATGTCGAGGTCGGCGCATACACCTGTATTACCTACAGGGTGTACCTGTTGGTGAGTTTTAGTACAAGGTACGCTACCCTGGTCGACACACTACTGATCTCCACAACGCTGCTAACGAAGTCCTTGTGAACGAGGAAACCGACACCCCCCTGGGAGAGCTGGTCACCTTCCCGAAAATAGAATAAGTTGCCTGACTGTAGGGTTATCGTGTCCTCCCCCACTCGCCGGACTTCAGATAGCCCTAGAATATGCCAGTTCAAGCAACTCAGCTCTACCTCGAGTTCGGTGAGGTGTTGGTCCAGCCGAAGACTGCATCCGTTATACGTGGCCACGCGTAGTTGTTTTTGACAGCCTGCCGAGATTCTTAGCACCCCTGTCCCACCGTTACCACGACTGCTGCCTTGGCCGGGAATAGCGGGACCACCGGGAACTGGGGGCCGTTGTATTCGTGCTCTTTTCATCGGGAGGTTTATGCCCATAGTCTCCACGCTGGGCAAACGTGTTGGAGACCGCAGGGGTGAACCTTTTAAAAAAATAGGGACGCTGCTGCCCGCCCCTACCAGAACATTTAAGTTCACCCATATTTTGGAATGGTTATCCCGCCATTTTTCGGTGTAGTGCTGTGTGAGCTTGTCAGCCATATGTTGTTCTTTCGCTCCCGGCTGACTGTGAGTGGTATTAATAATTATCTATTATTATTAATAATTACCGAAAGTCGAGGTTAAAGTGATAAACTAATCACATTTGTCGGTTATTATTAATAATTTAACCCTAGTAGTGATGAATGTAATAAGTGGCTCGGCTTAGTTGGCTCGGTGTTATTTTTTTAAAAGCACGTGCACGTTATTTGTTGTTGCTTACTAGGGTTAGTTAGTTGTTTAGTTTAGGTTTAGGTTAGGTTAGGTTTTAGGTTTTTTTTTTTGTTTTTAGGCAGGAGTCGGAATCCTCATGGACACCCAAACTACGTCACGTATGAGATAGTTTGGGTAGTGCCGGACTCTTACAGGCTAAACCTGTCTCCTGCCCTCTATGCTTTCTCCATAGACTGAGACTCCATAGACTATTATAACTTTTACCAATATGTGTCGTGAATTATTAATAATTACTACTAAAAGTAATAAATTTCGATCGTTTATTCACATTTACCAAAACATGTGGTTATTATTAATAATTTTGTAAAAATATTAATAATTTTCAATTAATCATATTTACCGTAACATATACATACGTATAAAAAATATCACTTTCTTAAGCTATGTCCACATTTATTACAAGTTCATGCATTCTTGTTGGTTTTAACAATCTCATACTTAAATTTGATACGCTAATACCAGGGACGTAGTACCTTCTAAGTTTTCCGTGTTAGGCTGTGGCGAGCGTTAAAAAACCTTGTAAAATTTTTAATCATAAAATTTTAAATTATTCCATAAATTTAATGCGTAAGCCACGTTAAAGAATTTATTATCTATACAAAAAAGTTGGGATAAGTATATAATAAGTGCTACTCAAATCATTAGGATTACTTCAAAACACGATAAAGTTATTAAAACTTATAGTACCTTTGATGGAGTTACTAGGAGCAGCTGTGCAGCAATTAATTATGTGATAGAGGAAGCTTGATATTATGTATTTAAAGATGATTAAAATGTGCTCCATATTGTATGGATGGTTGAAAATTTTTTTATTACAGATGAAATTCCATATATATCTCAGAGATTTTTCTATGGCAGATATTTAAACACTATAATACCAAAGTCTTTCCAAAAAAAAACATAACCCTAGTCACTTATGAGCATTTCGGCAAAATATAGAATATTAAATAACTTAACACAACCTTTTAATACCCGAAGGTGTAGGCAGCAGCTGTTAAGTCTCGTCTCGCCGTTATGATTACGTCCCAAATGAACAAATAGGTGGTGAACCTATTCCACTTGGGCACAAAGTTTTCAGTTATCGATATTTATCACACTAAACTTCCGACAAAACAATTTCGAAAAGTCATTGGTGTGAGCCAGTGTCTGGATTCGAACCCGGACCCCTGGATCAGAAGCAGTGTGCACGACCACTGGACCCACGAGACTATTAAATTTTTCTTTCTTGTTTTGTTATTTATGCTATTTATGTTTTAATGATTTTGTGTAGGTATTAAAAATATGCAATGAAAATAGAATCACCATTGTAAAAGACAAATTGTAAAGCTCTGACAAAAACTTATTATGAAAAGTTATACATTTTGCAATATTTTTCCAACACAAATTTCTTCAATGTTTAGATTAGCAGAAAACATCTGACTGAATACTTAATTAAAAATTTAATTAATTTTCAAGCTGAAGCGATCGTTCGTATTGCTTTACACAACAAACTTCCAGTGATTGATTTCGGTAGAATAAAAAAATATAACAAAAAGTGTTTTCAGAGTGGGGCTATATTTCAAGTAAAGGATCCTATTGCTCCTATTTGCGTCCTCTCCAAGGCTATATTGAAGATTTTAAGAGCAGACTGATCAAACCCACGAGTCCTCTGCTGGGGTCGGGTAACAAATTACCTCAATTTGTTGGGTAACAAGTTTGTCTATCAGCAATTTGCCGAAACCATTAAATAGATAACAGTGTCGTTTCCATATAACTGAACTTAATCAATGTTTGCAGTGATTATTCTTATGTAAAAATGTTAAAGTTAAATACCAATTATATAATTAAAATTCATTTTAGTTTTGTTGGTATTAAATTTATTTTAATTAACCTATTATTTATATACTATATGGTAGTTTTCGCACATATAATATTAAACAATCCTGCTTTATTCTCTATCGCCTTATTAAGAACAACTTATATTTATTTTCCTGTAGTATTTCCAAATGTTACAACAATATTACTTTTGTGAGAGGTTAGGGAAGATATGGACATTTTTTTCATGACACATTAATCACATTTTTATATGTGCAACGAATACCAGTCGAAGACTATAAAATGCAATGATTGGAGTATAAACATACTGGAATCTATCAATATTCTCTATATTATCCGCGGAATGGTATATTTCCGGCGAACCCTATTCACGGTGCGCCATAAAATAGTAATCACAGCTGTAACTTACATCGCCGCACAGTCGTATTCAGTGAAATAAAACTAACTTACCTTACTAACAGAATATTTTGGGATTTTTTTATAGTCCAGCACGTTTTATGTCGTTTTTCACTGTGTTGAATAAAAAATAGTTGTAACCCACATACTATTCTTGTTGTATTTTATACCTCACTATATATCATTAGATAAAAAGTATTGCCGGCAACACCAACCGAAAAAGTTAAAGAAACACGATTTCAAAGGTTTTAAAATATATTCGGAAAAAGGAGAAATTATTTCCATCTAAAGTAACTTTCTAATAAAGTTTTAATAACAGCGATTTTTTTTACTTATAAAGTATATTAAATACAAACAAACAAATTTTAATAATATTAATGTAGACATATTGCGTAAGTATTGTTTTAGCGGTAATTAAGAGCAGAGAAAATGTATTTAGGGAATGGAGGTTCCGTGTGTTTGCTATTAATAGTAAGTTATCAATCACAAATAAAAGCATTTTGCTTGATTCAGAAGAAAAGTTCATGAATGTACGTACCCGTTGGGTATCTACACTCGAGAGCAATGAATCCGGGTCACTTAAAGAATCCTAAAAATCTCGGAAACTAAAAATGCTAGGTTAATGCAATAAATTGTATTTAATAGACAATGTAATACTCCTTAAATGAAGGTATTAAAACTTCTTAGTTATTGTAAAGTTATATCATAAAAAAATCAAATTTGAAAAAGGGCTACTTTCGAAGATGGAACTACGAAATTACAGCATTTGGTTTTGCTTTTGTTTGTAATCTGTCATTTATGTGGGTACATAAACCATGTTGATAGTGCTCTATATTCATTATTCAAGCTGAAATTATGTCGCTTACGCCTGAAGAATGCACCAGAATACTTACAATGCTGGAAACCGGCCGGAGTCAGCGCGATACAGCCAGGACTGTTGGTGTGTCGCTGTCAACAGTACAAAGAGTTCTCCGACGTTACGAAGAAACTGGTTCTAAACTACGCAGACCAGGAACGGGCAGAACCAGGTATACCACAGCACGAGAAGACCGATACTTGGTGAACACCATGCTTCGAAATCGCTTTCTCACAGGAACTGAACTCACCAATCAGTTTCGACGCCTCGGAGGAAGTAACCCAAGTGCATGGACAGTAAGACGTCGGCTTGCTGAATCTAACTTAAAACCCCTTAGACCTGCAAACGGCCCTAAACTGGAGCGTGGGCATCGTATTTCAAGACTAAGATATGCCCAGAGCCACGTAAATTGGAGTATTGAAGATTGGTCAAAGGTTATGTTCTCCGACGAATCAAAATTTATGCTCTACAAGCACGATGGAAGACACAGAGTGTATCGAAGACCAGGGGAAAGATTCAAGCAAGCATGCATCGAGGAAAAAGTAGCCTACGGTGGTGGGTCTGTACTTGTGTGGGCCGGAATTTCTTCTGAAAGTCGCACAGAGCTGGTGATCATAGAAAACGGCTCTTTAACTAGCGTAAGATATGTGGAAGAAATCCTCAATGATCACGTTGGTCCATTTATGGTCAATTTAGGTGAGGATGCTATATTTATGCATGACAATGCCCGACCTCATACAGGTAGGATTGTGAATGACTACCTTCAAGAGATGAACATTACTCGTATGGAGTGGCCAGCGCGCAGCCCGGATATCAACCCGATCGAGCATGCTTGGGACGAGCTAGGCAGATGCGTAAAACAACGAAACCCTCCCCCAATCACGCTTCGTGAGCTCAAAATTGCTCTCACAGAGGAATGGGAGAATATTCCCCAAAATCGTATAAGGAACTTGGTGTACAGCATGCCAAACCGCGTAAACGCAGTAATGGAAGCACGAGGAGGCAATACGAAGTATTAAAATTCAAGAAAATCGTAATAAAGTTCAAAAATTTCATGTTTCCTATTTTTGTTTTAAGGAGAGATCAGCAGATTTTTTCTTTATGTAATTTTGTGTTAATAAAATGTATGGTGACTCATATTTTTTTTACTTTCATTTAAGGAGTATTACATTGTCTATTAAATACAATTTGTTGCATTAACCTATCATTTTTAGTTTCCGAGATTTTTAACATTCTTTAAGTGACCCGGATTCATTGCTCTCGAGAGTATTTTATACTACACAGCATTGTGTCTGATGGCATTGAGCAAAAATCATTCACGAATATTATTTAAATTTATATCATAATGTTACTATTAATTCATAATAACTATAGATATACCTAAAAATGATTAATATGAAATAATGAGACATTGATGTATCAACAAGCAAAAATACTTTAGAGATATTTCAATAGGTATAAGATTTAAAAGACAGTAATATATATTTCCTCAAGGTCTTTGACAATTTTCAGCGCGACTGCGTGCTGAAAATTGTCAGTCACGTTGTAATAGATATTCGAATCACGTCATAAAGCGTTAATTAAAGTTTCTGTTGAGCACACACTGATATAACACCTTATGTGTTATATTAGTCTTGGTGGCCCAGTGGTCGAGCACACGGCTTCTGATCCAATGACTTTACGAAATAATTTTTTTCGGAAGTTTATGTGTGATAAATATCGATGACTGAAAATTTTGTGCCCGGTATGGCAATAGGTTCGCCACCTATTCCATTTGGGACGTAAACATAACGGCGAGACGAGGCTTAACAGCCGCTGCCTACACTTTCGGGTAACAAAAGGCGTGAAGTTATGTTATGTGTAAAGGTATATTATTATACTTATTCAGATGTTGAAAGATTGTAATCTGTACATTAAAATACATACATACATGACATAATATAACTTCACACCAAATTTTTTGCAGGGTAGGCACAGAGAACAGAGCGCCATTAGGCACGATTCTTACACGTTTCTCACTCGCTTCGTTGACTTTCATAACTCTTTTCTGATTTTTGAGGCTCCTTTCATCACCTTCCAGGGCACGTTCTATTTGGTCATGTAATGTGTATCTTGGCCGTCCCCGATTTCTACATCTATCCGCTTTTGCATTGTATATCTGTTTAGTCTATCTCGTATTATCCCTTCTCTCTACATCTCCAAACCATCAGAGCATTTCTTACTTTTTTACCGATAATTTCTTTCAATCCAACTTTGTTTGTGACGCGGTCAGCGAGACTCCGCAGATTTAGCGTAGTGCCCTCATTTCTACCGCGTTTATCCTACTTTCGTGCACACTCTGCCATACCCAACTCTCGCTTCCATAAGTTAGCGTTGGGATTAGTATTGCATTGATTGCTAGCTGGGCTTTTCTGCTAATATTTTTTGCGCCAATTAGTTTTTCCAACGCTCCATTAACACTATTTCCTAACGCCACTCTTCTTTCAATGA
The DNA here is from genome assembly GCA_905147225.2 of Euproctis similis. NCBI lineage: Eukaryota > Metazoa > Arthropoda > Insecta > Lepidoptera > Erebidae > Euproctis > Euproctis similis. Next base: position 13,450,691 of record LR990108.1, on the reverse strand, counting down.
CTGTCCCGCCACCTACTTCATTTGGAACGTAAAAAGTCGAGTTACAAAACAAAAACCACTTAAGAATCTAGGATAACAGAATTTCTGGTCTGAGACATAATTTTAAGCTCAATATTTTATTGAATATTATAGAAAAAAAAGTTATCCTCGCTTTTCGTCAAATTCTTTGTGTTCAAAAGAGGCTTATTTCAAAAGGTATTAAAAGTTTCAGAAAAAGAAAATGAAACTCTAGGAAATATATATACATCATCGAATAAATATATATTGCTAAAAAATCATAAAACAAAGAATCCGATTAAATGCTTTTATCACATAACATAACTTCACGCAATTGTTACCCGAAGGTGTAGACAGCGGCTGTTAAGCCTCGTCTCACCGTTATGTTTACGTCCCAAATGGAATAGGTGGCGAACCTATTGCCGTACCGGGCACAAAAATTTCAGTCATCGATATTTATCACACATAACTTTCCGAAAACAATTTTGAAAAGTCATTGGTGTGAGCCAGTGTCAGGATTCGAACCACCACCTCTGGATTCAGAAACCGTGTTCTCGACCACCAGACCACCAAGACTAATAATACGATGAAGATTAAAAATTAACTAGAACTTAACTAGAGCGTATGTTTTGTAGAATTAAGTCTTAATTTATTAGCGTAATAATTCTTGACTGAGTTTGTATTTCCCAACAACTGTTTGAGTTTCAAGTAAGTTAATAACGACTTAATATTGCGGGAATTATAATTATAAAGTTTCAAAACATTATTAATTAACTTCTTTTGTAGTTTTATTTTAATAACCATCATCAGTTCTCAGTATAAAAATAGTTCACTCAATCATAACATTAATAATTTCACCTTTACATAATTTTTTTTTTAAGTTAATAATATTCCGAGTTTTGAACATAACAATTTTTTTAATTATTATGGACATATTGATTAGCATTGACGAATGTGAAGCCACGCCGTTCTCTGCATAAATATGTAACCGATTGTTATGACCTCTCAGAAAATTGGCTCATTCTGTGTTTCGCAGTTATAGAGCTATACTCCTCCCTTGCACTGCCCAAATTCTTTATTAACCTAACTAAACCATAAACGCAACTGTTGACTTACCACTATTGGTTCAGGTTACACGCTAGCTAGTATGCCCTTTTTCCCAAAAGATACACAATCATGAATCAGTGAAATATTTCAATATTATGCATAACCAATCCATTAGTATTCGAACACTATTCCCGTCTATACACAATCCTTAGTATTTGCTACACTAATAACGCCTCAGATTGTTCAGAACAATGTTACCGTTAGCCTTCCTGAATACGTGATTGAACAACGATCGATGTTCCTGACGCTATATAATATGCATGACGACGAATGTTTTCTTTGTACAACGCACGCCTACTAGAAATATAGGCAATGTCGACAATATTATTATAATAAAAACTGGGTCAAGGGAACATTTTGGAGAAAATGTAAGTCGAATGAAAATTGTTTAAAATGTTGATAGATGAGTCAATATTGTCAAGATAGGAATTGAAACAAAGAATGGCTTTCCGTCTCTGATATGTAGATTGTAGGTAATACAATTAACGTTCCTTCTCATATACGAATACGAATTTCTTCTCAAAATAGCCTCTACACTCGGAATCGGGCCGCTCGTGGCGATTACGTCCGTATTTTCTTTTTTATGGGATAGGAGGGCAAGCGAGCAGGCGTGTCATCTGATGGTAAATGACCAGCGCCGCCCACGGACACTTGCAACAAATATAGTGTTACCGTTGCGTTCCCGACCTTTAAGGGAGTAGGATAGGAAAGGATGGGTAAGGAGAATGGGCCTACGGGTACTTCTCTTAGCGAACGAAACGCGGCATGAGCCACTTTACGTCGATCTTCTGAGAGGTGGTGGTATTTCACCGGTCAAGCCGGCCCATTCATGCAGCGAACTACTTGGCTCTACCACTGTTAAACTAAAACTATTACTATTAAGTTTTGTATTTTTGGACTATGAAAATAACGCTTCTTTTACATGACTTGACCTAATAACAAGTACCTAGATACTATAGTAATATATATATATATATAATAAATGTCGGATATTGATGAATTGATTTGCTTTGTAAACTGTTTTGTAACTTACTTCATACTGCGTGGCATTGACCTATATGTTCTAGACTTGTAGTAACCCTCTCAAAGCGTGAACACTGGCCATAAGCCTACAGGCTTATGCGAAGCTTATGTCAATTCAGTCATCTGTCAGACGCGAACCGAATAACAATAGGTACAAAATGGGTAAATGCGTAGTAAAAGAGTGCGATTCAAGATCGGAAACCCATAAGAAATTAACCGGAATTACTTTCCACACGTAATATTAATGTTTACATTAATATTAAAATACAGTAAAATAGATAAAATGTTGAATTTTTATAATTAGCTTCAGTGATACCACTAAAAACTTAGTTTTACTTTCCCACATTTGTGGGAGAATTATTAATTTATGGAAAAGGAGATTTTAAATATTTTTTGTTATAATAATAACGCTGCAGGGTGCCTAAAGATGCAGCACGCCGTGACAAGTGGGTGAAAATTATCCGATTGCTGAGAAAAGAAACTGACTGGCTACCTGCACCCGGGAGATCATTTATCGTCAATTCAAGTTGATCATTCGCTTTTATTAATAAATGCCATAATTAATAAAAATAAATACTTAAAAATAAGATTGTATCACGAAAGCAAATTATTCACTCAGACTTATAAAAAAGGCAATTTTATACAAACTTATGTTACACAGCGGTGTATGATCAATAATTCATCTGCCTAGCTTTTTCCCAATTATGTTGGGGTCGGCTTCCAGTCTAACCAGGTGCAGCCGAGTACTAGTGTTTTACATGGAGCGACTGCCTATCTGACCTCCATAACCCAGTTGCGTGGGCAACACAATCCCCCTTGGTAAGTCTGGTTGTAAGACTTTCTGGCTTCTGACTATCCGTAACGACTGCCAAAGATGTTCAAATGACAGCCGGGACCCACCAATTTAACGTGCCTTCCGAAACACGGAGGAACTCGTCATGATAAGATGGTCACCCATCCACGGACCGACCGCGCCAAGCGTTGCTTATGATCGATCGACCCGTGCGGCTCTTAGGCCCTGTCCACGTTAAATAAAATAATTCCCTTTCAATATAATGAATGTAAGTACATTATTTTACTACTCAAGCGTTTTCACTATTTTGTGTATCTGTACCTAATTGTGTACACCTTACCTACAGCGATTTAAATCGCTGCTCTAAGACAGGTGTACACAATTAGGTACAGATGAGTGTGATCCAATTTTTTTCGGAACAGCCGATCTAGTACGGAGTACACAGAGATCGTTGATCCATTCATTATTTCAGTTATCTTCTAATACATCTGATAAGAAATTAATAAGTAATAGTAAAATATTGAATTTATATTTATTAAATATTTTTACGAGTACATGGCTTGAAAAAGTTGGGTAAAATTTCGCATGGGCAGGCCACCCCACACCGCCATTGCAAATTTATATTGCCATCTTTGTCTAATCAAAGTGACGGCAATGTATTTGCGATTTGTGTGACTGAGATAGATATATGTTTCATTTTAAATGTCTAGTGGTTTCAAAGCTACGTCATTGCATCTAAAAAGTGGACACACATTTTGTGACGCATTTGTATGAGGTTTGCTCCTCTTGTATATTGAACTCAGTGCTGCGTGGTAGTTATAAAGAAAAGAGCGCGCGAGAGATGTTTGGATATCAAACAAACTTGTACACTTAATTACTATTTTATTTAACTTTATTATATATGTGCACAATGCGTGTGCACACTGTGCGAAGTTGGTCGGCGAATTTAAGTCCTTTCTTCCTGGCGAAAATGCCGGGGCACCGTATCTCATCCCCCCGCCTACCTTACTTGCAAGAGGGAAAAACGGGATATCCGCGTGAACAAGGCAAGATTACTTTATTTGTAAATTCATGCCCTTTATATCCACGCAAACAAAGGTAGTTCTTTCACATCCATTTATATTTTCTAAATATCTCTAGTTTACGCCATATAGCCAATTTTTTGATATGTAGCTACCAGCGTTTCATTTTTGCTATCAATAGCTAATGCTTTTGAATATTTTTTGTGTATTTTATTAGATCCCTTTACAGAAGAAGTCTTTCATGTGGAACTAATTAAATGTTCTTACTCACCGCAGTGGAGCAAATACATGCCCACAAAGTCGAAGAAGTGGTAAAAAACTCCAACCGCTAGCCCAATTTCATAAACGGGGTCACGCCATAGTTAAGACCTTCCCAGAAATTTTATAATTACACGCGGGTAATAAGTAATTAGTACTGTGTAGTACATAAAAAATATATATTCAAATACTAAAGTAATGCTTTAATATTTTTTTTACCTGATTTTTTATTTTATTTTGTATACCATGTAAATGCTAGTAAATTCCAATACTGACAAAGAAGCTTTATGAATTTTATTCATACATTCCCTATTCGTCGGAATTTCATTATTATCCGAGTCTCGCGATGCCGACAGCAATGAATAATAAAGATTATGTTTTCTTTTTCTCTCAAAAAAGCCATTCCTTTGCTGTTTTAGGTAGGGCTCTACATTTTATGATGTAGACAATTGATGGATATATCATAATAGTTCAATCAGCAATAAAGGATAAATCAGCCTCGTAGGGAAGAAACTTATGGCACTGGCTGGTACTAGGCTAGTCGAGTACAATCATTTTGTGTGACCTCCTTACTTTTGAATGAATTCAGGTAAGTAAGGTGTTCAGTGGTCGAGCCACGCAGTTCGCTATTTGAATTGCCCTGCTCGATGGTAAAAGACCGCAATCTATCAGAATATCTTGTAAAGTGATTCGTACGGCGTTTTTTGGTCATTCTTTCCTTTCCATCCCACTCCTTTAAGGGTAAACAACGCAACATGGGCGGCGCTTACGACCAGGAACCAACTTACTCGTTTACGTTTTTACAATCCCATAAAAAATAATCACAGAAGTAACTATAAAGAGAAATGAAATAAAAGCAAAAATAATATAATATTGTTACACATTGGACATGTTTTAGGTCGTCCAATATGCTCATTTGCTAACATAATTCAGACTATTACATAGTTCTTGTCTAATTTAAACTTCAGGCGTTCCAGAAGCATGATAAATGTAAGTTTTGACGTACACTCTAATATTTTATGAACTTTTGGCCTTTTGGCTGTAATGATAACGGGTCACAAGTTTCCCTTCTTGTTACTGGCACAAAGTGCTGAAACTTGGAACAATTTAATATGTACGTGCCTTTGACTCTAGTTATGGTAGATTTTGTATGAAAATACTTTCCAAGGAATTATTACCTAAAACGTTTATATTTTTTTTATAAACGTTCATTCATTTTATGTTTGTATGTATACCGTATGGCAATTAAAATTAGAAACAATAATTTCTTATGTCGCTACAAGACCGTGAGTTGCTGTTCGCTTATTAATTTGAACAACAACAATATTTAATATATACTTTTAAGTATTATAATATTGTTATTAGTTTTTAAATTTTATTTTTAATTTATATTCATGACGAAAACGTGAGGGTCGTGAACAGTTTCGATTTATAAAAGCTGTAATTGCTTTAATCTTAAAACAACTAGGTACTCAATTATTCAAACTTGATTAGCATGTATTTAGTTAGACATAACTTAATTAGTTACTTCATTAAAATTATTTATATTACCTTATAATATTAGTGCGATTTAATATTAACGTTTCTATACAAGATGTTGCCATACCAGCTGATTGCGCAACCAGCGACAAAATAAGGTTAAAACAATGCGGCGACTGTTATACTGCAGAGAATATACATATTGTTGTAGGTATAACTACGTTTCCTACCTGTATAATGAGCCTGCAGTAAAAATGTACCAATATATAATATATTAACTTATAATTTGAAACAGTAATATACATAAACATTTTTTGAATTGGATAGGAGGGCAAATGAGCATGCGTATCACCTGATGGTAAGTTACCAGCGCCGCCCATGGACAACTGCAACACATATAGTGATACAGTTTCGTTTAAGGGACTACGATAGGAAAGGATGGGGAAGGGAGGTGGGTTTCCGGGTCTCACCTCTCACACGGAACAAAACGCGGCATGAGCCACTTTACGTCGATCTTCTGAGAGGTCGTCGTATTTCACTGGTATAGCCGGCCCATTAATGCAGCGCTGTTTGGTTCTACCACTGTTTAACAAAAAAAAGTTTTTTTTTTTCATTTTCATAAAACGTATACGTATACTCGATGAGCCAGTGGTCGAGCCGCGTTCCTGAATCAAAAAGTCCTGGCATCGATTTCAGGCTCACATCAATTTTTTTAGGAAATTATGTGTGATAAAAATCGAAGGTTATTAACATTTTTGGTTGAGCTCCCTAATCCATTTTGGGACGTGAAAATTGGCCGAGTCGATACTAAAGAACCGCTGCCTACACCTTCCAGTAGAAGGTGTTTAGTGGTAGAAAAACGTAAAGTAACTAGTTGACTGTAGTTATAATGTAATCATAACTATGTTGACACAATACAACAAATATTTGTCTAGAATTTAAAGAAATTATGTCCAAGAAAATAAGTCTTATTTTACATACATAAACATAACTTCTCGCCTTTTGTTCCCCGAAGGTGTAGGCAGCGGCTGTTAAGCCTCGTCTCGTCGTTATGTTTACGTCCCTAATGGAATAGGTGGCGAACCAATTGCCATACCGGGCACAAAGTTTTCAGTCATCGATATTTATCACACTTAACTTCCGAAAACAATTTCGCAAAGTCATTGGTGTGAGCCAATGTCAGGATTCAAACCCGGACCTCTGGATCAGAAGCCGTGTGCTCTCCCACTGGACCACCGAGACTATATTCTTATTTTATTTGTACACAATAGTGGATTTTTTAATGACTAGCCAGGATGTTCCGAGAAATACTTGTTCCGGGAAATCGAATCGGACGTAAAATCCATATTCACGTCCGTGTGTCGGGGGTTGGATTCCCACCCGAGCACAAATATTTGTGACAAACATAAATATTTGTGTGGTGTCTGGGTGTTTTTCTATGTATTATAAGTATGTATTTACAAAAGAAAAGTATATAAGTATTGATATCCGTTATCTAGTATCCATAACACAAGCATTTAGTTGCCTTGGAACTAGAGGGCGCTGTGTGTATTGTGTCCAAGGTATTAGTTATTCAAATTCATATTGCTATTAAATTTTACAACACAAACATAAGTTTTATAGCCTATAGCGATACGTTTTCAGACGTCGAGGTCAAAGTTTATAGCTTCCAAATTTTATCTGCGATATGCTTAATTATACTGCCGCGTGCTGTTGAATCATTCTGTTCAGTACTTAAATCATGGAATCAACTAAACCCAGTTTATGTAGAATGAAAATGAGAAATATTTGCGTTTCCTTTAGTAGATACTGGTGGGGATGTGTTATTGGAAATTTCATAGTCATTATAATAGGTTATGTTAAAATAGTAAATAAATATTCTTAGGCTAATCAAAATATTGTCTTTCAAATATACCTAATTTTACCTAATTTCCTCGTGATATTATTTTTACGAGCACCTTGAAAAAGTTTATTGGTTACGAAATTATAAGTTCGTAATTTTAAACGGTGTAACTCTAGCCATAAAGTGAAAAGTAAAAAGTATTTATTATGAGCATGGAAGAAATTCATGTTGCTAGGAGAGTGATGAGAACACAGAAATAGATCAAGATAGAACGGCGAATAGGCGTGGCAAGCGTGCCAACACCATGCACTATATTGCATGCTTTTCGAAACTCGCTCTCATTACGCAACGAGCGTTCCTGCCATGCGTTCAGGACGTAAAAAAATTGATAAAACGTCACATATATGCCTTATTATGCTGTGGCAAATTGTAAAAACAAAAGTAGTGAATCAAATATGAAAAAAGGAAATATTTCGTATGATCAGTAAGTACAGAAAATCAGTAGAAAGTATTTTTTTGAGATTATAAATTATTGTTTTACTTTTACTATGTTCAATAATTACGATAACAAGTTGTATATTTTTTCGTTATGATAAATATCCATTGCTGTCCGCATTCAACGCTCGTATACAAAAACAGTGCGCGTATAAATTATACGCGTAATGTACGTCGAATCGAACGAAATACACAATACACCTGCCAGTTGATCGCTGTGTCTGTTAATCGCTGTGATTGGTCTTCGAATGTTAGAGATGGGCACTCCATGTATCGTTGAGTCTTAGGACTTATCGATAAAATAATTCAATAATAATTTGAGTATCAGATCATGTCTTGCTTTGTCCCTACTTTATTCTAACACCACAAATTTCAACCAAAGTGTTTCGTAATTACATTGGCAGCAGTTTATTTGACAGTATAAGTTTTCACCAATTTGACCAATCGCCGATGGAAAATCATCTCGTTCTTCTCAAACGGGCAGTAACCGAGGTATATGTAGACGTTCGGCTTCGTTATTTAACCAGGACAGTGAGGCCAACCCTTACAAAAAGGCAAATATTTAATAAATATGTATAGTTTCAAGGACAGTAAAATATTTATAACTAAATTTTATATACTGTTGGAAAAATATGTTTTAGGTTTTAATATGTCGGATTAAAGTATTTAACATGTTTTACTTTCTATGATTATCGTTACACAAAATCAATAAAGTTGGTAAAATATAACAATAATAAAATTAACACACGTTGCCGATATTAACATCGATAATCTAATGTGTGTGTCTCCTAACTAGTCGCCCCGCTCACAATGAAAATGACGTCACGCTGTAGGCGTGGTTTTTCAAAAAAGTGACACGCTCGAAATGTATGGAAATATGACATCGCGGCCGTTCTATCTTGATCTATTTCTGTGGATGAGAATGAATTAATGTTAATATATCTCTTTTTAGCATTCTCCATGCCTCATGGTGGTCCAGTGGGAGAGCACCAGGCTTCTGATCCAGAGGTCCGGGTTCGAATCCTGACATTGACTCACTGATTTTTCGAAATTGTTTTCGGAAGTTAAGTGTGATAAATATCGATGACTGAAAACTGTGTGCCCGGTATGGCAATAGGTTTGCCACCTATTCCATTTGGGACCGAAACATAACGGCGAAACGAGGCTTAACACCCGCTGCCTACACCTTCGGGTAACAAAAGGCGTGAAGTTATGTTATTCTCCATGCCTAAAGGAGATGCACGATATGTGTTAGAATGGATATCAATATCAAGGGTATGTAGGTGTGGATATGACGAGTTATAAAAGAGAATGGGAAAGGATGAAATGTTTTGCATACGACACTTAGAGTAGGATAATGGTAGGGGAATTACAGTAATAAATAAAAACTAGCAGCCTTGTCTGCTGAGCTTCCATGCTTAACGTGGCATATATTAGCTTATCAACTCAACTTTTTTATAGACAAAAGCGAGTGAATTTAATAATTTGCACAAAATACGCAAAATTCGGTGTACTATGTACACAAAATATTCAAAAAAACTAAAAAAAAAATGCTTATTCATTAAAAATCCATTGAGTACCCTAGTAGATATGAAATTTATGAAACGTCAAAATCAGAAGAGAAATATGTATTTTAAAGTCTTCACTTTCAATAAATTCCAATCACAAAAGTACAGCAGTATAATTGCAGTCTTTTTTCCCCGGCTATTTCATTTCATTCGCGATCGGAAAAAAATAATCAGTATTCCGTTTCAAGTAGCCAACTATCAATGGCAGGTCTGTAGAAATAATATTCACGCAATTTATCATAAAATGAGAACTGAGAAGAAGAGATTGAATAGTGTATCTCGAACCAATGGCATCACTTTTATAGTGATAATAGCGTTTTTTCTATGAGACGAATTGTTTGTAAAAATATTAGTTTGGGTAGGCCATTAAATTGTTTTATTACTGCTACTCAAATTTTGAACCAACGAATCTTTTTTTATGGCATAGGAGGGCAAACGAGCAAGTTTGTCACCTGATGATGATGATTTGCAACCTGCGCCGCCCATGGACACCAGCAACATATATAGTGTTACCGTTGCGTGACCGACCTATCAGGGAGTAGGATAGAAAAGGATGGGGAAGGGTAGTGGTCCCCCGGGTACATCTCTCACCGAACGAAATGCGGCATGAGCCACTTTACGTCGAACTTCTGAAAGGTCATGGTTTTTCACCTCGAGCCGGTCCATTCATGCAGTGGCCTGCTGGGCTTTACCACTGTTAAAAACCTCTGATTTAAATTCTACAACATGTCTTTGTTCGTGGTATTAATGTAAATGGACTATAATTTCAGAATTCAGAACAAGCACCGGGCTAATAAGCTCTTTTTAAAACAACTGTGTCCAAAAGTCTAGTTATTCCCGTTCCTAAAATTCTTTTTGTTTCCATTTTATCGTAGCAGCAATACCGAGGAAACATTACTGAGTCAAAGGGTTAAAAGGAATAAGTATCTACGTAAGAATTTTCCGAAAAGTCCGCCCATTTACTTTAGTTAATTTAAACTCAAGTTCAATTCAAGTGTCTTTGAAATTAAATTGCTTTGGAGGTCGGAACACTTCAAGAAGTGCTTTGTTGTTATTTAATCTCTTTGGAGTTCTAATACATCCATGGTTTATAAGTTGATTATTTTTATACCGTGAGGAGCAGCAAATCGTTACTTTTTAAAAAAATAATTTTAATTTACATACATACATACATAACTTTACGCCAAATCCCTTGCGGGGAAGGCAGAGAGAACAGAGCGCCATAAGGCACGATTCTTATACGCCTCACTCGCTTCGTTGACTTTCATAAGTCTTTTCATGCACGCGCGTCGGTTTTTGGGGCACCTAACATCACCTTCCTCCAGAACACGTTCTATTTGGTTATGGAATGTGTGTCTTGGCCGTCCTCGACTCCTACATCCATCCGCTTTTGCATTTTATATCTGCTTGGTCAGTCTTGCATCATCCATTCTTTCTACATTTCCGAACCATCGGAGCATGCCCTTTCTTACTTTTACACCGACACTCTCTTTCAAACCAACTTCCATCCTTACAACCTTGTTTTCTACGCGGTCAGCGAGAGTCACTCCGTAGATTTTGCGCAGTGCCCTCATTTCTACCGCGTTTATTCTACTTTCATGCACACTCTGCGATACCCAGCTCTCGCTTCCATAAGTTAGCGTTGGGATCAGGACTGCATTGTGGATTGCTAGCCGGGCTTTTCTGCTAATGCTTTTTGCGCTCAGGAATCTGCCCAACGCTCCATTTACGCTATTACCTATCGCCACTCGTCTTTCTACATCCACGGTGTACCTTCCATCCCTGCTAAAAGCGCATCCAAGATCAACCGTTATCCTTGCATCTGTTCTGGATTTCTCCCTTTCAAACCCTTAATTTTAATTTATTTCACTAATTTGTCTTGTTTCTACAATATCAATAAATAAAATCGTAGTAATTAGCTATAAAAATATGTATCAATAGTAAATTCTATAGTAGGGATTTATATTAGTTTCTAGTTTTCTCATCTTAGTATTTTTTCAATTTAGACATTTGATGAAACAATATTATATGGTGATACCTCAAATGAATAGGAAGGTTTTCTATAATGTGGTTTCAACTAACCAACCCATTCATTATACTTCTCTTTCATTTATTATTCTCTTCTCTCTTATAGTCTCGGTGGTTCAATGGTTGAGCTCACCGCTTCTAATTCAGAAGTCATGGGTTCGATTCGATAAATATTGATAACTAGCATGGATTCGCCACCTTTTTCCATTTGGGACGTACGAGTCGTGACTTTAAGCGTCGTGGCTTTAAAAGTCGCTGCCTACACCTACGGTTAGAAAAAGGCGTGAAAATACGTTACGTTTTTACAATTTAATATTGTGCCAGTTGATTTTAATGGTTGAAATTGGATTCTTAGACATTATTGTTGTATTTTCATGGCAAAATAGCCAAGGATATTCTATAATAGGCAGTGATAATGCCTTTTCCGAATGAAACTCTAACGATTAGATGCAAGAATTCTAATCTATTCATAAATTTTAAACATAATTTCCAAAAAAAATAGCATTTGCACTGTATAATAATAATAATATCTTGAAAACAATACACACAGCGCCCTGTAGTTTCAAACTACGCAATTGCTATGAATACTAGATAACGAATATTAATACATATATCCTTTTTTTTTTGTAAATACATACTTATAATATATAAAAAAACCCCAGACTCCCTACAAACATTCATGCTTGTCATAAATATTTGTACTCGGGTGGGGATCGAACCCTCCTACTTCGATTCTGCAGTCAGTAGTTTTACCAATGCGCCACGTAAATATGTTTTAATTTTTGTTATAACTACAATAATGACAATGAACATGAATATCTTAAAACATAAGAATAATGAAACGACATTCTAATATTACAAGAAAATTCGTTTAAAAAAAAAAATAATATCTCCATAAAATTATCTAAAATTAAACGAACTGAAAGTGAAACAATTATTCTAGAGATAAAATAATTGCTCAGTTAGTTTCATTTTTTGATTTGCGCAGTTTTACTTGGTTTCAAAATTTAAACCAAATTTATATGTATAAGTTTCAAAACTTGTCCATTTCTTTGTTACAGAATGCGGACGAAGAGTAAAACTATATCAATTCTGTATTAAATTTTCTCTATTAAATCATGTGCTTTGGGACAGTGCATCATTGTAGTGCATTTTTTATGTGAAATGTGAGTGACATAATGAACAGGAGTAGCTGGCTGACGATGGTCGCGGTGGTGGTGGTTGTTGGCGCAGTACGGGGATGGGATTGCGTTTGCAATCCCAGGGAATGCGAGGTGCTGGAGCCGAGTGGATGTCCGGGATTAGGAATTGTTGTTTGGGATTCGTGCAGGTGAGACGATAACATAGTTTTATTACACATATTATCTTTGTTTTAATTAATAAGTACTCTCTAAAGTAAGTAAAGTAAAAACATATGGAAAAAAAACAAAAATGATCATTAGATAGGTAGTATAAAACAAAGTTGCTTTCCGCTATCTGTTCCCTTATATTCTTATATCTTTGAAACTACGCAAGGGATTTTGATGTGGGTTTCTTTAATATATAGATGGTGTCAACGCAGTGGTTTTTATGTATACATACATTCGTGAATTATACATACCATCCACCCCGTTAAGTAAATAAAACGTGATAATTTTCTAGATTTAGCACTTTACATAGTATAATACAAAGTCGCTTTGCGCTGTCTTTCCCATTAAATGCTTAGATTTTTTAAACTACGCAATGGTTTTTTTAGAGTCCGACCGAAACTGGTTTTCCGGCCGAAACCGAATGTTCGGCCGCCACTTCAGTTTCGGCCGAAACCGAAACCGAAACCGAAACTCACGTGTTCGCGTATAAAATTCACGTAGTACTACAATAGTTTCGGTTTCGGCAAATGTTTCGGCCAATTTTGGCCGAAACCGAAACTGCCGGCGAAACTCGATTTTTGGCCGAAACTCGGCGGAAACCGAAACCGAAACCGAACTTTCGGTCGGACACTAGTTTTTATGCAGTTTTTTTTAATAGATAGAGAGTGCCTACTTGCTTATGGATTCCTCTTAAACATTCATCGTTTCTACTTTACTTTCTACTTAAAATAAACTTACTTATAATAAATATTTCCTCCCTCACAAATTGCCAAATGTTCTTATAAGATAACATTCTACAAGTATGGGGACAAAGTTGCTATCTCCAGGTAATTATCCCCGGCTTTCTCCGAAAAAGTTTTCTTGCTTCTCTAAGGGACTGATCTACTTAGAAACGAAGTTTGTCCGTGAATTTTAAAATAAGGAAGTTAGTCGTCTAACGCAATTACTGAACTCCATTTGTAGGTAAACTTGTTCTGGCTCATGATTTATAAATACAAAACAAAATTCAAAAAGCAATTTAAGACGATGTCTTTTACAAATGCTTTTAATTGTTTAAAAAAAAAACCGTTATATTTTTCACTATTAAGTGATTGCCTTCTTTAAAATTTCAAAACAAATAATGTGAGCTATTGATAATGCAGTTTTGTCTGTTAAAATTAAAAAAAAACAGCTTCTAATAGCGGGTCTTATCTCGGCGATACTTGGCTGCTTGCCAAGACGCTGTAATCAATTTATTTTATTTCTAATATTTGTAGCAAACCCACAGTAAGAGATAAAGACTCGTATTCATCCAAAATTCATACGAATAGAATTCATACGAACATGCAATAATAACAGACGATAAATTATTGGCTTTTTAACGAATTTAAGACGCTGCTTCGAATCCTGGCTGTAACTAGTGACTTTTCGAAAGTTATGTGTGATAAATATCAATGACTGAAAACTTTGTGCCCGGTATGGCAATAGGTTCACCTCCTATTCCATTTGAGACGTAAGCGAGCGAGTTGAGACTTAACAGAGTTAAAAATGTTAAAATCCAGTGCCTACACTTTCAGGTAGAAAAGGCGTGAAGTTATGTTATATCTTATGTTATCGCTTGTAATTGTTTTTTTATTTCTCGATAGCTTAGCTTAGAACTTCAACTTCTGTTTAAGTAGTCAATTCTATTTAATAAATTTTGTTTGCTTTTCAATATAAAAAAAATATATATAGAAAAATGTGTGACCGTGTACAAACGTATGTACGTACTTGCTCCGAAGTCAACTGTAATATAATATTTTTGGTGCCGACCTAATTTACCTTAAATTTTTTTATGATTAGTCTCATTATGAAAAACTCGAGGGTGAATTGTTAATTAATTTTGTGACTTAATTAAATTAAAGTCAAAAATAAAATTTCATTAGTCCCATAATGAATAGGAATGTAAACAGACAAATTGTCTTGGCTTTCAAAATTGTAACTCAAGGGTTGTTAAGGTCGGCTTGCTATTCCGACAATTAGCTACGGAACAAAATTCACCACAGTGAGATAATGTTTGAATTTCACTACTCAAGAGGATAAACATAATCCATCCATGAAATATTTTTACATATACTCGTCTCACCGTTATGTTTACGTCCCAAATGGAATAGGTGGCGAACCTATTGCCATACCGGGCATAAAGATTTTAGTCATCGATATTTTTCACACATAACTTCCGAAAAGAACTTCGAAAAGTCATTGTTGTGAGCCAGTGTGAGGATTCGCACCCACGACCTTTTTTTGACCACTGGACCACCAAGACTTTATTTTTATTTTTAAATAATCCATCCATGGATTACTTTTATCCATTTGAGTCATTAGTTACCATTTGTGTCATAATCACACATTCAGTCATAAGACTATGTATGATAGGATGAATTTTGACCCATTATAGAAAAAAATATCGCCACACGACATACACTACTTGTTTAGTCATTATAATCATTACACAGTATAAGACAAATTCGCTTTCCGCTGTCTGTCCTCTTACATATTTGAAACTACGCGACCGATTTTGATGTGTTTTTTTAATAGATAGAGGCTGTCAACGGCGTGACGTATAATGTAGTAAAGAAAATATAATATTTTTTTAAATTTTGCACTTTAGTTGTAAACGCTGTAAACAATACTTTTGGTGCGGAATAAAGTTCGCCGGGTCAGCTACTAAATTATATTTCTAGAAAACATCTGATAGTTGTAGATAGTTCTTTGTACGTGAGTAGATACTTCAAAGGTCTCCCGGTAAACAATGCAGTTACCGAAACAGACACTCAGAACATAAATAATAAAAAAACACTTTTTGAATAAATTGATTTTTTAGATGATATAATCATTTTTCTCGCTTTCCAGATGCTGCAAAGTTTGCGCACGGACACAAGCCGAAGATTGCGGCGGTTTTAGTGGTACATGTGAGCCGGGACTAAAATGCTTTGATGGAACATGCATGCCGATCACGTGAATAGACTTATAAAATAAAAAATAAAAACTATTTTGTAATATATTGTGTATAGTGTTGGTTAGAAATATAACATATCCAAAAAAAAAACAAGTACGAGTGGACCAGATGGTAGCGTTTAGCTTCATTGGGTGACAATAAATTGCTATGATAAAGGAAACATACGGAGAGTATTATCATTGTTTAATATTTCTGATATAAATATTGTTTCTTTGAACTATCTGCTTGTTTGATTTTATTGTATCTTACAAAACATTGACGTCATAGTTATGGTATAATTAATTATGCAGTCATTTCGATGTTTAGATTTTTTCTAGTTTATGTAAATGATTTAAGAACTTGTAACAGTTTTTTCATACCTAAAATATAGGCAGTTGAATATTGCTAATTTTCTTGTCCTAAATCCAATTGAAGGCGAAACTTTTTGTTTACATATTATTTGTTTGTTATCATATATCGTAGCTTTCGGACAGTGCATACCCAGTTCTGTGCAAGGATTGGATTATGGTACCTCAGCTTAAAAAAATTGGGGAATTGAATCACTAAGAAATCGATACTTATAACCTGAGATATGGCCGCCAATGTCACTTTGCTGAGCAGAAATAAGATGGCTGTATTCTCTGGATCTTTACCACACGCCAGAATTTTGGTTATTATAATAATTTAAAGAGAAATATTTCTTTAATTTTTGTATTTTTTCGTAATACGCTTATTTATAAACATCATGTGGTATTGTAATAATAACAAAGGATGTTTTGCAGACAATAGCCATTGTAGCAGAATGAAACGTATACTAAAGAATTTTACTTAAAATGCCCCGAATGGAATTTAAATAGCCGGTGAAAAATATTTACCACAATGTATTACTAAATATCTTTTAAATTTCATATTATTTTATACGCTTTGAGAGCGGATTAATTTTAAATCTAAATACTATACTTATATATAAGTATAGTATTTAGATTTAAAATTATTATAGCAAACTTTCTAGTTTGCTATAGCAAACTAGAAAGTGAAGAGAACTATACAAAACATAACATAACTTCACTCTTTTTGTTACCCGAAAATGTAGGCAGCGGCTATTAAGCCTCGTCTCGCAGTTATGTTTAAGTCCGAAATGGAATAGGTGGCGAACCTATTGCCATACCGGGAACAACGTTTTCAGTCATCGATATTTATCACACTTAACTTCCGAAAACAATTTCAAAAAGTTGCTGTGAGCCAGAGTCAGGATTCATACCCGGACCTCTGGATCAGAAGCCGTGTGCTCGTACCACTGGACCACCGAGACTATTAACAAAAAATAAATTAACCAGAATGTATTTCAATCATGTTTTATTTTTTATATTATTGTATACGCTTTGAGTGCGGGTTAATTTTAAATCTAAATACATTTATAGCAAACTGGAAAGTGATGAGGACTATACCTTCAAAACAGTTTATACACAAATGTCTTACTTTCTTCTCGTTTTGTTTATGTATTTATAAATTTATTAATATGTACAGATGATTTTCTTATTTATTTTCATCGTAGATTGTAAATCAAACGTGAAAACAAGAGTTAAATATGAAGCAGCTTAAAATATGGTGTAATTAAAAGAACGGCTATATCATTGTTGATATAACTTGTTTGTGTATATCCTTATCAAAGATAAAACAAAAAAGCTATATAAATACAACATTTAAAATTGTAAAATAATAAAACAGAATTTTGTTTTGTAAATGTAAATAATCATTTTCATATTATAAATATAATTGTCAACTCAGTTTCTGTATGACAGATAGGCCAGTAAATAACCCATTTTTTAATACCATATGTTAGTAGGAATAGAGACCGGTGTCTGTACGTAATATGTTGAATTTATCTAATATACATACAATAAAATAGTAAACATAACATTTGTTACAAAATTTACAAAACGAAAACATGACTGGTTGGTTTTGTTAGTATACATTTCGAATAACCAACAAAAACGTACTTTTTAAAACGAGATTTTTTTATTGGTAATTTATTTAATTTAGTGTATCGGCTAATATTTAGCATATTTTTTTTGTATGTATGGATTTTTGTTTGATTTGTAATATCGAAATTATTTTAAGTCTACTAAAATTTTAATTAAGACAAAAACTCTTAATTAACCGCGTGTTTCATTTTTTTTTTTATAAATACATCATTCTTATTATATTTTCCGGCCTCGAGTATACGAATACTAAATGTTTGTGAATATTTTTAATCCTTTTAATTTGAAATTTGTTCCATAACAGAACAAAAAAATGCTCTAGTCTGTTAGGGTATTTAATTTATATCCACCCGTATCTATTTTTAAAATGTCTTCTGGTGACTCTTTAATTAGAAACTATATAACTATACGTCATTAACAATTAATTATGATAATAATAAAAATGAAATATTCTTAGCAACCAAATTTTTGAGTATCAGTTGAAAATACAATTTCGAAATATTATTTTGAATGTAATAATCAAAAATGAATATAAAATTGTATAATATATAAAAATTATAACAAAAAATGTATCTATCGACATAATATTTCTGTGTGCTTCCAATTTATAGTAGTTTAAATCATAAATTAATTGTTTATTTAGTGTATGTAAAGAAAATATTCTCAGTTTTGTATATATTGGTCAGATTAGCATTTTTATCCTTAAATATATATATGTATAACTATTGATACTTAAGTATCTATATTCAAATAAATTAGTTCTAGATTAAACATATATTTTTGATGAAGTAGTTACAGCGTCAACTTATTTCTTTCTTATTTGTTTGCCATAAATAAACGCCGTAATTGATTATCCGATTTTGATATTCTTTTTAGATATGGATATATATCAACTATTCAATAAGATTTCAATGGAAAAGTTAATTAATTTGTTTTGTGGTTCCCTGTAACGGATAGCTGCAGGTAAAAACAAAATTAATATAGTTTGATCAACTCCTCCAAAATAGAGTTCATTTATTGTTTTATTAATATTACTGATATCGAGACGACTTCAAAACTAAATAATTACACCGACTTATTGATTTTATTTCACGACATTCAGTCAAGAGCACGTCTAAGTCTAATAATTATAATATACAAAAACAAAATGTAAACTAAAAATTGAGGAAATAAACCTAAGTTGTATAAAATAAATAATAATTCAGAGCTACTTGTTAATTGTGCACACATTGAATAAATGAGTTGAATAATAGTTTTTTTTTGTGTTTTATTGATTTATGAATATAAAAATATTGCTGTGTTATTAACTGTATTAACGGTGGTGATTGACGTACCCTTTTATAACGTAACAGTGGCAGAGCCAAGCAGTTCGCTGCATGAATGGGCCGGCTCGAGCGGTGAAATACCACGACCTCTCAGAAGATCGACGTAAAGTGGCTCATGCCGCGTTTCGTTCGGTGAGAGAAGTACCCGTAGGTCCACCCCTTTCCCCATCCTTTCCTATCCCCTATCCCTTAAAGGTCGGCAACGCAACAGTAACACTATATGTGTTGCTGGTGTCGATGGGCGGGGTTGGTTGCTTACCATCGGGTGACACGCCTGCTCGTTTGCCCTCCGATCCCATAAAAAAAAATTTGCGTGGAGTCCCGCCGCGCTATAGAAGTGGAACTTCTATACGCGACTGAGATCGCTCAGATTAGGTCGCCGCTCCTTAACGACCTAGTTCGCTCTTTTAGTTCGCCCGCTCCCTCAGCTCCTAGTTCAAAATGTAAAGGAACGCAGACAAATCGTTTCTTATTTCGTTCGCACGCGACAAAATCTTGTTCTTCGTTGATAGTATGTAAGAAAATAAAACAACCAGTTTTTAGAAAAAAAAAATGGTATTTAATTTTTTCACTTGTACTTGTTTTTATAAATAAGAGTAAATTACATATACGAGTAAGTAGGTATATGTATATACATTTACTTACACAAAGTAACAAATTACACACTAAGTATAATTTAGTCTAGGTGGTCCAGTGGTCGAGCACACGGCTTTTGAAACCAGAGGTCGCGGGTTCGAATCCTGGCCAATGACCTTTCTAATTTCGAAAGATAAGTGTGATAAATATCGATGACTTAAAAACTTTGTCCCGGTATGGCAATAGGTTCGCCACCTATTCCACTTAAGACATAAACATAACGGGGCTTAATAGCCACTACTTACACCTTCGGGTAGAAAAAAGCGTGAAGTTATGTTATGTTACACAAATAAGACAAATCATACGGTTCCTTAGGTTTAATAATTAACATTTAGTAATAGTTATTCATATATACATATCTTCACGTCAAATCCCTTGCGGGGTAAGCAGAGAGAACGGAGCGCCATAAGGCACGCCTCACTCACTTCGTTGACTTTCATAACTCTTTTTGTGCATGCGCGTCGATTTTTCTATATAGTTATGATGATGATGATGATGTGGAATCGAGATTGGCGGGTTCGATCCCCACCCAAATATAAATATTTATCTGGGTCTAGGTAAAATCTAGCTGGAGGTGGCGCCTCACAAAAATTAGGCTCTGTGGTTCCACCGCCTCACTCGGCGCTAGGAACCACCAGCCTCGCGGATCCAGGTGGGTGACACGGTTGTCCCGGTGGCGAGGTACTTGAAGTACTTCGGCCTCACCCTGAACAGCCTCTGGAGCTTCGAGGAGTACTTCGTGAGGATGGTCCCCAGAGTGGGACGGGTGGCAAGCGCGCTACACCGCCTCCCCCAAGATTCGCCGCCTCTACGGTGGTGTTGCGTGATCCGTGGCCCTGTACGGGGCTCCCGCAGTGGCTGTTACGCCTCGACTCGCTGTTTTGTTTACGTCCCAACTGGAATAGGGTGCAAAGTTTTCAGCCATCGGCATTTATTACACTCAGCTTTCAAACATAATTTCGAAAAGTCATTTGTGTTAGCCAGGAAAGGAACCCACAACTTTTTGATTTAGGAGGGGGGTGCTCGACCACTGGACCGCCGAGACTACCGAGATGACTACTATCTACTTCAAAATTGAGTTTTAATATTCACCCGAACATACATATGTCGGCGCAGGACGCCATCTAGCGGCATATCATGTCAACTATATATATAATAATAACCCTATAAAACTTTATTAGGTAAACTGATTTATTATGATTACATGTTATTACATATTTATGTCAAGATATTACTAAAATCTATTATTTAGTTAAGTACAATGCGCGAAATGTATAATTATGTGATTATACAATTCATTCTATTTCGTAACTGTTTTGATATTTCCTTTTATTGTTTAAATCAATACTGATGCTGCATGAATATTGATAATAATTATTTTCATAATTGATATCTTAATACTAAATAATATGAACTCGTTCTATGTAATATTTGTAAAATAAGAGAACTTAATCCTAGTAGCGCCATCCGCCGAAAGATATTGAATTTATGATAATTAAAATAATTAATTTATATATTTACAAACTATTTCGTACTAAAACTGCTGTTATATTTATTTAAAATTGTTATTTTGAATTTTAATCTGTTTTTCAAGTATAATTCTCGAGTAGATTCATTTGTTATGTAAAAAGATGTTGTTAACTGATTTTATCATTTTTGTAATATCAATTATGACCAGCTAGTACCACTATCCGCTACTAGATGTCTGTACGGGTAGTTTAAAAAGTCGCTATACCTTTTCGTCCTTGGCTTATATGGATCTTGGCTTTTATCTTACCAATATATAATATTAATAATGGCCGCAAGGTGGCGTTAAAAGCGTTAAATGCTCTTGCATGAGACATTAGAAGTTCCACTTCAAAAATAAAAAAGAAATTCGCGCCTTTTCTACCCGAAGGTGAGGCAGTGGCTGTTAAGCTTCGTCTCGCCACTATATTACGTCCCAAATAGAATAGGTGGCGAACCTATTGCCACAAAGGCACAACATTTTCAGTCATCGATATTTGTCACACATAGGTTCCGAAAACATTTTCGAAAAGTCATTGGTGACAGCTAGTATTCGAGCTCTCTACTTCTTGATTCAGAACCAGGATGCTGGACTACAAGACCACCGAGAGCTTGATGCCCGTTTATAATGTATTTATGATCAACATCCATAGTAAACATAACATCACGCGTTTTTACCCGAAGATGTAGGTAGCAGTTGTTAAGCCTCGATTCGCCGAACGGCTATGTTACGCCCTGAATGGAATGGGTGGTGAACCTTTTGCTATACACAGGACACCAAGTGGTCACGCTTAACTTCCGAAAATAATTCAGAGAAATCATTGGCGTGAGCCAGGAATCAACCCAACTACTTTTGAATAGAAAGCGGGGATCTCGGCCACTGGACGACAAAGACAGACTCGATTATTATGCGATGAATATAAAATAAAAGTGTTTGAAATGCCAGTATTTAGTAACATGACATGATAGTAAGCCGTGCTCAAATTTTCCAAAGCGACCCTCGCGAACCGCTTTTAAAACAATGTTGCAAAGGTTAGATTTAAAGAGTGTGTCCGCTCCGATAGTTCGGAAATAATTAAAGATGCAAGGATGACAAGGACCAAATAAGGTGCAAAAGGGAAAGAAAGAATGAAAGCCACTACACTAGTGGTAAAAACTGTTAAAAACTTTTAACAGTGGTAGAGCCACGCAGTTTTCTGCATGAATGGGCTGGCTCAACCGGTGAAATACCACGACCTCTCAGAATAGGTATCGCCGTAAAGTGTCTCTTGTCATATTTTGCTCGGTTCTTCTCGGTTCTATCGGTACTTCCAACCCCTTCCATATGCCATTGTGAGGGCCGGCAACGCAACTGTAAGGTGTCCATGGGCGGTGTTTGTTTGTCACCGTCAGGTGATACGCCTTCTCGTTTGCCACCCAATACCATTAAAAAACCTGAAGAGCATGACAAAAGCTATTAAAGTCGAGGAAGTGAGTTGTGGAGTATAAGAATCGTGTCCTTTGGCGCTACTTTTTCCGCATATCTCTCGAGGGACTTAAGTAAGTGGTATTATATGAGAAACTAATACAGACTCCGAAACTTAAACGGCATTATTTGACAATTAGAACCGTTTTATAGGTACTAACGTAATCAGTGGCAATCAAGGGTAGATAATTGAATTTACCTTTTGGGTAACGCTAGTTAATCACTTGTACAACCATTCGGTTATGTCAGCAGACTGTCACTTTATATACCCATTACCTTTGAGAATATGAAAATGTAACACCGAACAAGTAGTTGTAATTTGTGGAAGCAATTCACACGGGATTACCTCTGATTTATGATATCATGGTACATATACCTACATACATATACCTATAATAGTATTGGCAACATTTACTACGACGATTTATTTTTATTACGACGTAATATAATCGAACCCGGACCTCTGGATCAGAAGCACACGGCTTCTGATCCAGAGGTCCGGGTTCGATTCCTGATACTGTCTCACATCAATGACTTTTCGAAATTGTTTTCGGAAGTTATGTGTGATAAATATCGATGACTGAAAACTTTGTGCCCGGTATGGCAATAGGTTCGCCACCTATTCCATTTGGGGCGTAAACATAACGGCGAGACGAGGCTTAACAGCCGCTGCCTACACCTTCGGGTAACAAAAGGCGTGAAGTTCTGTTATGTATGTTTAAAATATGAGCAGGCTTATGATCAAAAAACTATGTTCTATTGGATTTCCTTAACTGACATATTATTTATCTACCTATTATTTATGTACCTAGTGTTTAACTAAAAGGGTACATCGAAAAGCGAATATTGAAACAGAGTCTTATTAATTAAGATTGAGAAAGTAAGTTTTATGCAAATGAACTCATTCATTCGTTCACTGAGAAAGAAAGAACTTAAAGCTTTTAATCCATTATAAAAGTATTTAAAATACAATTTGAAGCAGTAATATGAGTTGAATTTTACCGTATTCTCAATCTGCCATATGAGATAAGTTCGATAACTCAATTTCATTGTGTTCACGTGTATTATATACGGTAACATGTCGCGAAGCACCGTCGTATATTAGAAACATGTTCGAAACAATATCTTAGAAATATTATTCCTTGTACATTTTATATGGAACAGATTGAGAATGAAATGGAGATGTCCATTTCATTCTCAATCTGTTCCATATCAAGTTTACATTCTTTTACATAGATATAAAATCTAAGCACAACTACTAACTAAACTACTAACTAATATTTTAAGCTAAATACTGCTATTTAAATTTCATTAGCAAGTAGCTCATTTTTCTTAATTTTTGTATCTTTTCAGATTATTTTACTACATAAATAGTTAACATACATACACGACTTCACCTACTACCCGAAGTGTAGGCAGTGGCTGTTAAGCCTCGACTCGCCGTTATGTTTACGTCTCAAATGGATTAGGTGGCGAACCGGGCACAAAGTTTTCAGAGGTCGATATGTATCACACATCACTCTCGCAATTAATTTCGAAAAGTCATTGTTTCGATCGAGCCAGGATTTGAACCCGCCACCTCTGGATTCAGAACCGGGTGCTCGACCACTGGACCTTTTAACGAGAGTTAACCTACAATAATGAATTCTGTTTTATGACAAACTATATAATACTAAATATTTTACTCGTTAATAAACAATAATAATTGCAGACATAAAACGCAAAATCGGATAAATGTAAGAAAATAGATAAGTGACGTCGAAGATGATGATGTCGATCAGGAGTGTTAAAAATCGATGAGCCCGTAGCACAAGAGTTATGAAAGTCGAAGAAACGAGTGAGGATTATAAGCATAGTGCCTTATGATCTCTCTGCCTACCACTCGCTTACTAGATTTGCAGTTCGTTTTCAAAATTTTTGTGATTATTAATTATATGATAATTATAAATACTACAGTTTAATAGCATTACTAAATCATATTTCAGGTAAGTATTATATTTATATAAACAGTAAAAGTATGATATTCTATACGTGAAATATTTTAGTTATTCAGTAAACAAAAACTGGAGCAGTCACGTTGCCAAGATTATTATTTTATGTGGGTCAAGTCTCCGGTGTGTCGAACGTGTATTAAGTTTCGGGTAGGGGCAGAATATTATTAATATTTTCTTGTCCCCTTATATTGTTTCTAGGTCCATGGGATTTGGTAATTATGAATATTTATCTGACTTTATTAAAGAATATAATGTTTTCGGGGTTTATCTTGTTCGTGTGTTACATTAATATGACAACACGCTAACAGTGCTCTAAAAAAATATATGAATTCTAAAGAGGAAACTGATAATTTTAAGAACAAGCTGTTACATTTATAACTTTACTAGGTACTATCTTCCTTTTTCGCGTCCCAAATGGAATAGGTGACGAAATCAATAGCCGTACCCCGGGCACAAAGTTGTTAGTAATTTTATCACATATAACTATCGAAACGAGTTCCGAGAATTTATTGGTATGACCCCAAAATCGATCCCACGATCTTTCGATCAGCAGCGCGGAGCTGCACCACTGAACTACCGAGACTTCAACTATTGTCAGTCAAAAATGTATATCAAACATAGCATGCGATAATAATTCCAAAAAATGAATTATTTTTTACAACTCAATAACACATTCAGCTTTATCAAACAAATATTGTCACCAATAATGTAATTCATGCAACATGAACAAAAAGTGAAAAAGAGAATTATGAAATGTAGAAAACCGCCTTCAAAGGATAACTTACGGGATGACGATTGGGAGTCAACAAATGAATCATGAGTCAAGTGACATCAGGTAATCTTTAATGAATTTAAAAACATTTATATTTAAAGCATTTAAATATAAATGTTTTTAACCCGGTATATTAGTATGTAGATAGCAAATAGCGCATCGCCATGAAGCCAATATATACACAAGTAAATTTCATTTTAATGACCTCGCTGGTCCGCCGATACCATCTGCGCTCGATACTCCGGGGTTGCGGCTCTAATGAACACGCGAAGTATTTTTAAATGTTTTTGTAAAGTATTTTATATTTTTCTATGATATTAATATCAATAATAAAACAATCATAACGCAGTAACCTCATAGTAATATTGGGACAAGTTATCAATGCTATTATAGTTTTAATATTTAGAAAGGGTGGACAGCGTAACACTTAAACCTGCGTCAAGCAGCTTAAGTTTAACTTAGGATACGAATATTGGCCTTACAAATTCTGGTTTGAGAGTATCCTTTATAAGCTATCAATATCAGCTAAGGTAATCAATTTGCGGTCAAAATTAAAAAGAAATGCGAGTCTTAATGTCAAAATAATTAATTTGTCAAGTAGTGCCAGTATCTACAGACACTGTTGGCTGTAATTGTTTTTTAATAATTCCCAAAGGTCACCGAGTGCTCAGAGATTAGTTGTTTTTTTCTTATCATGAAGTTATTACAATTACTTTATAGCTTTTGTTGTCTCGATCACAGTCACACCACGGGATTTTAACTTCGTCTCCACATTCAATAACTTTTGTGGATCACAGCTTTTATATTGCTCCAGAATTATAACAGAATACCCCCAGTAGAGATTACCCTGATTTACGAGAGAACCCTTGGATAGGATTTTTATATTAAAATGCCTAATTTTGTACCTGAAATATTAAAGCTACTTATCTTATTTTAACAAAAGGTAGGAGTTTTATTTCAAATCGAGAAAGAAAAAAATTACTTACAGATAAAGTAAAACTTAAAAGAATAATTTTGCCCTAGTTCTTTTATCTTCATTAAAAAAAATGTAAAGCTGAAGCACTGGACCACTAATATTATTAGGATCATAATATAAATATTTGATACTCAAAAGACATTCTCATGGAGCCCTAAGACCTTACAGGCAATCCAACACCTGCGTACAAGCTACTTACATAATATTATTATATCTAATTATAATCCAAAATTGTAGGGATTAAGCGTTGAATTACTTAGCTTAGCTATGTCGATTGGAACGTATAATTCAAATTATTATTCACTTAAAAATCTTCAATTTGGTTCTTCTAAATTTTAATATCTTCGAATTGAGTTAAATCCGAATTAAACACTGGATGTGTTTTTCGTTTTCGTACAACAAAAGGGAGGAATAAATAATAGGTAATAATAATATAATAATAAGCCTCTTTTATTTCCATGACAATAACAGTATGTACAATTAGAGAGTTAAATTAAATATATATTTAGTTTTAGTAGCGTCGTCATGGCCCCTCTCGGGTATAGGCCTCCTCCAGTTGCCTCCATCTTTCTCTATCTTTCGCGACATCCATCCAGTCTTTTCCTGCTATTTTTTCTAGTTCGTCAGTCCATCGAGCTCTTGGTCTACCTTTTGTTCTTTTGCCGCCAGGACCGCGCCATTTGGTAACGCGATTTGGCCACCTGTCTTCAGAGTATCGGGCAATATGGCCGGCCCATCTCCACTTCAGACGTTGTGTATGTTGTAGCGCATCTAAAACTTGGGTTCTTTGTCTAATTTTGTTACTGTTCTGTTTTTCTGAAATTTTTATACCAAGGATGCTCCTCTCCATAGCTCGCTGGCAAGAACGAATTTTTGATTTAGTTTTATTGTTGTAAATCTAGGTTTGAGGGCCGTAAGATAGACAGGGGAGTAGACAGGAATCCATCACTTTTTTCTTTAATTGTATAGATAGTTTCGACTTCATAATTTCTTTAAAGCTCCAGTACTTTTTCCAAGTCATATTTATACGTCTATCTAGCTCGTCTATATGTCTTGAGCGTTTAAATGATGTTTGTTTACCTAGGTATACATAGTTTTCCACATATTCAACAGGTATTCCGTTTATTTGAATAGGGGTTTTCTTGCCGTTGGTACATACCTTTGTTTTTGAGGTGTTTAGTAAAAGACTTTTTTCGGCTGGCAACACTGTGCCAGTAATGTAGTGAAATTGTGTTCGCTACTTTAAATTTGTATTTAAATAATATCTTAATTGTTTCATCATAAACTTTACAGTGTTTAATTAATTTAAGTAGTTTTCTTGATGTTTTGAATATAAATTGTGTAAAACTGTGCCCAGTATTCGGTGTAAATCAACCATTGACGAAGTGACCGTTATCAGTTTAACAATTAATGCAAATTCAAATTTTGCTTCTTACTTGAACTTTATATGGACTTCTCAATCACACTTATTTCTGTCCCGGGGAGTATATTATATTTTTTTATTAGTAGATAACCTGTAATAACACCACACTCCACAGGACATTAGTGAACCTCACAAGCCTCTGCTGTAACTTGTGAGCAACATACACCACACTCACTGGCTCAGTTTGTGTCTCATTTTATTTTGACAAAGTGTGGAAATAAAACTGATGACGATAAGCTTCGCCTCAGACATTTCCAAACTTCATGGATGATATTCATGAATGATGTTCATGATTAATTTATTCATGAAGACTGCACATATTATTACTAAACTGCTAGTTTAGGTCCCTAATGTAGCTAGTATTTAAGTAATATATTATTATTGTAGTTTTATGATATATATAAATAATCTATTAACAGATTAGTATTATATAGTTATAGTTAGTATTTTAAACTATTGCTTGTTGTGTCTATTTGTTAATTTGTACTTTAAATAATTGTACTCAGTTGCCCCTCTGGGTTATTCCACTTATACTTATCTAAACCCGCTTAAATTATCACTTAATACATTTCCATATTAATTTTTAGATACCTACTTTTTTTTTTTTTTTTTCTTTTCACTTTCTGCCCTTATTTTTCCTGGCTAACTCTCTAAATACTTTTTTAGGTCTTAATAACACACTCTTTAAAAATGGAATCATACCCAGTAACCCGTAAGGCAGCAGCAAAAAAGTTGGAGGCTCAGCTGAAGTTAGCTCTGTCAGAGCTAAAAAAGTACCAGGAAGATAACACTCAATTGCTGATTGAGCGTAGTGACTGTGAAGGTGAAATTATTTCTTTAAACAAAAACATTTCAGAGCTTAAGAGCCAATTAGTAGAGTTAGACATTGAGCACATGGACACACTGGACCAATTAAGAAAAGCACACTCTCAATTAAAATCATCCCATGAGTGTGATGATATATATACTAGGTCTCTGAGTCACAATGCAGAATTACAACAAAACCTTAATGTAGCTTATTCTAGAATTGAAGAATTAGAGAGATTTATTGAGGTGTCCAATAGTATTGAGACTCAGAACCAGTTCTCACAATTGTTAGGTGACAAAAGTTCTATAAATAATAATTTAATTAGGAAATTGAAATTAAAATATAAAACTAGTCTGAAAAAGACTAAAAAGTTTACTAAAATTAGCAAAGTAATTAAAAAACTTGAGTTGACTATTAAAAAGTCACTGAAAACTAAAAAATTGCACCATTTAAATTGTGAGCTACAATCAGAGTTGCTGATAGCTCAAGAGGAGCTGGTATCAAGTAGGGTTCAGTATGACCAGCTCATTAGTGAATTAAAAAGGCAAATAGTTAGCTTAGAAACTTGTTTATCTAGCTTAAGCCAGAAATACGAGCAAGACACTTTAGAATATATTGAGAAATACGAGGACATAGCTAGGATGGGTAATGAGCAGTTGGCTAAAGTGCTGTCACTGTGTAAGGAAGTTAACTGTTCTAATAAAACATTGTCACAGTCAGAGACCAATCATACTCTACAACTAGACTTTCCTCTCCAAACGGCCAGCTTCACTGGCACTAGTTTAACGACAACACCTGTCATGGATGGCTCTTCAGGGGTCTTAATGTTTTCTGATGAGTTGGGAAAAGGCTTTGGTAGACTGATTAGTGATAATTTAAAGCAGTCTATCCTCAATCACTGCTCACCTAGTATGAAATTAGAAAATATTATATACCACATAAAATCCACAAAGCTAACTGCTGAATCTACTGTGCTTGTACTATATGGTAATAGCATTACTGTCACAAAAAAAGATATAACGAATTTGATTGAGCTAATGGAAATCCTTCACAACAGTATTGGCTGCAAATTCATTGTTTCATAGTTGCCATACTCCTATGTTCTGACAGCAAGACAAAATAGGCACATTTATAACTTAAACTTACTATTATATAATTTATCACACTACTTGAAGGATATAATATCAGTTTTTGATATTAATAGTGTAAAAACAAATCTTAGGTTAACAAAAGATACTGTGTATCTGCCATTTGCTGACAGGAAAGAAATTGCTAGACTGCTAGCATTATATATACAAACTGACAGGGCTACTTGTAAAGTAGTACCTCATTCTATTAATTGTAAGGATCTTGACACTTCTATTTGTTTAAATTAATAGAAGCGACAAAGGATAGACCTAAATCATTGCTCACTATTGTACATCAAAATATGCAAGGTTTATCTGGCAAAGAACTTGAGCTTGACCTATTTTGTAAAAAGCACAATGTTCAAGTATTATGTTTGACTGAACATTGGCTTAAAACTTGTGAACTCGCTTTCAATAATGCTCACTACTCTGTTGGCAGTGTATTTTGTAGGAAAAAATCCAATCATGGTGGTGCCATGATCCTTGTATCAAATAATATTAGATTTAAAAACAGGAGAGACATTACAAAGCTCTCCATTGAACGCACTGTTGAACTGTCCTGTGTTGAGCTTGAGCAATTTATTGTGCTTTGTGTTTATAGGCCGCCACTGGGTGATTTTAATATATTCGAATCCACTATGGATGATGTTATGCAAAAACTTATTGTAAGTGGTAGGAATGTAATTGTATGTGGTGATTTTAATGTTAATCTGTTAAAAGATTCAACTAACAATAGTAGGCTTGTTAGTTTATTTACCTCATTTGGACTACAACATCTGTTCTTAGAACCCACAAGAATTACATCTCACTCTGCTACCTGCTTAGACAATATTTTTTGTAATTGTAATTTTGTGCAAAAAGAAATATTAAGTCAGTTGCCATCGGACCATTGTGGTCAAAAGGCAGTTTTTGTGATGAATATGCCTAAATTAGTTAGTAAATTTACTTGTAGACCCATAACCCAGAAAGGCATCAAACATTTTCAAAACGCTATCGCGGCTAGGGTTGCTTCGCCGGACATGTCGAATGATCCAGATGAACTGTACAACTCACTTTTAAAAACCATTGACTCGGAACATAAATCTATTTTTAAAACCAAAACTATGAGTAAAAATGTCAATTTATCATTTTGCGATTGGGCCACCAAGGGCATTTACAAAAGTAGAACTAAGTTGTATGATTTATATAGTATAAAGAAGTGGAATTTTGATCCCGTTTTTATTAGATATGTTAGAAATTACTCTAAAATATTTAAAAAAGTCTGCTTATCTGCCAAATCAATATATTTAAGTAAGCGGATACAAGAATCACAGAACAAGATTAAAGTTACTTGGAATATTATCAACAATGAGACTGGTCGTACAAGGGACCGTGATGATAATATTAAACTTATAATTAATAATAAAATTATCCAAGATAAATATGCTATTGTCGAAACATTTAATGACTTTTTTGCCAAAATTCCCATTACTACTACTAATACATTAAATTCGTGTCCCGTCAAAGCTGAAACTCTGCTTAAGGAAAGTGTGGCCGAGTGCAATGTTTCTTTTAAATTTGAACATGTCGACTCTTACGATATTATAAAAGTGTTAAAACAATTAAATTCCAAAAAAACGGCTGATTTATGGGGCATTTCCGTGAAATTAATAGATTCTATTATTGTCCTCATAGCTCCAAACCTAGCTGTGCTTTTCAATAAATGTGTAGACGCAGGTGTGTTTCCTAATTTAATGAAACACAGCAAATTGATACCTTTGTTTAAAAGTGGTAGTAGGAACGATCCAGCTAACTTTCGTCCTATTTCTATTTTGCCTGCACTCAGCAAAATTTTTGAAAAAATTATCTCTCAACAAATACTAAGCCATTTTAATTTGAATAATCTTTTTCACAAAGAACAATACGGTTTTACAAAAGGTCGCTCTACAACCGATGCTGGGGCTGCTCTTATCAAACATATTTTCGATGGTTGGGAGAACTCGCAGGACGTAATTGGCGTATTCTGTGACCTCTCTAAAGCTTTTGACTGCGTGGATCACCACACTCTTTTACGTAAGCTCAGTCACTATGGTATTAAGAACACTGCACTTAGGCTGGTTGCATCATACTTGAATAACAGGTTACAGTTTGTTGATGTAAACGGAGTGAGATCATCTGGATCATCTGTGTCTATGGGCGTTCCCCAGGGTTCCATTCTCGGTCCGTTGCTGTTTATTATACATATTAATGATTTGCCTTTTTGCGTTCAGAAATTTTGTAACATTGTACTATTTGCTGATGACACTTCACTGCTCTTCAAGGTAGACCGTAAAAAAAGCATTTTTGATGATGTGAATAGCTCCCTTACACATGCCCATGAATGGTTTACGGCTAACAATTTAGTTCTGAATTCCAATAAAACTAAAATAATAAGGTTTACTATGCCTAATGTTAATGGTCCGGCTATAAATATATCTCTGAATAACACAATTTTAGACCCAGTGAAGTCAACTTTATTCTTAGGTATTACTCTAGATAATACGCTTCAATGGGGTCCTCAAGTAAAATCTTTAGTGGGAAAACTCAGCTCTGCTGCCTACGGGGTTCGAAAAGTTCGACAGCTTTCCGATGTTGCAACCGCCAGATTAGTCTACTTCAGTTATTTTCATAGCGTTATGTCTTATGGTATTTTGCTATGGGGTAGAGCAGCTGAGATTCAGTCGATTTTTGTTATTCAGAAACGAGCTATTCGGGCAATTTATAATTTGGGGGCCAAAGTCTCTCTAAGAGAACGTTTTAAGGAATTTGGCATATTAACAGTTGTTTCACAATTTATATATGCCAATATAATGTTTGTTAGGAAAAACTTGAATAAATATACTAAAAATAGTGATGTTCATAATTTTAATACCAGAGGCAAGCATAAACTTGTGTTGCCGTGTCATCGCCTGCACAAAGTACATAAGTCTTTTCTGGGAATGGGTGTACAATTTTATAATAGAGTCCCTGCGCATATCCTGGCTCTGTCATTCGATCGGTTTAGTCGGGCGGTGAAGGATCGTCTCATTGCTGGTGCTTATTACACCATCAATGACTTCATGACGGACAAGTCATCTTGGGACCGTCAAGTTGCTTGCTCAACGCGGATTCTGTAGTTTGCGTGTTGAAATTTGTTCACATGTTCTGGAGTGGAGGCGTTCCGTAATGATTTCTGATAGTTATGTATATACACTTTTTAATTTATAATTTGCTTTGATATTGTTTATAATATATGTACATATAAGTTTCATTTATTGCACAACGTTACCACTCTAAATAAAAGATGTCGCGTCAGTTGCGCTCGACTAATATATTTGCTTAGTTTTTCTTTTTAGGACGTTGATGTTAATTTGCTGTGATGGTCGAGTATTCTGGCTGCTACACCTTTTATGCACGAGTCTACTGCTTTGTTTTCAGTAGCGATATTAATATTATTGTTATTTATGTCTAATAGTTTGAAAAGAGTATTTGGCACATGAGTTTCTTGCCCGATTCTTCTCATGATAGCCCCTACACTCGGAATCGGGCCGCTCGTGGCGATTGCGTCCGTGTTTTCTTGTTCCACGGACGCACTTTCCTCAAGCGCTCGTGTTAAGTAGTTTAATTAAAATAATAAAGTAAAATTGTACTTGTTGACTATTTTTAAGTGTCTGTGAAGACCTATGAAAATAAAGCTTATTTTGACTTTGACTTTGACTTTGACCGATTTTTTCGCTAACGTCGCTTAATTCTGTAAGCATAGTTTGTAGTTGTTTGGAAGTGTCAGCAAATATAACTATATCATCTGCAAATCTAAGATTGCTAAGGTACTTTCCATCTATGAGTATTCTTTTTCTATCCCAGTTCAAGTTTTTCATTATATATTGTAGTACTGCTATGAAAATCCTAGGAGATAGTGGATCTCCTTGTTTCACACCTCTGTTAATATTGAACTCTGGGCCTACTCTATCTAGTTTTACGCGACTGGTGCTTTTGTTGTAAATGTTTTTAATTATGTTGATGTACTTGTATGGGAGGTTTTGATGCTCTAATGTTTTCCATATGCTGATATGTGAGATAGAGTCAAATGTCTTGGCGTAGTCAACATAAGCAAGGTAGAGATCAATAATAGGTAGTAGAAGGTAATACGTGAACTCTGCAATTAATTTTATACAAGTAGAAGTAATTTATTTACTGGTATTCACAATGTAATATGCAACCAGCGGTCCGTGTAATTAAAACATCATTTTGTTTGGATCCGTTAAAAAGTTTTCAGCAAAATAGGTTGAATTACTACGTCTGCTCTGTTTCGTAGTAACCTTTTTTTTTAAATCCTCTTTGCATGTTCAAATAGGTCGGTACGTATTTTCCTTTTTGGATAATTTACAAATAATGCCGTTATAAATTTTCCAAGGTAACATGCACAAGTAAACGCTAATTGCGCAATTGTTTTATGATGTCGTCATTGAATCGTAGCTACAGTAAGTTGAAATTTAATATTCAACAACATACAGAACGGTTCGTAATTATAAAGTCGAATGGCATGTAACATTTGAAAATGATGGATAGAATTTACTATGAAAATATATTCCGGAGAGATGTAATAATACTAGTAGGAATAACACTAGATTATCTCTCCCCCAAATTCAGACAATTTCTCAGTATATTAATTAGAGAGCACAGAGTATTGTCTAATCAACTGGTGGAAAGTAATCATGCCTTAGGAATGCGAAGAGGGTCAGAAGTGGCAGGACATATGGGGGCCAATCACCAAAGGAAACACGGAATGAACGACTTTAGGTCGATATACTGGTGGTGGTGGTGGTGTGGTAGGTGGTGGTATTCCACCGGTTCGGACAGCCCATTCATGCAGCGAACAGCGTCGCTCTACCACTGCAAATTGCGGTACTATTACGAAATAGTTTATTTGAATCATGAATCATCCAATTACTTGCCGTTATATCGTAAGTTTTCATCTCGATCGTGAGATGTTTGTAAGTTAAACATTTACACATCATCGTAACAGAGATGAAATAGATGAGCAAACACTCTGTGAAATAGGATAGAGGCCCAAATCAAATAAACCCATAGTGTAGGTATTTCACCTTTATTTACATTTACGATCACCTGTTGTTATATAAATCTTGTCACTATCATATCGTTCTGTTGTAAATTCCAATTATATATTATGTTGTGTTAACAAGGCTTGACTTTGTTTAATTGTAGGTAAAGAAAATTATTACTAAAAATAATGGTTCATTACGATTCATTCGTTTATATTTCACGTGAATAAAAGATTGGATCACTTTTAAAATTTTCTTTCGGAAGTTATGGGTGATAAATATCGATGACTGACAACTTTGTGACCTATGTAAGTCAATAGGTTCACCACCTCTTACATTTGGGACGTAAACATAATATAAAATAGTTATACGAAAAAAATAAGTAGAAATCTAACAGTCTCGGTGGCGCAGTGAGCGAGCGCACGGCCTCTGGTCCAGAGGTCCGGGGTTCGATTCCAGACACTGGCTCACACCAATGACTTTTCGAAATTGTTTTCGGAAGTTATGTGTGATAAATATCGATGACTGACAAACTTTGTGCCCGGTATGGCAATAGGTTCGCCACCTATTCCATTTGGGACGAAAACATAACGGCGAGACGAGGCTTAACAGCCGCTGCCTACACCTTCGGGTAACAAAAGGCGTGAAGTTATGTAATATGTTATGTATAAGTAGAAATCAAAACCGACTTCCAGAAGCATCAACCAAAATTTATTATCCTACTTAATTGCAAACATTAAAAGTAAACTGCAATATAGCAGCGAAATATTTCATCTAGCGTGCCAGACTTTGCCGGTATTGCTATTCATCACAAAGTTTTCATCGCGAATAGTTATACAGTCAAAGTAGTTGAGGGAGAGATCGCAGCATACTGTAAATTTTGCATACATACGAAATTTCCTAGAACTTGTTTTATCTTAACATAACATAACTTCACGCCCTTTCTACCCAAAGGTGTAAGCAGCGGCTGTAATGCCTCGACTCACCGTTATGTTTATGTCCCAAACGGAAAAGATTACAAACCACACATACTATTTCCCTAGAAATTGCTATATTTTGATATAATATCTTGGACTCAATACGCACAGCGCCCTCTAGTTCCAAACTAAGCAACTAAATACTATGGATACTGGATATGAATTATATAAATACTTTTTTTTGTAAATACATACTTATAATACATAGAAAAACACCCAGACGACATACAAATATTCATGCTTGTCAAAAAAATATTTGTACTCGGATGGGGATCCGACTCGCCAACCTCAATTCTGCAGTCGGTGGCTTTACTAATACACCACGAGGCTCGTCAAGATCTGTTAGGGTATTATTTTTTATATATAATAGGAGGGCAAACGAGCAAACGGGTCACCTGATGTTAAGCAAGTACCGCCGCCCATGGACACCTGGAAGTCATAAAGTATTACAGTTACGATGCCGGCCTTTAAGGAAGTAGGATGGGAAACGGAGGGCAGGGGGATGAGCCTCCGGAAACCGCATTCACCGAACGAAACGTAGTGGAAAAGTACTTGGAATTACTTTGTAAATTACTGTGTTATATACAAAGCGAGTGGACGTTTACTTGGATAGTTGAATCTGTTGATTAAAGGTAGATTTGAGTGGACGTTAAGGATAAAATGAAATTTTATTTTAAAATTTTAAATTAAATACAAGTACACTAGTCTGCGTCTCAAACTAATCTCGTCGGTGTCAAAAAATACTCTTTACCACTGCTATAAATATATTTGAAATAAATCTATGTGAATGAAAAGTGTAGTATTATTAAATGTACATTAGAATATTATAATAATATCTATCTTTTTGCAAAGTAGGTAAAGAGAACTGAGATCCATAAGAATTGATTTTTACATTCCTCACTCATTACTTCGACTTTCATAATTCTTTACATACCTCACGAGTACAATTAATTTGGACATGAAAAGTGTGTTGTGATCGTCCTGAACTCGTTCGAAAATCTCATTGTTTTTCCACTGTATATCTGCTTAGTCAATCTTGCATCATCCATTCTATCTATATGGCCAAGTTAAATTATGATTTCTGATAAACTATTAGTAATGGTCTAAACAAAGCAACATACCTAATTAATTTTGAAGTAAGATACAGCCAATGCTACATCAAAATAAGTAAGGTTCATGTACCTCCAGAGAGTCAAAAATATTTGATTATGTTCAGAGAGGTCAGCCCGAACGGTATCTTCAGCGAGCGTCACGTGTGTTTAATGCCACTGATACTGCGGCCGCAGGTGGTACCAACGGGGATCGTACGAGCCGGGTCGTCCATGAATTGTGTTTTCAATATATTGTCCAAAATAGTCCGAGATCGGAGATAGTTCTCATTTTATATATTATTATGATCCATAATTTACCAAGTATTCAATGATACATACATAACTTCTAGCCAGAGAGAAGAGGGCGCCAAAGAAGAGTTATGATTTTTACACATCTACTTTTTTTTGAAATTTTAAAACTGATGTCATGCATTCAATGATCATGATTTCATAATAGCTTTTTTTACTATGAATTAAGTAAATAGTAATATACATTATGTGACTATTTCATGGTAATTGAAATAATATTCTTTTTAGACGTTTTCCTTATTTGACTTTTTACCGAGCTGCAGTCGAGTAAGCTTTTCTTATCCACGTATTATCCAGCATTACCATTTTAAAACAAAATACAAAGCAGGGATTTCAGTTAATTTTCTTTAAAAGGCAGCTTAAGCATACCTACCCTGCTGTGAGTAATTAAATTTATATTGGAGGATACACAACGATAACTTTTCAGTGATTATTTCGGATATATTTTTTTTATGTTTTCTTCTGCAATCTGTTCATAAGAATATTCAGCACATGGTGAGTAATTTGTTTTATTGGCTTGCAGGGCATCAGTCCTGTGACGGGTGCCTTATTTTATGATTAGCTATAAGTCTCTAGGGGACTTCCTTTTGAGTCTTATAAACGTTGCGCTGGTACTTATCAGGTATGAGGCTAATACATTTGGGTGGACGTTTAGTCTTTTTTTCTATGAACTCATAGAGTACTTGATCTCTTCTTGAACTGTTCTTATTTCTAGATCATGGTGTAACTGGTTGTTTGTTACGAACCAAGGGGCTATTGTGATCATTCACAGCACTTTAGATTGGAATCTCTGGAGGATTTCAAGGTTTGAGTTGGAAGCGGTGCCCCAAAGCTGAACTCCATAGTTCCGTATTGGTTTCAAGATACATTTGTAAAGGAGAAATTTGTTTTCCAGTGAAAGCTGTGATTTCGGATATTAAATGATAAATATTATTGTAATGTACCTATTTATTATTCACCAAGATATCAATATTAAGATATATAAATAATATTGCTGATATAATTATAACTTATTGTATAAACTGTTATTATTATAAAAAAAAAGTAACTTATAGAAAACTTAGTAATCCACAGGCTGCCTATGCTGAGGTAGCCTGTGTGATTACTAACTGTACTGAACGTTTGGTATTAATTTTACTAACTTAATTTATAGTCTGGTGAACTACCTAGAAGTTCAGTCAATATTTGATATTAGATTTCGTGAGCGAATTCCTGGAAACCTCGCGTCACTTGTATTGGTTTCTCAGATAAGTCATCAAGTTACTCTTTGAAAGAAAATTATTAATCTATATTATCATCATTATCATTACACAGCATAAAAAGTCGCTTTTCGCTGTCTGTTCCCTTAATATTCAAGATTTATCAATTTAATTGAAAACGTTGGCTTGAACCCTAAGAGATAGATCAGAATAAGGTACCACGTTATTGTACACGTAGAGAAGGCCTACAAAGGTCCGCAATAGTGTATGTCTATCTTTTAGGGGTGATTCACAATAACCATAATTATATCTTTTCTTTAAACTCGAAACAAAGTTTGCAGGGTCAACTAGTCACAGATAAATCAATTTTACAGTTACGTATAGCCAATTATTTTTAGAATTAATATTGGACTAAATTAATTTGAGCTTAAATAGCTTGAGAACTATAAGTAGACTTCTACGAGAGTCATGAAAGTTTTGTGTTGTAACCTATGTAAAAATATAGCATTGAATTTGTGTTTTTAAAAACGAGGCTAAGTGGCCGCCATTTGCAGCCACAGTAAAAGTGCTTGGATGACGTCACAAAGCATTGCCAAGCACGGAAGTTATCAAGAAGAAGGGTAACTAGCTAATTTTATATTCAGATTTATCTGTTTCTTTATTTTATGGGATATGGGCAAACGAGCAAGCAGTTCAATAACTAGCCACCAATATAGATAGTGTTACAGTTGCGATATTGGCTTTTAAGGGACAAGGTTGGGAAGGTAGGGAAAAGGGGGCTGGGCTTACCTCTCCCATCAAGCGAAACACGGCATTAGCCACTTTGCACCAATTTTACCAGTCGGGTCGATAATCAATGCAGAGGAGTGCGTGATTGTACCATTGATAGCTAAATGAACATCAATTGCACAGCGTTCATTTAATTAAATTTAAATTATTTAACCACGACCATTTATACCATTTACATTACAAGGAACTAGTCGACTGCGCGAACTTCGTACCACGGTTTTATATATTATACCTATTCCTAAAATGGTACATACAGACACAACTTCACGCCAAATCCCTTGCAGGATTAGTAGACAGAACAGAGCGCCATTAGGCACGATTCTCACACACCTCTTTAATAATGTCGATTTTTGAGGCTCCTAACACCACTTTCCTCCAGAACATGTTCTATTTGGTCATTGAATGTGTGTCCTCGAAAAATTTCTTTCGGAAGAACATTTCTTTCCGACTTATGATAAAGTCTACACATTGAAATTATAATAACTTAATTAAACTATTTATGGGACCGTTGCTTATAGAGGGCATGAACCTACAAATGTTGATACAAAATTTTAAAAAAGTTTACCCATTTTTCTACCTGAAGACGTAGGCAGTGGCTGTTAAGCTTCGACTTGCCGATATGTTTACGTCCAAATGGAATAGGTAGTGAACCTAGACATAGGCACATAGTTTTCGGTCATCGACATTTATAACACACTAGCGGCCCGCCCCGGCTTCGCACGGGTACATACACACACACATACACCCTTTTTTTTTTGCATCGGGTTTAAAAAAAAAAAGTAAAATTATAAAGGAAGTTTGAATTTTTTTTTTATGAATTTTTTTTTTCATATCTTTTATTAATGTTTTTTTGTATTTTTTATTTTTAAATTTTATACATATATCATATTATTTACAAAACAAAAGCCATTAGTTTTAGTGAGTCAGAGCTTCCCTGTAAACGATATTTGAAGTAGTTTTATTTTGTGGCAGCAAAATAAATTGATTTTCAGGAGCTCCGACACGTGATACATACAGTTGGCCATGAGTGAAACATTCTTTTAGTAGGTCGATCCCTAATAATTCGAAGGTTTGGCCCTTGGACTTGTTAATAGTTAACGCGAAAGATGATTTCACCGGAAACTGAAGTCGTTTAAAAGGGATTGGCAGATCAGTTGGGATCATCGGTATCCTCGGTATATGAGCTAGTTGACCAGCTGCTGGGCCAGTGATAATGGTCGCTACAATTAAATTGTCCTTCAATTCCTTAATAAGCAGTCTCGTCCCATTACACATGCTCGGAGGGCTTAAATTTCTTAAAAGCATTATTGGAATTCCAATTTTTAACATCAATTAATGTGGTGGCAGTCCAGAAGGGTTTAGTGAATTTAAAAATTCCTGTGGATAATGGACTGCGTCTTCAATATTAGTCACGGTCGATCGATTTGTAATTTTTTATTTGGCCGGAGACTTTTTGAATAATGAGATTGTTTATTTCGTTGACAGTATCATTCCTGGGTGACACTATTGCCCTTGAATACAACCAATGAAAGTCCTTTTCGTGCAAATTCTCGATGTCAGGGTATACAGCATCTATTAAATTTTCTAAATTATGGACTATTTGGCCTACAGACTCATCCAGCAGGATGTCACAACTGCTTAAATTTGGAGTGGGAAAAATTCCTTCTCCAAGTTTTAGCAGTTGTTGTGGGAAATTACTATCTGTGATTCCATGAAGATGAGCTCTCATATTCGTCCGTAATTTTAAATTTTCTATCGAAGTCCATAAGGGAGACGATATCAAGCATGATTTGATGATATCTGCTCGCGTACCTCTGTTAATGACAGGAAGAGTCTGTCGGAAATCTCCAGCAAATACAAAAGTATTCCCGCCCATGAGGGCAGAGGAGTTTCTAAGATCTTTTAATGTTCTGTCCACGGCCTCTATATGCGCTCTGTGACTCATAGTGCATTCATCCCACATAATCAATGAGGCGTCTTGTAATAATTTACCAAGAGGGCCGTTTTTACGGATTGAACATAACGATTGTTGCTCAAGATTTACGGATAGTGGAAGTTTAAAAGTAGAATGAGCCGTTTTTCCATCCTTTAAGAGAGTTGCGGTAATTCCTGACTAAGCAACTGCAATCGCTATCTTCCCTGATTCTCTTATCTTAGCTAGTATCAAATTTGCAAGAAAAGTCTTGCCAGTGCCACCTGACGCATCCAAAAAAAATATTTTTCCTTCATTATTATTCACGCTATCGACTATAGTGTCAAAAGCATATTTTTGATCTGGGACTAATTTTGGCAGGTTTTCATTGACAAAAGCGCTCAAATTATTTGTATTATAGTGATGTGCTATTGTATCTGTAGCATTGTTGTTTGTACGAACTGAAACAGGCAATCCAAAATTACTTAAACTTTTATCATTTAATTGCAAAAGTTTATTTCATATTTGAATCAATCCTTCATTATAAACGTCTTCACTGTATGGCAAGGCGAAGTCTTGATTTTGCTGTCTGATTCTATGTAGAATATCTTGACATAAATCATCTTTGAAACGGTCCCATAATTTCAATGGTTCCGATGGCTGACAAAATAAAAGGATGACCACAAATAAGTCTCTCAGTTGTACTGGACATTGCAAAAGCGATGCTTCTCTCAGAGTATTTTCCCAGTGGTCATCATTTTCCAGCAAACCTCTGTCACGGCAAGCTGCTTGATAGGTTTCTTTGAGAACTCTGTCAACGGTTTTTAAGTATCAAAAGAGGTTGGACCACGTACGTGATGTAGCAACATCCTAAGATAAAAGCACTCTGATTGAGAAGGATGTACACCGTAGACTCTTCCTAAAGCGGAACCATATTTTTAGTTACGATATCGTACAACATTGGATCATTTTGTTGGTTGGGCAGTTCCGCAGCTATGACACTATCAATTTCGTCTGGCTGTATTTTTCGTAATAGCCATAACAGCAAATGACAGTGTGGTAAACCACGCTTCTGCCACTCCACACTTGCCATGTAACATTTGACTTTGCCGAATATTTCGTCTTTGGTAAATAATTTTATAAATTTCTTCATCTTTATATGGAATACCCTTGAAATTATGTCATGACGATCGAAAGATCGTTGCCCAGATAATAGTTCCGCTTTAATTTCAGGCCATTCGGGGTTACATGTGAAAGTGACAAATAAGTGTGGTCTCCCATAGTTTCGGACATAAGTCATCGCATCTTGGGTTTTTTCGTGTACATAACGCGGAGAACCTGTGAATGACGATGGCAGGATTACGCGTTGGGAGATATTTGAGGGGTTAACATTTGCGTCTCGATTTAAAGCGTCTCTGAGATGAATGTATTCCTCAGCCCTCAGTCTCTGTTGATTACGACATATGTAATTCAATCTTTCTGATATCATTTTCGCCATCATATCGACAATATATTGACTAAATAAGTCTCTGTAATAATGTAGTGGATTAAAACAGTTAGCTCTAAACATCAACCTAAATGCACAAAATTGCATGCACGTCACAGTCTTGTTACGCGCTGTACCTTGCTGAGGAATGGTCAAGTAATAACCTTCATCACCCATTACGAATATTAAGGGATACTGTAGTGGATCATACGATCGGTGTAACTCAGAGACCCTTTTAAGTTGGCCATCTCTACCGTGCAGCACTATATCTCTGGGGCCTTTTTCTTCGTCAACTAAGAGAACGGCTACCTCGTTTACAGCTGGAGCATTGTATCTACCCGGATGTGATGTATTTAGACATATGCTGTCGCGACACTTTTTGTAGATAATGATGAGTTCTGCAAAGTCGTATTAAATGATTTTGTTCTATCATCAATAGTTTTCGCAGCGCACGCGACGTAAGGAACTTTTCAGGTCATTTTTTTACACCTTATGTTACATTATTGGAGTTTTAGTAAGGATCCCTATTTTTTTTTTAAATATAATATAGCCTATGTTACTCGGGGATAATGTAGCTTTCCAAAGGTGAAAGAATTTTTGAAATCGGTCCAGTAGTTTCGGAGCCTATTCATTACAAACAAACAAACAAACAAATCTTGCCTCTTTATAATATTAGTATAGATAATTTTTGAAAAGTCATCGATTTGAGCTAGGTTTCGAACCCGTGACTTCTTGATTCAGAAGCTGGGTGCTCGACCACTAGAGCACCGAATTAAATATTTTGATAATTTATTTAATTAATATATATAGTTGGCTGGCTCGACCAGTAAGATACTACGACCTCTCAGAAGATCGACGTAAAGTGGCTCATGCCGCGTTTAGTTTGGTGAGAGAGCTACCCGGAGGCCCACCCCCCTTCCCCATCCTTTCCTATCCTATTCCCGTAAAGCTCGGCAACGCAACTGTAACACAACATTAATGATCTACCTTATCTTGTAAAGGACAATCATGAAATAGTTTTGTTTGCAGATGATACTTCTTTAGTTTTTAAGGTAAAGAGACAACAATCTGTAATTGACGATGTAAACAGTGCTCTTTCTAAGATAGTAAACTGGTTTAGTGCTAATAATTTGCTTTTAAATGGTAGCAAAACCAAATATGTTAGATTTTTTACAAAAAATGTTAAACAAGTAAAAACCAGTGTCGTGATGGACAACAGGAGGCTGGAATTGCTCAATAAGGTTGTCTTTCTTGGTATGAACACATTAGACTCTAAACTACAGTGGGGCCCACATATAGAGACGTTATCTGGTAGACTTAGCTCAGCCGCTTACGCTGTGAAGAAAATAAAATAACTATTCGTGCTATTTACATGATGAGTCCCAGGGATACACTGAGAAGTAAATTTAAAG
Organism: Euproctis similis; assembly: GCA_905147225.2. Taxonomy (NCBI): domain Eukaryota; kingdom Metazoa; phylum Arthropoda; class Insecta; order Lepidoptera; family Erebidae; genus Euproctis; species Euproctis similis. The sequence goes on along the minus strand of LR990108.1, from coordinate 13,406,524 downwards.
ATACGAATAATGACGTTATATTCACAATATAATAATGATAATTTAATCTATGTTCATAAAAATATAACTAAATTTAAGAAAAACAGTGATATCCATCAATTAAACTTAAGAAATAAAAACAAACTTGCTGTGTCCACTACTAGGCTCCATAAAATTTCTAACGCGTTTCCAGGTCAATGTATACGCTTTTATAATAAGCTTCCAAACGACGTGGTTGAATTATCGTTAGGTAAATTTAAGAAATATGTTAAAAGTAGACTATATACAAGGGCTTATTACTGTATCGCAGATTATATTAATGATAAAACCGTTTGGAATTGAATTGCTTCTTTTGTGTTATATTGTTTGTATTTGCTATAGCAAAATATTGTTAATCTGCTAACTAAACATTACTGTTAATTAGTAAGATTGTGTGCAATATGACGTTTCTCACCGGGCAAGCTTACTAGTTTCTTTTTTTTTTCGTCTGGGATCTTGAATAAGTCATGCTCACTGAAAGGTCCTTGCTTATGGCGGCGTCGTTGATCGGGTCGCCACCTTCCCTAAAATATGGCGAGGGAGGCGATGGCTGAGATATGGCTCATGCTCGTGAACGGGTGCTGTTTGTGGGGACTGGTCTGTTCAAGCGTCCAAAGAATATTAACGTACTGTGTCCTAAGTTTGACGCGAGGAACCTCATTTTGCTCTATAAATTATTCTACTAATTTGTAATTTAGTTTACTTATACATACATAACTTTACGCCAAATCCCTTGCGGGGTAGGCAGAGAGAACAGAGCGCCATAGGGCACGATTCTTACACACCTCACTCGCTTCGTTGACTGTCATAACTCTTTAATAATACTTATAATTAAGTAAAAACAAAAAAAAGGACTCCCCTGAGTTTCTTGGCAATTCTTCTCAGGACGTGAGTAATCGAATTGGCGGATTGAAAATATTGACCTTCATAAGTGTCTATAATGACCTGAATTGAATAAATGAGATTTTAATTTGATTTGATTTGTGTGTGTTGTAGGTGTCCATGGGCGGCGCCGGTCACTTACCTTCAGGTGCCACGCCTGCTCATTTGCCCACCTATCTTATAAAAAAACATACACGTACATACACATAAACAAATATATATGTACTTAAAAATACATACAAAGAATATAAATGACTAATAACTTAACGTACATGTAGTAGTAAACGTACATGTAGTAGTAAACCTATACTTATCGCGATGAATCCAGGTAGTGTTCATGCACCATTTTCTTGAATGTTCTTAAGGTTTTAGCTCGTCGATTTTCTACCGGTTGTTCATTCCACAAGCTTACAGCCTTAACGGTAAAGGATTTGGCGTAGAGACTTGTGGAATGTTGTCGAATTTTAGGTCTAAAATTGTGCGAAGATATATATTACATACATTACATAGTACAAAATAAAGTCACTTCCCGCTGTCTGTCCCCTTATATACTTATATCTTTAAAACGCCGCAACGGATTTTGATGCGGTTTTATATGTCATCTATATGTTTCTATACATAGAGGGTGTCAACAGGGCGGTTTTGATCTATAATTCATGTAATTAGTCAAGTAAAAAATATGATAATTTTCAAGATTTTGAACTTTAATCGCAAACGCTGCATGAACCCTAAACAAATGATAAATCAAAACAATGTTTTATTATTATTATACACCTTCTAAAGGTGTGTGTCTTCAATATCAATTTATTTCAATATATCTCTTAGGGATAACCCACAATTAAAAATTTTATTTCTTACCTTTGTAAGTAAAATAATGGCTTATTTACGAAGCTATTTTAAACATTACAGCATTAATTTTCATCCAGTAGAATTATAGATATTAAATAGATTTTGATTTTAATATCGATCAATATGGTCCTTTACGCGTGTAATTAAAACAAATATTTACGAAGATATTACAGTATTAACATTACAGGAGATAGCACTTGCGCCGCGCATTAGTACCAACCCAGACGCGTGCCGATAAATAGCTCAAATTGAATTTTTTAATATCCAATTTTTCCACATTTTTTTTATAGGATAGGAGGGCAAACGAACAGGCGTGTCACCTGATGGTAAGCAACCAACGCCGCCCATGGACACCAGCAACACATATAGTGTTACTGTTGCGTTGCCGACCTTTAAGGGATAGGGGATAGGAAAGTACGGGGAAGGGGGGTGGGCCTCCGGGTACCTCTCTCACCGAACGAAACGCGGCATGAACTACTTTACGTCGGTCTTCTGAGAGGTTAATTACGTATATTACGTTACTTTATTTCGTTAACCAATCAAATCGTTGGAACAGTTAAATATCTATGTTGTTATTGCAACGCTGTTTGTATCACAGCACTGCCAAGAGGGCAATTCATTTAATCGAATCACCGGCGATGTTTAACTTATGAAGCTTCCAGATTGAGATTTTATTTGCCCTCAGAGAAAAATCCAATTCAGATATTTTACACGATGTTTCTAGATTTCAAATATCTTTTGCCTTTGAAAGTGATTCTTCGAGTAATTACTTTAATGGTTCACTTATTTAGATATTAGCTGCTTTAACTTTAGCTCTATTATATCTGTACTTATATTATAAAGCGGAAAAGTTTGTTCGAACGGGCTAATCTCAGAAACCACCGTTTCGATTTCAAAAATTCTTTGAGTGGTGTTCAGTTAAACAATTATTAACCTTTATTAGCTTGACGTTTCGGCCAAGTTGTATTGGCCGCGGTCACATGGAGACGGAATATTTGTTTACCAAAACATGTCGTAATTTGCAACGCAAAAGCCTAAAAGTACTTATTTAAGAATTTTAACTTTTACTTTTAATGTGATCTAAAAATCTAAAACAACGTATCGTTTAAATATATTTTCATGTCTATGTAACCAAAGTCGTGGGTCAAAGCTAGCGTTGAACCGGAGTTACTTGTCCACGCAGATACGATATTAATATTAACTTCGATTCCATACAAAATTGCAAATTCAAGTAAATGGACGAAGCGCAAGATATGGATACGCACCTCGATCGTATAAAGACTTTGCGGGTTTGATACATGTAAGCTCAGTTCGATATCACGATATTAAAAATGTAAATATAGATGGGAACTCTAGAGTTCCCACCTATATTTACATTTTCTTTCATTTCATTTTTTTAAAATGTAGTGAATTTATTACGATAAGATTAATACCAAGGTGCAAAATTGACATCATTTTAATTATAAAAAAACACACACTGTGAGTTAGCTACCCTGGTTAGAACATGTGGTGTGCCGTTTTTTTTCTTTTTAGAAATCGTCAACAGTGACAAAAAAACTAGTAGTATTAAAAAAAAAATAAAGGTTGACAAAAAACTTCGGACAAGTTTTTAGCATTGCTATTAATATTATAAAGCGTTGATTGAAGTTGTTAATATTATCAATATCTTGGTTGTTAGTACCCGCTATTATCAACAGCTAAGCAAATGAGGCGTGTAATAAATGTACCCTATGGCACTTTGCTCTCTCAGCCTACCCCGCAAATGAAATGAATTAAATAAATATTAGTGTTAGATAGTCCACTTAATGAGGAAAGCTTTAGGTTATTAATACGAGTGGGTGGGTTAATATAATCTTTTTAGTGGAAAATGTATAAAATATGGAGGTGCGAAGTTCGCGCGGTCTTCTAGTATAATATAACATACATATAGAACATACCTTGACGCTTTTTTGAGCAGGATAGTAAGGCAAACGAGCATGCGTGTTACCTGATATTAAGCGACTAGCGCTGCCCTGGACACCTGGACACCTGTAACACATTTAGTGGTACAGTTGCATTGCCGACCTTAAAGGGATACGATAGAAAAGGATGGGGAAGGGGGGTGAGCTTACAGGTACCTCTCTCACCGCACGAATCGCGGTACTAGCCAAGTCACGTCGATCCTCTGAGAGGTCATGGATTTTCAGCGGTCGAGCGAACTGCGTGGCCCTACCACTGCTACTGCTAATTCCGGTGTTTTATTGCCTGTCGGTGTTGCCAGAGTTTCCTCGTATCGGTAATCATCATAAACATCGTGTCCTATCGGTAAAACTAATATTTGGATACTAAAAGTAACTAAAGCAAACTAAAGTAGGTATCAAAGGTAAAAATACAAAATTCACATTAATTCATATAGAACGCAACCTTTGTACGAATAACAAACATTTGGTGTAAATATTTTATGTAGAAAACCAAACTCTGGCGGTACAGTTCACAAGAGTTAAAAGCCGTGCTAATATGAAAATAGCTTATACAAATCCTGTCATGAACGCAACGTTAAATTGAAATTTCATGTTGTGAACCGATCTGATCGTTGAACAAGGTTTAGTTTTTTTATATATAAGTATTAACCTGTTATTTTTTCATTGTAGGTACTTTTAATTGCTAAAGCCGTGATTGAAATGAAAATATAAATATGAACTGAGAGTTTTAATACAAAAAGTGGAAAGTCGAAGACAATTTTCTATGAGCAAATTGGACGTGTCCTTGCGGAAATTAATATCAAGAGGCCTAAAAAACTACGAGCCTGTATGATTTACAGAAAAGCTATAAAGAAAAAGAATCAAGTGAAGAGTGAAAGATCGGTGCTTTATGTAGAATTTTTTTTCTTCGCCTACCTCGAAACGGAACTGGCTTGAAGTTATGTATATGTAAAAAAATAGATTACTGTTTGTTAATGTGTGGGGTAACTAGGCGTGTGAGGGGTAACTAGGGGTTTGACTAAGCAAAAATATGCATAACTTTAATAAAATCTTTAACTTAATCCATCAAGCCATAATTGAAAGAGACATAATACGTATAAAATAATATTATCCTTCTGATTCAATTTGGTTATTAATGAGCATATGTTTAGTAAAAATCTAACGCCAGAACATGAACCTACTACAAAATCTTTTCAGTTTGTTAGAGATAATTACTGTAGTGACAGTTTTACTAATATTTTGGTAAGTATGTACTACGCAAGGAGACTATTATACTGAATTGGTGACGCTAAATTCGGTCGTCATCAATTAGGTATTTGAAAAAAAAAAATATTGATTTTTTTTTATGTATTTTAAAACTTTATTATTAATAATATTGATATTTAATGCAAAAACTTCAAAAAATTATTTTTTCAATTAATTATAAACAATTAAAAATTGATGAAATTTAAATAAAAATCACGTGACTATAAACGCGCCATGATTGGTCACTATAGTTGTGACGTCATAATGTTATAGCTATTTAATAACAGTACAGCGTTTACGGCTAATACTCATGTCTAGACAATAATATTGAAAATTTATTGCTAAAATACGAGTTGTTAGTTGATTTAAATTAGTTATGTGTGATAAAGGATTTATTAAGGCAAAGTCTGATAATATTCCTGATGTTGATATATTTATGATCACCGATTTTTTAAGAAATGACGTTCGACGACGACGACGACGACGTTTCTTGAGAAAGAATTAAGAGTAAAAATAACGCGTCCGGGGATGTATCTTGTACCTAGTTATCCGATTTTTGCAGCATCTCCTGATGGAATGACAAGCAATGCCATTGTTGAAGTAAAATGTCCCACCAGTCATAAATCATTGGATATTTTTCTAGCAAAAGGTAAAGTCAGCTTGAAGTGTAATGCCCAAATGCAACTACAAATGTTATTGACTGGTAAAAAATAAAGTATCTTTTGTGTTGCTGATCCACATTTTGAAGAAAATAAAACTATTTACATTAAAAAATTTATTTACTGAACTTTCCTTAAATATATAATAATTATTTGATTTGTATACTTAGATAAATAATAATTAATAAAAATGGTATTAAGAAATACTTACATCGAAATGATCTTCACAACAAAAAAAATTCGATTTTGTTTGGGGATTATCACGGTGCACTGCTTGAAACCATTTATTTCGACATTTGTCATCTTGGGGAACATTTAAAAACATTTTATCAGGAGTTGCCTTTGTAGTATTCGTACATAATGGTACAAAACAAGAAGGATAACTTTTGAGGTTCGACATTTTTAATATAAATTTAAATATTTAATAATGACAACAAAATTAAATAGATCAAAACACTGTATTTATTATTTTTCTATCAACTGCAATGAGTGAAAACTAACATTAAGACGTCACACGCGCTCGGGTTTGTTCGGGAGTTGTCGGCGTGTCTTCGGTACTGGATTCAAAAATTTATTTTTATTTTGAAATAACTTTTGAATTATTGCGAAAAAAAAAAAAAAATGTTTTGTTATAAAACTAATATATAATCTTTCAATTTATCACAAAAAAATTTTTTTTTCAAATACCCAATTAGACAAGATACATAATAATAAATAGCTTCAGTCGGCTTCATTCGTCAGCCTTTAAGTCTATAATGCCTAGCGGTAGGGAAGATGGAATTATACTTATTTGTTTGTCACATTAAAATTATTAAGAAGCAGCCTTATTATTTTTGTTTTGATAAGTATGTTAAAAAATAGTGTAAAGATTTTAAATGACATATCTTTAGATATCAAACCACTTCTAAAAACTGCTCATAACAAACAACATCCAAGTTATTTAATTTAACATTTTAATAAGAAACTGCGGTCGGAAAATATTTTCTCCGATCAATTCAGCGGAAGTAATTCTCATTAACTTGGAAAAACAACGCCCGGAATGTTTATTTAAGAACAAATTTCGGTCTGGTACTTATACAAGCCCGCTGTTAATTTGATTCTAGTTTGAGCGTCTACGATTCCACGGCGAGGGTTATACGATATTTTTCTCTAGCAAAATGATATTTCAAACTCGAGTTTGAAATATCATTTATATACACAGATATTGTACGTTTTCGATAATGTTTACAAAAGAAATATAAAATTCAAGTTGAAAATGTCGATTTAAACAATAAGTTCTATGCCATATTCAGTGTTGGTCATACTAATTTATGGTCGCTGGTTCGAAGTGGTGGCAAACAGCCCAGATAAGTGGGCTTCGTAGGAGGAGGCCTTTACCCAACCGACACTAAGAAGGCTAACTTAAGGAACTCACACCGATAGCTTATAAAAGCGTAAGTTGGGTATGGCATTATTATTATTATGGTTGGGTTCTATGTGCATGAATGTAGAATAAACGCGGTCGACATGAGGGCATTGCGTAAAATATGCGAAGTGACTCAAGCTGACCGCGTCCAAAACAATTTTCAGTGTAAAAGTAAGAAAGGGTAGGTTCTAATGGTTCGGACAAGTAGAAAGAGACGCTAGATTGACTAAGCAGATATAAAATGCAAAAACGGATGAATTTAGGTTTCGAGTACGGCCACAACACACCTTCCATGACCAAATAGAACAGGCAAAAGGTGATATCAGGAGCCTTGAAAATCGTCGCGCGGGGATGACAAAAGTTATAAAGTCAAAGAAGCGAGTGAGCTCTGCCTCTTCCTCTTGTGTCTCTGCTTACCACGCAAGGGATTTGGCGTGGAGTTATGTATGTATGTGTAAATGAAGAAGATTTTTATCAGGATCAAATAAATGCTTCTATAGTTACTCACTGTCAAAATAGTGTGTGTGTGTGTGTACTTTGTTGCTTTATCTATGATTGCTATCGATAAACAACATAAAATCATTTTTTATCAGTATTTGATTTGAGTTTTCAAATTACACTATAAAAATCACAAAGAGAAATCCAAATAAATAATGACTCAATATCGAATATACAAAGGCGTCACGAATCAATGTCACAATGTCAGCGCGATCACAATTCATTGTTCCGAAAGGACATCATAAATGATGCTTTAATTTAAGATAAGGCAGAGTTTCACTGAAACATTTTTAATTAAAATAACCAGGGCCCTCTGAACTTTATACAAAATAAATTTAAATATGTCTTTATTTCCTGCATACCTCTATCCAATTCAATACAATCAATTCCATACGGCTTTCCTCTACCCTCATGTCCATCCACATGCATTTTCAGTACTCTCCCGATAATTGGACTTTCTTCCCTTCTCATAACAGGCTAGAAAGTATTTTAATTTTAATTTTTTTTATGGGTTAGGACGGCAAACGAGCAGGCGTGTCACCTGATGGTAAGCAACCAACGCCGCCCATGGACTCCAGCAACACATATAGTGTTTGTTACTGTTGCGTTGCCGACCTTTAAGGGATAGGGGATAGGAAAAGATGGGGAAGGGGAGTGGGCCTCCGGGTACCTCGCTCACCGAACGAAACGCGGCATGGGCCACTTTACGGCGGTCTTCTGAGAGGTCGTGGTATTTCACCGGTCGAGCCGGCCCATTCATGCAGCGAACTGCTTGGCTCTACCAATGTTATTGTGTTAGTGTTTTAAAACAGTACATAGTTAAGGATAGAAAGGACTTACAAAAAAATCTATCCTTAACTTATCTACTTTTATTATAACTCTTAATAATAATAATAAACTTAATATTTTCAGTTACATACGATCACTTTTACTCAATATTTTCAATCAAATTACTGCCTCTTCTTAAAATACAGGAGCGTAAATTTATTTGCATACGCATACTGCAGTGTTCCAGTTACAGGGCCATCAGTTTGATCAGTTTAGCAGCAAAAGTGTATGGGAAAATTATTGAAAGGAGAATGAGGGTGATATCTGATGGAGTGTTGTGGGAGGCTCAGGGTGGTTTTAGAAGCGGACGAGGGTGCATGGATCAGAATTTTTCTCTCCGCAACATCGTGGAGAAACAACTGGCTGTTAACCGGAAGGTTTTCTGCGGTTTTGTGGATTTGGAAAAAGCGTTTGATAGTGTGTTATGAAAGGATCTGTGGGGCATACTCCCGGGCTACGGGGTGAGCGGAGCACTGCTGCGCGCTGTGAAGTCCATTTATGAGGGCTGCACAGCGTGTGTGCGTGTTGACGGTGGCTTGTCCCCCTGGTTTGACGTCAATATCGGCGTCAGACAGGGTTGCGTGCTGTCCGCTTGACTGTTCATCCTGTACCTAGACAGTTGCCTCCAGAGAGTGAGATCGATGGATGTAGGGATGCGAATGGGTGACCTATTTGTGAGCTGCCTGCTTTACGCAGATGACGCCGTGCTTCTAGCCGAATCGCCGTCGGACCTGCAAACACTAGTCACTACTATGAAAGATGATTACATGATTAAAGGCTTGCAGTTGAATGCGACGAAAACAAAAGTTATGGTGTTTGAAAGGGAGGAATCCAGAACAGATGTAAGGATAATGATTGATGATGTAGTGCTGGAACAGGTGAATGAAATTGTATATCTTGGATGCGCTTTTAGCAGAGATGGAAGGTACACCGCGGATGTAGAAAGACGAGTGGCGATAGGAAATAGCGTAAATGGAGCGTTGGGCAGATTCCTGGGCGCGAAAAACATTAGCAGAAAAGCCCAGCTAGCAATCCACAATGCAGTCCTGATTCCAACGCTAACTTATGGAAGCGAGAGCTGGGTATGGCAGTGTGCATGAAAGTAGAATAAACGCGGTAGAAATGAGGGCACTACGCAAAATATGCGGAGTGACTCTCGCTGACCGCGTAGAAAACAAGGTTGTAAGGAAGGAAGTTGGTTTGAAAGAAAGTGTCGGTGTAAAAGTAAGAAAGGGCATGCTCCGATGGTTCGGACATGTAGAAAGAATGGTTGATGCAAGACTGACTAAGCAGATATACAATGCAAAAGCGGATGGATGTAGGAGTCGAGGACGGACAAGACACACATTCCATGACCAAATAGAACGTGTTCTGGAGGAAGGTGATGTTAAGAGCCTCAAAAACCGACGCGCGTGCATGAAAAGAGTTATGAAAGTTAACGAAGCGAGTGAGGCGTGTAAGAATCGTGCCCTATGGCGCTCTGTTCTCTCTGCCTACCCCTCAAGGGATTTGGCGTGAAGTTATGTATGTATGTAAATTTATTTATTTTGGTATATTTTGAACCTTTCATTCAGCATTCTAAAGACAAACACTGGAAAGTTACGAATTAACTCACCCAGTCCTATATTGAAATTTTCGCATCAAGCAACTGCAGACTTAGATCATTCTCGCACGTATCACAAAACTTCAACATAGCTCGGTGAAGTTGAGGAGTTCTTCAACCTGTTCGGAGAGTATAATTGTGGATGTACAATTGGCAATTTTCGAAAGTTGCCGCTCAAGGGAAGTTTAGAAAACATTTGGTATATCAGACACATTGAGATGCCAATCGCACGGATGTCACACCGACCCATGCGATTTCTACGTTTTAGTAATTCTTTAAGTGATATCAATTCCAGCTGTATAGCACAAGAAGTTTCATTGTAGAAACGAAATAAATGTAGACCATGTAGATAGACAGATGCTTAAAAGACGTACAGAACTACATAATACTTCGAAGTGCTGCTTGGTAAGCATTTCGTACCTTTGGGATTTCTACTAAATAATAATTAATTAGTACAATCAGTTCCATAAGAAAACAAATTATACAAAAAATCAAGTGTATCCCTAACATTATCCATTTATCAGGGCTATAGATACATATAATGTTTTGAGAAAAACAATTTTTTAAGATAAAAATTAAATACACTTGCCAGAAAAAGAAGTGTTGTTTTAAGAAAACTGGGCAACGGAGCGGCACAAATACTTTGTAGGCGATTATGTTTTTGAACCGTTTGGGGTTGAAACTCTGGGAAACGGTCCGAATGCTTGTCCCCTCTATACAAATTTTGCAAAGAGACTGTTCGAGGCTTCTTGCGACCAGAGGGCTGTTCTATTCATCGCACAAATAATTAACATTGCCGTTCAGTATGGTAATGTAGGCAATCTTTTGAGCACGTTGCTAGTAGCAGACATGCGATTTATTTCAGCTAGCCTTTCAATTGTATATATTGCAAATAATGTATTTTTTCTCGCTATTGTAAAATTAACTTTTCCCTTATTACACGTCTTCAAATATATTTACACTCTAGTTGGGATCAACGCTCCTACGTGTACTCCGCGAGCTGTTACTTTACGAATACTTGAAGAGGCTTGTCAATGTAAAATATTAAACAAATATCAATTTCTGAAAGTCTTGATTGTTTATTAATTGTTTTTGCATCAACGATTAATTAATAACTGCTAAGTTACATTATTAACATTTCGGAATTAATATAAATTGAGAGAAGAGTTTGTGATGCTTTAAAACGTCGTGGTTACAGTTTCACTTTGTCACAGGAAAAAGTTATAATGAGTTTGAGCCTACAAGTACAGGCACGATGTGTAATGACAGGATTAACGTAAACATTTCAGGAGAGTTTAGAGCTATTATGTAAATGATGTATATTTAATTGATTTTGTTAATAGCGGTAGAGTATTTCACTGTATGAATGGCCTGACTCGACTAGTAAAATACCACGACCACATATAAAATTTATGTAAAGTAACTTAAGCCTTTTATTACGTTGGGTGAGAGAGGTATCTACATTCCAACCTCTTCTTAACCCACTATACCATCACAAAGACCCGCAACAGTGACCCTCTTGGTATTGCAGGTACGATGGTCAGCGCTATTCGCTTGGCACCAGGTGACCCGCTTGCTCGTTTGGCCTAACATAACATAACATAATTTCAAATAAAATAAATATCATTGTATTTAAAAAAAAACACTACATTACATCAGCAATGTCGTTTATACGATACAAGGTTAAAAGAATTTACAAAATCTGCGCAAGTAAACTTGTACTGTACTAACTTCAGCACGATTTGGGTCAGGTAATAAAGTAACTTTAGACATTACATGATCTCCCCACTTATTTTTTTATATTAATTTTATTACTTTATACTTGTTTAATCTGGGTTCTGTATTTTTTGCTTTGTTTCCTAAAACGGCTCTCAACAATGGCTCTGAAGCAACTAAAGAACGGTAAGGCATCGAGTGACGATGAAATTATCACTGTACTTCTAAGCCCTTCAGAGGTTTTTTATTCGGTTGTTCTGTCGTACTCGGGGGCGATGTTCCAGAGGCGAGGACCGGCATAACCCGAAAGGTTAGCACCCTCATGTGAAGATGGGCATTCCACATGGCTCGACAAGCTGATAACCGGTGGGAGAGAAAGGTTCTCGATTGGCGACAACCAACTGGTCGACGTGGAGTAAGACGTCCCCCCACGCGGTGGACCGACGACCTGTTCAAGATTGCTGGGAGCCACTGGATAAGGAAGGCACAGGACCGTGAGCTGTGGCCTTCGTCTAACAGTGGGCATCAAACCGCACGATGATGGTGATTCCCTTAAAGCAAAATATTATTTTTGATTACGTACTAAAAATATATTTCAACCCTGCATCTTTTTCAAGTCTGCAAATATGGTTAAAAACAACATTTTTAAAGGATTATTTGTAAGTAGTATGCTAGAGGAACTGTGGAAGAGTTACATATGTATCTCTTACTAAAGGCAATATCTATCTTTAAAATAAAATGTGCAGGTATTTATCAATGTAGTTGAACATTATACAATAAAACTACTTGTCTTATACACGTATATGGAAGTGTTATCCGTAGTGAACTGGTAATGCGTCTCGCTCGATTTCACGTGGTCACCGGAAAGTATAGTAATAGCTAGGGTTGATACTTACTCCCAATGTTTACTTCATAATTAGAAATTAAGAAGTAAATATTATGAGTTAGTTAATATGAGTAAGTAAGTGAGTTTTCCATATATATGTTGAGTAGTATCGACTATGTACAACCCCCAATACCGAGTCATAATTGCGTTGTCGGGATTTAAGATATTTAATACTGAAATGGGGAATGGTGAAGGATAGGGGTTTTCACTTACCTCTTTCACCTAACGAAACGTGGCATTACCCACTTTCCATCGTCTATACCTTTAGCTTATGAAAACAGACAAGTTTATTTGACTGATATGTTGTTATTATTTTTATATTATCTTCGTTCCGCATCAAAAGTAATAAATAGGTAAATTTTGGATTCGTCACTTTGTCTACATATATTATATAAATGTGAATTATACATATACCCTTCTGGACACATCTATTGGCCCACCTTGCTTTTTCAGTTTCTTTTGGTCCTGGCTAAAATTTTATATTAGGTCGAGCATTAAAACTATTGATGAAGTTTTAAACCATCAGGTTTAAAACGCTCAATACGATTGGAGAAGATGGTTAAATCAACATTTTACCATCTTTTCCAATCGTATTGTTTTAAATTTGTATTCAGAATACCACACGATACGGAGCTACCTGGAGGGACGTATAGGCTCTTGCATTATCATGCATAAAAAGGAAATTTGGGCCCACATAGTCCGTGTATAGCATCACGTGAGGTTCTAAGCACTCACGAATGTACCTTTCAGCATTTAATGTTTGCAGCCGTGGTCCCGTGACAACCTCCAGTTGAGTTTTGCCGCTCGCGGATATACCGCCCCAGACAGTACACGAGCCACCGCCATAAGCAACCGTCTCTTCAAAGCAGTATTCTGCAAAACGCCCTCCCTTACGTCGGTAGGCCTTCTTCCTTCCATTATTGCCATGTAACACAATTTTCGACTCATCAGAAAAGTGTACACGGCTCCAAAGCTGCTGAGTCCAATTTAAATGAATCCGCGCGAAATGAAGGCGCGCAGTTCGGTGGGCTCGCGTTAGTTTGGGGGCATTAGCTGGCTTGTGAGGTACCAAATTACCGTGAACCTTCTCCGAACAGTTCGAGCACTCACGAGCGCGAATTTGATTTTGTATCTCAATGGAGGTGTAAGGTGACGATTTATCAAGCTAGTCGTCACGATGAATCGATTCTGCCTTTCAGTTGTGACCCGAAATCGTGGCCTTCCTTGGCGACGAACAAAGCCGCCAGTCTCTAGGTGCTTCCCATAAACATTTCGGACCGCAGTAAATTAAGTTGACTCTCACATTTCTTTGGCTGTGTCCGGCCTGGATAAGTATCACAGCTTGGGCGGCGACTTCACGCGTAGTATCCATAGATTATTGATAGAACCCCACCTTAATGTTAAGAATAGGTAATGTTTGTTGCAAAACCAAAAAGATTAATCACACTTTTAAGAATTAAATCCAAGTAAAGCAATAAAGTCATTATCATCATCAGCCTATTGCAGTCCACTGCTGGTCATAGGCCTCTCCCAATGTGCGCCACAACATCCGATTCTCTGCCTTCCGCATCCCGTCATTTCCAGCAGCCTTTCTGAGATGGTCTGACCATCGGGCTGGTGGGCGTCCTACGCTACGCTTACCAAGACGTGGTGTCCACTCTATGACCTTCTTACTCCATCTACCATCGGTCCTTCGGCAGACATGACCAGCCCATTACCACTTCAGCGAGCTTATTCTACGAGCTATGTCGGTTACCTCCGTTCTCTGGCGGATATACTCTTTCCTGAGTTTATCTTTCAGGGATACTCCAAGCATAGCTCGCTCCATAGCTCGCTTAGTGACTTTAAATAAGTGGACTAGCCCCACCGTGAGTGTCCACGTTTCGGTACCGTAGGTCACTACCGGTAAGACGCACTGATCAAAGACTTTGGTCTTCAGGCATTGCGGTATAGGCGAACTGAAGACTCGACGCAGTATGCCGAATGCAGCCCAACCCAGCTGAATCCTCCTGTCGGCCTCCTTCTCGAAGTTTCGTCTACCTAACTGGATAGTTTGGCCTAGGTAGACGTATTTGTTTACGACTTAGAGAACTGACCCTTCGACGCTTATCGATCCGGGCACGACATGTTTATTGAACACGACCTTGGTCTTATCCAAGTTCATGCCCAAACCGACACGCCGGGAGGACTCGTCTAGGCTGCGCAACATTCCGATTAACTGTTCCAGCGACTCTGCTATTACAACGATGGCGTCGGAAAACCGAAGATGCAAGATGTACTCACTATTCACGTTGATACCCTGTCCAGTCCAATCCAGTGTATTGAAGACGTCCTCCAGAGCATTGGTGAAGAATTATGACATGAGAGATATGACATCTCCCTGTCTTACACCTTGATTCAGCTCGATGGAGTTCGTCACCTGGTCCTGTATCTGGATAGTCATCGTGGCGGTGTCATACAAGCATCTCAACACCTCGATATAGCGCCAGTCGATCCGACATCGCTGCAATGCATCCAGAACTGCCCAAGTTTCGATGGAGTCGAAGGCTTTTTCTTAATCCACGAATGCCATACACAGCGGCTGATTGTACTTTCGGTCTTCTGTACAATCTGCCGAACAGTATGGATGTGGTCCACGGTACTAAAGCCTTTTCGAAACCCGGCCTGCTCCGGAGGCTGAAATTCGTCGAGTTTTGCAGCGAGATGATTCGTGACGACCCTCGAGAACAACTTGTAGATACGGTTCAGGAGTGAGATGGGTCTGTAATTCTTCAGTAAGGTCTTATCACCTTTTTCGAAGAACAGCACCACCGCACTCCTGCTCCAAACCTGCGGTGTTATACCCTGGTGTATGACGGAATTAAAAAGACTTGCTAATTCCTTTAGGATAGGAGTCCCGCCGGATTTTAGAAGATCTGTAGTAATTCCGTCATCACCGGGTGCCTTGTTGTTCTGGAGTTGCCCGAAAGCCGCACTAATCTCGCTTGCTGTAATATCAGGACTGTCTTCAATATAGTGACGCGTTAGCGGGGCTCTATGGTCATCATCGCTGTATCCCGTCGGCTTGGTCATCCGTGTGAAATAAAGGAGCCCATAAAAAGATTCAATCTCTGCGCGAATCTCAGGCTTAGAGGTGACGACACGTCCATCCACAGTTTTCAGCTTCGTCAGATGGGGCCTTCCAAGCTGCTGAGCGAACACTTTCGACCCTTTTTTGCGGTCGATCGCGTCCTTGATTGCTCGGGTATTCGATCGACGAAGGTCGCGCCGCATCAGCCTAATACGCTGGTTTAGGCTTTTCCATTCTGACGAAGACAGCTGATCGGATGGAGTTTTCGCCTTTGCCTCATCAGTTCGAGCGTCTCAGCAGTGAGCTTGGACTCCTTTTTCTGCGATTTTGGGAATAACCTTTGAGACATTTTCCTCAGCGTGTTGACCACAGTGTCGGTCCTTTCGTCCACGTTGCCTGTAGTTTCCAGTAGGTCCAAACGATTTTGAAGTTCCACTTGGAACTTTTCGGTTTTGGCTATTTAGAGTGGCGTAGGTCGGAGAATAGACCTCATCTTCCGGGTGCTTTCAGCTTTCATGTTAATATTTAGACAGCCTTGAAGAAGTCGGTGAAGTTTTTTTAATATTCGGTTGTTTGATATCAACAAACAGGCTCCAAATTGTCTTTTGTTTATTTAAATTCTGTGATTGAAATTCAAAATAAGACTATTGAGTGAAATGATGAATGTGCCAGGTTCAAAACTGCATAAAAACTTTTTGCTCGACCCAATATATAATTTTAGCTAGAACCAAACGAAACTGAAAATGCAAGGTGGGCCAATAGATGTATCCAGAAGTATATAATCTACCCCGTTGACAACCTTTACCTATTAAAAAACCACATCATAATCCGTTGCGTAGTTTTAAAGGTATAAGCTAACATACATTTAGGGACAGCAAAAGTGACTTTGTTTTATACTATGTGGTGACATGACTATTCTGAGGAATTTTATAATTTAATAAAAATAAAAAATACGTGTTGCAACCCTAATAGTCTCGATGCACTCGAATACATCGGGTCCATTTTGTATGGCTGTGCTTACTTTTGGTGACTGCAGATGACTAACGGAAATAAGGCTTATCGGATTTTATGACAAATATTCCAACAAACATTTTATAAGATGTAAGATAAATTGACCTTAACAAGACTATGAAAAGCAAACTAGCTAATTACAGGACCGTTTTGGTAATTGTACAATGTACATTGCATTGAATATTTAAGTATTCCATTGTGTTTTGTGGTTAGTGAGGATTCAGACGCGAAGTTAATAATATTTAACAGATAATAATATTAATAATCGAAATTGCACCCCGGTTTTGAATCCAGAGTTTGCGAGTTCGAATCCTCACATAGGCTCACACCAATGACTTTCGAAATTAATATCGTTAGTTATGTGTAATGAATATCGATGAGTAATAACTTTGTGCCCGGTATGGCAATAGGATTGCCACCTATTTGGGACGTAAACATAACGGTGAGACGAGGCTTAACAGCCGCTGCCTAAACCTTCTGGTAGAAAAAGGTGTCAAGTTATGTCTGCATAAAAATCTATAGACTAGTTACGGAGACAACAGATTTTTATTTGTCAAAATATATCATTCCTGTAGTAGGCATGATGCCTTTATTTTACGATAGACTCTTAACCAAGTGTAGATAAACTCTTTACTAAAGACATTTCAACATTAGTTTTCGACATCTTCTATAGCCATGTTGTAATTTTATTGTAAGTATTGATATAGTACTTGTACCTTTGCAAAATAAAAAGTATTACTTAATTGATTATTTTCCTTAGAAGCCAAAAATACTTAGGATTAAATAAACTCCGATATTTTTATATTTTTTTCATTTCACGCAGTATCATTTAGAAATCATTTTAATGAGGTTTCAATCATATTTATATAACATATTTATTTTAATTACATTTTATAGGTATCTCTGATACAGTATATGTTATTATTTAAAGCATAAACATAACATTAGAGGTAGTATGACAAGAAAGATGAATGAGATGATGGATGTAATAAATGAGAGATGCCTGGATGCCTTATGTTTGACAGAGACAACGCGGAAGGGGAGTGAGACCGAGGACCTCCCCGGTGGCATGGTAGCCCTATGGTCCGGAGTGGACCCGGACGTCCGTGCCAGTGGGGGTGTTGGAGTCGTTCTCTCCTCCCGCTTTGCTTCAGGAGTGAAAGATTATGAGTTGGTAGGCCCAAGACATCTTTGGGTTCGAATAAAACTGGGGATCACGCGAGTTTTCCTGGTCGCAGCTTATGCTCCCGTCAGCTTCGCGGATCCCCGCGAACTCGAGGAGTTTTGGGAAACTGTTAGGGATATTCTGGATCTGATTGAATGAAATGAAACGATAATTCTGTGTGGTGATCTTAATGGATGGGTCGGAACCAAGAGAGATAGCCTGGAGGCTGTCCTTGGTCCGAATGGTGACAAGAGAGTGAATGATGCTGGTAAGCCGATATTGGACGTATGCCTGGAACGGAACCTCCTTGTGTCTAACACATTATTCCGTCATAAAGATATTCACACGTATACGTGGAGACGGAATGAACAAAAGAGTATGATTGATTTGATTTTGGTAGATAGTCGTCTACGAAATACTCTAAGGGAAACAAGAGCCTTCAGAGGCCCCACTCTTGATACGGACCACTACCTGGTGGTAAGCCGTTTCGTGGGCCTTTTCAAGAAGAGGAGACACTGGCGAGTGCGTACCCCTTTCGGAGAGCTTGAAAGGATAAAATGCGAGAAATTAGAAGATGAAAGTGTACGGAGTATGTATGTAGACTTAGTCAATAAAAGACTCAGTGAGACGAGTCTTTCTGACCTAGGTGTTGAAGAATGCTGGGAAAGAATGAAAGATAGTATAGTGGATAGTGCAAAAGAAGTATGTGGTAGTGCAAAGAGGCATAAGATTCTGAGAGGTGATGCCTGGTGGGACGCGGATGTGAAAGCCAGCGTCGAAAGAAAGAAAAAAGCATGGTTGGATTATGTCTCAAGTTTGAATCGGAATGATAGTATGACAGAGAAAAAGTATGAAAGCTACCGCCGCTGCAGGAATGTTACCAAAGCCTTACTGAAAGAGAAGCGTGAAAGACTAGTTGCGAATGAGGAAGTGAGGTTGACGGAGAACTTCGAGGCGAATAACAAACTCTTCTGGAGGGAAGTTAGAAATTCACGGGGTTCTTCGTCAACATCCAGAATGGACAAAATTTTGTCTAAGACTGGTGACATTCTTGCAAACCCAAGCGATGTATTGGGCAGGTGGAGTGAGAATTTTGGGGAAATGTACGAGTATGTTCCGGATGTGGGCGCCACGGGTGAGCCTACGGCTGATACCGCTGCGCCAACATCTGACGAGGACATTACTATGGAAGAGATTGAATTGTCGATACGAAGTATGAAAAATGGTAAGGCAGCTGGAATTGATATGATGTCTGCTGAAATGATAAAATACGGTGGAACCTGTGTCCGGGACGCTTTCCTGACCTTGAGCAATCTGTGCTGGAGGTCGGGTAAGGTTCCCATGGACTGGAGGCGCGCTGTCATTGTGCCCTTGTATAAAGGTAAGGGATCACGTATGCAGTGTTCCAGTTACAGGGCCATCAGTTTGATTAGTTTAGCAGCAAAAGTGTATGGGAAAATTATTGAAAGGAGAATGTGGGTGATATCTGATGGAGTGTTGTGGGAGGCTGAGGGTGGGTTTAGAAGCGGACGTTCTCCAACCATTTCATTTAGGACGTAAACATAAAGGTAAAACGAGGCATAACAGCCGCTGCCTACACCTTCGGGTAGAACAAGCCGTAAAGTTATGTTATGTTTACATACATACATAACTTAACGCCAAATCCCTTGCGGGGTTGGCAGACAGAACAGAGCGCCATAAGGCACGATTCTTACACGCCTCACTCGCTTTGTTGACTTTCATAACTCTTTTCATGCACGCGCGTCGGTTTTTGAGGCTCTTAACATCACCTTCCTCCAGAACACGTTCTATTTGGTCATGGAATGTGTGTCTTGGCCGTCCTCGACTCCTACATCCATCCGCTTTTGCATTGTATATCTGCTTAGTCAGTCTTGCATCAACCATTCTTTCAACATGTCCGAACCATCGGAGCATGCCCTTTCTTACTTTTACACCGACACTCTCTTTCAAACCAACTTCCTTCCTTACAACCTTGTTTTCTACGCGGTCAGCGAGAGTCACTCCGCAGATTTTGCGTAGTGCCCTCATTTCTACCGCGTTTATTCTACTTTCATGCACACTCTGCCATACCCAGCTCTCGCTGCCATAAGTTAGCATTAAATTTATTAGTTAAATTTATTAGCAACTTAACATATACCAGTAAAACAGTAAACAAAAGTTTATAAAAAGGGTCATAGTATTTACTATGTGCTTCATGCGAAACAGTTGACTTAGAATGGTTTTGGACATAAGAAATTTATATCTTACAACCGTATCTAAGTAAGACATGCTGAACACAAACCACATTGTCGTATGTAGAGCAAAGGATTAACAACTCTCAAAAGGCTGCAGGCATGACCACAGGTTAATGTACATTTGTGTATTTAAATTATTCATGTTTCAAACTAGCTACTGTTGCAAATAAATTTCTTAGAACACATTACTAAAATTAAACTATAATATAGAAGCAAGTCCAACATTATTGAAGATATTATTTACTCGACCAATTTATCCAACAATCATATTTATCCGCCATTCCTTATGGATATATCATATCAGATAAATTGTAAGACTCATTTCATAAGATAATAAGAAAATTGATCTAGGCTCCAATCTTCTGTCAGCAAAATAAATGGATGAAAGATCAAACCCCTGTGATCAATCATCCAGCAGAGCAACGTCATTCTGCTTAGCACGAAATTACACCCCTAGAATTAGATATAATACTAAACATAAAATACTATATTTTATAAAGTTAAATAAAATACGTAATAGACAAAGTGTTTTACATACTCTCCAAATTTTTTAATTTTCTAGAGTAAGGGACCAAGATATTAATTGTCCAAAAGGAATTTTTATTGATGTAGAGGCTACATAAGGGCCCAAATTTAAGACACCCACAACTAGAATTAGAAATAATATTCATAGAACAAAACTGGGTCATTTATGTTGATGTTGTTGGCTAATGCTTAAGAGATAAGAAATGCCAGATTATATAGTTTTAGTAATTAGGCTTCTTACAAAACAATTAAAAGCTCCTGAAATAGTGTTTACCTATCTACTACTTACTTCAAACAAGGGTAAGTAGTGTTTTTTTTATTTCTCCTCGGGCAATTGCTAACGAGTAACAGTTTTTTTTTTAAATTAAAGTCTTAGACAATCCTTGAATAGCGCGGAACTTAAAAGATATATACCAAATTATAGTAAATAGACATAATAGGTTCCATAATTATAAAATTAAAGAATTAAAATTATTATTTATAACAATATTTAATTTGAGTATCAAAGAACATTTATGAATGTTCTTTGATATTCAAATTAAATATAATTACATTAATGAACGTAATCTCAAATTCAGTTAATTGTGTCTGAATTATCTTTGGATTGTTGAAGCTTCAAATATAAGCTTGAAACCCACATTGGATATCAAATTTGCTTTTGTATAATACTGTGGATAAAAAACGTTTTAAAAAACGACACAGCAGTATTTTTATTTCAAGCTATTCACACTCGAAGGTGTAGACAGAGGCAATTATTTCGACGGCCCCAACTCGTTGATTTCCTATGTTGTAACTGTAGTTGGTGGCAAAACCTCATTAGTAGGGATGCGAACGTGGAAATTTCTGATTGCTCAGGGTGCTCAACTTCTTGGATACTGACTCAAAAAGTTGGGTTTGTTATATAAATTGATTTTGTGGCCAATAGTCTCCAATAGTTAAAACAAGAGAGGGATGAGATGAAACAAAGACAGAATTAATTGAAAATAGATTTTTTAACTTCCTAATTGTAAATTACTAATTGAGCCTCTAAATTGTATATATGAAAAAATACAATTGAACAAAAAAAACAGACTGTTCAAATGTTGTTTACTTTTTATGCATAATACAATTTGGTAACGTAAATTTGTATAAAATTTACTGGACACATGGTACTGGTGTTGCTGAATTGATGAACGAATTTACATGCAAATTCGCTTCGTACATCAGACCGTCCTTTTGTACAATTTAGACCATATAAGTGCTGCCATAACAGTAATGTATATAATTTAGTAAGTTAAGTCATTAGACTGTAATTAAACCCTAGAATTATTGTAGTTCAAGTTGAAACGCTCAGCTTTTGTCCATGAAAATAAACCAAACGATATTTTTAATAGATTTCTCCATTAATATAGTTCGGTTATTTTTTCCAAGTTCAAGTACTTTGGTTTCATAAAATAAGGCTGCAAAGTATTTATATATTATTTATCACGTATGACTTTTCGAAAATTTATTCTATTTTTGGAAGGATTTGAACTTGAGAAATTAGAAATGTAGTGAAGATTCTATTTATTTTCTAGATGCCGGGCAGATTGACATTGTTTATGACAATTGAGACTATTAATATTGTTAAAAATGACATAATCCCTTAAATCTATGTTGACCAATTTAAGAATTTTTTTTTGAAAACTTCGTTATCTGGGGGATTATTAACGTATAAATTAAAATATTGAACTTATAAAAAAATCCAAATTTATAGTACCTACTTAAATCAAAACTAAAATCAATATACCTACTGGGTACTAACGCTTAACCGGAACTTGTCAATCAACAAATTACTTGAAATTGTAAAAAGAAATAGGTTTTTAATTAATTTATTTTTATATTTCACGATATTCAAGTGAATTTCTTATTAACTATTTCCAATAACATATAAAGTACACATATACTTGAAAAAAACAAATAACCTTTCGCTTATCTGTAGGCATTATGTGTAAAAAAATAATATATTATTTTTCATATTATTCCTTGAGTGTGAAATAATTTATTATAAAGTAACAATTATATATCAATAAGGATCATAGGTTCTAAAACTCTTAATATTTAAACGAAAAATGGGGTCTCAAAATTATCTTTCATTTATTTTTTAATAATTTCAATCCTTTTTCAAGCAGCTGCTAGAAACGCTGAGTCTTTATGACCCAAACGGAACAGATAGGGTTCCTGTTGTCATACAAAGGGCACAATGTAGTCACTCATCGCGCATAGCTTCCGAAAACAATCTGAAAAGTTTCGTCCGGATTTGATCCCACAATTTCTTAATTCAGAAACGAGGCGGTTGACTTTAAGATTACAGAGACTTATTATAATTATTATATTATAGTTTATTATTACATGTTCGCTGTCTTCCGCATTTTTCCGCTGTCTGTTACCTTTTATGCTTAGATCATTGAAACTATGCAACGGATTTTGATACACTTTATTTAATGCATAGAGGGTGCTAACGAGTGGGTTTGTATCTATAGGTAATTGGAATTGAAAAAGTGATAAATCCAAAATTCACTTATTTATGAATTTTGATGTGGAACAAAGTTTGCCGGGTCAACTTGTAATTATAGGCCGCCGGAGCCGGCAGCGCCCCCGACAACCCTCCCCGGCCGCACCGGGGTGTCATCTTCCCGGGCTGCGACTTGGGTGCTGCGGGCGGTGCCCCCTCGCGGCCCGACGGCAGCGGCGACCACTGTGCTCGCCGCCGCCGCCTTCGAGCGGGATCGTCTCTCACACGATCCCGCGGTGCGGCCGCCTTCTGGACCATCACAGCTTCGCAGAAGGAGATCACGACCCTGCATTCCTCCTCTCCCGCCACATTGCTGCGATCAACGCCGGCGGGGACAAGGCTCGCCCGATCCTGTCGATCAGGATACTACCCATGCCGGGCAAACCTCCAGCGTGTGCTGAGCCAAGTCCAGGTCGGATCACGTCGTCTCTTCTCGTTTTATTCGACTCAGATACTCACCGAAGCACCCGTGCCCGTTGAGTATCTGAGTCAACCTGTAGGTGACAGTGCCCTATTTACGGAGCACCCAGACCTCGAGGTGGGGCAGGACGGCACCGATACTACAATAATACTACCCTACTCAGTGATTAGTTTACAGGCGTGACGATACGCGAGTTGAACGTTTCCGAACTATTATTAATCGGTTACCCGACCATAACAAATTAGGATTCGCAGACAGACAGCCACCTAAACAGACCGAAGTTCTCCTCATTGGAGGTGCATTGGTAGTAAAGTATTTAGCGACAGTAACTAGCGATGTCGTACTTTAACAATAATAATTCTGCTGATTGTTTTTTAATTATTTGGAAGCTATACCAGTGCTCGGACGGCCAAGTCACACATTCCATGACCAAATAGAACGTGTTCTGGAAGAAGGTGATGTTAGCCTCAAAAACCTACGCGCGTGCATGAAAAGAGTTATGAAAGTCAACCAAGCGAGTGAGGCGTGTAAGAATCGTGCCTTAGTGCGCTCTGTTCTCTCTGCCTACCCCGCAAGGGATTTGGCATGAAATTATGTATGAATGTATGTATACCAGTGCTTGGTGAAAATCCACAACTCAAGTATTACATATATCTACTCACATATGACTTAAATGTATAATCCTACCTACAGATACGTATGTGAATTAATTTACGCCTCTGAGAAGCATCGAGCATAGAAGTGAAATATATAAGATTAATTAGTAAGACAAACTATGTTTATACAAACAACGAATTTCCACTCAGTTGAAACATCGAGGCAATCATAGTCCAATTAAACGATACTTAGTACTCACAGTATTATAATAGTGCAACAGTATCAGTTTTCTAATAATTATTAAACAGTCTCGGTGGCGCAGTGGTCGAGCACACGGCTTCTGATCTAGAGGTCCGGGTTCGATTCCAGACACTGGCTCACACCAATGACTTTTGAAATTGTTTTTTGGAAGTTATGTGTGATAAATATCGATGACTGAAAACTTTGTGCCCGGTATGGCAATAGGTTCGCCACCTATTCCATTTGGGACGTAAACATAACGGCGAGACGAG
The DNA here is from genome assembly GCA_905147225.2 of Euproctis similis. NCBI lineage: Eukaryota > Metazoa > Arthropoda > Insecta > Lepidoptera > Erebidae > Euproctis > Euproctis similis. Next base: position 13,381,885 of record LR990108.1, on the reverse strand, counting down.
GCTTAACAGCCGCTGCCTACACCTTCGGGTAACAAAAGGCGTGAAGTTATGTTATGTTATGATTTCTAATAATTTATATATTACTAGCTGTTCCAGCAATCTTTGTTTCGCATCAAAAGTAATAAATTAGTAAAATTTGGATTTTAAAAAGTTAAATTTGTGCTATTTATCGGCACGCGTTTTGCCGCGCGACGCAACTGCTATGTCCCGCTATGTTAATACTGTAATATCTTCGTAAACATTCGTTTAAATTACATACTGTAAGGGCCATATTGATCTATATTAAAAATACAATCTATTTAAGACACTTAACTGGATGAAAATTAATGCTGTAATGTTTAAAATTACTTCGTAAATAAGCCATTATTTTTCGTAAAAAGTAAAAAAAAAAAATTGTCAATGTAGATAACCTACATTGACAATTTTTATTTTTTTTACTTTTAACCTTAAGAGATAGACATATGCCATCGCGGACTTTTTTGTATACTTTATGAAGGTATTTTATAATGTAAAATATTGTTTTGATCTATCACTTAGGGTTCAGCCAGCGTTTGCAATTAAAGTGCTAAATCTCGAAAATTATCATTTTTTCTTTACAACATCATAATTATATGAATTATAGATCAAAATCATCGCGTTCATACCCTCTAACTATTAAAAAAACCGCATCATAATCCGTTGCGTAGTTTTTAAGATATACCCATATAAGGGGACAGACAGCGGAAAGTGACTTCGTTTGATACTATGTAATGAAAACAAAAGCTACTAGCTTGTGAAAAATTGCAATATAAATTATAAGACTTCGAATTATTAATCACACTTATAACTTTTAGGAAGAATTGATGACTGAGAAAATTATTAAAGCCCATGTATGCCAATAGGTTCCGCCATTTGAGATATGGAATTTCAGCGAGTCACAACGTAATCAATTAGACTTTAAAACTATAAATTTGTAAAACTTTGTATCGGTGTGGTAACAATTGAAACATGTTGGGTATTCCAATACATTTCAATATGACGTTTATTGTTTGATATTGGTTAATTAAATTCACAAATTTATCTTCGTTAAATAAATTGATTGATGTTTGTTTTATGTCTTCAAAACCGTTTGCTATATATGAGTATTGAAATAATATATTTTAACTAGAAACCATGCCTGTTAATTTAGTCGAATTGGGACTAATTGTAATGAATATTTGTAAGAATTAATAGCTGAGGGGTACAATTCAAATTTCATAAGAAAAACCAATGTTATTTTAATAAACTTTTAAATTTGTTTTAACCACGTCACCGCGTGCGATAATACATTGATATTATTTTATATTGTTCTAAATATTCTTTTAACTGAAATTATTTATCCATATATTCATACTTACTTAACCTTACAGCTAGTACGTTGCAGGGTAGGCAAAGAGAACAGAGCGCCTAGATGATTCCAACACGCCTTACTTGCTATCTTTTACTTTTATAGTACTACACCTTCGTCCATTTTTAAAGCTTCCGACATCACTTTTCACGAGGATATTTTCAAACTGTTCTAGTAGACATTGTCCTGGCAGTCCTGGATTCCAACATCATTCATTCATTCTTTCCTATATTTTTTCTCGTATTTATCCATCCTAAGAGTACCTCACGATAAAAGAAATGTACAATCAACATTCCATTCTAGTCATTATTCAAGTAATGCAATATGTAAACGCTTTCAAAATTCGTGAAATTAGGGGACATGAATAGGCAAGCTCACAATCAACAGCGGATACCAAGTGAAGTGCTACGTAGTATGCATAGTTGAGTCAACAAGGGTCAAACCAATTTCCGAATAGGCTACAAGTCATTCAGATGCTTAAACAGATAGCGGTAATTGCTTTGACTGCGACCATTTTGGCAAAATATGTGTGACAGTTCGCTGCTAGAATTAACCGGATCGACCGATGAAAGACCACGCAAAATTTCGACGATAAGCGGCTCATACCAATTTTCGTTTAGTGAGGAGAGTATCCGAAAGATCACATCATTCCCTTTTTCTCCCCACTCCCCCGCCTGGCCCTTAATAAAGGCCAGAAACGCAACTGTAACCCACTGCTCGTTTGCCCACTTTCCCATAAAAATAGTTATAAAACAAAGTCTATTATTTAAAAAAAAACCAATTTAAAAATTTGCGGAGCATAAATCCCTTTAATAGTAAAAATATAGATCGATTTAAATCCCTATTCAAAAGGAGTTCGTGCTGTGTGTGTATATTGTCAGTCTGGTGCAAATCGGATGCCCACTAGAGTCTGTTGAAGAGGTGTCGTTAAGAGTTTTAGCCCATCGCCTATAATTAGCTAGGGTGATTTTATCTTATAAGTCTTACTGTAATATTTCGTATTATGATGTAGATTTATTACAATACTACCTTTGAACTGCGAATAAATTGTGCCGTGAAAATTGCACCTATAAATGACTAAAATTTTTTGCATTATACAGAAAGTGACAAGTGATAAATGTTACGTAAATTAAAATGTGACGTGTTGTGTTGCTGGAGACCAGTCGAATGATGTTATCTTAAGGTGATGGTTCTTCTTCTTCGGCGATGGTGGATTAGCGGTCGATTAATGAAAGACGTGACTACGATCTTGTTCTATTTTATTAGTGTCAGCAATAGATGTCACTGCACACAAACCACTGCCGCATACAAATGCTAAAATCAGTTTGATACGGAAACCATTGATTTAATATTCAAAAAGCTTCCATTTAGCATGGACCGGCACGATCGATGAAATACCCCGATCTCTCAGAAAATCGACGTCAAGTAGCTCATGGCACGTTTCCTCTGGTTAGAAAGATGGTGAGAAAGAGATTTAACCCGGAGGCACATTTTTTTCCTCCTCCATTCCACCCCACTCACTATCTTATCCTAAAGACCAGCAATGCATCTGTAACATTACCTGTGTTGCAAGTGTACATGGGTGGCGCTGGTCACTAACCATCATCCCGTAAAAAACTTACTAGTAAAAAATATTTCTTATTTGGTATATATATTTAGTCTCAGTGGTCCAATGGTTGAGCTTCCCGCTTCTAATTCGGATTTGATTTTGAGCTCACACCATCGCTTTCTAGGAAGTATTTTTGGAAGTTAATAATAACATAACATAACTTCACGCCTTTATTACCCGAAGGTGTAGGTAGCGGCTGTTAAGCCTCGTCTCGCCGTTATGTTTACGTCCCAAATGGAATAGGTGGCGAACCTATTGCCATACCGGGCACAAAGTATCAGTCATCGATATTTATCACACTTAACTTCCGAAAACAATTTCGAAAAGTCATTGGTGTGAGCCCGTGTCAGAATTCGACCCGGACCTCTGGATCAAAAGCATTTTTGGAATTTTCGTGTGATAATTTTTGTATTGCATAAAGCGTAACAGTGAGACTTTAACAGCCGCTGCCTACAACTTCAGGTAAAAAATGCATTAAATTACGTTGCGATATCATTTAAAAATGATAACGCAACGTAATTTAATTAATAAGTAAAACTTATTTATTTAGCGGTTGCACGTTGGGCGGCACTAAGAGCAAATTTAGAAAAACGGTTTATTTGATCTTCGTTGCGACATTTCATTTTGAGAACTGTTCAAATTGACAAGAAATTTCTTTAAAAACTGATCCTGTTATATAGTAATATGGTATTATTTCAAAGAAAGTACCTTTATGCTATTCAAAATATATAAGAATAGCACCATACAATGTAAGCCTCCTCATCACCCATGGTTCCAAGGCGAATATTTCAGCAGAAGGACGGTAGTTATATTGACAAGTTTACGTTCGGGACACATTCCATCACGCAAGTTGTGTCCGTAACGAGGTCTTGCGACAAGATACTTATGATTTTTGAGTGTAATCAAAATCTATCATTGCCGCCGCCTACAATTAAGGTTAGGAAAATGCGTGAAGTTGAAAAAAATGTGACTTTCTACTTTTCAGTAACACAGACCGCATTTGGTAGATTTTTTCACTAAATAATCTCGTTGCTGAACTAAGCACAAAGATATCTCTGGCTACAACGAATTTGTGCTGACTTTTCGAGGGATAACTCACTGCGATTGTACAGATAAAGGTAGCGTTTTCGCTAGGAATCGAACTAATAGTTTCCCGAGGGCTTATAGAATGTAATAAATTTTATTTCATCTTGACATATCTGCTTTTTTCTATTAGTTAGCCATTACTCGATATCTATCTGAATTTATTTTATCTGGGAAATATCATGTTCACAATGTTCTTTTCCAAATTTTATGCATAATATATTATAACAGCTATAAATTTGGTTGCTTTTTAAGTGTTCATTAGCTATATTATTAAAATTTGACAATCCAGTGAGGGGACTACGCTATTTAACTACTCAACTCAGCTATTATTTCGCACAGACTAATGTCTACCTATGTATTTATTAATTACGCAAAATTGCAATACATTTAAAGGGCTTTGGAATGATTTTATAGCGGCACCGTAAAGACCCTAATCCTCAATTCTATTGTAAGCTCCAACAAAGCCGCGTAACATATAACTTCTTAAATTTCTTTAGGAACTTCGACGGCCTTGAATCGATCAAGCTCGCCATTCTATTCTTATATGTGTCAAAGTAAGGTCATACTATATTATGTATCTACTAGCTGACCGCCCAAACTACGTCTACTTTTTTATACTTAGTCTGGCCATAAAGACTGTTACAACTAAAAATAAAAAAATATTACATTTGAATTTGGAATCTGTCATTTTTATACGATTGTTCATTGTGCTTTCTCGTTTTGGCGCCAGTACATTGTATAATATTTTGCGATATTAAAATGGAGTGGGGTGATAAAGAGAACCGAATCGCTGTGATTGCATTACACAAAGTAGGTATGGAGCGAAATGCAATTTTTAAAACTCTCTATACGCTTGGTATTAGTCAAATGTTTGTGTACCGGGCTATTAATAGGTACAACGAGATCTCCTCTGTTTGTGACAGAAAAAGACCTGGTGGTCCACGTAGTGTTCGTACGAAAAAGGTGGTCAAAGCTGTAAGGGAAAGAATTCGAAGAAATCCTGTCCGCAAGCAAAAGATTTTATCTCGAGAGATGAAGATAGCACCTAGAACAATGTCGCGTATTTTAAAAGATGACTTAGGACTTGCAGCCTATAAGAGGCGCACTGGTCATTTATTAACTGATAATTTAAAAAAGAATAGGGTGTTAAAATCTAAACAACTACTGAAGCGATACGCAAAGGGAGGTCACAGAAAAATATTGTTTACGGATGAAAAAGTTTTTACAATTGAGCAACATTTTAACAAACAAAATGACGGTATTTATGCTAAAAATTCTAAGGAAGCTTCCCAATTAGTTGACAGGGTGCAACGTGGGCATTATCCGACTTCAGTGATGGTTTGGTGGGGTGTTAGGTACGAAGGAGTGACTGAGCCATATTTTTGTGAAAAAGGTATCAAAACATCGGCACAAGTGTATCAAAATACCATTCTTGAAAAGGTAGTCAAGCCCCTTAACAACACCATGTTCAATAACGAAGTATGGTCCTTCCAGCAAGACTCAGCACCGGGTCATAAAGCTCGGTCCACGCAATCTTGGCTGGAAGCGAACGTTTCGGACTTCATTGGAGCTGAAGACTGCCGTCGTCTAGTCCCGATCTTAATCCACTGGATTATGATTTGTGGTCAGTTTTAAAAAGCACGGCTTGCTCTAAACGTCATAATAATTTAGAGTTCCTAAAACAATCCATACGATGGGCAGTGAAGAATTTTCCCATGGAGAGAGTGCGTGTTTCTATTGATAACTGGCCTCACTGTTTAAAGGCCTGTATTGCAGCCAATGGAGACCATTTCGAATAAGCTTTTTATATTTTATATCGTTTTATATTTATGTATTAAAGTAACACACTGTAAAAGTAATAAATGTTATTTGCAATTAAAAAATTTTTTTTTTCTTTTTTACAATATTTACGGTATGACTAAGTATACACACTTTTACCACTTAAATGGACAGTTTTCTGTTCCTATTAATCATAGTTTAACGAAATTTATCATATAGCATTTGATAATAAATAGGCTATCAAACACTAAGATCTTTTTACAAATTAGATCAGTAATTCTTGAAATTAGCGCGTTTAAATAAACTAAATATTTAGTTTTTAAGTATTAGTAAATAGAGATTCGTTAAATATTAAATTAATTTAATCTACATAAACTATTAGTTGAGTTTACAAATATTATTAAACTGATTATGACATTAAAATACCTTTAATTGGGTTTTTTGGCGCTTATTTTAATAATTTGTTGAAGCTTCAAATAATTTTCAATCTCCATGTTCAAAAGTAATGAGCGGAGATATTATTTGTCCAAAAGCCATTATATTGTTTCCGGGCAACTCTGTAACCATATAATAGCCTTTGTGTTCACACTATTATAACGGATAGTCGGGCCCACAATATATTTTTGTTATTAAAAACAAATGCAAATATACAAGTACAAAAGTACAAAAAAATATTCAGCGGAGAATCTGGCCTTGGAAATGATGATGTGTATATTTTATATAATTTTTAAACACTTTAGTCTCGGTGGCGCAGTGGTCGAGCACACGGCTTCTGATCCAGAGGTCCGGGTTCGATTCCAGACACTGGCTCACACCAATGACTTTTCGCAATTGTTTTCGGAAGTTATGTGTGAAAAATATCGATGACTGAAAAACTCTGTGCCCGGTATGGCCATAGGTTCGCCACCTATTCCATTTGGGACGTAAACATAACGGCGAGACGAGGCTTAACAGCCGCTGCCTACACCTTCGGGTAGAAAAGGCGTGAAGTTATGTTCTGTTATGTAAAACACCGTTATTATTCCGTCCCTAAACAAGAAAATTGTTTTAATTGCAAAATAACAGTTTTGTTTAATAAAACAACTATATAATTTACACTTGACTTTCGTAATATAACAAGTGTCATAATATTTAATTTATAGTCTGACTTCTGACTTCAGGGGACATTGAAAAAATTGTAACTATGTTTTGCATAGCAGATAAAATAAAAGTGGATTAATTAAATCCTAGCTTACATTTTATAGCACTAATACTGTTATTCATTGTAGCAGTGTTGCCAGACTTCTGTACATTTGACCAATACCACGACCAGAAGAACTACGACTATGATCATCATCATCCGCCTTTTAGTGTCCGCTTTCTAACATAGGCCTCTCCCATAGAACGCCATAGATTACGGTCCAGTGCTTACTGCATCTAGATCATCGGTCCACCTAGTGGGGGGACATCATACTCCACGTCGACCAGTTCGTTGTCTTCGCTTATCGGCTCGTCAAGCGATGTGGCCTGCTCATATTGACTTCAGCGTGCTAACCTTTGAGAGAAGAAATGGCATAGTATCATTTTATTTTATTTTTCCTGAATCTTCTTTTTTTTTGGTTTCTGTTTTTATGTCAACTAATAATAATAATAATAAAATAATAATTTCAGATAATAATGATAATAATAGTTATTAAAGACACAGTTTCTTTTTTCAGCTTCTTGAATATGTAAGATATCATGGTGGGTGATCAACTATTGAAACCGTTTTTCTATCTCATTACGTTGATTCCATAAAAAAAATGTGAGCGGGCGAAAATTCGACATTCGTTTGCGAATTTTCCGAAACTAGTATTATACCGTCTGTAGAGGATCAGGTTACGGTAATTGAACTGGGGACTTCGAAAGCGAGGGGAGTTTTTTTCCCCAAGTTAATGTCGACTTTTGTTTTTTGCCTCTGTCTACAGACAGCCTACAATGGCCCTATATACGTCTTCTTTTGTTTTGAAACACAGTAAATCTACTTCATTACAGAGTGGGTCTTTTTATTTTGTATTTTATTTTAATATTCACTCTACAGTGGAGTAGAAAGAATAATAAAAAGAATAATAAAAAATAGTTCGCTGCATGAATGGGCCGGCTCGACCGGTGAAATACTACGACCTCTCAGAAAACCGACGTAAAGTGTCTTAATATTATGCCGCGTTTCATTCGGTGAGAGAGGTACCCGGAGGCCCACCCCCCTTCCCCGTACTTTCCTATCCCCTATCCCTTAAAGGTCGGCAACGCAACAGTAACACTATATGTGTTGCTGGTGTCCATGGGCGGCGTTGGTTGCTTACCATCAGGTGACACGCCTGCTCGTTTGCCCTCCTATCCCATAAAAAAAAAATTGGGCATCATAGTATAGGTTGTGAACACGCCATATATCGGATAGGATTTGTTTTAGCATTGTCAACACCATAAAGTAATCGATGCATTTCTTATTCTTCTTATTTCCTATTCTTCTTTCGTATTATGCCACACGTATCCAGCGATTTCTTGTAACTTTTATTAACTAGATCAACTGAAATATTTTCTAAAACTTATAAAGGTACATCAGCTACAAAGTTTTTTCTACTTAATGTTTCTCAATAAAACTTGTCAGTAGTCACAAACTTTCCTTTTTTATTTATATACTCCCCAACACACAGGTAACCAATGTGCTTGGGTCTATGTAAGTGCAGATCATTGTATCTGAGAGTGGTACTTAAGTACGACGGCCGTATTTGATTATCTGGTCACGTGTTTCTGTTCGCTTCCAAACACAATTGTTTTGTATCTTTAAAGGTTAAATAGGTGGCAAACCTATTACCATACACCGAACACGAAGTTGTCAGTCATTAATATTTATAGGTACTGAAAACAGAACGGGAGCTCAACCACTGGACCACCGAAACTATCATAATTAAAAAGTTCTAACTTAAGATAGAAGTAGTACCTATTCATAGAAGGCTTGCATGCTCTTACTTAAAACCTGTGAATGCTGGAGTCCCCCAGGGCTGTGTGCTATCCCCAACGCTGTTTCTTGTGCATATCAATGACATGCTGCAATACAGCAGTCTTCATTGTTATGCAGATGACAGTACGGGGGATGCCCTATATACCGGCCACCCGCGTATTTCTCGGGAAAACGTCGACGAGCACCGGAACAAACTTGTGTCTGAAATCGAAACTCTGCTTAGTCAGGTTTCGGACTGGGGCCGACTAAACTTAGTCTAATTCAACCCTAAGAAGACACAGGTTTGCGCGTTTACCGCTAAAAAGACACCCTTTGTCGTAGCTCCCTGTTTTGAGAGCACTCCCTTACCCGCCTCAGCCACTATCGGAATTCTTGGTGTCGACTTGTCGTGTGACGTCCAGTTCCGCGGTCATCTGGAGGGCAAGGCCAAATTGGCCTCCAAAAAGCTTGGTGTGCTCAATAGAGCGGGACAGTATTTCACGTCAGCAACGTCATCGCCTGCAACTTTACAAGGCGCAGGTCCGTCCTCACGTGGAATACTGTTCACATCTTTGGGCCGGGGCACCCCAGTACCAGCTTACTCCATTTAACCGCATCCAACGACGCGCGGTTCGGCTTGTCGCCAACCAAGCTCTTACTGATCGGCTTGATTCTCTGGCGTTGTGGAGAGAGGTGACATCTCTATGCATCCTCTACCGCATATACCACGGGGAGTGCTCTGAGGAAATGTTCGGATTAATACCGCCAGCTGATTTCCGCCACCGTTCGACGCGCCAACGCTACCACCCGCATTGGCTGAATGGTTGGCGATCGACAACAGTGCGTTTCAACAGGCACTTCTTGCCACGCACTGTTCCTTCATGGAACCAGTTGCCGGCGACGGTATTTCCGGACCGCTACGACCTAGGAACCTTCAAGAAACGAGCCTATTCTCATCTGAAAGGCCGGCAACGCTGATGTGATGCCTCTGGTATTGCAGACGCCATGGGCGGCGGTGATTGCTTTCCATCAGGTGACCCGCAAGCTCGTTTGCCCCTTCTCCCATTAAAAAAAAAATGCATAATAAAATATCACAGTCCACTCAGTGGTCTGAAGGTTGATGGCTCACGTTCTGAATCAAGTAGTGAGATCAAATCTAAGTAGCTATGTGTAATAACTAACGATATTAAAAATATTGTTTCTGGCGTATGGCTTTCCTCCACCCATTTCATATAAGAAGTGAAAATTCAGCGAGTCGAGTCTTAATAGCCGCTGGATATATCTTTGTGTTGAAAAAGGCGTGAAGTGTAAAAACATATTACTAATATAAGTTAATTTATAAACTAACAAATGCATGCTTGCAATGTTTGTTTAAGAAAAAATTTTCATCTGGCACCTATCCAACGTCTTGTTAGTCTGATTCAAGTTTAAGCGATTCCACCCGTCTAGGGTAGCGGTATGAAGGCGATAAAAATACCAAATATTTTGGCCGAGTTTCAAGTATTATATTGTAATATTTGGACTATGTAATATTTGTGTTGTAAATTTCAAGCGTAATAACTGTTGATATTACTTGTTATTGCAGTTATACATTGTCTTAGCTTTATATTGACGAGTAGCTTTAAAAGTGAATACATACAAAATGTAGTAGCGTAGTGGTGCATTGGTAACACTACCGACTACAGAGTCGAGGTTAGCGGGTTCGATCCCCACACGAGTGTAAATATTTGTGACAATCATACATGTTTGGGTGTTTTTCTACTTTTCTACTGAACAGTCGCTGCCTACGCCTCCGGGTAACAAAGCTGTGAAGTTATGTATGTTGTGTATTTTGCATACCATAAGCATTTAGTTGCTTAGCTTGAAACTAGAGGGCGCTGTGTGTAATGTGTCCAAGATATATATCTTATCTCAACATCTGCGTCTGTTGCTTCTCTATGATATTGCAACAACATATTATATATATATATCAAAGACTTTTCATATATTTGGACGGGATAACAAGAACTAGAAGAAGCTAGAAATAGTCGGGAATACCAAGGGCAAAAGAGCCTGTGTAAAGAAAACCTTCTTAACGAATAAATACTAGAAGGCTTTCATTGAAATATTATAAAAAAATCTTACACTTTTATGGGCAAGTTAGTGTTTATCTAAAGCAGAATTTATACAAACATTTCTAAAATCTTTTTATACACCCTATTATTCGCATTGTAACATTGATAAAGGATGAAAGTTAAAGTAAAAATGTGAAAGTTAAAGATAAAGTATGAGACTACAACATTTTGTGTGGTTATTTTCTATTTGTTCAACCGTTTATTATGTAAACACCTTATTCGAAATGATTTTAAGCTGTGGCCTTTTGACCGATCTAGCTTTCTATTTATTAAAGTGTAAATAGAAATAATATCTCGATACGTTGATTTTTGTGTCTCCAGCAATAAGCAGAGTATATAGGTAGAGCCTAGCAGTTCGCTGCATGAATGGGCTGGCTTGACCGGTGAAATACCAAGAACTCTCAGAATATGGGCGTAAAGTAGCTGATGTTGTGTTTCGTTCGGTGAGACAGGTACCCGGAGGCCCACCTGCCTTCCCCATGCTTTCCCATCCTACTTCCTTAAAGGTCGGTAGCGCAACTGTAACGCTATATATATTGGAGATGTCCATGGGCGGCGCTGGTAAATGACCAGCGCCTCCCATGGTCATCAGGTGACACGCATGCTCGTTTGCACTCCTCTCCCATAAAAAACCATTGTAATTTAACTCGATCTCGGGACCTCTCAACAGAAATTTGAAACCACTAGGTTATCGAGCGAAAATTTGTAACAGCTAATCTGCTATATGATTGACGCAGTTTATTTAGGATACAAGTTACTCAAATATTTGCTAAAGTTATATATTCAATAAGAAACAAAATATAGAACCTATATCACTCGTAAGCTCTCAAGTTCCTATCCTCTTGACGTATTTTATACATCCATTTTCCACTTAACCGAAAATATCTAAAGGGCTCTCAAAATCCGGAGCACATACTAACATTTTTTTCACTTTGTGGCTACGGTTGAGTAGGAGTCGTATCTCAGCTTAGACCAATAAACACTTGACGAAGGTAGCTATCTGTCAGAGAACGATTCTAAAGGCTTCACCCCATATACTGTACCACAGCAAGAGTAAGTTAAAAAAATACTTGATAATAAAAACAGAAATTCCACATAATGCAATTTATTTATTAAGTTACAATCCAATGTAGTATTCCAAACATTATACTTTGTTTCATTAATTATACTATGAGTGTCATGTCAAATATTAATGATTAGAATAATACTGTCAGACTGTTACATGAAGACAGTTCTAAATAAAATATAAAATTATCCTAAAAAGGATTTTATGGCAAAAGAAAACTTTGTACTCAACATTGTACAGAGACGAAGTTCCTTTTGTTAGAACGCTTTGATATCTGGAACTATTAATCCGATTTAAAAAGTTCTTTCTTTTTATACTCCTCCCAGATTTTACCGTAAAAGGTAAGTTGTTTCAGTAATGTCACTGTAACTTGAGGTAGGGTAGAACTTAAGCACAAACGACAGAAAATAAAACTAAACTCTCATTTAATCCATAGTAAATACGTGTTTTCTAAACATTTTTGCGTATATATCTAAAAATTTTGCGCACACGTGCTATTATTAGGCGATAGGCTAAATATTCTTAATAGAAATATGATTTATATAACCAAAATAATCAATCATGTATATATATATCAACTGATTTGTCTACCTGAGTATGATAACGTTTCTTTAGTAAGCTATATCAATAACTTATAGGTCTTGCAATTATTTAAACAGTATGTATCAATAATAGGTTTGAACTTAATATAACACTGATTAAGGTTTTCGGTTTGTATTTAGTCAGCACTTTTATTGTCACATGACCAACAATACAGACTACCCAACAGTCTCTACAAAAAGCTAATAAATCCCAAAGCCCGTGCTGATATGCACTCGACTTGCAGAACTATCTCGGCAGACTGCCAACACCTCCACGAAGCTTACAGGTCAAGAGTGTAACGTTTGGTTGTATAAATGTATTGCAAAATGTGAAATCCAAGTAGGTACAGAGGACAGACATAAGCATACATACATTTTTCTTTTTATTACAAATACTGTTTGAGTTATGAAGAAGGTTCTTATCAAAGAGAAATTTAGGGCGAAATGATTTTAAATTCATCAGAAAGATCAGAGAGTTGAACAGTATTTTTGTATTTGTATCTTGATAAGCTAAAGTAGTCTGATGTTCAATTTGGAATTATTGATAACGCTGGTTTTAGTAGCGATAATGTTTGTAAAGATTTTAATAGTCAAAGCCAAGTTCGATCAATAATTCCTGGAGAGTGTTTTACTAATCAAACAAAATTCTTAACTTAAAATTAAAATTCTTAACATGAATATTGGTTAAAAATTTGAAAATTGTGTCTTCAGTGCGTATAAATATGAAGCGTTGAGCTAATCTACTACTGCTAAATATAAAAAGTAAGTCGCTCCGAACAATTATATTAGACCTAAATTGTCATGGAGACAGACATTCGGTAATAAAACTCAATACAATCTTGGAGAAAACTTTTTTCCATAATTTAAAACTGTATAAAATCATCATCTATATTGTATACTGACATAACTTCACCCCACCACTAGTCTGTTGAGGCAATTAGGTAAGCCAAAAATACGAGATATGTATTCTATTGAGCTTTATCATTGATATTGAAAAAAAAAATACTTTAAAAAAAAGTTAGACCGACTTCTAGAAACTTGAACCACAAAATCTTCATAACTAAAAAGCCATAAATAACGAAACTTACTAATTTGTATACTTAATACAACTGTTATAATATTTACTATTGTCACTCATTATCGAAGTCGGTGCAACACAATAGAGTACGTTACCTGGGCTTGCACCGACTCCAAAAATTAGTGACATTTGTAAATATTATAATAGTTAAAGATTACTTTATAAAAGCATTACGTTTTGTATATGAACACACAACGAAACTTCCTGATTTGTATACTTAATACATTAAGTATACAAATCAGGAAGTTTCGTTATTTATTGCTTTTTAGTTATGAAGATTTTGTGGTTTAAGTTTCTAGAAGTCGGTTAAACTTTTTTTTAAAGTAATTTTTTCACGAGTTTTAGTGATATTAATGAGTTGTGAACTTCAATAGAAGTTAGTTCATTTACATGGCTTTCAGTTTATTAAATATATTATCACTTGTTAAAAGTCCGTTTGTGAAATGGTTGATATTTTCAGGGAGCTATAAGTGTTATCAATAAGTACTTAGCTAAATACTTGATAATACTTGTTGAGTATTTATTTTTGTTATTATCATGGGTAGACAATAATACTGCAGCCTGGATGAAGACCAATTGTAGCCTTGAAAGTATTGCAGAAAAAAAAACATTTTTACAGTATTGTGTCTTAACTCCTAACCGTTTAAGAGTTCCGTAGCTTCATCATCAGCACAGCAGTATCAGATATGGATTTAAGCTTATCTCCCAAGCATCACGTTAGTCCTATAGACCACTAAACAGTCTCCATCGACTAACTGCGGTACTGTCTCCCAAATCCTAACCATTGAGGAGTTATGTGGCTTCTTCATCAGCACAGCAGCAGCAGACGAATATTCAAGTATACCTCACAAGCAACACGTTAGCCCTACATACTACCAAGTAGTTTCTATTGAAAATTTGCAGTGCTGTCCTCAAACTCCTAACCGTTGAGGAGTTCGGTGACTTCTTCATCAGCACAGCAGCATCATATGTTGGCACCATAAAGAATATTCCCAAGATATCACTATTATGTAACAAAAACACCATACTCGCATAGAATTTTTGGAGGTTGCCTTCGATTTCTCTTGGTTTCCACCATCAGATCCTGACTTGATGAAAATGGGACCATCTCGAAAGTAAACACAATCGATCAAAAAAAATTTTTTGAAATCCGTCCATAATTGACGAGAATATCGGTGAACAGACATAAAAAAAAAATTATACATACAGACGAATTGAGAACCTCCTCCTTTTTTCGAAGTCGTTTAAAAAGGTGTTCATCATTTATTATAATACTAAATATTTCCCTACATGACTCACATAATCTTTAGTGATTATTTTAATTATATTTGTATTATAATAATGACACACAAATTAAGTTTAAGGAACATTTCTTTTTAATAAAGTCCGATGATTAGTTAAGAACATGACTTCTGGTTTAGTTTTAAATACAAATCCTAGCTCACAATACTGAATTACCGTAATTTCTGTGTGATAATTAATAACGAGGACTGAAAATTCTGCCGAATCTTCACCACTATTTTGCCACAATTCTAATTGAATTGAGATATTTGATTTAGCGAGTAGAGCCATTATTGGAGCATCGGATGTTAAGGTTGTGATCATTACGAACCAACAAAATTATAGTTTAACAGTGGTAGAGATAAGCAGTTTGCTGCATGAATGGGCCGGCTCGACCGGTGAAATACTACGACCTCTCAGAAGATCGACGTAAAGTGGCTCATACTGCGTTCTGTTTGTTGAGACACGTTCTCCCTTAAAGGTCAGCAAAGCAACTATAACACTATATGTGTTGCAGGTATCCATGGGCGGCGCTGGTCTCTAACCGTAAGGTGACACGCATGCTCGTTTGCCCTCCTAAGCCATAAAAAAAAGAAGTTTCTCTATATTTCTTGTGAAGTAATGAAAAAAACTCTAAAAGCCGTATTAGGTAGTATTACAATGATACAATATCAAAGTAAAACCTCAATTCGTTTGTGCAGAAAATGTATTAGACCCGGATTATTATAGAATAATAATTTATGAAAGGATAATGATGGTTTTCATTACGTTCAAGGCTGGAGTAGTGGACTGTTAAATAAATATAATATGTATTACTTACAGTAGATGATAAATACTGATAAATAGGCAAATTGTGCTATATTTATAATTGGTAATGATGTTGTGCTAAATATAACAAGTAAATTTTCTGATTCAGATGCCGTGGGTTCAATTTCAGATGACCAATGATTTCTCGGATATTTTTCGGAAGTTAAGATAAATATCGATAACTGACAACTTTTTGCCCAGTGTAATGGCAATATGTTCACCACCTATTTAATTTCGGACGTAACGTAACGATTCGGCGAGTTGAGTCTTTAATACCCGCAGCCTACATCTTCGGGTAGAATAAGGCGTGAAGTTAATTTCACGGTTAAATTAATAAAAATAAAGACACAAACAATTTAAGGGTTTTAGTTTCATTGAACTTAATTGGGATTCTAGACAATATACCTTATGACCTTAAAATGAAATGTGTTAAAATGAGGAAACGCTGCCATTGGCTGATTTAAATCAATTTGTTTCCTTCTTTTTACGGTGCTCTGTGGCACGGGTCTTTTCAGACACTCCTTTTAATTATTCCGCTGTCATTTGACGCAGTAATTCATTCGTTATTTCAATACCTCTCACTAATATGTCGATGACCTAATGATTTAGCAAACTTTTGATTTTACAAATCGTAAATTCGAAACTGTAACATTTACTATTATTTTTTTGGATTTTAAAGGTAAGAAACTATGTAAATATTTATAGTTATAGGCCATTGAAAAATCTCACTCGGATTTCAATATAAATTTTATATAATTTCATTAAAAGTTGGTAAAAAATTTCATTGCAAATTTATTAGTTTACTTTCAATACTACTATTTTATTAGTGTCTAGTTACTTAATTGAAATAAATGTTGAACCAACCCTTGACACCCATGACTTAACAGTGACCAGACTGACAGCTTAAAGGCTGTTGAATATCTTTTAGAGGTTACATCCTTCGCGGCTTTGTTGGGTCTTACAAAGGGATCGGGTATTACGATCTGTAAGGTGCGGGACAAAACTACCCCACGGCCGTTTCAGAACCCTAAAATGTGTTATTATTTTACGGTATAGAACATACCAGCTCATGTTTTGTATTTTAAATTTAATTTATATATTTATAAACAATATGTTTGTCTTGTTCGAAAAAGATCTGCAGGCAATATACTGCACGTATTAGAGATTAAGTCATTGCACGTTTTTTATATGATTGTTTTTCTATCTATTTAATTGTTCTTTGTCAAGAAGACTATTATGTTTACTTAATTTTGATACTAAAAAAGAAAATTATTATTATTTTTTATAAGATTATGAAGTCCTAAATGGCTATGTCAATTTATTTTTTAAAGACTGATTGTAAAAATTAAGTCTCAAACTATTGTTAGATAACATTCTTTTTTTTATGTTTCTAATTATTAGTTTATTAAACATTACCATTACACTAATTTACCAAATAAAATAATATATTACTTTTATAGCTACAAGTATTTTTTTCCTTAACTTCCAATATGGAGTCCCTATGGAGTACCTTACAATTTATGTACGTTTTAGTCACCATACTTAATGAGGGCTAATATGGTCTCGGTTGTCCGGTGGTTAAGCTCCCAGCTTATTTAGCAGTCGTGATATCAATTCCGGGCTCTCACCAATGATTTCTCGGAATGGTTTTCGAAAGTTTCTTCTGACAAATTTTAATATCGATGACTGACAATTATGTCCTCGGTTTATGGCAATAGGTTTGCTATCTTTTCCATTTAGGACGTAACATAACTATTCAGCGCGTTGATGCTGCCTACAACTTTTGGTAGAAAAAGGCGTGAATTTATGTTTTAATATGATTTGAAAACTATTCTTTGTTGAAATTGGAAATATGATGAAACAATTTATCCCTATCAATGTAAATGGGATAGTGGTAAAAACCAAATTTTTGCATTATACTTGAAAAAAAAAACCTTTTTGCACATTACAAAGCAGTGATGGACAGGAATAAATAATAGTTTAAAAAACTAAAAAACACGCTTTTTATAGAAAACCGAACTAAAAAATAGAAAAATAAAAAAAATATATTTTATTTTAAAAAAAGCGTGGGGTGCTTTTTAAGATATTATCGAAATGATAATCACTCTACTCATATCTGTCAATAAAATATTTATAACTATTGACACCATGCACCCCACGCTTTTTTTTAAATAAAATATATTTTTTTTATTTTTCTATTTTTTAGTTCGGTTTTCTATAAAAAGCGTGTTTTTTAGTTTTTTAAACTATTATTTATTTTATATTTTTTAGTTCGGTTTTCTATAACAAGCGCGTTAATAGCGCCATCTGTGACTTATACAAGGAACTCGTTTCAAGTTGATAACGTAGACTTTCCGCTGATTGCCACTAGATGGTGGTGCGAGAAGTGAACTATGAACACTAAAAAGAAGTCGGTTACAAACAAACCTACAAACATACAAACATACAAACCTACAAACAAACATACAGGTGAAGCTAATAAAAAGCTAATAAAAAGCGAAGTCTTGTACCGAGATTTCTCGTATGAATAATATAGTATGTGGATTGCTATTCCATAGGCTTGTGGATCGATATTAAAATGAATAACTGTATACTATTAAATTATTTCCATATTTTTTATTATATATTATTATATTGACGGGCCACGTGGCGCATTGGTAAAACTACCGGCTGCAGCAATGACGTTGGGGGTTCGATTCCCACCCGAGTACAAATATTTGTGATAAACATGAATGTTTGTATGGCGTCTGGGTGTTTTTCTTTGTATTATAAGTATGTATTTACAAAAGAAAAGTATATATGTATTAATATCCGTTATCTAGTATCCATAACACAAGCATTTAGTTGCTTAGCTTGGATCTAGAGCGCTGTGTGTATTGTGTCCAAGATATTATTATCACTCGTAATACCCAAAAGAGTAGATGTAGTTGCTTATATTGTAACATCATTGTTCTGCTCTACTCCAAAATTGGTCGGCACAACATGTCATCCTATTCCATTCTCTTCTATTACTCGTCATCTCCACACTTACTCCCTTTATACTCATACGAACTTTTTTACAATCCATCCATCTTTTTTTTCGGATTGTCTCCACCAATATGTCCAGCCGCAGTCGTGCTCATTACTCTACTGGTATCATGACTTTCTTCCCTTCTCATAACTTGTTCAATGGGCATACCACGAGTATCTATCACTTCTTTTTGTCCGGTATTACATTTATAAGTTACTAATAAATTGATACTGGTTATAATAGTTAGATATAGATAATAATAATAATAGATGGTCAGACGACCTCAGAAAGGCTGCTGGAAAAGACTGGATGCGGAAGGCAGAGAATCGCATGTTGTGGCGCACCTTAGGAGAGGCCTATGTCCAGCAGTGGACTGCAATAGGCTAATGATGATGATGATGATAATAGTTAGAGAAATTTGAAGCAGTATCAGTGATTTTACAATGTTTCGTCATAAAACACAAATGCAAGAGTATTTTAATTAGTTTGCAATCATTTTATGCAATCTGGAATATTAATTATACAAACAAGTCGGTTGTTGATTTTAATTAATTATCTTTTAGAGTTTATCGCTTCGAGAAATATAGGTCAAAGATTTGTAGGTCTTCATAGTGAAAAGAAATATTTTCTTAAGCCGAGGTCATGGTTAGAGATTTATTCGGCTTCAAATATATGCATGTATAATAATAACTTTACGCCTTTTTCTACCAGAAGATGTAGGCAGCTGTCTCTTTGGCCTCGACTCGTCGAATTGTTACGGACCAAATGGAATAAGTTCCGGAACCTATCGGCATACACCGGGCAAAACTTTATCAGTCATTGATATTTACTACACATAGGTAACTTCCGAAATGAAATCCGAAAAATAATTGGTGTGGGCCCAGAATCACTCGACCACTGAGACAAAAGTATGCATGTATGTTTTAGTAATAAACAAATTCCAACGACCGACCAATGTTTAAGCAAATTACGGGATAGGGGGCAACCGGGCGAATGGGTTACCTGGTAGTAAGTAACTAGGGCCGCCCAGCACACAGACACAACACAGATATAGTTCTTATTTATAGTTGATTTAACGGCAAATAGTTGCTTTGTAAAAAAGTAGAAGGGTACTCGGCACGAGCGACTTTACGTCCTTATTCTAGTAAAGACGTAGTATTTCAACGGTCGAACTGGTCTATTCATGCAACTGCGTGGCGGTGATATTAAAAGTTATAGTGGCAGCAGTATAAACTTGATAAATATCTTTGTATGCCCACAGTGAGAATTAATTGTTTGGGTAAATGTTGATTTTGGTTATTAATAATCTTTATTTACAATAATAAGAACAAATAAATTAATTACATTATTTACAATATATACAATTAAAAAACTACCTGAAATCAAATTTCTCCGCATCTCGGTCTACTGGCAGCGTGCCCAGAAGACTGGCCGCATTGCCACGCTGAATGGCAATGAATGTTATTAATAATTATGTATATTATACGGAATCAGGTTGATACCTGATTCAAAAGAGCTTGAAGTGGCTTCTACATCTTACTTCAATATTATTTTAAATAAATATAAATAAAGTAAGTAAACAATATATATTATAACATTTTATCTGTTTGCAGTCTGCGGAGCCATTGTGTTTTTTATTGAAAAACAAGGAAAACCTTTTTCTACGAAGCTTACGCGGGTTATGTTGTGCCTTTTTAATTACAGACCACACGAAATGTTTATGCGATGATGGAGGCAAAGCCGCTTTTTCATGGAAATCAGGTAAGAGCTGGAATAAAATTCGTTATAAAATTTAATTGTTTGTACACAATTCGCGGATAAAAACAGTAGAAAGTAATAAAACAAACCATTTAATACAAATATAATTATTTGTCATAAACGTAAGCTCAATCAGTTGTAAAATTTAAACAAATTAAAGTACTAACAGGTCTTCGACACTTCGACAGAACATTTAGTGTTTTTAATACATTAAAGCAACCACATAACTTCACGCTTTTGTTTACCTTAAGGTGTATGCAGTATTCGTCGTTATGTTTACGTCGCGAATGGAAAAGGTGGCGTAAGTCTTCGATATTAATCACACATGACTTCCCAAAATAATGTCGTAAAGTCGTTGACGTGAGCCTGTGAGCCCGGATTCGAACCCACGACATCTTGATTCGAAAACGGAATGCTCGACCACTAGACCACCGAGACAAACAAACCTAATATTATAATCATATGAAATGATTTTTTTCAAACTGTTTTTTTCAAACAGTGGTAGAGCCAAACAGTTTCCTGCATGAATGGGCCGGCTCGACCGGTGAAATACCACGACCTCTCAGAAGACTGACGTAAAGTGGCTCATGCCATGTTTCGCTCGTTCCCCATCATTTCCAATCCCCTATCCCTTAAAGGTCGGCAACGCAACAGTAACACTATATGTGTTGCTGGTGTCCATGGGCGGCGTTGGTTGCTTACTATCAGGTGACACGCCTGCTCGTTTGCCCTCCTATCCCATAAAAAAATGATATACTACCATAGCTACTATTTAAAAACGAAATTATAGTTATTATTTCAAATTTAATAACAACAACTGGTGTTACTTTTACGTACATATCCAATTACTGATATATCAATATGTAAACCGCTTGCATCATAGATACCTTATTGCCCTTCTAAGGCAGAGGTCGCAGTATTCGAACATCGAACGGGTCTTGAACTCGCTAAATGGTTTTTATTTCATTTTGAGAGGTTGTGAGTTCAAAACCGAGGAAAATTTTTAACTTTCACCTTTTCTTATTTAAGCAGCGATAACATGGTTTCTCTAAATAATATATTCTGTATTTCAGTACACCCTTGAATAACAAAAAAAATAACGAAAAAATATACCAGCGTTTTGTGGTTAGTAAATTAGTGTTTGTTTAATGTTTAGGTTCATTGCAGGCCACCCCTTGTTTGTTAATCTTTGTTGTCATGATTAGTTTAGTTCCTTTGTATACGTTAGTGGGCGCTGTGAGTAAATAGCTTCCAGCTCTTTTATTTCAGCTTGTGTGTAGCTATGAAAAAAAAAACTCAAATACAAACTTTTCCGAAATATTATTTTAAACTTTTTTTTTAAGTTTGAGTTTATTTATTAATGTTTATTGTAAAAACTGTTTTTACTAGGTTGCCGGTCCATTGAGAGGGGGGACGGCCTACGCTGCACAGTCCAGACCGTGGTCACCACTCTAGAACTGTATACCCATTTGTTGATCCCAACAAAATATCCATCTTGTTGAGGTCCTTGAGGTTCTGCCATGACCACGACATTATCGTCAAATCTAAGGCGAGGCACTATCTCCAGATCAAGCCCGTGGATTCGCCTAGCGACGGTCGCTTCCCCCCGATCCTGAGCGTACACTGGAAGGCCCCATGGCGACCACGAGAGTGTTATCGGCGTAGCATACGATACTCATTCTATGCAGACTACTGCGGGACACAGCAAAGGCTTCAGCACGGACACGAACCACGTTGTCCACCCATCATTCCTGTAACATAACAAACATTTCATAACTTCACGCCTTTTTTACCCGAAGGTGTAGGCAGCGGCTGTTAAGCGTCGTCGTGCCGTTATGTTTACGTCCCTAATGGAATAGGTGGCGGACCTTATGCCATACCGGGCACAAAGTTTTGGGTCATCGATATTAATCACACATAATTTACGATATTAACCGTCGAACCCGCGACCTCTGGATTCAGAAGCGGTGTGCTCAATCACTGGACCATCAAGACTAAAGAAAGAAGAAAGAAATTATTTGATATATACAAATATACTTTTTGATGTAATATGTATGCTGAAAACAATGTTGAGTAAAGTACAACATTATGAGTTTAATTAAAAAGTAATTCAAAATGCCTCAATAAAAAGAAACATATAAAACGCAATATTTTTAATATCTAGCAACATTTGTCGACACAAAGTGACCTCGATGTCATACCCTCTTAAAACGGCGGCGTGCTTAAACAAAAGGCTACCGCTTACATTTACGTATATTTGAGTTATTTTTGTATTATGTTAAAACATATTATCGTTACATTATACTACAAAATGTGTATCTTTTAGGAATTTCATTATTTTCTGCCATCTATGCTGTTTTAGGTACTTGATAGAAACATTGGGTATTTGAACATGTCGTATTAAAATTCCTAAGTGCTTATAATGTTAATACAATTTTACGAGTAAAATGTGTCCAATGGAGGGATGGCGGAAATCTATAGATACATGTATACTCGTACATAATATAACATTGTCACAGGGCCATATCTGTAGTCTGTACATTGGAAAAAATTAAGAGAAACTTGGAGGAAAGTTCTTTCTACAGTTGTCCACGTCAACGTCGAATACCACGTCCTCTTAAAAAATCCAAGTAAAATTGGTCATGTCTAGTTTAATTCAGTTTGAGAGCTATACAGAATTAATCAATCATTATCAATTAATTGTGTTTATACGTTCTCTGCTATATTTCCTCTAAATATGAATGTTTAGTTTTAGTTGTGTAATTTATAATTTGTCTGTTATAATGATTTAAAAACTTTATAACTAAAATATCCTCCCATATTTCGATTTACTGAGTAACTAAGGTATTTGTAGATTACCATAATTTAATATGAGCACGTATCGGGAGTGGAAAAATGTGAACAGTACTTGTATTGAAAGTAAAAAATAATATTAAATATACCTTTTCTGTGTTTAAAGGTGCCATTTCGATATATGAGGAAAAACTCGATTTCATACATCTAGGTTTACTTAACGATTCATTTGCATCTAATTTGAATCTAAGCAATTAATATACGTTTATGTAATATATTAGTGAAACATTCACAGTTGTTATAAATTTTAAATTTAAATACTTTTTAAATTTAATTACTTTACATACGAGAATATGTCGAATTAATAAAATAATAATAATATCTTGGACACAATACACACAGCGCCTTCTAGTTCCAAGATAAGCAACTAAATGCTTGTGTTATGGATACTAGATAACGGATTTTGATACATATATACTTTTCTTTTGTAAATACATACTTATAATACATAGAAAAACACCCAGACGCCACATAAATATTCATGTTTATCACAAATATCTGTGCTCGGGTGGTAATCGACCCCCGACTTCATTGCTGCAGCCGGTAGATTTACCAATGCGCCACGAGGCCCGTCATAACATCATTTCCCTGCCGTTATCACAATTAATAATTATCCAAATTAATTTAATGATATTACTATAAACACCTTAATTATATACATTTTATAATATCACACCTTTTTCTATCCGAAGGTGTAGACAGTGGCCATTAAACCTCAATTCACTGTTATGTTTACGTCCCGAATGGAATAGATGACGAACCTATTGCCATTCCAGGGACAAAGACTTCAGTCGTTTTCACTATATACAGTTTCTTTTTTGCGATTTAATAATATTTAACTTATTTCAATAAAAATGCAAATAAAATAGGTTTTTAACATCTAATATGTTGTAATATTTTATTGACCTATTTAACATTTAATTTAAAATACTATTTGTGTTAATATCGGTGAAAACATACAAAGTTAATAATTTTGAAAATGAATTACTTTTACCTTAATGGAAGTTACATTTGGCCGTATAACGAAATACCTATTTGATACCTGGTCTCCATTTACGGTTGCCTTATTTCTAAAGTCAATAGAGAGATAACTAAAATCAGCAACTACCAACCTCATTAAAATGGTTGTTAATTTAAAACAGACGTGTATCCAGAAGATACAAAGCTAAGATATACACATTCATCATTATAAAACTCTAGATCTGGGCTTAATTTAAAGCTACAGTTTTTAGGTTATTTAACTTTTTCTATTGCAAAATATTAACACACAGCTTGGCTGGTTAAATACGACGTTTTCCTAAAATCGCTTATGTCAGTACAAGAGTGTAAGGAGGTGAGCACACTACTCCTCTTCTTCCTCCAATTTCCTCTCCCTGTATCATCGTAAAGGCTGGAAATACAACTGTGAGTTTATCTGTGTTGCAGATATCCATGCTTTCAGGTGAACTGCTTACTTGTTGGCCGGCTGTCCTAGAAGACAAGGAAATAAATTTATAAAATAGGTACTAACTGACCCAGTGAAATTTGTTTCGCCTCGGATGTCATCAATAAATGATTTTTTTCTGATAAAAAAGGCTTAATCTACTCATTACTGCAGCATATCTGCCAATAAAAGTCCCGTCAAAATCGATAAAGCCACCTTAGAGATTACCTGGAACAAACGGACAGCCAAAAATTGCAAAAAAAATCAATGCATTTGATTTTTTTTGCAATTTTTGGCTGTCCGTTTGTGTGTGTCACGTATATATTATTCATATGAATGTAGTAGAAAACAGTTATTTCAACCTTACAAATACACACTTTAATTTTATTTATATGTAAAGATAACAGAGAAAGATATAAATAATACTATGTTTACGCCTTATGAACATAAATCTGAATATAAATATTGTAGCAATGATAAACATTTACCTACAGATGTATGTTTGCTGCGTACATATTTCAGAGTACGTTACAAGAACCCTTTCCCAATAGACCTTCGTCAGAACACAAATAAACAAAGATCAGGTACACAAAGAACCAAATATACTGATAGAGGTCAGGGTAAGTACCCTATGAAATAGAACTCTGTCGGACCAGAAAACAGATTGATATTCCATCTACCTGCAAACGTTTGCTTTTGTTTGAGGCACTTGTATAGAAAGTATCTTATCTTATATCTTTAAACGAGCAATTCTTGTATATATATATGTATATATATATATGTATATATGTATATATGTATATGTATAATTGGAATCTCGGAATCGGCTCCAACGATTTTCATGAAATTTAGTATATAGGGGGTTTCGGGGGCGATAAATCGATCTAGCTAGGAATCATTTTTAGAAAATTTCATTTTATCGTGTTTTATCGATAATCAACTTAAACATCAACTTACTTTTTGGAATTCCTGACATCTATTGGCGAATGCTATAATTATTTTAAATTGTGAGCAACTAACTTGCTTTAACGACAACAACACTAAAGCTATTCCAGCAGATGGCGTTGTTTATAAAAAAAAAGAAAATACCGAGCAAAGCTCGGTCATCCAGATATTAGAATATAACACATAACATAACTTCACGCCTTTGTTACCCGAAGGTGTAGGCAGCGGCTGTTAAGCCTCGTCTCACCGTTATGTATACGTTCCAAATGGAATAGGTGGCGAACCTATTGCCATACCGGGCACAAAGTTTTTCAGTCATCGATATTTATCACACACAACTTCCGAAAACAATTGCGAAAAGTCATTATGTAAGTTAAATGTAATAATAATGTTAAATTAATCATTACATAGTATAAAAGTCAACTTTCCGCTGTCTGTCCCCTTATATGCTTATATCTTTAAAACTACGCAACGGATTTTGATGCGGTTTTTTTTAAAGTTAGAGGGTGTCAGCGAGGTGGTTTTGATCCATAATTCATATATGATGTTGTAAAGAAAAAACTTCGTTGTAAAGAAAAAAAAGTCTTTTACCTGGGCTTGCACCGACTCCAAAAATATGTGACATTTGTAAATATTATAACAGTAAAAGATGACTTTATAAAAGTATTACATTTTGCATATTGTAATAAATATACTAATTAGTAAGTTTAGTTATTTATCGCTTTTTAGTTATGAAGGCACTGTTTTCATTTACTTAGAGATTTTGTGGTTTAGGTCTCTAGAAGTCGGTTTAACTTTTTTTTTAAAGTAATTTTATAGCATTCAATTTCAACGAATATTTTCGAAGATATTGCAGTATTAACATAGCGGGACAGCAGTTAAAGCCGATAAATAGCACAAATTGAACCTCATGATATCCAAAATTTACTCATTTATTACTTTTGATGCGGAACAAAGTTCGCCGGGTCAGCTAGTAACAAATAAATCAAATAAAATAAGTTATAATAATAAGTGGATTACTTACAAGGAGAGTTTGATCAATACTTTTCTGCTAGTCAAAGATACCATGAACCGTGATAGCGAAATAGTTGAAATTTACACACATGTTGTATTCCTATTGCCGCCAGCTACAAATACCAAAAATAAAATAAATAATTAAGAGCAACAATAAAAGAGGTTTTCGCAGTTTATTAATGATATGGAACCTTTCGTACGCGGGTCTCTCTCGCACTAGGTCGTCTTTTTTTAGATAAACGCGATAATGCAGTGGTTAATTAACAATTTCTAGTTCATAAAGAAGCTGCGAACCACTTCTAGTACCTTCATAGACTAGATCGTATTATTTAGTCTGGTGTGCAGCTCTCACGAACATTCCTAATTGCTCGATCATGTGGATTTAACTACCTTGCAAACTGAATGCAAGCTTTAATTAAATTGTAAAGAGCTCCACGCTGCATTCACAGCCATTTATTTCGAAATTACATCAAATTACAATTGAAATTGCAGACTGCTTTTGGAATCACATAGCAAACTTTTGATGTTCAAATAATATAAATAAATAAAAACACGCCAAGCCAGAATAGAGCGCCATGAGGAACATTTTTTACAGACCTCACTCGCTTCTTTGACTTGTTTTAAGTAAATACATAAACATTTTATTTTAGGTAATAGCAATGTCCCACGAATTCGTTCGTAAGTTAAATACAGACCAAGAAATGTTAACGATGTCCTGTAAATTAATTAAAATATGGTAGCTAATTGGTTTTAAGGGTTTATTGATACCAAAACCATTTATCTGGGAGAAAAGATACCTTAAACATAACACATACAACAAACATAACTTCACGCTTTTTTCTACTCGAAGGTGTAGGCGGTGGCTGTTAAGCCTCGACTCGCCGTTGTGTTTCCGTCCCAAATGGAATAGATGGCGAACCTATTGCCATACCGGGCACAAAGTTTTTAGTCATCGATATTTATCACACATAACTTTCGAAATTAAATTTCGAAAAGTCATTGGTGTGTGCCAGGATTCGAACCTACGATCTCCGGATTCAGAAACCGTGTAAATAGTTCATAATTAAAAAAAATGTGTAATTATCATAGTATTGCAAAACGTTTTGAATTTGGAAAAGTTTATGCACAAACAAACAAAATTTTGAAAACTTGGGACGATCCTAAAACAATTTCGGAGAACTGGACATTTTGTTTAATAATTAATTTTCAGTTTAGTCGCAAACAAAGTAGCAGAGATCATAAGGTCAGAATCAGAATCATAACTTAATTGGTTGCTCTCATTTACCTTAATGACACTGTTGAGGCATGTCTCCAATAAGTTTTGAGAATACATTCGTAAATAGAAATGGACGAATTTAACATGAAATTTTAAAAATTGTGCTCAAATATGTATTTTATAACTATATGTATTTTATAATGTCTTTTATAACTAATTTTGATTAATGGACAATTTAACAGTCTCGGTGGCCCAGTGGTCGAGCACACGGCTTCTGATGCAAAGGTCCGGGTTCGATTCCTGACACCGGCTCACACCAATGACTTTTTGAAATTATTTTTCGGATGTTATGTGTGATAAATATCGATGAGTGAAAACTTTGTGTCCGTTATGGCAATAGGTTCGCCACCTATTCTATTTGAGACGTTAACATAACGGCGTGACGAGGCTTAACAGCCGCTGCCTACACCTTCGGGTAAGAAAAGGCGTGAAGTTATGTTATATATGTTGATTAATGGATTAGCTAGTAGTTTATTTAATATTAATAATAATAATAATAATAAAGCCTTTATTTCCGAAAAAGAGAAAAACATTATTTACAAAATTTTCACACTAGATATTATAAATCAGAGAATATCTCTTATTTCGATGTGCTTTGCGGCAAAGGCCTCCTCCAACTCTCTCCACTGTACTCTGTCTGCTGGTACTCTCATCCAGAGCGGTCCCAGAGTTAACTTGAAGTCATCCTGCCATCTTATAGCTTTCCGACCTCGGCTTCTCTTGCCATCTCTTGGGTACCATGTTGTCACCAGTTTACTCCACTTTTCCTTTTTGCAGCGAAGCATATGACCAGCCCACCGCCATTTGAGTTGGTCGATGCGTGACAAAATGTCTGTAAGTTTTGTCTTACTTCTGATATCTTTGTTAGAAACTTTGTCCAAAAACTTCAAACCCAGAATGCTTCTTTCCATACTCTTCTGACATTTGGAAATTTTGTCCCGATGAAGCTTTGCCAGAGCCCATGTTTCACAACCATAAGTAATGCAAGGTAGGATACAAGTGTCAAATGTCCTCTTTTTTATCTTCATACTCAGTTTCTTACTTTTCATAATTTCTTTCAATGCCCAATATTTCCTCCAGCCTGTTGCTATTCTTTTATCCACCTCTTTGGACATTAAATGGTTGTTTGGGGCTATAATCTGTCCTAGATATAAATATTCTTCTACATATTCTATTTTCTCTCCATTTATATGTATTTCTATTAAGTTTGAATTTGTCATCAATTTAGTTTTACTTGTATTAATTTCTAGGCCAATATTTTTACTTCTGTCTACTAAATTTTGTACCATGGATTCTAGTTTCTTCGGGTCTTCTTCCAGTATGATAAGATCATCTGCAAATCTAAGATTGTTTAAGCGCATTCCGTTTATATTTAGCCCCAGATGGTCCCATTGTAATTCTCTGAACATGTGTTCTAGCACCGCTGTGAACAACTTTGGTGAGATTGGGTCACCTTGTCTTACACCCCTATTTATAGGGAATTCTGGCCCTATAGATTCTAGCTTGATTCTGGCTTTGCTTTCACTGTAGATATTTTTAATGATGTTAATGTAAGCATCTTGGACGCCCTGGGTTTTAAGGCTCTGCCATACAGCTTCGTGTTTAAGGCTATCGAAAGCTTTAGAATAGTCTATAAAGGCCAGATAGAAGGTTTTGTTATATTCATTGTATTTTTGTATGACTTGTTTAACTGTGTGTATATGATCAATTGTACTAAAATCTTTTCTGAACCCAGCCTGTTCCACAGGTTGATTTTGGTCTAGTATCAGGGATATTCTATCCAGAATTATTTTAGCAAATACTTTGTATATATTTGAAATCAGAGAAATAGGTCTGTAATTTCCTATATTGTCTTTGGGACCTTTCTTGTGTATGAGTATTATGTGGGATTCTGCCCATTGGCTTGGAAATCTACCTGTGTGAAGAATCTCATTAAACATTTTTGTTAGTAGTGGGCTCAGGTCTTTAATTGTTCCCCTCATCAGCTCATTTGTGATGTTATCAGGGCCAGGCGCTTTTTCCATTTTCTGAGTTTTAATTGATTTTTCTACCTCCGCTACTAGAATTTCCGGAATAGGTTCTGTGTCTTTTGCTTTAGTTTTAAGTGTTCCGTGAAGTTCACAATAGCCTAACTGGCTTATATTTTGTTCCTTGTAAAGTAAACGGTAATAGTTAGTTGCTATATTTTGGATTTGTTTGCGAGAAGTAGTTGACCGATTTTTTTCAGATAATTTTGGTATCCATTCCTTTCCCTGTTCTTTAAGTTCTTTAAGAGCTTTTTTCGTACCACCAGTTCTGCTAATATGACTCTCTAAAGTTTTTATTCTTTTGATTTCTCTATCCTTCCTCATACTTTCGCGTATTTGATTACTAAGATTAGTTATTTCTTTTTGGTTTTCTTTCTTATCTTTTTTCATTATTAGAATCTTTCTTTCTTCAATTAGTTTTAAAGTTCTTTCACTGAGGTACGATTTTTGGTTTTTAATTAATTCCGTTATTGCATGGTTCTTAAGTTTATTTTCTACGTTGTTGTATTTGTCGTTTATGTCCATGTCTGAGTCTAAAATTTCCATTAGACCTGTTGTGGTGTCACCTAAAGTATTGACTTCGCTCGTCGCCTGTAAGTATTTTGTATTATTTACTTTTGGTCGTGGTCTTTTGGTAACAATACCACTAAGGCAGCTACGTACCATTCTATGGTTTGTATTGAAATTGAGATTTTTTATTATACCCGTATCACTAAATGAACTAGGTTTACTGGTTATTATGTAGTCTATTTCGTTTTTGGTCTTTCCGTCAGGGGACACCCAGGTCCATTTGGTTTTGTTTTTTTTGCAAAATATAGAATTTAATAGGGTTAAATTATTCTCAAGCAAGAATTCTACTAGCTTCTCACCGTGTTTGCTTCTTTTACCATGTCCATACCTCCCTATTATGTGTTCTTCCCCTGGAAATCTAGCACCGATCTGGGCGTTGAAATCCCCCATGATTACCACATTGTTATCCGAATATTTTTCTGTAATTTCGCTTAGTGTGCTGTAGAAATTGTCTATGTCCGTTTTGGATGCCTGTTCTGTTGGCGAGTATACTTGAATAATGGTCCATCTTTTTGGTTGGTTTGGTAGTTTTATATGAATCGCGGCTATTCTATCGGATGTACCTTCAAATCCAATAATCTGACTTTTAAGGTTAATCTTTACCAAAAAGCCTACATCTCTTTGTCCAGCTATTTCGCCCTTGTGATACATGATGTAGTGGCTCATTTCCTGAATTTTTTCTCCCAATCTTCGCATTTCGCTGATGCCCAGAATGTCCCACTTAATGTTTTTAATGGCTAGCTCTAGCTCTTTTAGACTTTCCGGTGTTCTCAGTGTTCGTGTGTTAAGTGTACATATGTATAAATTGTTTTGTTTATTTATCGTTTCTTCTGAATTTAATTTAGTTTGCTGATTTGTTGGAGGGTGGTGGTCAACTTCCCCCACGGTGACCGGCCGGCTTGGGGGGTGGTTTTCTTGAATTTTAGTTTTACTTATAGTTGTGTCTATGTGTTGGTTCCGGTTGGGGGAGGCCATTACTTGTTTTTCGGCAGCTCTGACAACGAAGCTGTTCTTTCTCTCGATACATATGAAAGCATACTTGGTTTGATTACTTCTCTCGTAAAACTTTTTGATGCTTTCGGGTTCTCTGTATTTTTCGTGCTTGGTTTTTTCTGGGATGGAGTGGTTGGCGATCCTGAGAATTCTCTTTTCCTTTTTTCACGATTGTTGGAATCTGCTTTCTTCACAATTAGCTTGTCATATTTTATAAACGCTATATTGCCTTGTTCTCTTTCTGCTTGAATTTTTGGTTGTAACTGTTTGCGTATTTCTAGGACTTCTTTAGGGAAGTCCTCTGTGATGTACACAGTTGCCGGCAAATTGCGCTTATTTTTCATAATAATATGTTTCTTCCAGGTTGTAGTTAGAGATATTTTGACAGGCCGGTTTTTATCTCTTCTGTCCCAATTCTTTTTATGCAGCTAATTTCTTGTTTATCCAATTCCGTTCCAGATTTTGTAATGATTTCGTTAACATGGTCTATTAATTCTGTTTCAGTTTTTCCCTTTTCTTCAATACCAAAAATAATCAAATTATTCATGCGTTTTTCCCTTTCAATGAATGTTATCTTTTTTTCCAAATTTGTGACTTTTATTTTCAGATTGTTATTTTCTTCTTTCAACGTTTTCAATTTTTCATTGAGGGCTTCCATAACATTTTTCGTAATTTCTGTTGTTAGTATAGCAGTTTGTTCATAAAATTTTTCATTTATTTTAGAAAGTAAGATTTCTGTTTGTTTATCCATTTTTTGAGTATGGGTAATTTAATCTTGAATACTGGTAACACCTTCGTATCTTGGTCGAAATACATATATAATGGGTAATTTATTATTAATTTCTAGCAACACTTTCGTTATTCACTGTATGATCTATCAATGTCAAAACGTCATTTGACGGTTCGGTTTGTATGGTTGGCACTGCTTCTTAGATGTCAGGTAGGAGTACGTTAGGTATTTGAGGTTATCTTGTTTGTTTAATTTTCTATGTGAACTCACAAATTTATTACGTATTTCGCTCTATGGATATCTTGAACACACACGTAGTTTGATATCTCATATATTCATGTGTATTTTGTATTTAAATTGTCACTTTATTCACTGGAAATTCTAATTTATCTGCGGAGCTCACTCGTATACGTGTTTACACTTTGACAGCCGGAACCGTGTATTTAATATTAAAAAATATAATTATTTCTAAAATGGAAATCAATTTTGCTTCACGTCGGAAGCCAAAAATAAATAAATTAATATATATTTTTTCTTTTAAGCCGGTCCAGCCTTTCAGAAATTACTTGGAACAGACAGACAGAAATTGTAAAAAAAGAAGATTTTTTGGTGTATGTACTATGTAATCAGATGAATGTAGTAGAAAGCAGTTGTTGCAATATTACAAACAGACACTTCTAATTTAGTTATATATGTATTTTTTTTATGGGATAGGAGGGCAAACGAGCATGTGTGTCACCTGATTATAAGAACCAGTGCCACCCATGGACACCTGCAACACATATAGTGTTACAGTTGCGTTGCAGACCTTTAAGGGAAAGGATGGGAAAGGGAGGCGGGCCTCCGGGTACCTCTCTCACCGAACGAAATGCGGGATGAGCCACTTTACGTCGATCTTCTGAGAGGTCGTGGTATTTTACCGGTCGAGCCGGCCCATTCATGCAGCGAACTGCTTGGCTCTACCACTGTAAAAATATGTCTATGTATAAATCAATGATTAAAAAAGTAATTCGTATTTTTATTGCCACTATTTGTCTTCGTCTATTAGGGGATTAATATACACTCCTTTTTTATGAGATGCAAACGAGCAAGTAGGTCACCTGATGTTAAGTAACTTCTCACCGCCCATGAACCTCGTGGTGATAAATGGAGATTATTATCTCCATTATTATCCAATTTACTATTGTATGTAACAACATAACTTCACGCTATTTTTACCCGAAGATGTAGGCAGCGGCTGTTAAGCCTCGTCTCGCCGTTATGTTTACGTGCCAAATGGGTGGCGAACCTATTGCCAAACCGGGCACAAAGTTTTCAGTCATCGTTATTATCACACATAACTATCCGAAAGCAATTTCGAAAAGTCATTGGTGTGAGCCAGTGTCAGGATTCTAACCCCGACCTCTGGATTCAGAAACCGTGTTCTCGACCACCAGACCACTGAGACTTTAATAATAGTATTTTCCTATAATATACAAGTTTTAGTTGCAATTCTTATACATACAGCTATTTAGAGTTAAAGCTAGAATTACATTTATTCCCGCGAGTGTCGTAAAAGTCGTTTAAGAGAAATGTCAAGACAACCATATATCATGACGCAAGAGAAGGAAAACTCGAAATAAAATCCTAATCCGTTAAGCGTTATATAACATGTCGCATAAAAAACTATTTTATTTTTATCTTTTTAATATTCCTCTTTTTTATGAGATATGATGATGGTAAGCAACCTAGAACGTAATTGGGATTTTCAAATTTGGAACTTATGGTGATAATATTTTAAAAAACATTACTGGCAACTTTATATTAATCGGACTGATCCAGAAGAAGGTATGTTACTTATATAACGCGATGTCCATTTTAATTTTTAATCTAGAACTAACTACTCTTAAATATTGCGTATGGCCTGCCTTATTTCACCTTTAGCAAACATTTCCTAATCAGTTAAGTAGCAATTAATCCAAAGGCAACATTAAAAAAAATCAATGACGCTAATGAAGTTAGTTTTAAACTACCTTCAAGTGGTAGAAGTAAAAATTTAAGAAATGATTAGGGTTATCATAACAATATTTTTTCTTTGTAAAAAACATAACATTGTTTAATTGTTGCCTTTGTTACCCGAAGGTGGCGAACCTATTGCCATACCGGGCACAAAGTTTTTGTTTGTAATCTTGAAATAAAAGTCCTTTTTTAATGAACGCCAAATACAAATATGTTATGAGATATTATTTAAGTATTTATTTATTCTACTCTTTATTAAACATTACAAAACAACAGAACCCTTTGCTATAAAAACACAGATACGTACGTACAATAGGGGGTCATATCAATAAAGGCGATTTCTTACGGGAAACCCTATTATGATAATATATCAAATATCTACTTTTTTGTATCTACTATCCAAAAAGAGAATTGGAGATAAGTATGTGTGTTTAGTTGTGGTATCACTGAGTCAATCAATTATTAGCATTGAATAAGATTCTTGATTCTTTTTTGATGAATTTAATAAAAGAATTATATTTGTTTTATGGGATATGGGGCAAACGAGTAAGCTGCTGCTGCTTGCTGGTAAGTAACTAACGCCATATGAATATCTGAAACACAGATAGTATCACCGTTGCATTTCCAACTTGAGGATGAGAGTAGGGAAGTGGAGTGGGGGATGGGGATTGGGCCTCCAGATACCTCTCCACATCGAACAAAACTTCTCATGAGCCACTTGCCGTGGATTTAAAGACAGGTCCTTGTGTTTCACTAGGAAAGCTGTAAATTAGATGTACTTACAATAGATCAACCCTATTACACGTACTCTGTCATTACGCTTCGTAGCTGGCAGTTAAAAAAAGCCATTATAACTTTTCCGGAGATACTGTGCGGTCGTAACCAACGACGTCTTTAAACATTAATAGACGCGTCTTTTTTATTATTCTCTTTTGAAACGTTATCACAAAAACTTAAGAGGCACTGAGAAAATTCATAAGTAGCAAAGCTTCTTTTTTTAATTAAAGTGATTTTATTTATTACATATTTCAGTTACGTCAGTACTTCAGTATATAAGGTCTCGGTGGCGCAGTGGTCGAGCACACGGCTCCTGATCCAGAGATCCGGGTTCGATTCCAGACACTGGCTCACACCAATGACTTTTCGAAATTATTATCGAAAGTTATGTGTGATAAATATCGATGACTGAAAACTTTGTGCCCGGTATGGCAATAGGTTCGCCCTTATTCCATTTGGGACGTAAACATAACAGCGAGACGAGGCTTATCAGCCGCTGCCTATACCTTCGGGTAACAAAAGACGTGAAGTTATGTTATGTTATGTTAAATCAGTTACTTGTTAACATTCGTTTCCAATGTGAGAGTCAAGTTGTTAAATACTAATAAATCTGAAAAATTTTGATTGTGAAACCGCATAACGTGAAGTGGATTTCTTTGAAACATATTTTCATAAAAAAGATGTCAAACTTCAAAATGTTGACAGAGAAGCAAGTACTTACTCTTAGAATAGAATTTCTTAAACAATAATAGAATTATACATTTGATGATCATACGTAATCACTTAAAAATTAACGAATAGTTTTAAGTTATACCTACGATACGTTTTGTTCCTGAAGAGAATATTAAATTTTAAGTCATTCTAGATAAGCAGATACCGTGTAATATTTAACTAAACCAGGAATGTTCGGGAATCGTATGAGCTAAATTAATGTATTTTTTTTGCAGCAAACATATTTTAGATGCGGTAAATATGTAGTCATGGTTAAAATGTTCTCTTTTACATTTTATAATTTCATTAAAGAATCGCAAATATAAATTACTAGCAGACCGCGCGAACTTCGTACCGCTATATTGTATGTAGCTTCCCGCCTCACGGTGTTACTCGCGTACAAACAAAATGTCGATGACGACGATGATTAAACATAGCCTGTGTTACTCAGTGATAATGTAGCTTTCTAAATAATTATTAAAATCAGTCCAGTACTTTTTGAGTTTATTCGTTACATACAAAAATACAAATCTTTCCTCTTTATAATTTTAGTATAGACCAATCGTTTTGGTCATAGTTTATTCAGGTCCAACGTTCATTATCTGATATCCGATCGTTAATAATTATTAACGCAGAGAACAGATCAACGAGCTTGTGGTCGAATTAAATTCATTATCGAATGATATCAGCGGTTTGAAGCAGTTTTCATGCGTAAATATTTATGTATGAAAACTGCTACAAAATTTTAATGATTCGATAATTCCGTATTAATGTAGTTAATTCCAGTAATAAACCTTAGATATATTATTATTATGTAAATGAAGAATCTTAAAGGGGACACAAAAAAAAGCTGAATATTTGTTTGAATGTAAAAATATATATATATTTTTGTTGTAACCTTAATGCACTATGTGTTCAACGGCGGACTTAATGCCTTAAGGCATTTTCTACCACATTTTCTACACATCTACATTTAATGCTACGAATTTACAAATATTAAATTAATATAAAATCTCAACAGTGGTAGAGCCAAGCAGTTCGCTGCATGAATGGGCCGGCTCGACCGGTGAAATACCACGGCCTCTCAGAATTTCGACGTGAAGTGGCTTACGCCGCGTTTCGTTCGGTGAGAGAGGTGTCCGGAGGCCCATCCCCTTCACCCTCCCCTTAATGGCAGCGATATTCAAAGATCATTTACCCCAGGGGGGTACCAGCTGCCACAGCACTGGAGAATCCCCCCTTGAGCGTCCACGGTTTGGTATTCACCAAGGCGTGGACACTCAAGCTGCCCCTCGTAGTCTGGGGAGGGCGCAATCTCGCTCGTCACTACAAACTGTCCGGGGCAAACGTAAGGGCATTGCGACTCCCCCTGCCACGCTAAACGTGGACTTTTGCAATATCAGGGGCATCCATTCAAATCTGCTTGCCATTCACCACCACCTGGAAACGGCAAAGCCTGCTTTGCTATTCCTTACAGAGACACAGATATCTTCTCCGGCAGACACCTCATATCTCCTATACCCCGGATACAAACTGGAATATACCTTTGTACCGCGGGCCGGAGTTTGTGTGTTTGTCCGGGAGGATATCTGTGCTCGACGCCTCGGCAGCCTTGAAGGAAGGGACCTATCGACCCTCTGGCTGCGTGTTGATAGCGACGACCACCCCCGCATCTACGCATGTCTTTATAGGTCCCATAGCGGTAATACCGAAACTGACCGACTCATGGACCACATTCAAACGGCTGCAGATTCCGTACTTCAACAGGTCCCATCCGCGGAAATCGTTATCCTCGGCGATTTCAATGCCCACCACGTCGATTGGCTTGGATCTCGCACCACCGACCACGCGGGTAGATCTGTTCATGACTTTGCTCTAGCATATGATCTAACACAACTGGTTACCGCACCCACGCGAATCCCAGATGTTGATAATCATATACCTTCCCTGTTGGATCTTCTGCTGACCTCTCATCCGGACGGATATGTGGTTTCTGTAGACGCCCCTTTGGGTTCTTCGGACCACTGTCTGATAAGGAGTACAGTGCCACTCACGCGCCCACTTCGACCGCACATTGCGAGCCGCCGCCGTGTGTGGCACTATAGGTCAGCGGACTGGGATGGGATGCGAAACTTCTTCGCATCTTACCCATGGGGGCAAGTTTGCTTCTCGCCGGATGATCCTGACGTCATTGCCGACTCTGTTGCTGATGTGGTGCTGCAGGGAATGGAGCTCTTTGTTCCATCCTCAGTGGTGCCAATCGGCGGCAGATCCCAGCCCTGGTTTGATCGCTCATGCAAAACGGCATTACGTTTTAAGCATGAGTGCTATCAAGCCTGGGCAAAAGCAGTGGCGTCCCAGGACTCTGACACCGGCTCTCTTAAGAAGAGGTACAACCTTGCCTCCAGGTCCTTCAAAAGAGTTATAGCCATAGCAAAGTCTCAGTACATAGGCAAAATTGGCGAGAAACTAGTTCGCCTTCCCTCGGGAACCCGTGCATTCTGGTCGCTCGCCAAGGCTGTTCTTGGGAATTTTTGTAAGCCGTCTCTTCCACCGTTGCACCGGGAGGACCAGTCACTAGCCCACGACGCAAAAGAGAAAGCCGACCTTCTTGGCACTCTTTTTGCGTCCAACTCGACTTTGGACGATATGGGTAACATCGCACCGACAATTCCACATTGCGGTCACGCCATGCCGGAGGTTCGTTTCCGGCAAAGTACTGTGCGACGCATACTTTTATCCCTGGATGTCCACAAGTCGAGTGGGCCTGACGGAATCCCAGCAATCGTGTTGAAGATGTGTGCTCCAGAGTTGGCACCGGTTTTAACGCGTCTTTTCCGGTACTCCTACTCTCTCGGCGCTGTACCAGCATCATGGAAGGTTGCTTTAGTCCACCCGATCCCTAAAAAAGGTGACCGCTCAGATCCGTCCAACTACAGACCTATCGCCATCACCTCCCTATTCTCCAAAATAATGGAAACACTCATCAACCGCCAGCTCCTTAAGTATCTAGAAGAGCACCAGTTGATAAGTGACCGTCAGTACGGATTCCGTCAAGGTCGCTCAGCTGGTGATCTTTTAGCGTACTTAACCCATCGGTGGGCGGAGGCGGTTGAGAGTAAAGGAGAGGCGCTGGCCGTTAGTTTGGACGTAGCGAAGGCCTTTGATCGGGTTTGGCACAAAGCACTTCTTTCGAAGCTTCCATGCTATGGGCTTCCCGAGAAATTATGCGATTGGGTTTCCAGCTTTCTCACGGCTCGGAGCATTAAAGTTGCTGTCGACGGGTCATGCTCCGACTTAAAGCCTGTGAATGCTGGAGTCCCCCAGGGCTGTGTGCTATCCCCTACGCTGTTTCTTCTGCATGTCAATGACATGCTGCTTAGCAGCAATCTTCATTGTTATGCGGATGACAGTACCGGGGATGCCTTATATACCGGCCACCCGCGTATTTCTCGGGAAAACGTCGACGAGCACCGGAACAAACTTGTGTCTGAAATCGAAACTCTGCTTAGTCAGGTTTCGGACTGGGGCCGACTAAACTTAGTCCAATTCAACCCTAAGAAGACACAGGTTTGCGCGTTTACCGCTAAAAAGACACCCTTTGTCGTAGCTCCCTGTTTTGAGAGCACTTCCTTACCCGCCTCAGCCGCTATCGGAATTCTTGGTGTCGACTTGTCGAGTGACGTCCAGTTTCGCGGTCATCTGGAGGGCAAGGCCAAATTGGCCTCCAAAAAGCTTGGTGTGCTCAATAGAGCGGGACAGTATTTCACGTCAGGTCATCGCCTGCAACTTTACAAGGCGCAGGTCCGTCCTCACGTGGAATACTGTTCACATCTTTGGGCGGGGGCACCCCAGTACCAGCTTACTCCATTTGACCGCATCCAACGACGCGCGGTTCGGCTTGTCGACAACCAAGCTCTTACTGATCGGCTTGATCCTCTGGCGTTGCGGAGAGAGGTGGCATCTCTATGCATCCTCTACCGCATATACCACGGGGAGTGCTCTGAGGAATTGTTCGGATTATTACCGCCAGCTGACTTCCGCCACCGTTCGACGCGCCAACGCTACCACCCGCATTGGCTGAATGGTTGGCGATCGACAACAGTGCGTTTCAACAGGCACTTCTTGCCACGCACCGTTCCTTCATGGAACCAGTTGCCGGCGACGGTATTTCCGGACCGCTACGACCTAGGAACCTTCAAGAAACGAGCCTATTCTCATCTGAAAGGCCGGCAACGCTGATGTGATGCCCCTGGTATTGCAGACGCCATGGGCGGCGGTGATTGCTTTCCATCAGGTGACCCGCAAGCTCGTTTGCCCCAACTCCCATAAAAAAAAAAAAAAAAAAAAATTAAATTTATTTTTATGGCTTTGGCGGTGATCACCTGGTGGTGAGCGTTGCTTATGGATATCTGTAACATTAAATTGAAATTGAATAGAGATGGCAATTCAGAGGC
This sequence comes from Euproctis similis, assembly GCA_905147225.2. Lineage (NCBI taxonomy): Eukaryota > Metazoa > Arthropoda > Insecta > Lepidoptera > Erebidae > Euproctis > Euproctis similis. The sequence continues at coordinate 13,341,617 of LR990108.1, read as the reverse complement.
TATGGGATAGAACTAAGCGAGCCTCTGGATACAAGAGGCATCCAGGTTACCGGAACGAAACTGTGCAGTGTGCATGAACTGGTTCCAGGCCTGAGTTCACATTAAATTTTAAACTGCCGTTTACGCCGTAAATAATTTTCAGCAATATTTGCAATTCACCTTGTAAAAAAACTTTGATTTAGTGCTATCTATCAGACTAGACTATCAGACTATCTATCTTAAACATCGATTTTAACCTAGTTCAACCAACGATTATACCAAACTAATGTGACATTTCATTAATAAAATAAAATGCAAGTCGCTGTAAATTATATTTTAGAAGAAAATAATGTTTTATATGATTTTAGTAATCTAAAGCGAATTAAGGTTTTAAGCCTCCTTATTATATTAATTAAATATTGTGCACTCGGTTTTGAACTATGACCTTCAGTCTGATTATATTATTAGGGGTTATATAAATTTCGTTGATATCTGTGCTTGTTATTTGTATTTCAAACTCAATTAATGAGAGCATGTTAAACAATTTCAATCGTAACACGAAATCCCAATCAATTTGTATGTCTATGTTTAAATCAATGGCAGAATAACCTCGATTTGATTATAAGCCGCACTGGCTTTGAAGCAAAATTACAGACATATGTAACGATGTGTTATAAGTTATAATCGAACTTAGAACTAATTGAAGTAGTGAGAAGAGTAAAGTTAATATTACGATTGAAAGAAATGTCGTCTCGGTCATATGGAGATAGAGCACCTCGTTTGTGAATCAAAATTGTCGAATTCAAATCCTGGTTGTGTGATAAATATCGATGACTGATAAAATTATGCCACCTATATCATTTAGGACATGAAAATTCTAGCGGTATCATAGATACTAATACTGAATCGGCTTCTGCCTTTCAGAATATAAATAATTGTTTTAAAATACCATCGTTATTGCGTTAATCAAAAAATTAGACTATATATGTATCTAAGAATATAAACAATCTTGAAAAAATTTTAGAAAAATATCTGAAAGATATCTTTTACGTATTTACACGAACAGAAGTAAGAAAATATAATAAAAAAAAACACACTAGCCCCTATAAACCTGTCACAAAATATTAGTATCAATATTATAAATCGGACTCTGGCAATTGCCACATTTTACGATGGCCTGGAAAATTGTGGAGCAAACCGGCAAATCTGTTTTTTTGTTTTCATGCGCAGGGCGTGGTCACATATAAACTAGCAGCGTGGAGGACAGGTAACATTAAAAATAGCGAGGTTTCTTTCCTGATGGGTTTCTGTACCATTTATTGATTTGCTAATACAAATAACGAAAGTATTGTTTACTTTAGCGTGCCGCATATATATTTTTTTATACAATACATGTGTAATACTGTATATTACAGAAAGTTCGATGGGCAATTTATATCGGGGTCGACCGCCGTATATCCTTATTTATTGGTAAATCGTCTCTCTTGTATCGAGGATGGGCAATGCCACGGCATCTTTGGACGTTTATCCTTAGTTCTAGCTAGAAAAAACAAAGAAAAATATGTTTAACTTAGTCATGGAAGGTAAAAATCTATTGACAGACTTCTTTATGGACTTCATCAGGATTATTTCCCGTTATTTCTCTGTGCGCTTGAAGGTAGCATAAGAATTAAAATTTAAATAGTATAATAGAAACTTTAAAAGCATTCAATTTCTTTAGAAAATCAGAAATGCTGAAAATCCCTCCATCAAAGAAGAACACTTTGTCTCTTTATGGGATTCATTCTACCACTTTTCTCTTTTATTTTTGATTAACGTTTCAAAATGGATATAGTAATATCCATTTTGGCTAAAAAATTTATCATATATTTTTTAAACGGATATCCCAACTTTTGCTGAATATACATAATAATAGGTTTGGTAATAGTAATGTATATTCTTTGTTCAGCAAAAAATGGGATATCCGTTTAAAAAATATATATGCTATATTTTTTATCGGATGTTCATCATTTTTTAGGAGTAAATGTATAAAATAAACTATTACAAAGTTCGCGCGGTCTGCTTGTATTAAATAAGAGAATAGAGAGAAAGTTATATTTCGTATAATAAAAGCGAGTAAAATAATAAGAGCGAGAATGAGATGCAAGCATATAGTTACGATAAAATTTTACTTGAAAGTCGGAACTTCTGTAAAAAGACAAATCCTTTCGTATTCAGGTTATGGTTACTTTTTAATAAACCTTATTTTGTTTTGCTGTATAATGCCTTTTTGTTAAACACAAGATATAGCCTCACAACATGAATGGGGTGGCTCGATCGACGAAATTCTACAATTTCTCATCAAATTGACGTAAAATTGTTCATGTCACTTTACATTCGGTGAGAGCTGAATCTGGAGGCCCATTTCCCACTTCTTATCCCATCTTATAGGCCGACAATTTAACTGTGACCCTCACGGTGTTATGGATGACAGTAGTTATTTACCATGATGTCAGTGTGTCTTGCATGTCCGCTTTCGTATAAAATAAATGTTTTAGTCATCTCAAAATCGCATTCTAAACTCAAATGAATAAATGCTAGTTAGTTTAGGGACAGTTAGTTTCAATACTTTGAAATTATCTGATTTTATTCATGGCTGAAGCTTGTAAAGTTTTTATTGTGTTGATGTGTACTACGTGTAAATTCAATTCTACATTGAATTAAGCGGAACAGAATCCAACGCTGCATTCATTCAACTAGCATTCCGGATGACAAAAGCATTTTAGTCGGTAGAAATTCAAATTTTGATAATAGAGTAGATTTGATTTGATAACAGAAAATTTCATGTTATCAAAACAGAAGGAGAGACTTTTGAATATTTTATTCAATGAGATGCTGGTAGCGAGGAATTGAAGAGAATACTCTTGTTGAGTTTTTCACGTACATTTTGACTATTTATTACACTTTCACACATTATTTATTGAGATTTTTTTCGGCGGTTGGATTAAGAAGCTTGATGTTCAACTGGAGGTGAACATCACGCTTCGAAAGTCGTGGTCGAAAGTCGTGGCAAAAAATCCTGATCCACTCCAATAACTGCGGAAGCTGTGTGTACATATCGGTGACTTTTATTTCGGATCTTTACTTCATGGCATACGTGTTCTTTTACTGATAGTAAAAGAACAAGTACAAAATTGTATTTGTGTGCTTTCAGTAAAAGAACAAGTTACAAAGGTCGGATCAAGCGCGCACCAGTATTGAGATTGGCTTACAAGATGCTCTCCACATAGCAAAAGACCGTAACAGACGGCGAACTATCGTCAGGAAGAGAGGGACCTAGCAGGGGAATTACAACCCAGTAATAAAAAGCACGACGGGAGGAGGAGGATTCGAATACAAAATCCAAAATTTTTGATTATGAAGATTTTTCACCTGATATCCTATTTTACTTGCATGATTGAAAAGAGATTCCGTTAAGTTTCGAGAATGAATTCATAAAAAAAATAAAGGAAACACGAAGAAATTTGGGAGAATAGCTTTTAAATCTTCGATAAAAACCGACTGATTGAAAACTAAATACAGTATTTCCAAAGACACTTTGAAATTGAGCTGATGCGCGCTGTGCAATCCACTTATGAGGGCTGCACAGCGTGTGTGCGTGTTGACGGCGGCTTCTCCCCCTGGTTAGACGTCAAGATCGGCGGCAGACAGGGTTGCGTGCTGTCCGCTCGACTGTTCATCCTGTTCCTGGACAGTTGTGTCCAGAGAGTGAGATCGATGGATGTAGGGATGCGAATGGGTGACCTAGTTGTGAGCTGCCTGCTTTACGCAGATGACGCCGTGCTTCTAGCCGAATCGCCGTCGGACCTGCAAATACTAGTCACTACTATGAAAGATGATTGCATGACTAAAGGCTTGCAGTTGAATGAGACGAAAACGAAAATTATGGTTTTTGAAAGGGAGGAATCCAGAACGGATGCAAGGATAACGGTTGATGATGTAGTGCTGGAACAGGTGAATGAAATTGTATATCTTGGATGCGCCTTTAGCAGGGATGGGAAAGGTACACCGCGGATGTAGAAATAAGAGCGGCGTTAGGAAATAGTGCAAATGGAGCGTATATATATTATACATAGGGCAGATTCCTGGGCGCAAAAAACATTAGCAGAAAAGCCCAGTTAGCAATCCACAGTGCAGTCCTGATCCCAACGCTAACTTATGGAAGCGAGAGCTGGGTATGGCAGAGAGTGCATGAAAGTAGAATAAACGCGGTAGAAATGAGGGCACTGCGCAAAATCTGCGGAGTGACTCTCGCTGACCGCGTAGAAAACTAGGTTGTAAGGAAGGAGGTTGGTTTGAAAGAGAGTGTCGGTGTAAAAGTAAGAAATGCTCCGATGGTTCGGACATGTAGAAAAAGTGGTTGATGCAAAACTGACTAAGCAGATATACAATGCAAAAGCGGATGGATTTAGGAGTCGAGGACGGCCAAGACACACATTCCATGACCAAATAGAACGTGTTCTGGAGGAAGGTGATGTTAGGAGCCTCAAAAACCGACGCGCGTGCATGAAAAGAGTTATGAAAGTCAACGAAGCGAGTGAGGCGTGTAAGAATCGTGCCTTATGGCGCTCTGTTCTCTCTGCCTACCCCGCAAGGGATTTGGCGTAAAGTTATGTATGTAATAACAATATGCAACACTGAGAGTTGTCGGCCTTCACGGTGAAATCCTGAGTTAGTTTACCTTGATTTTCTGATAGGTCGTGGTATAACACCGGTCGAACCAATTGCATGCCTCTAACGCTATTAAAACGAATTAATGTTTTCTACCTTTGAATTGAATGATCAAAAAGTCCAAATATACAAAATAAAACACGAGGGTCTCCTCTATAAACCTTTCATAAAACAAATATTAGCATCGGTAACATAATAGACCGCTGTCAATATCCGCTGTTTTACGATCACTCGAAAAATTGTGAAGCTGACCGAAAATAACTCTTTCATTTATATTATAATAGCTTTTACCCGCGGCTTCGCTCGCATTGAAGCCATTATATAAGTATCTGGTGACGCGCGTTAATAGTATATGTATATATTTATTATTTAAATTTAGTGATACCTAATCATTATTTCATTAGTATTATATTTCGCTGTTGGTTGATCGTATGTACTTGTTGTGAGATGCGCTATCAAGGTGTTACGCCAAGATCACGCTAGATGGCGTTGATTACGAGATGAACCATTCTCGTTCGTGGAAGTATCGAGAAGACTTGCAGCGCCGCCTCGATGAGACGGAGTCGCTTCACTCTCATCACGCATAATCTTCACGAGAGTAAACCCGCTATCTCTCGTTCGCCCAGAAGATTAATATCATCTTCTGAAAATAATTATCGCCCTCGTGAGTTCTATATCTTGTCGACTGAGATCGCATAAACATAATTTCACAAAATTCTTTTTCACGTTATTTTCCGTCGCCGTGAGTGGTGAAAAAACAATAATAACAAATTAAACTCTCAACGCTTAAAACATATAGTGTTTCTATGTGCAACAATTTAGTGTTTAATAAACGCTATTAAAATCATCGAATTATCAATCGTCAAGTATTGCATGGAGAATGCTGTAGGTTGCCTATTGCTATCAACAACTTAGTGGTGCCATGAAACTCTGCAGAGGAGACTGCAAGAACTCTTGGTAAGTGCTTACACTTCATTACTTGCGACAATCACAGCATACGTTTCCTAATACTTGGTACCTTCGCAATATCACATCAAATAAGATTGAGCTATTTACACGCTTCAATCAAGGTATGGTGTAGGGAGATTCGCCCCTCCAGTATCAAAGATCATTACCATAGAAATGAATCAATATGATAACTCTATTTTATTGTTTAGCTGGGATTATCTATTTTAAAATTACAACATACAATGAAATGCAACAACAAACGGTAAAATATATTTCTTTGTAACAAAAATAAATAAATTTGGAGTTTAACAATTTTATAGTCAAAGTCAAAGTGGTTTTATTTTCATAGGTCCTCACAGACACTTAAAAATAGTCAATGTACAAAAATGTTTAAAATTAAAATAATTTTTAAAAAGCTTAGACACGAGCGCTTGTAGCAAGTGCCTCCGTGGAACAAAAAACACGGAAGCAATCGCCACGAGCGGCCCGATTCCGAGTGTAGGGGCTTTCATGAGAAGAATCGGGCAAGAAACTCATGTGCCAATACTCTTTTCAAAACCATTGAAAATTTACACAATAGTATTATCAAAGCTACTGAAAAAATGTCGCATAAAAGGTGTAGCAGCCAGACTACTCGACAATCACAGTTATGATCCAACCAACTTATAAGAATATAAATGCAGAGTATTAATGTAAGCTATTTTTGTAGACTATATTATAATTTTTCCTTCGGATGCAAATATATGTAAACTAAAGAAAAAAAAAGTATCCTATGTTACTTCCAATAACTCCAAGAATATATGTACAAAGTTTCACGATGATCGGTTGAGCAGTTATCGCGTGAAAGCGTAACAAACAAAATTACATTCACACTTACTTATTAGTTGGAATTATACGAAAGGTGTGGTCACATTTGGACCTGGGCTATTAAACGGAGATACCATTAAATACGTCTGCATGCGTCATGAGATTTATTATCCTTCTATTCCATGGCGCATACTTGTCAACTCAGTACATGCACTGAAAGTGGGCTTACATAGGATCTGGTCAGGGGATGAACATTGATACATTAACATCGGCCACAATTTTGATGCTTACGTACACTTACCCCATAGAAGCGGAAGTATTTTTACTTCGAAATTCTAGTATCTAATAAGTGCTTTAAAATCTTAAAACAACAAGTGCTAGAAAACAAACTAGAAAAAAATAGTTTGAGAATCGTATATAAAGAAAATCAACATTATAATCGTTGAACGTAAAATTGGAAATTGGATTTAGTTTATTCATACAAACATTTGCATAAGAAATTCTTGTTTGTTCAAGTTTTAAATTAGTTTAATAATAATAATAATTATATGCTATAATATTAGTGTTAGCCAACTCATATTAAAAATTTGCTTAAAACTTCACAGTATATATAGTTATTGGAATACATGATAAGCTTCGTTGTGTTTTACTGAGGTTCGACGTACTCTGACATAATTTTCACTGTTTTATATTTACAAATATTAAACTTTTCTGAAACCTAGAGATAAATATATTCTTAAAATCTTTAAGCATTATTAATATTAAAATTATTTTTAATAATAATATTGGCACATTCTTAAACATCTTTAACACATAAAAATATATTTAACAGAATTAAAACTATTCTTGCAAAACAGGCAATAAAGCAAGAATATGGATGAGTTAATTTTATTTTTGAACGAATAACGAATTAATTTCAGATTTGGATTCACTTCATCAACTGAAAAAGTAATAATCAATTTAAGTTTATAATGTAGCTTGAAATATGATAATTAAATTTACTTAAATGACTCAAGATCATTAGAATTTAATCAAAATAATGATTACATAGTATAAAATAAAGTCACTTTCCGCTCATTTGTCCACTTATATGCGCATATCTTTAAAACTACGCAACGGATTTCGATGCGGTTTCTTTTAATAGTTAGAGGGTATCAACGGGGTGGTTTTGATCTATAATTCATGTATAGTGTTGAAATGAAAAGTGATAATTTTCACGATTTAGAACTTTAATCTAACGAAATTTAATACTAACGATGAAACTAGGCTAGATAAAACAACGGATGATTGCTATTGCGAAGGGCATTAAGAGTTTGAGGGCCACAGTTTGACTAGAATAAATTTGTTTCATGTTCAATGTTCATTCAATTACTTGAATGGCTACAACTTGTAACGGTTGCCGAAACCAAAAATATAACCTCCCACTCCAAGAAAATCAGTACTTTGATTATGATGCATTTAACAACAAAAACTTGACTAAAATCAACGCTATGAAACTATCAGTTTGAGAAAATTAAATAAGCCCGAACTAAAAAGAATATAACAGAAAAAAAAAACAAGATTTAAGATTAAGAATAAATTAAAAACCATTTGTATTCTGTAGATTGAAAACCGAACAGTAATATCTTTACATAATTGGCCGCAGTGATTGCCTATGAGATTTTCGTTATGAGTAAAGATGTTTGCATCCTCTTGTTTAAAAGTTGAGATTGTTTAAAAACATTGACGTATTCTTACGGATAATCAAAAATTAAAACTTAGTAGAACTAAAATCTTTGCGAATTTGTTGTGAAATTTGACCAAAGTAGAAATTGCCTTCACATTGAGTATTAGCAGTAGATAGCTCAGTATTTAAAAGTAATATTATTATATATATACGATTATATACATTGATTTTATTTTTTTATTCTTTCATTTTATTCATTGGTGCGAGCCCGGATTCGAACCCAACCCGACTTCTTGATTCAGAAGCGGAGTGCTCGACTGCTGGACGTATGATTTTACAAATAAAATAACCTAACCCACCACATATATAACCTTGACCTATGAAATCACAATAGCAAGATTTATGGTTTCAAGAGCATTGAGCATCGTGTGGACGTTACGCTGCTTTGTTGAAGATTACCAAGGGATCGAGGATTACGGTCCTTAAGGTGTCGGGACAAAACTATCCTTAGGACTGTCGTGAATCTTTAAATGCGTTATTTGCGAAATAAGTCATTAAGATCTTTTCTCATTGGGCCTGTTTATTGGATTTATTTTAAACAACTGGATGTCGATATCTGGAATCCGAAAGACAGAAAAGTTACTGACCAAAGTGTAGACCATCATAGAATTCTTTGAGAGGAACAGCTACGTAAAAGTATGTAATTAAATATTATAAATCTTATTAATTTATCATGAAAAAAAAAAAAAAACAGTGGGAGGCAAAAATTTTAGCGCAAATCTACGAGCTTGTGGTCGAATTAAATTCATAATCGAATGATATCTGCGGTTTGCAGATATCATACGTAAATATTTATGTATCGAAACTGATATAAAATTTTAATTAAACCATAATTCCGTATAAATTTATCTGTGAATACCAGTGCCATAGTCATCAGCGTTAAAATTCACCATAAATATCTGATAAACCTTAGAAGTATTAATAATATGGATATGAACATCAATATCTTCAACAGTGGTAGAGTTACGCAGTTCGCTTCATGAATGGGCTTTTGCCGCATTTCGTTCGGTGAGAGAGGTATCCGAAAGCCCAATCCCTTTCCTCCTCCACTTTCCAACCCACTCCCGACCCCGTCCATATACTATTGTAAGGGCCGACAACGCATATGTAACACTATTGTGTTCAAGTGTCCACGGGCGGTGTTTCTTGCTCACCATCAGGTGACCCGCCTGCTTGTTTGCCGCCTATATCATAAAAAAAGTATTACTAGTAGAGGATACATTTTTTAAAATATTTTTTTGAATGTAAATCTATATTTAATGAACATCATCTTCCTGCCCTGATTTCCATTGTCTTGTCATTCATAGGTCTGTTAGGTCTTCTTCTTCTCTTATTTTCTTACACATTCAGGTTTATCATTCTTCTCGCAACATGTGTACCGTCCCTTCTCATTACATAACTATATTTAACACTAAGATAATTATAAAAAACATTTGTGAATTTCGATATAAATCAATATTGACTTGAATGTTCCATTTTTATGGAAACGGTGGTAATCACCTGGTGGTAAGCGCTGACTGTAGACAATTGTAACACAGAGACTGTCAGGGCTGTGTTGACGACCTTTAAAATGGGATAGGGAGGGGGATTTGGGGGATATCAGACTAAAGGAACGAAACTATGCATGATCGTTACAACGAATAGTTTATGTCAATATACTATGAATTCGCCGGTTGAGCCGGCTGTTTCCACTGCATGTGCCATTTTCGAATTCTTCATATTGTCATGAAAGTGTCGTAACTGACTATTAAATAATCAATACTCAAAGTTATTGCTTTGAAAGACTTCACATTATATTTGCAGACTTAAAGTCTTCATAACTAATTCAAAAAATAATATGCACTCGGTTTTTAACTCTAATAGTCTCATATCAGTTTGATCATGTTATTAAGAGTTATATGTATTAGTTAGGTTCATGTCTGTGTTTGTTATTTGTATTTCAAACTTCAATACGAGCATGATAATCGTTTTCAATCGTAACACGCAATCCCAATCAATTTGTATGTCTACGTTTAAATCAATGGCAGATTAACCTCAATTTGATTATAAGCCGCTCTGCCTTTGAAGTTAAATTCCAGACATATGTAACGATCTGTTATAAGTTACAATCGAACTTGAAACTAATCGAAGTAGTAAGACGAGTGATGTTAATATTACGATTCATGGAAATGACATTGCAATGATCTTGGTGTAGAGCACTACGCTTCTGAACTACGAAGTCTCGAGTTCAAATCTTGGTTTTGTGATAAATATAGATGACTGATAATATTAAGTCAGTTATATCTTTTGGGACACATGAATTCTAGCGATATCATATATAATAATACTAAATTCATTTGTTTTTTAATACAAGTTATTGCGTAAATACAAATATTAGACTATCTATATAATTAAAAATACAAAATCACTTGAAAAAGTTTTATAAAAATATACAATAGACATCCCATACGTACTTACATGACCAGAAGTTGTTTACAAACATCAACACTGCCCTCTATAAACCTGTCACAAAATATTAGCCTCAATATCGGCCGCTGGCAATTGCCACTTTTTCTGATGCCAAGGAAAGTTGTGGAGCAATCCGGGAAAAATCCGCTTATATATTTTTATGCGCAGGGCGTGGTCACATATAAACCAGCAGCGTGGAGCACAGGTAACATTATAAATAGCGAGGTTCTTTTCTTGCTGGGTTTCTATACCATTTATTGATTTGCAAATATATACAACGAAAGTATTGTTTACTTTAGCTTTCCTAATGCATATTTTTTATACAATACATGTGTAATACTGTATATTACAGAAAGTTTCGATGGGCAATTTATATTGGGTTCGGCGTATATCCTTATTTATTGGTAAATCGAGTACAGGCAATGGCAACATTTGTCTTTGGGGGTTTATCCTTAATTCTAGCTAGAAAAAAGAAAAATAAAAGAATAAACATATTCTACTAACTTGGGTATTGAAGCTAAAAATCTATTGATAGATTTCTGTACTTCGATCATAATGTCAGCTCTATGAGGATTCGCTGTGATGAAAACGTGGCCCTATATTTATTATCAGGATGAATTAATATGTCTAGTCAAAATGTCACTCGGTGAGTGATGCAGCAAGAATTGTATGTATGCTTAAGCATAATTGTATGTATAATAAGTTCATCATGAGAAATGCGTACATACATTCATTTCTGGACATGATAATTATTAATCTTCCTAAATATGTGTTGCATTTTAACACTCGATGAAAATGGTACTGTCACCTGCAAATAGTGTCATAGGGTTTGTTGTACTCCTAGGCAAATCATTTATATAAATCAGAAATAATAGTGAATGAATGAATAGCAGATTAGTACTGTCGAGACTATAAAAAAGTTAGTTTTAGAAACGCCTTGCTTAGAAAATTATTTGTTAAAATTCAAAATAGTGAAGTTAATTTTCACTTCTGGTTGCTCAAATGCAAGCATGAAATATTTTAAAGATAAACATACATAAACATAACTTCACGCCATTTGTTACCCAAAGGTGTAGGCAGCGGCTGTTAAGCCTCGTCTCGCCGTTATGTTTACGTCCCAAATGGAATAGGTGGCGAACCTATTGCCATACCGGGCACTAAGTTTTCAGTCATCGATATTTATCACACTTAACTTCCGAAAACAATTTCGGTAAGTCATTGTCATTGTCATTCGGTAAGTGTGAGCCAGTGTCAGGATTCGAACCCGGACCTCTGGATCAGAAGCCGTGTGCTCTACCACTGGAACACCGAGACGACTAAATTAATTAAAAGAGATGATAAAATAAATAATAAAAATATTTAATCAAAATAATTTAGCCATAATATTTTTTTTATCATACACAGACCAAGCTTGACAATATCAATAAAAATGTAAGGTCTCAATTTTAAAATTTTAATTTTATTTTAGAGAGTGTCGGTGTAAAAGTGAGAAAGGCCATGCTCCGATGGTTCGGACATGTAGAATAGTAATGGATGATGCAAGATTGACGAAGCAGATATACAATGCAAAAGTAGATGGATGTAGGAGTCAAGGACAGCCAAGACACACATTTCATGACCAAACAGAATGTGTTCTGGAAGAAGGTGGTGTTAGGAGCCTCAAAAATCGACGCGCGTGCATGTAAACAGTTATGAAAGTCGAAGAAGCGAGTGAAGCGTGTAAGAATCGTGCTTTATGGCGCTTTGTTGTCTCTTCTTATCCCGCAAGGGATTTGGCGCGTAGTTATATTGTTATAATATTATTTCTTTAATAAGTTTAATAAATATTGTTTATGAAGATAGAGAGCAAACGAGCAATCAGGTCAGCTGGTGGTAAGTGACTACCGCCGTCCTTGGACACCTGCAATACAGGTAATATAACAGTTGCGTTGCCAGCTTTTAAAATAGGATCGACAGCGGAGTGGCATTGTCACGTAGGGAAAAGATGAGTGAGGTTCCGTATTTGACACTGCGACATAGATAACATAACCAAAAATACAGGATATCATTTTATCACACAAATATGATTACTACCCGAGGAGATACTCGATATGAACAATCCCCGAAATTACTTAAGCTTTTCCTGGATCTATAAATAAAATATGTTTCAATACAATCGAATGATAAAAGGATTAGTCATCATCATCTATAGTTGTAAAATGTCATTCTTTATAGAAAATACAAAGCTCATTATGACTTCAAGTATGCTCAGCTAAAAATTTGAACAGAGGATGAAGAAATAAAAATGAAAAACGGATGATGGGTATAGCGAACAGAATTAAAGTTCATGACATTAAAACAAGTTTTTGGATTATATCGCGTTTATTTATTACTAATTTTATTTATTTCCCGACGTTTCGAACTCTTTACAGAGATCATTTTCACGAGGGATGAACAAAAATTTTTTTTCGCGATATAATCGATATAATCCTAAAAGTTGTTTTAATGTCACGAACGTCATTCGAGAAAGTCTTAGTACACACAGTTTACAGTTACATTAGAATAATTTTGTTTCATGTATTACATAGTTCCTTTAAATTTTACTTTTGCTGAAACCAATAAAGATATACTTCAACACAATATGTAGTTTAAGATACATTTCTAACAAAAAAAATATCAACGTTATAAAAATATCAGTTTGAGAAAATTAAATTAGCTTGACTAAAAAGGAAATAACAAAAAGTACCAAGATTTAAGCTAGTGTACATTTACAATGTTATTAACGTTAAAGAATAATTAAAAACAATTTGTATTCTGTAGAATGAAAACCGAACAGTGATATCGTAAAGATAATTGGCCGCAGTGATGGCCTGTTAGATTATCGTTACGAATGAAGATGTTTTCATTCTCGCGTTTGAAACTTGATTTTTTTTATAGGATCGGAGGGCAAACGAGCATGCGTATCACTTGACAGTAAGTCGGTCTTCTGAAAGGGCGTGGTATTTCACCGGTCGAGCCGGGTTATTTATGCAGCGAATTGCTAACCTAAGGCATAACCTAAAGTATCCTTATAAGTGGCTAAGTCAGAATTTATAACACGATTATAATTGTGGTTACATAAATAATATAAATAGAGTATATTAGCAGCCAACCACACACTTTCCTTGACCATATGGAACGTGTGCTGTCCAGGTGATGTCAGAAACCTCAAAAACCTATTAGCCTACACCGGCAGTGATTTGGCATGAAGTTATGCATGTATAGGATATAAATCAAGCCATTAATTGGTTGTTAATGATGTATAATTTTGTGTAACCACAAATAATATAATGGAACCCACCTACATATATTTTAACCTTGACCTGAGACCTCACAATAGCATTGAACATCTTGTGGATGTTACGCTGCTTTGTTGAAGATTACAAAGGGATTGAGGATTACGGTCCTTAAGGTGTCGGGACAAAATTATCCTTAGGTCTGTCGTGAATCTTGAAATGCGCTATTTGGGGAATAAGCCATAAAATTTTTCATTCATCTATTCATTGGGTTTTGTTCTGAACATTATGTTTCCTCAAGACAACTGAATTCAAATTTACCGATTATTTCAAGAAATTAAATCTGTGTTAATGTGTATTATTATAACTATTGACGTAATATAAGACGAAACAAAAATAATTGGAGGCCAAAAATGCTAGAATCTATGCAATAGGTGTAATACCATAAAATATATTTATAAGTATAATCTAAAACAAGAGTTATGACAGTCGAAGAAGCCCTGTTCTTTCTGCCTACCTTGAAACGCACTTGCCGTGTAATCATAAGATCCATAAATGTATTAATTATGCAGGTACCCAATAATTTTCAAAAGTTCAATGATAACGCGTGTGCATGTTATGAAAGTCAATAAAGCTAGTGAGACGTGTAAGAATCGTGCCTTACCTTGCCTCAGGTGACACGCATGCTCGTTTGGCATCCTATCCCTTAAAAAATAATTATTACCCTTTTATTGCAGTTCTGTAATGTGACAAAAGTTTAAAATTTTATTTTTATTTAATTAAAAATTCCTTGGATCTTGGATGATCATATTGATCATATTGATTTTAAAATGACGTTACCTTATTATTCGAATTACTCTCAGCAAACCCTTTCATTTGATACCTTTATTGAAGAAATGTATCAAAATATATATACCACCATATTGCATTAAAAATAACTTCGCATTATTTTTCGAGTTGCTCTCAATAAGCTCTTTCATTTGATACCTATATTGCAAAAGTGCATTAATAAAAAATAAAAAAGTAACTATGCCTTTATCTTGGATGATACGCAATTACCGGAATTAAGCATGACGTCACATTATTTTTTAAGTAATTGTTAGCAAGCCCTTTCATTTGACACCCATATTGTAGAAATGCATTTACTATTACTAATTATTACTATTGGATGATCCGCAATACTGGATTTAGAATGTCGTCACATTTAAATATTGAAATTTCAGCTTAATCGGTACATCATATCTAATTTAACATTGAGTTCGAAAATCCCACCAGAACCTACTTACATAAATACAGTGCAAAAGTTAAATAAAAGCTTATAATAATACTCAGAGATTATTACATAAAAGAAGATTTCCCATCAGAAGTATTAAAAAGACGCAGAGAGCTACAAATGGAACTAAAGAAAGAGATAGAAGCCGGAAACACAGCATTCATAAAATATGATAAATTAGTTGTTTTAGAAAGCAATAAAGGACATCTTGACAATCAATCTTGGCAATAAACAACTTTTAGGATTAACTCGACCCGACGTTTCGAACTCTTTACAGAGATCATTTTCACGAGAAAATGATCTCTGTAAAGAGTTCGAAACGTCGGGAAATAAATAAAATTAGTAATAAATAAACGCGATATAATCCTAAAAGTTGTTTTAATGTCATGAACGTGATTCGCGAAAGTCTTAGAGATAAATAAAGGACATCTTATCACAAATGGAAACAAAAGGGGACCCATCAGTATTTGATTCTCTGAGAAGTACCAACTATAATGGAATAGTTAACACTCATCAAAAATATCAAAAATAATAGCATGACGAATAAAAAACCAACGTTTCATGGCTTTCCCACTCAACCTACTCCAGATCCATAAAATAATAAAACAACACAATAACAATTAACGCGAGCCCACTCCATATCAATCTCCCAAGACGGCTGGTCACCGCGGGAGTATCAGACTAAAACCCTCCAGAGAGAAAAAATAAATAAAAAAAAAACATTCATTGGCAAACATTTTAAGTATGATAATTAATTTAATTCAATTTTATTTAATGATATATTTTTTTTTAATTTTAACTTATTGTATATTGCCAAATACATACTATGCTAAGCTGTGTATTTCTGAAGGAGGCCTTCACCCTCAAATAGAGGGGTTTGTGTACCTATCTAATTTGATTTAATACACTACAATAGCATAAGTGTATTTGATTTATTAAATTGGAAATTTTATTTTGTATATGTTTTGTATGTAAATAAAAATCAAAATAAATAAAAAAAAATATTTAATGCATGAAACGCAATCAACAATAAATATTTTCATATAATAACTGTATACAATTGAATTTAAATATAAAATACTAATAATTAATATGATCTAAATAATGTATAATTTAATTATAATTAATTAATTGTCTATAGATTAAATCGCAAGAAAAGGTGTTAACGTAATTAAATATTTGATTAAATTGTTTTATAATAAGAAAATGATTATTTTAAAGTATGTTAATTGTTAAA
This sequence comes from Euproctis similis, assembly GCA_905147225.2. Taxonomy (NCBI): domain Eukaryota; kingdom Metazoa; phylum Arthropoda; class Insecta; order Lepidoptera; family Erebidae; genus Euproctis; species Euproctis similis. The sequence continues at coordinate 13,325,235 of LR990108.1, read as the reverse complement.
AATATGTGTCGTGAAATAAAAGGCTTTATTTATTTTTTATTTTTATTTTATTTAATACCCAGAGGAATATTTTAATTAACCCCAGAATACCTACTTAATAAATAGAAATTTTTGGCTTGAAAGTTTTTGTATTAACGTAACGAGGTTAGTAAGGATTTTATAAAAAATATTTTATAATCTATACGTTACTCCCCCCCCCCCCCCCCTTGGGGAGGGAGGGAATAGTCGGGAGTAGTGAATCCCGACTATTCCCTCCCTGGGAATAAGTTATTTTATCCACTAGATAGATCTGTTTCTTGTTATACACACATATTTTTCAGTGAATAAAAGTCTACCCTAATACATGAACACAATTTTTGCATTAAACATGGAAAAGATTTATCTTTCGGCGCATTCGCGAACAATAATAGACAAGAAAAAGCGAAGTCTTGTAGCTAAAAGCCTTCTTTGGATGAATAATAAAGGGTGTTGGCTATGTTACAATATGATTGTGAGTTCTTCGGCATATCGACACATGATCGACGGGAAACGGTTGAGAAATTCGTAGTAAATTATTATAATAACTGAATACAAAAAGGAGGCATTGACGTAAACATTTAACGTATACATTTGTTTAACCACTTGTTAGTTGTCTGTTGATCAAGCGTTTTTGTATCAAGAAGTATCGGGTTAAAATCCTGAATTTTGACCCATGACTTTTTGGAATTGTTTATGAAAGTTATGCGCGATGAATATTGTTTATTGTTTACAACAAAATAATACCTGATGTATTGCAAAATCAGGTTAAACTACCGTTGCATATACCTTGGAAAACAAAAAGGCGTGAAGTTAAGAAAATCCAAATCAATGAAGCTAATAGAACCGATTGGATGAGTTCACTGGCTTGTTCTTACATTCATTAATATATTTAGGTACACAAGAAATTTACTCGTCTCAAATGTGGTTGAATTTTGTAAAGAAAAATAAAATATTCAGTGAAGGTAAGCCCTGGAGAGTGGAGCGAACAGCTAAGTTAATTCTTCTTGTATTTTCAATAACCGACTACACAATGTAGAAGATTACGTTTTTCAAACGTTGGTAAGTACACATTGTACGCATATAATTCTTTGGCACACTCTGTAGCTTAAACTATTTGCTAGTTAGCCATTGTTTGATTCGTCATAACTAAGAGAGTGACATCACCTCCTAACTATTGCCAAAGATTCCCAAGAAAACGATAATCTTATGTGCCGTTTCTGTCAACAAAAACGTATTTTAACATTTTTAGTTAAACTTGATCTAGCATGAGCGCAGTCATCTATACATATAATTGTAGGAAAGTTGAAACTGTACATTAAATATTCTTTGTTTTAGAATACTTCGGACATGATCTACAATCGATACCGAACCCAAAAATATGGTTCTTAGAATTTTTGTCTGTTTGTCTGTATGTTTGTTATGGATAAACTCTAAACGTGCTGCATGATTGTACGTCAAATTTTGCATAAATATAGTTAAGAGGTCGTGTCAACATATAGGCTAAATATTTTCACGCTATCACTAATTAGGGGTGAGCAATGAACCCTAATAATGGCACAGGCACAGTATTTTTGCCGCTTTATGGCGTCCACGTAGACGAAGTAGCGGGCAAAAGCTACTTAGTTTATAATGTGCAATTCCGTTAACGATAGTACAGTTTGAGACATGAGAATAATAACTTTAAAAAAGTTCTTTATTTTTCCACCATTCTTTGGTTCTGTTGGCAATCCGCCGAGATTTTTCTATAAGGCGAGTGCATATTACCATACGCCTCGAGATTTATAAATCATTTTAAAAATGTACTTTGCAGTAAGTATAGTATAGTATGGCAAGTCAAAATACCCAAAAAAAAATTGTGCGTCGAGTCCCTCCGCGCTAAAGAAATGAAACTTTGTAACACACATACATTTATAACACACTACATGTAAAAGTTGCATTGGTGAAATTACTGACTGTGAAATCGAATGTAAATCTTTATCTGGGTCTGGGTATATTCAGGTAGAATAACTGCTTTTATGTTTTGGATGATCTGCGTGTTAAATATGTTTTCCGCCATATTGAATTTAGAATGACGTCACCTTATTTTTCCAGTTACTCTTTACAAGCCCTTTCATTTGATACCCATATTATAGAAACGCATTTAAAATTAACGTTCCGCCATATTGGATTTAAAAAGAGATTACATTATTTTTCGAGTTAATCTCAACAAGTTCTTTCATTTGATGCCCACATTTAAAATATCCTGGTATCCTGAGGGCCAACTCTCCCCACCCCACTGCCGACCTCTTCCTTATCTCATTTTAAAGGTCTGCAATGCAACTCTAACACTTTCTGTGCTACAGGTGTCCATTGGCGGCGTTCGTTGCTTACCGTCAGGTGACATGTCTACTCCTTTGCCATTCTATCCCATAAAAAAAATAGCCAATGGTTAGAAAGCAATAGAGAATGTTGAATTAAATAATTTATTTGCGCCTCTGCGGGCTGAGATTGATATCAACTCCACTTATTAACTTCGTTTTGTTCGATTTAAGTGCAAACTGTTTAATATCTCAGTTGTCTCAAAGAAGAATTCATAAAGTTTTAAGTTCTCAAAGAAATTTATATCTTTTACCTACATAAAATAATGGAGCTGTTGTTCTGTTAACTGAGTAAGCTTACTCATGAAGCATTTTCATTAATTTTCTCAAAAAAATTTGGTAGCTGCTATTAAATATTTAGTTAAGAAATTTTTAGGTTTGTTTAATGTAAAGTCACTTTAACTTATTTTAATTGTAGGATTTTATTGGATACATTTTAGTTTTCTATTTTTAATTTCTTATTTTATTTGTACCGTATCGGAATTTTTCAAGGCGGCGTTTCTCTCAATCACGCGTGCTAATGTCAATATAATGTAGTTACGTGTTAAATCGACAGAAGTACACATTTAAAAAATAAAATATAACATAACTTTTTTTTTTAACGCATTTTTTTATCCAAATATGCAGGCAGCGGCTGGTAAGCCTCCAATTAGCGAATCGTTACGACTAAATCAAATAGGTGGCTAAAACTATTACCATACACTAAGCACAAAATTTTCAGTCAATAATATTTATCACAGATAACATCCGATTGAATTTTATTGAATTAATAAAAACGTGTAGAGACAATTGTAATAAAATGCCGTCTCATTTACGGCAGCTATTGAAAACATTGAACTAATTGTGAATATATACATATCATTCATTCATCATCAAGCTATGATAAAAGTTAAATACCGACAGCAAATAATAAAGTTGTATATGTGTTTTGTTCTGTTGAATTTTAATTTGTGAACATTTCCTTAAACTGCTTTGTCATTCAGTAAACGTTTATTGTTTTGCCTCACCATAGATTTAATGGGCGCTTACAAACAATTTAAATTAACACACAGCCGAAACCAGAACCGTATTAACGACGTGATAAACTGTACTTCACAATATTTCACACAGATTTGTGATTTACTCATATTAAAAGAGAAATATTTTAAATTCACGGCCTTTATCTCTAAAGAAATACGCAGTGGCAATGAGGCATTGACTTGAATAAGTTAATTTTGCAAACGTTTATTTCCTATGATATCCTACTTTTTAACTTTTCATTGAGAGGTAAGCATCATGTTGAACCAAAGTTTCTCTAGAAACTCAACGTCAGTGAATTACACTTGCAATCAAAACAAAAAATTGCTTTTAGTACTGTGCTTTTCAAGTACAACATTTTGGTGGTAAATTTTGTGTGAATATTTTTGTGCATCATATTTAATATTAACGGTACATAGACAGTTCCACATTCTAAGTCCATGTCGTAAATATTTTCCAGTGCCATATTATGACGTACTTGGACATTAACTTTTATTTTAATTGTTTAATCTTAAAACAGGATACCGGGATCTTCATAATTAAAGAGAAATTAAATGAACTATTATAAGCACAGCATAATTTCACTCATTCGGGTAGGAAAAGATTCCTACCCGAATAAGTAGGCAGCGGCTGTTAGGCCTCGATTTGCCGTTATGTCTTCTATACACGTACGTACCAAATGGAATAAGTAGTGAATTCATTGCCATTCACCGGGCACAAAGTTTTCGGTCATCGATATTTATCACACACAACTTTCAAAATGAATTTCGAAAAGATTCGAACCCACGACTTCTTGATTCAGAAGCGGTGTGCTAGTCCACGGGATCACCGACACTGACAATGAACTTTATTCTCTTTACTAAATTAAAAGATTTTGTACTGAATGCTACATAATACGTCAGTGCGTGTTCTACATATTAAAACTAGCTATCTAAACATATTAAAAAAAAAAAAAAGTTTGCCATCCTTTACGGGAGTAAGTATTACTTCTGATGCCCCTCTATTACTCCATATACTTTATTATAATTACACTAATTTTTTGAAACGTTGTGTATAGTGAAAAAAACAAATTGTTGGCAAACATAATAGGTTATAATTTAAGATTATGTTAAATATACACTTGTAACATACACTAAAGCCAAGTCCACTAGCATGTGGATTTTCAAGAATCTCATGGGAGCCAGTCTGGAGATTATTTATACGCCACTGATTAAATAGGAACTATGTTAAAACTGAAGTGCACAGTAAACTCTGTGTTCTTTATTATGCACTTAAAGCGGTTACCAAGAATTTATTTAAATATGAAATTAAAATTGTGTTGAAATAAGTTTGGAATATTGAAATTCCATTAATTACGTTGTTGTATTTAAATATATTTATATTTATATTCCTTGTTAAGATAAAATATATTATTACCGTTATTTTAACCGTATTAAACATAATTGTTATGTGAGCATCAATAAAGTGGATCATGATTAATGATTATATTATAATCATCATCATCATCATCATCATCATCTATATTATAATGCTTATATTATAATCATTAACGATTGATCATGATCCATTTTAAGGTTTTAAATAGGATAGGCCTCGATTTGACAGATTTCGTGGTGCGTTGTAAAACAACTGCTTAGTAGTTAGTGGTCGGTGAATTTGAGCCCTCTAATTACAAATTAAACAACTAAAGGCTTGTGCTATGGATACTAGATCATCATCAATTTATAGCAATTTAGCAGCAATTTATTAGCCTTTTGAAGTCCACTGCTGGACATAGCTCCCCCATAGAGCGCCACAACTGCCAGTCCGCTCAATCATGGGGGGTTTTTGCCATAATCGCCATCTTTGGCAGGCGGATTGGCGATCGCAGTAGGCTGTATTTTCTTGAGAGAAATTGCTGCTACCCATTCTTCTAGCTTTTCCCTTAGTCGCCTTTTACGACACCCACGGGAAGAGATGGGGTGGCGGTATTCGAAGCCGGCGCCACACAGCATAGGATACTAGATAACGGATAATAATACGTCTACACTTTTGTAAATACATGGTTATAATACATAGGAAAACACGACTCACAACAGCATGAATGGTTATATGGCGTCTGGCAATATAAACATTCATGCTTGTCACAAATATTTGTACTTGGGTGGGAATCGAACCCATAGATCGAACCCGCCAACCTCGATTCTGCACTGGGTAGCTATACCAATGCACCACGAGGCTCGTCAATAACTCACTTATTTATATGAAATTTGACTGAAATTATTCTCTTCAACGTTATTACATTCTAACAAAGTTTAACAAACATTTAATATTCAAAATGAACATTTGATTGCTCTATAAGATTATCACTACAAACTATATAACTTAAAATGTGTGTCATTTAATATTTACTTATTATACTTGCCAAACAATATAAAGGTATTTCATGAACTATAATTATTAGTCAATCGTTCAAAGTCAACGGAAAAAGTTACATATATATCTGAATTTCCTCTCTTGAATACAAATACGGATATCCGACACATCACAAGTACAATGAGCACGCACGTTTACGTACAGATTTATCTAAGAACTTCCTCTGAACCGTTTAAAGGGGGCAGATACTTAATATCCCTCGGGAGTAACTGACTCCCTTATCACAGTTTTAGCTTAGTTTGGAGAGTGGGTCGCTAACATATATTAATAACACTTAGATAAGCAACTTCTGTGTTATCTCATGTGTTTATATGGTGTCCAATAAATACATAGGTGTACCCGGTATGAAATGAGCGTTTTTTTTTGTGAAAATAAAATATTAATTTTGATTAGATAAAAAAAATAAATTTATTCAAAACATTGTCATATTGCTGTGTGTGCCGGCTTAGAATACCGCCACCCCATCTCTTCCCGTGGGTGTGCACACCAGGCGACTAAGGGAAAAGGCTGGAAGAATGGGCAGCAGCATTCTCTCTCAACAAAATACAGCCTACTGCGATCGCCAACCCGCCTGCAAAGCGTGGCGATTATGGCAAAAACCCCCATGGACCGGCAGTTGTGGCGCTTTATGGGGGGGCCTGTCCAGCAGTTTACCTCAAAAGGCTAATGATGATGAAAATATTGTCCATCACTTTCTACACATTTTGTCCACTTTTTTGGTAATTTGTGGATACCATGCCAATAGAAATGTTCTTCTTTTGAAGCAAACCAATCAGACACCCAATTTTCCACTACCGCGTAGGAATCGAACCGCTGCTCAGCCAATGCGTGTCCCATCGATGAAAATAAATGGTAATCGGAAGGAGCCAAGTCTGGTGAATACGGCGGGTGGGGTAGCAACTCCCAGCCAAGTACTACGATTGTATCCTCAACCGATTTTGCTTTGTGTGCACGTGCATTGTCGAGTAACAAAATTACTTTGCCGTGTCTTCTGGCCCATTCTGGTCGTTTTTCGATCAATGCGTTGTTCAAATCGATCATTTGTTGTTTGTAGCGACTAGTATTAACAGTTTCACCAGGTTTTAGGAGTTCATAATACACCACACCCTTCTGATCCCACCAAACACAGAGCATTTCCTTCTTCCCGAAACGATCTGGTTTTACAGTTGATGCTGATGGTTGTCCCGGATTAACCCATGATTTTCTCCGTTTAGGATTCTTAAAATAAATCCATTTTTCATCGCCAGTGACAATTCGATGCAAAACTGATTTTCTTTCGTGTCTTTGAAGCAAAATTTCACAAGTGTTTTTCTGGTTTTCCATTCGTCTTTCATTCAATTCATGTGGCACCCATTTTCCACACTTTTGAATTTTTCCCATAGCTTTCAAACGGTTTGAAATTGTTTGTTGTGCCCCATTTAACATAGCTGCCATTTGCTTCTGACTCAAAGTATCATCGTCATCCAATATGGCTTGCAGTTTGGCGTCTTCAAATGTTTTTTGGTGGTCTTCCACGTTCTTCATTTCTCACATCAAAATCATTACATTTGAATGGTTGAAACCATCTGTTGCATGTTGCTTCTGATAGAGCATGATCACCATATGCTTCGACAAGCATTCGATGTGATTCTGCAGCATTTTTTTTCAAATGGAAATAAAAAATTAATGCTTTCCGCAAATCATCACTTTCCGGCACAAAATTTGTCATTTTTAACACAATAAAAAATATGATGTTGTTTGTTTACTAACTGTTAGGTTAATTGAATGTTTGACAGTTGTCATGGCAACCAAACAGAAAAAAATTAAGGCTTATTCACAACAAATAACCCCTACCAACACATTTGTATCTTAACGCTCATTTCATGCCGGTACACCTGGTATATATTAATAGTTTACTTAACTTACTTCTACTTCATGTATGGTATACAATAAATAAATTTAAACTTTAATAATATATTGTCATGTCAATTCAATATTTCCGTAAATGATTACTAAGTTTTTTTAAATTTTATTTCGCAATTTTATCATTTTATCTTATTATAAACTAGCTGATCCGTTAAAGAGACTTTGTTTTATACTATGTAATGATGTTTAATTAAAGAATATAGTGCCTTGTGGCGCGCTATTCTGTCTGCCTACCCCTCAACGGATTTGACTTCAATCTAGGTATGTATGTAATGATGATGATACTTAGATAAGTAAGATAAGTTAGTGCTCTCGACAAAGTAATTTAAATTAAAAATTTAAAAAAATAATCTTTTAAATTATGAGTACTGACGTAATGATGATAATGATTCTAAACTTTAAAATTTAAATACCTTTTTGACATCAAGACGAAGTATTTATATCTTATATATTTTCGAGAAGAATAGAAATTCTACGAGCTATTGTCTTCTATTAACTTTACAGAGATGATAAAGTTAAATATTACTTCTCTGATCCACTCCCAGATATGATTGTTAATGACATAAAGCCTTCTCTTATTTACGACGAAAATTTTCATATCAACCTTCTACAAACTGGCTCAAAGTTACAAGCAAACATATCGTTCATTGTGAATAGTATAGTGAATTTACAAAGTTATTTTAAACTTAACATTCATAACATAATACGAATTAATAATTATACAAACTGTTCCTATTCTTCTTATTATCTTGCTGCCTTTAACCCACTCTATGTGGGGAGGGCACAACATGTCATCCTTTTCCATTTTCGTCTATGTCTACACACTTACACTCTTAACTTTTTTAACAGTCCCCCCATCTCTTTTTAGGTCTTCTTCTACTGTTATATTAATTCACAGTGGTTCTCATTATTCCCCTAGGAACATGACTTTCTTCCTTGTTAAAATATGTCTGTATTATGCCAATCTACCACTTTCAATTTTTCCATTTATACTTTCATGCTTTCTCTTACATATCATACTCTACTAGACCCGGTAAAGTAATTTTACAGGAATATACAATTAAAGCGCTAAATCTCTAAACATGACATTTTTTATTTAACACATTATACATGAATTATACATACAAACTCGATACCCTGCATCTATTAAAAAGTACCACATTAAAATCCGTTGCGTAGTTTCAAGGATCTAAGCAAATAAGGGGACAGACAGTGGAAAGCGACTTTGTTTTGTACTATGTAATGATTTACATTTATTTAAAACCTCTTTGCTTCTTTATTGTGAATATAATTTAATGTTATTTAAACATCTAATTCAAAATTCATTTGTGTTTAATTTGTCGAAATCGAAAAGTGTCTGTTACGGCGTTTTGGTTAGAGAGGTATCAGAAAGCGCGACTCCATCCCTATATGTTTTTAAAGGCCTGCTACGCAATTATTAGAGTATCTGTGTTGCAGGTGTCCACGGACAGCGTTAGTTGCTTACCATCAGGTGACACGCCTGCTCATTTGCCTCCCTATCCTATAAAACAAGAAGAAAAGAAATATTTCTTTCCTAGAACATACAACAAAACAGTAACTTTTACTGCTTACGTCAGTAAAATTAGTCTATTGCTTGATACAGAACCAATCAGACAGTAAAATCCACGTTTGAAAATTACTTTAGTTTGACAAATACTATAGTTCAAACATCTATTCAAAAATAACATAACTTCACGCCTTTTGTTACCCGAAGGTGTAGGCAGCGGCTGTTAAGCCTCGTCTCGCCGTTATGTTTACGTCCCAAATGGAATAGGTGGCGAACCTATTGCCATACCGGGCACAAAGTTTGTCACTCATCGATATTTATCACACATATCGACGAAAACAATTTCGAAAAGTCATTGGTGTGAGCCAGTATCTGGAATCGAACCCGGACCTCTGGATCAGAAGCCGTGTGCTCGACCACTGCGCCCCCGAGACTAAAATCTATTCAAGAACAACATATGTTTGCATATAATTAAATTCTCGCTTATAAACTGTATAACGGAGATACAACTATCTTAACAGCAATGTCATTTGTGTCCAAGAATTTCCAGACTGTTTGAGATATACCGAGATATTATGTTATTTCATTACTAAATTTATGGCAGACCTAAATCCAAGACTAAAATAACAATGATACAGGCGGTTTAAAAATATGTACCTATATTATGAAACGTAGTCACTGCTCCTCTTTTGATGTCGTTTAAATTTTCACCGGTGTGAATTCGTTATGTAAAGAAAACATATATAATCAGCAGAGCTTACAACTAAGTATAGTCTATCAGCGGTCCAGAAGTCAAGCGCCCGGTGTCTGAATCAAGAAGTCGTGGATTCGAATCCAGGCTCACTTTAATTACTTTTCGGAAGTTATATGTGATAAAAATCGATGTCTGAAAACTTTGTGCCCAGTATGGCATTTGGGACGTAAACATAGGCGAGTTGAGGCTTAAGAGCTGCTGCCTACAGTAGAAGAAGTAGAATTTTGTTTTTGAATAATGTGTGATAACGATGGATGATAGGTTATGCCCCTTATTTAATTTGGGATTTCTAAAAAAACTTATTAATATTTAATATATATCTTTAATATAATGTTGAATCGTTACAAAATGAGTTACAGATTGAAACGTTTTTACCGCAAATGCCTTTTAGCCTTTATTCAGCTGGCCGCGGCGAAGGATGACTAGTTGTGACGTATGCGGTTTTCAATCGAAGCGTGCCTATCTCAACCGGGTTAGTGGTTAAAACCACTAAACTTCAATTCAAACAATAAACTATAGATAGATTCACTAAGCAGATATACAGTGCAAAAGCGGAAGAATAAAGTCGAAGAAGCAAGTGAATTGTGTAAGAATCGTAGCTTATGGCGGTCTGTTCTCACTGCCTACCTCGCAAAAGACTTGACATGAATGTAAATATATGTGTATTGATATTATAAAAACTATTCTGCCTGAGAATAGTTTGGACCCTCCGACCGTGTGGACACGATTGGAAATTTATCATCACAAAAGTAGTGTGCTAGCCCTAATATATTTTCTATTAACATAAACATATTTTGAAAATAATTAATAATATATAATAATAATAATATCTTGGACACAATACACACAGCGCCCTCTAGTTCCAAGCTAAGCAACTAAATGCTTGTATTATGGATACTAGATAACGGATATTAATACATATATACTTTTCTTTTGTAAATACATACTTATAATACATAGAAAAACACCCAGACACCACACAAATATTCATGTTTGTCACAAATATTTGTGCTCGGGTGGGAATCGAACCCCCGACCTCATTGCTGCAACCGGTAGTTTTACCAATGCGCCACGAGGCCCGTCGTATATAAGAATACATAAATACATATTTGACGCTAACCCAAATATATATTGAAGTGAAAGAAATTTGACTTTTTGGGAATGGCTTAATATAACAATCATGTCCGTCAGGCAGGCGGCCGGCCGTAATTAATTATGGACGCTTTGACACCGAATCCACAGGAGGAGGCACCCTGGTGCATCCTCTCTGCGGATGAAATCATGCTCGTCGGGAAAGATGGACAGGATGTACTGAGAAGACTGGAGCAGTAGAGACAGAAGCTGGAGAGTTTTGGCCTACGAATCAGCAGATCCAAAACAGAATATATGTTTTGTGATTTTGGCAGTCTTTCTCATTCTGTTTCCATAACGCTGGACGGCGTGCTGCTGCCGGTCTGCTCTGACTTCAAATACCTGGGATCTAGAGTGCAAAGTGATGGCGAAATTGACCGCGACGTACTGCATCGAACTAGCGCTGGATAGATGAAATGGCGACAGGTAACGGGAATAATTTGCGATCCCTGAGTGCCTCTCAAATTGAAACAAGTTATACTATAAAAAGTTGTTACTTTTAATAGAACGAATTGTCTCGGTGGTCTAGTGGTCGAGCACACGGCTTCTGATCCAGAGGTCCGGGTGCGATTCCTGACATTTTGCTCACACCAATGACTTTTCAAAATTGTTTTCGGATGTGATGTGTGTGATAAATATCGATGACTGAAAAACTTTGAGCCCGGTATGGCAATAGGTTCGCCACCTATTCCATTTGGGACGTAATCATAACGGCGAGACGAGGCTTAACAGCCGCTGCCTACACCTTCGGGTAACAAAAGGCGTGAAGTTATGTTATGTAATAGAGCGAAGTACAGTATATACTACATTATATAGTTTTGTTGAGCAATAATACTGTTCTCAATGCTTGTACTGAATTCCCATTTGTATTATAACATTTGTTTCGATGTACAATACTCTCGAACACGTTGAAATTGAAAATCCAATGTTCTCCAACATATACATTTTATACATACAACATTCAATTTTCTCTTTGTTGTCTTAGCACTTGTATCTACCCGCGGCGTTCACCAGTTCAAAAAGTGTAAAACACCCATAGCTTCCGTAGTTGAAATACAAAAGTAAAAAATCGTCCAGATAGACACAGTTTTTTTTTATTCGTATTAGGGTCTTCCTAATCATTGAATAAAACAAATTCAGCCAATATTACTTTTGAATAAAATGCTTTTTTGCATTAAGAATGATTCATCCGTTTCAAAGTTTAGAGATAGCTTTTTATAATATAAGTGCACACACTTTTTAATGGAAGGTACTAAACCAGCTGACCCAGCAAACGTTGTTTTGCCTAAAAAAACACGCGCTGAACCACTTTTAACATTAAGGAGTATGAGAAATAGATGAGGACCTATTCGAAGACCTACCCGACATGCACAAAAAAATTCACCAAATGGGTCAAGCCATTTCAGAGTAGTTTGTTAGTGATTATTATCACACCAAAAATTACATAGTGTTTACCAAGTTTCATCCCTAAGGAAGTAATCCGTTCAATTAACGCCTCTGTGATCACCTTTGTTGTTGGAGTTTCAAGAAATCCGTTCTTAGATATCCGCTATACTGCGTAAGAAATAAGAAATTTCAGTCTTATATTTACTGGCATTGCCTAAGAGTGACTTCACAATAGAGGTGCGATAGTTGAAAGAGGCAAGCCTCGTACCGGCTAACAGTCAATTCTTTAATTTATGTTTTGACATAATGTAATTTCTGGTTGAACCGTGAGTAATGTAGTAAGCAAAATAAATTTACTGCTACTGTAGTAGTAGCAGTAAATTTATATTTTTTTTATGAAAAGAAAACAAAAAATTTATACAACCCTTAATTTCACCCCTCTACGATCAACCCCTATTTTTTATTGATATATAAAAAACTTTATTTTTTGGCAAGAAAACGTTTGCTGAGTCATCTTAGTCCATTGAAAAGTTACATTTGGGGTTGCGTTTTTTAGAGGTTCAGTGTAAAGCTAAAACCAAGTTTGTGGGGTCATCACCCTTGTCCCATGGCCGCCATCTTGAAAATAGGGGTTGAAATGGTTTTTACGGTATATTTTTTATATCAGATTTAATATTATTTTAAAAATCAATAATTTTTAAATTCTGTTATGGAGTGAAAAAGAGTCAATAATAAATTTTTAATAATATTGCAAAATGTATAATTAAAAGTTATAATAACAAAATAAAAAAAAATAACTGACTGTACATTAGTACACACGTTTTATAGGTATAGTTAAGAGTACTGAAAAATAGTACTCACTTCGGAGCGCTGTAAAACCTTAGCTATTGACTTAATGAAAAAATGATGCGAATAAAAGTTGTTCCTCAAAAAACGATCTACAAAAATGGTCAGATATTATTTTTTCGTAAAAATGATAAAAAGAAAGTTACATCGAAAAATATAATTTTTTTTTTCGAATTCCTGAAGAATTTCGCTTATAACTTTTTATTTATAGTTCTATGACAAAAAGTTACTGGACCAAAGTTGTAGAGAATTTAATTTGCAACAAAAAATGTTAACAAATTTTTTTTATCAAATAAATAGTTTAAGAGTTATACCGTAAAAACCATTTCACCCCCTATTTTCAAAATGGCGGCCGTGGGACAAAGGTTGCGACCCCACAAACTTGTTTTTAGCTTTACACTGACCCCTACACATCAAAAAAATAAAATTGCGTCCTCTAAAAAACGCAAGGTAAGGCCTAAAAAATGTAACATTTCAATGGACTATCTGGTCTAAATATAAATTAAATCCTGTCCACTCAGAACGATTTTCAAATTCAAACTAGGAGTACTACTCGTTATTATTTGTCAAATTCTCTGGATTTTTGTGAGCGGTAAAATTTTAATTACAACATGGAAACGAAAGTGATATGACATTTTAACTCATATGCGGGTATAAGATAATTTTTTTTTCATTCCTCTTTTTATCGGACTGAATGTTTCGCCTTTTTTAATGGACAGTGAAGCTATTTCTATATTTGTCGAAAACAGTTTGTTTCATGTTTATTATTGATTTATATGTTTTATGTACACATGTTTATAACAATTTTAGAAGTAATAGTTAATAGTTTATGACAAATTTAGCAGTAATTTTAGTAGTGTCTTAAGTCTCGGTGGTCCAGTGGTCGACACGGCTCACACCAATGACTTTTCGAAATTATTTTCGGACGTTAAGTGTGATAAATATCAATGACTGAAAACTTTGTGCCCGGTATGGCAATAGGTTTGCCACCTATTCTATTTGGGACATAAACATAACGGCGAGACGAGGTAAACGAGCAAGCGGGTAACCTGATGGCAAGCAACTAACGCTCCCCATGGACACCTGCAACACAGTAATACAGTAGCGTTATTGGCCTTTAAAGAAATGGAGAGTGGAATGGAGAGGTAAGGGGTAGGGGAATTGGCATCCGGATATCGAAGCGTGAGATCCTGGTAATTCACTGGTCGAGCCTGCTCCTTCATGTACCGAGCTTCGCGGCTGTACCACTTTTTGATGGTGACCCTGATGACTTACTCATTATGACCTTCCACCTACATTTGTGGTAAAACTTCATTTTCAATTAATAGTAATTCAATATAAATGCTCAAATTAGAAGAGCTATATAATTCAAATACATATGCATTTATCACAAGTAACTTCCGAAAAAAAATCCGAGAAATTATTGGTGTGAATCCGAAATCGATCCTACGAGTCAGAGTCAGAATCAGAGGCCGGTAGTTGGACCACTGAACCACCGAGACATTAAGAATAAATAAAAAATAAAACATTTTAAAATTATAAACTACACTAAATAAAAAGTATTTCATACTGTGATATTCACTATTTCAATAGAACTTTTGTTATTTTATGGCATACATTCAAACATATTACATTCTTACTCGCAAACTGTCGCCTTTATAATATTAATAGGATTGAAACTACAATGTTTGATGGCTCTATTACATGAACAAATATAAATATTTTCATTCAGATTTAACAGTGGAAGATAATTCGAATTTGTACAAGAAATAATTGTTGCAAGATTGACTAAGCAGATATAAAATGCGATAGCGGAAAGATGTAGGTCATGTAATCAACGACGGCTACTATACACTCTCTATGACAGAACTGAATGTGTCCTTACGGAAGATAATTTTAGATGCCTTAAAAAACGACCAGCTCTGATAATCTATCACTCTGTGACAATCACCTCACTCGCTTCTTTATTTTGACAACTCTTTTTATACATAACAAGAGTTGTAAAAAAACAAAGAAGCTAGTGAGGTGATTATGAATTGTGATTTACGGCGCTCTATTATCTCTGCCTACCCCGCCAGGTAGAAGGCGTGAAGTTATGTATCATTCACAGATCTCTTGCTACAGTATGCTATAAAAACCGCCTTAAAAACCTTACTTCGTCACGTAGTACGTTATCCCCCTAACGTTGTCCTCATTTTAAAAAGATTCTTTTGCTCTTATTATAAGCTTTTATAAATTTGAATAGCGTTCAAAGTGAAAGTTCGCAACGAAGATCAAATCAGGGGGCGTGTTAGTGCCTCAGCCAAGTCACCTGCAGTTGTAGGTATTTTAATTTTATATGTCTTTATATTTTTATTTTCTTATCCACAAATGCTCGATCTTATCCCCGATTTATTGCAATGATGTTTTTTCATCTGACTTGGTGGTAGGGCAAAAATCAATAAAAGATATTGAAACAAGAGGTCAACAAGGCAAAAGAAGAAAATTATGTAGTGGCTATAGCCAAGAGCACAAAAACATATTTACTAATTTTAGTTTAAATAAATTAAATACGTTATTAATTACTTCAATACCAACAACATTAGCAGGCATTATTCTGATCATTGAAAATGATTTAATTCGTAATGACTAAGAGTTGCTTACGTCATCAATAAATTTCATTAGGACAAAATTGCACATTATAAATATCAATACATTTTGAGGAACTATTCAAAAGATGCCACCATGTTAAGATTGCAAACGTAATCTTTATTTAATAGAAAAAAGCTAACATAAATATTGATAGTTAACTGATTATTCATAACACCGTTATAACAAAGGTATAGATGGATGGAATGGTTAAAGGTAATTATGTTTATTTTATGTCACAAACTTGGCGTTTTTTTACAATTTGTGTTTAAGATGGATGAAGCTTTTTCTAATGTAACACTTAAACACGATCCAATATGCAGCAGAAATGAATAAAAATTGATTGGAATCAAGTACAGTTGTGTTAATAAAAAAAAACTAAATGGCTTGAGCAAAAAATCGAGAGCACATTAAAATTTTAAAAACAAATTTATATTCATCCATTATAGTTATTGAATTGGTATTATGTAAATACAATTTATTTAATAAATACGATTAGGGAAAATAAATCAAAATTTAAAACTCACGGGCCTATTATTGCCTAGGTTAAACTACGGTCGGCGAGTTCGATGCCCACCCGAGTACAAATATTTATGATGATCATGGATATTATTTTGTATAGCGACTGCATTTCTATGTATTTTAAGTATTTATTCACTAAAATTGAAGTCATGCCTTTAGTAGCTTAGCTACGAAAACTAGAAAACGCCCTCTAGTGTTCATAATATTAAATAAACATTTAATTACTCAAGTTTGATGGGTTGATTTCAGGTTAGGTTTATTAAATCCGACCGAAATTCGCTTTTCTTTTCTGTACACCAAAAGGGTTGGATTAGAGTAAGGACACACACATAACTCGTTAATTAATATGTATAATTATGGAGAAATAAAACACGTATTAACACTGAAATGTGTTCAGTGTTGTACGTAATTAAAATACAGCTTTATGAATTCACACGAAAAAGCAATTTTTTTGGTACGAGATATGCTTTTGTGAATAAAAACTTTTATTCAAATAATCATCAAAAGAAAATGTATACAAGTGTTCATAAGTCTTATAATCTCTATACGTTTATACGACAATACTGCAATTAAAGATATGAGTTTTTATATTTCTAGATAGGATTTGGAAATCTGGTGAACATTCATCAGTCAATTTGATCATATAATCATCCTTGGTGCTTAAGGTTACGTTTGATTTTTCATTAGATTTTTTTAAATTTTATTATTTGTAATTATTTGTCTGTTCTCTCTGCCTACCCCGCAAGGGATTTGGCGTGAAGTTATGTATGTATGTGTGTATTATTTGTAAGTATTTGCTACTTATGCTTGAGTTTATTATTAAATAATCTTAGTAATCGTTACGGCAAAGGAAGATACTTATATGATTGAAACAAAGGATTTTGTCTGATTGTATGTATGTTATTTCACACCTTTTTCTGTCCGACGATATAGGCAGCGGCTGTTGAACCTCGACTCAGCGAATTTTCACGTCTCAAATGAAATAAGTGCCAAACCTTAATGCAATACACCGGGCACGAATATCAGTCAGTCGTCAAAATTGATCACACATAAATTCCGAAAAGAATTACAAGAAGTCATCGATTTCACGACTTTTAGATTCTGAAACGGGAGTTCGACTGAACCACCGAGACAACGGTTTTGGGTATATTTCGATGTACCTATAATAGATAGCCGATGTACTCCGTCGGTAATCTTATATATAAGAACAACGCAACATATTAATAAATATAAAATTGGGTTTTAGGTTAACACTTTGACGTGAAGTACACAGCCTTACAAAATGAAAGCCCAATTTCAATGGTTCACTCGTAAATCAGCACAATCTTAACTGAGAGCCTTCTGTCATGAGTCTGTCGCAACAACAATAGCTAAGTGGTCCAACAAAAGCTATTGTATGCGGCCACCAGGCAAAACTCCGTGTTGTGTCAGGGTTGTCAAAAACGATATATATCGTAAAACTTATTGCATGTTACACACGTAAAACCAAGACGATCCATTTCTCGTAAAACTGTGATGGGAATCCAGGAGAGAATTTACTAAAATAGTCACAGGTCACAAACTTACAATCATGTATAAGACGACTTTTGTTAGTTAGTATTTAGATACAATTCACTGCAGGGATAGGCCGTATCGATCGATAAAATAACGCGACCTCTCAGAATATTCACGTTTTTTTTTTATGAGATAGGAGTGCGAAGGAACAAGCGTGTCACCTGATGGTAAGCAACCTGCGCCGCTCATGGACACCAGAAATACATATAGTGTTATTGTTGCATTGCCGACCTTTAAAGGAGTAGGATTGGAAAGGATGGGGAAGGAGAAGGGGGCCTCCGGGTACCTCTCTCACCAAACGAAACGCGGTATGAACCACTGTACGTCGATCTTCTGGGAGGGCGTGGTATTTCACCGGTAGAGCCAGCCCATTCACGCAGCAAACTGCTTTGCTCTACAACTGTTAAACTGCCATATTTTCTACGGTGAGAGAGGTATCTGGAGGGAGGCCCACACCATTTCCCCTCCTTTTTATAAGTCTCCCTATTACATCTTAAACGAATTCTAACCGTGAACCGCTCGGTGTTGCAAATGTCAAGAGTCAATCGCCTTCCACCAGGTAACCCGCTTGTGTCTTAAGCCTATATATTTCCTTAAAGGTGATTGAAACATGTAACACTAAAGGTGTCCTAAAGGTGACTAAATAATGTGACACTCCGAATTAAGTATTGGGTAAGTTGCGAATCCTATTGCCATTTACAAAGTTACAGAAAGTCATTGGTGTAAGAAATCATTATGTTTTATTTCAAAATAGCTGAAGTAGCATCCTAAAAACATCTCGTGTACTCATTAAAGCCGCAACCCTAAAACAATTCAAGTGCAGATTGTATCGTCCGGCTAATGAGGTCATTAAACTTAAATTTACATGGAAATGGTCCATAGCGTCGCCATGCGTATTTCGTGCGATGTATCTGCTTAGCCTCGGTGGTCCAATAGTCGAACACCCGCTTTTAAATCAAGAAGTCGAAGGTTCGAATCCTGACTGACCAATGACTTTTCGAAATTTTAATTTATTATTTATTTTCGGAAGTTATGTGTGATAAATATCGATGACCGAAAATTTTGTGCCCGGTATGGCAATAGGTTCGCCACCTATTCCATTTGGGA
The DNA here is from genome assembly GCA_905147225.2 of Euproctis similis. Lineage (NCBI taxonomy): Eukaryota > Metazoa > Arthropoda > Insecta > Lepidoptera > Erebidae > Euproctis > Euproctis similis. The sequence goes on along the minus strand of LR990108.1, from coordinate 13,306,067 downwards.
CGTTAATATAACGGCGAGACGAGGTTTAACAACCGCTGCCTACACCTACGGGTAGAAAAGTTATGTGGGCGTGAAGCTATGTTGTGTTATAAGTATCTGCTTAGCTATAGAAAACGTTTGTAACATTTTGTAAGCTTGAACAGAATCACACAAAAATTGATAACTAAATAAATAATTTCCTGAGTTGACATATAGATGTGTTCTATCGGTATTCTTCTTCAACTATAATGCTATATCAATGAAACTTTATCCTCAACTTTATTAAATGATCCATAAAACATACGACAATCTTGGCATTGCATACCTCTGGGATGATAGTTAAACTTTTATATTTCACTTTTATATTAATGAAATGATTGTGATTTAAGTAAACATACTCGAGAGAAATCGTGGGTTGAAACTTGTAGTTTTATGCGTTTGATAAGCAACAGCGCGAGTAAAATTAAATGTATCTCGGTATATGGATGTCTGACAGTCATTAACGGGTTCCTCCTACCTCATTTGTAGTATATATGTAGTAAGTTGTAATGCTTAGTTCATACTGCGCGGTGCTCAACATTGTCGCGATAAACAAGATTCATTGTGCCATTAGTTAGACTGATAAGTGTAAGTTTAGTGTAAGTGCTTTGTATAAATTTGTGATGTGTCTTACAATTGCTAAAATGCAGTTCATATATACGGTGTTCGTGAAATAAAATTAAGTTGTACCTACAATTTATGTTAATGTTTTTAAAATTTTATAATTACGATTTAATAAGTAGTTGTTTAGTCATTTTTGTACCTTCATATCCAAATTACCTGAATGTGTGAATAGTTTTAATTATGTGTAGACACGTTGAATCAGATGTTTGATGTTTGAAGTTTATTGGTGCGGTTTGTATCTTTACCTCTTCTTCTACCGAAGTTATAGGCAATGCATTAATTTATTAATCTCGATATTTGAAAATGTGAAAATTGAAGTCGAGATAATAATAATGAGTTAAATAAATGTAATCAAATTTATAAACGGTAGAGCCAAGCAGTTTGCTGCATGAATGGGCCGGCTCGACCGATGAAATACCACGACCTCTCAGAAAATCGACGTAAGGTGGCTCATGCCGCGTTTCGTTCGGTGAGAGAGGTACCCGGAGGCCCAACCCCCTTCCCCAGCCTTCCCTATCTGGTAACGCAATAGTAACACTATATGTGTTGCTGGTGTCCATGGGCGGCGTTAGTTGCTTACCTTCAGGTGACACACCTGCTCGTTTGCCCTCCTATCCCATAAAAAAAATATGTAATTGTTTTATTGTTTGCAAATGACTTAAGAAAGAAATATATGGCCTCATTTCTAGTGTAATACTTCATTAATATAAAACTCGTGGTCTTCCTGTACTGTAGTCTGTCTTTAAAGCCAACACATATAACACGTAGCTCGGGTTTCCTTCATTTTCTCTGAACATGATGGATGAGGTGTCTATCGCATCAAATTATTGGACCCTACCTAAACACCGTTACTTGAATCTTACTACGCTCCGGAATATCATTATGAGACCCCCAGATCGTGTCTTACTACGGCGTTAAGCGAAGATTTATCTGTATATTGTATATAAAGGTACATAAATATTTTATCTGCCTACATAATGTTATGTTTTTTCCACGTTTTTGTATAACTACTCTCCTATTCCATACTTACACTAATACTACCTGACCCGGCGAACTTTGTTCCGCATCAAATGTAATTTTTACAGCATTTACAATTAAAGTGCTAAATCTCGAAAATTATCACCTTCTCTTAACTAAATTATACATAAAAGCCACCCGGTTGACACCTCTATCTATTAAAAAAACCAGATTAAAATCTGTTGCGTAGTTTTAAAGATCTAAGCATACAAGGGGACAGACAACGGAAAGTGAGTTTGTTAAAAAGTATGTAATGATGATGTTATTTCGAGCAATACTAATATTTATCAGAGGGTCATTAATATGGGAACAAAGGACCAAATAATTGATTTTATAAATTTATTTGTTCATATTTTTACATTATTTACGCAAAGAATATGGCAATGAATTCTTTATAATGAACAGTAGTAGACCCACATAGCTGACTGCATGATTCCACTGGCTCGTCGGCTAAAATACCACGACCCTCTCTGAGTATCGACGTAAAGTGGCTTATGCCACGTTTCGTTCAGCGAAAGTGGTTTTCGGAGGCCCAACCTCTGTCCCCCAACTCCCCTTTCTATTTCCTATTCTCTTTCTATCCAATCTTAAAAGTCGGCACGAAAATTGACACCCAGGTGTTTGTTTATTGGTGGTGGTAGTCGCTTGTCAGCCCCCGTTTGCTTGTTCGCCCCCTTTATCCCATAAGAAAATCAGGGATTTCCTAGAGATAATAATTCAATGTTTGAAATTAATATTTGATGGATATTTAAAGTTATAGGTAGGTAGCGTTGTCGTGGATTATCAGGGTTTATCTTAAGACAGACAAACTCATAACGAGACGAGGATCAAAGGGCGGAGTCGCTCTCTGTTTTTACTGATATTTGTTCGAATCAACTGTTAGGACTCGTGGAAATTTCGGCGGATTTATAATGAAGATATATTTCAATAAAAATCTATCTAACGTTACGCGAGATAAAACGTCGAGATGAAAAGATTTCCTAATTAATTAACGCTAACAAATTAACATCTTAAACGTCGAATATTTATATTAATTTTACACGTCAACGGTAATAGAAGAGATATGAGAAATATAAATATATGTATATATTATATGTATGTATATATTATACTAAGTTGTGTATAAAGATCTCGCTAAGCGGCTGGTAGAGGTTACACGTGACTAGAAGGCTGGCTTGTTCTTTGTACAGAGAATAAGTATTGCCATTCAACGTGGCAATGCTGCCAGTCGTATAGGCACGTTACCCGTTGACAACGATGCAGATGAATTTTTCGATGCCTTTTAATAATTCTTTTGTTTTTATCATTTTTTTATAATCTATAACTCTGTAAATAAATTGTAAACAGTTGATTTAAAAAAAAAATGTCGTGTAATCTGTATTGTATATTCTCTCTATATACTTATAACAAAAACACACACAAAATATATCGACAAAATTAAAATGGCAGAACCAGAAAATACTTTCGACAAACAAAACGACTCGAACCACCGAGATGGTCATTATAAGTATCCACTATAAAAATGAACCCATATATTTATCTGAACGCCACTATTTCCATCTGGTCTCTGTTTTCCTTTTCGTAATAAATTGTGGAAATATTTTCACAGACCGGCTATTGACACTTAGCTATTTGATACAGTGTATTGAGTTTATTTTTTATTTCACAACGAATTGGAAAAGTGTGAAGAGGCATAGGCATCAATAATAATTGCCTTTTAGTGATTCCAGTTTTGGCATTGCGAAATAATTAAAAGGGTGCTGTTAATTTATTTGCTTGTCATTTAAGGAAAGGGAAGGGTTCGGAAGTGGAACCTCTCTCACCGAGGTAAACACAGAATTAGCACTTCACGTCGATATTCTGAGAGATCGTTATATTTCACGGGTTAAGCCGATTTGTTAATGAAGCGAACTGCATGGCTCTACCACTATTCAAAGTTCCAAAGAATTAATAATTTGTATATAATATTATTTTCTAATAATACATTATTTTCTACGCGCTGTTTATTTTTTTTTCATTTACAGAATGATGATGGTAGAGTTCGTAGTGTGTAAAATATATTACGCAGTTTAAGTAGAAATAAAGGTTTATCTCTCAAAAGAGAAACGAAGATTACTTTTATGCTTTTGAGTTGGAAATATTCTTATTTTACTTTGAGAACAATTATGGATAAGATTAAAAACTGCCTGGTTTCTATGACATAAAAAATGGTGCTCCATATTTGTGACTTTTGCTGCGGATATTTATGGCTTATTCACTGGAATATTGATCTGTAATGTTTTCAATTTACGTACAAAAAACAATGACAGAGATTTTGGATTTCCACAAGCTACGATCCAGACAAACCTCTTTTGCTGACTTTTGCATCATCCACAGTCATTCATCTCATCATGCATTCGCATCGGTTTCGGGAACTACGCATTTTGTCTTTTTCAAAAGGTAAAAACGAAACATAACATAACATAACTTCACGCATTTTTCTATCCGAAGGTGTAGGCAGCGGCTGTTAAGCCTCGACTCACCGTTATGTTTACATCTCAAATAGAATAGGTGGCGAACCTATTGGCATACATCAGATACGAAGTTTTCAGTCATCGATATATTCATACATAATTTCCTAAAAAAAATCTAAAAGTCATTGGTGTGAGCCTGGATCCGAACCCACGACTTCTTGATTCAGAAGCGAGGCACTATACTATTGGACCACCGAGACTTAATAATCTGAATCTTAATTCACTAACAAATCAGTTGTAAAATTTTCAAAATGTTCTCTACAAAACAAATAAAACATTCACCTTTTTTGTAACAGTTTCTCAATTCAAATATTTATTTTTTAAATATTCTGGATAAAAATAAAAAAATAACTTGAAATCTACAACAAAGAAAATCATTTAATATTATTTTATTACAATTACAGAAATGCTCCAAAATACAGATTAATCACACTGGCCCCTAAAAACCTTTTTTATTACAAATATGTTGTAGACGTTACGATGTTGTACATCGACCGCTGTCAATTGTATTTTACGAGCTATCGCTAAATTGAAAATCTAATATTTAAAATATTTATTTATAGAGAATGGTGAAATCTGAATTGTCAAACAAATAATCAAAAATAATAGTTTTTATACTGAAATACATATTATATAAATACATATTTTTGTAATAAAAACTACTGATTGGATTTTGATGAAATTTTACAAGAATATAGCTTATATATGAAAACTACGATCAGGCTGCAATTCATTAGGATCTTGTGTGATTTGTTTGAAATAAGACCATATAATTATATCGTCAAGTAAAGTACTATGAAAAGTATGAATTATAGAACAAACGAAATGTTCTACAATATTATAGAAAATAGACCAACTATTGTAGTTATTTTCCGTTAAGTACATTTTTACATTTGTTTTCATGATTTCTTCTTTAGTGGTATTAAGTTCTTTTTACTCCTCCCAAAATGGAATTGACGTAAAGTTTTCTAATTGTTCGTAACTTTGGATATTTTTTGTCCGATTGCGTAGTGCATTGATAAACTAACCAACGACTGAGTAGAGGCTGGTGGGTTCAATCCCAGTCTTGAGTACAAATATTTATGACATACAAATATTTTAACAGTGGTAGAGCCAAGCAGTTCGCTGCATGAATAGGCCGGCTCGACAGGAGAAATACCACGACCTCTCAGAAGATCGACGTAAAGTGGCTCATGCCGCGTTTCGTTCGGTGAGAGAGGTATCCGGAGGCCCACCCCCCTTCCCCATCCTTCCCTATCCCTTATCCCTTAAAGGTCGGCAACGCAACAGTAATACTATATGTGTTGTTGGTGTCCATGGGCGGCGTTGGTTGCTTACCATCAGGTGACACGCCTGCTCGTTTGCCCTCCTATGCCATACAAAAAAAAAAACAACGGATACTCCGTTATCTAGTTTAAATAACACAAGCATTTAAAAGCTTACCTTACAAGACTAGAGGCAGTGTGCATCGTGTAAAAAAATAATAATTTGTGAAACACGTTAAAAAATAACAAAATGTCGATATATAACTATGATACTTTGCTATTTACTCAACCAATTCGGATTCCGATTCGGATTCCATACGTAACTTTTATTGACTGTTGCAGTTCAAATAAACGACAATCCAATAACGCTATATAAAAGTTGCGTACATTTTCTACCTCACCGTTACAAATCGATAGTAGTTCAGTGTTGTGAACCGGCTTTACAATTTACCGTCTAGATCACGAAGCTTCGCGTGGAAACGCAATTTGTGCACCCTATCTGACAGCTATGGATTGATTCGTGGGCATATTTAAACTACTATCTATACTTATATTATAAATGCGAATGTAAGTTTGTTTGTTACGCTTTCACGCAAAAACTACTGAACCGATCATCATGAAACTTTGTACATATACTCTTGAAGGTATTAGAAGTAACATAGGGTACTTTATATTAAAAAAAAAAAAAAATTTTTTACGAAAGATAAAACAATTGTTTGTCAAAAAATCGTCAAATTTAGCTACTTCAGTAATGAAGTTTTACAGTATTCGTGAATTAGATAACATAACGTAACTTCACACCTTTTTCTATCCGAAGGTGTAGGCAGCGGCTGTTATGCCTCGCGAGGGACGGTATTACAGTATTCAGGGTTGATACTTATACTTATACTTAACTTATTAATATATATAAATATAAATTTGAATGTAAGTTTGTTTGTTACGCTTTCACGGGATAACTACTCAACAGATCATCATGAATCTTTGTACACATATTCTTGGGGGTATTAGAAGTAATATAGGATACTTTCTTTTTTCTTATTTCTCTCTTTAATTAGCATATATTTGCACCCTAAGGAGAAACTTATAATATAGTCTACAATAATATCCTACATTAATACTCTGCATTTATATCATATAAAATTGTTAAAGTCCAAAATTATTTATTTTTGTTACAGAGAAATATATTTTACCGTTGGTTGTTGCATTTTAATAAAGCATATTGTGAGATTTTTAAACGTCATACCTAATGTTGTAATTTTGAAAATTGATAATCCCAGCTAAGTAAGAAAATAGAGTTATTATATTGATTCAATTCTATGGTAATGATTTTGATACTTATTTATTGGCTTCAATGCGAGCGAAGCCGCGGGTAAAAGCTAGTAACTTATATAGTTTCTGTGCAGAAAATTGTTTCGATATTGTTTTTAACGGCAATGAGCTGTTATTATAACTATTAGAAGTTAAGCTGAATTCTACACGATTATTTTATATTTCCGTTAAGAGGATAAGAATAATTTTAAGGTTGTACTGTTTTGTGTGTACTTTTTTTCGGAAATTTCTTTACTAATGGTATTTTATAAATATCTTTCAGTTTGTTATTATATCTTGAGCAATTATTTTAGCAACCTTTTATGGAAGTTACCATACATATTACGCAAGGTTGTATAATTAATGTAAGGGATACTACACCTCGTGGCACGTACATGTACGTGCCATATAGTGTAACGGTAGATGTTACTTATGGATTCCTCTTATAGGTGATGCTGCGGTCCGGTAGTTCCTCGACGATGGTGAATGAGTGGTCGTTAATAAAAGACAACTATAGTCTTATTATATTTATTTGTGCCAATGACAAGTCTTTATCATTACACACCGACCACTACAGCATACTGTGCGTATCGTGGTTATATACTATTGATGGCACGTACATGTACGTGCCACGAGGTGTAGTATCCCTTACACCGTGTGCAGCGACAGGCAGTTGTCGCTGACACAAATAAATGACAAGATTCTAATTACGTCTTTCATTTACCGGCCGCTCAACCACCATCATAGAAGAAGCACCAATCATACAGTGGAATAATCACCAGTAACGTCTTCCGTTACACTGGTGACCCCGACGTGATCTGAACACGCAACCTTCTGATCACGAACACCATCACCGAAGAACATCCGCCTCACGATGACATCAACCATAAGAACAGTCATCAGTAACAACCTACCGTTACATTGGTGACCCCGACGAACACGCAATGAAGAAACTCCGTCGTCTGAATACCGACGTTTCAAAAAACTCCGACGTAAGAACCCCGACGTGTGAACCCCGACGTTTCAAGAAAATCCGACTTCCAAGAAATTGTTACACAAAAATTAATCCACAAACTCCATGCTCCAGCACAATGCCGTCGCCTACGCAAGGTCCATCGAAGAATGACTCGAAATCTGAAGCCTATAACGCGACAGCATTTCCTTCGATTCGCAATTTCCGAAACTTTTGGACGGACCAGCCTCGCGTATGGTTTACAAGGGCAGACGAAGTCAAAAGTACTCACTCCACAAAAGCACAGCGACGAGAGACCAAGTGCTAAGGAAAAGAACCGATACGATACAATAAGTAAGAAACTTTGAAGATGCGAGACGAGACGAGGAATCACAGAGGCGCCAAATACAGAAAAAATATTAAGGAAGCCGAGTTCCCGTAACGAAGACACGGAACGAGCGCAACGCGGCCGGTCGCAACAGAAGGTTTAGCCACCGCCGCTCACATTCCAACTCTCGCAGCCACACGCGTACACTCCAGAACTCCAAAAGCCAAGATTAGGTATGTCAGTGTCACGTAAGAAACATGCTTATAGATGTGTGCCACCCTGAGCCGGAAGAAGGCTGCAGGAAAACTAGGTGTGGCGGTATACATGTAGCAGAGCCGGATATCTCCGCGCGCCAAACGTTTACCGCCCGATCAATTTATTTGTGTTAAAACAGAATTCGCTGCTATGCAGGAATTAGGGATACGTAGGCCGTCAAGAAGTCTATGATAGATAGATCTACACGTTGTACCTAAAAATTGGGAAATACGTCATTGTAGAGAATATAGACAGTTAAACGCGGCTACAAAAACACGTAATCATAAGATATTGTGTATGTTATAGTGACTGTGACAATGTCACGCAATTTCCGCAAAGCATGTTGACGACTAATCGTTGTTAAATCACGTCGTCACTATTTTGCAATGTAGGCATCATATTAACATTGACATTGAGAACTAGTTTTTTCTAATTACCGATATATTGACGAATATTTATAGTAAAATCACGTTTTGTCAATTAAGCATTATATGTTATTATTGTATTAATCTTGTTTATTAACATGAACATGTAAAGATATTATGTACTGTACTGTGTAACTATAGGAATTTTTTTTTACTTTTGTGATCAATTTTAAGGATTTTTTTTTCAACTAAGGGGGGAATGGTGTAAGGGATACTACACCTCGTGGCACGTACATGTACATTTAATAAATATATAAGACATTATTTTGTAAATATTAAATAACCAATAATAAGTATTTAACATTAATAATTTAATAATATTTAGTGTTAATTATATTAAATAAAAGTATTTTAATTTATATCAATACATACGGATAGTTAACCTCAATTATATTGGAGCACTTTAAAAAGTATAGCACAATTTTTTTCACTAATATTCACAAATAGTAAGTAATATCAATCAAAATATTCAATTTAAATCACTACTGAATATAATTTATTAGCACATATATAATTCGCACTTGTATGAAACTAAAACTTCATACTGTTAATTGTGTGTCACAGATGCGCGCGCATCTTAAAATTTCACTCTCATCATTGTTTCATAACGCGCCTAAAGAAGTATAACTTCAAAAGTAAAAACATTTCTTTTTTAATATTATAGGAATAGGTTAGTAGTCAGTAGTTTACGTTTCCACTTTACTGTAAAGTAGTATCTGTAATTCTGAAATCGCGTTAACGGCTTCTGAATCAAGAAGTCGTGCGATCGATTACGCCCCATACGAATGACTTCTCGAAATTATTTTCGGTGGGTAAGTGTGATAATATGATTTTACGTGTCCCATTCGGACGTAAAAGTTCGGCGAGTAACAGTTTAAAGTTTAGGCTCAAGTTATAAAAAAATATAGTTGAAAGTACGAGTACGTGGATAATTTATTTAAAAGTGTTCGCAAAGAACATTAATAACAAAATCCCAGTCAGCGTGGTATGCACTCGCAAACACGAGAGGGCAATTTCATTATGTGAATGTGTATGGAATTTATGTGGAACATGTCCCGGTACATTTCCGTAGGTAACTTGTGGAAAAATAAATATTTTCTTTGGCTAACATGGTCTCTTTTATTAACCACAAAATTAACATATAACGCAGTGATCCTAAGATTGTTTGTGTGTTATAATTATACAAACGTTTAATTTGTAAATTATTTGCCGCCATAACTTGTATCAAATAATTCATATCAATCAAAAATTGCGATTGGTAACTTTGTATTTTCTTAACTTATATATAAGCTATTTATTCGTAGGTAGGCAGCTGCCGTTGCGTTTAGTCTTTCCGTATTCCTGGAAGTTAGGTCCTACATTACTATGGAGGTAGTGTAGGTATACTACGGGTACAATTTTGTCAGTCATCGAAATAAAACAATTCAAGTTAATATTCAAACTTTTATAATTCCCGAATGTGATCGGCGTGAACTCCGAATTAAACCAATTTAATGTAAAAATGGGTTGCTTGACATCCAGCCCACAAAGAACTAAAATTGAGCTCTACTTTCTAGAGCAATGTCAATTAAAATAAAATAGCAACACTAGTTTTTTTGTAATTTCATACTAAATAGCCATTCAAGTACTAAAATATTTCTAATATACTTAAATATTTCAATGTTTGTTTGACAATTATTTGGCAAAAAATAACACATCCATGATCGTAAATATCTTTTTATTTTCTTATGCATATTGTTTGCTATTTTGTTGGTCGTATGCTTTCAGACTACATTGTAACGTGTCTCAAAAGCATTGTGAGCGTCTATGCAATATTGTTTCGTTTCGTCTAGAATTTCCTCTTATCACTTTGCAAAGTGTCAAGTGGTATCCCTCGATACTTGCCTTTAGTGTTGGAAACTAGAGCAATGTATTTCGCTCCGATAACATGATATTTCACAGATAGTGACTATTATATTTCAGTTATTTTAATAATCATTTTGTTGGCAAATAGTAATTATGATATGCCTATGTGTTCAGTCATAATCCAAGTAGTTTAGACAGCCAATTTGGAAATGAAGAAGAGTTTTAATTGGAATAAAAGTATAGTAATACTATGTAGATACTGTAGATAAATAAACGTCAATGACTTTTCACAGGTTATGTGTGATGATTAAGCTATAAATATCGATGACTGATAAATCTTCTGATTAATGATTGAGTTGATTAATACACTTATAATAAATCATAATATTTTATATAGCGGCATCTAGTTTGAAAATGAATAATCAGCGGTTATATAGTAGATCTAGAAAAAAAAACAGATGTTAATAATATATGATTAGTAAAGACTCTTTTTTGAATATCTTAAGTCCACGTTTAGCAAACAAATGCACCAGAATGAGATGCAATTCAGCGACTTCTATTCAGCAGTCTATACTTTAAGATATATGTTATATGCACTTTATTTAATACGTTTTAACTGTTTGTTTCATTACAAGTGCTACTCACATAAATCACGATCTCATTGATATTCCAGAGGAACATTCAATGCACCTTGGGCATTTCGTGTAAGCTGGCAGCAGACCAAGTACCTAACACAAATCTAAATCTAATAGAAAATCATCTTACATCTCGAAGTAAGAAATATAAAATAAACGATTGTGCTCATAAATCGATTATTCGAACTTGGTAATATTTGAGGACAAACGAAGGGAAAAGCTGACTACCTGGTGGTAACGATGTACATCTGCAACACCGATACTGTCACAATTCTTTTGCGAGTCATTATTATTAATGTTAAATAAGGTATCATTTATATTACATTAACAGTCTTGCAGTAGTAGTCTTGCAATTCGCTGCATGAATGGGTTGGCTCAACCAGGGAAATACCACTAATTCTCTAAATATCAGCGTGAAGTGGCTCGTGCTGCATTTCTTGCGGTAAGAGAGGTATCCGGAGGTCCTAACCCTTTCCCTTTCCTTTCCCCTCCTCCCTTGAAGGACGGCAATGCACCATGGTGTTCATGGGTGTGAGAATCTACTTACCATCAGGTGACCCACCTGTTCGCTTGACCTCCTATCCCATAATAAAGGTGAGGAGGGAAAGGAAGAGGGTGTGATTTCGGATAGCTCTCTCATTGAACGAATTGCCGCATCAGCCACTTTGGGTCGCTTTTCTATGAGGAAGTAAAGCACTTTAGAATGATATGAATTGTTTCATAAAATTATTGTTGTGTAATTAAACTAATTGACTAATTGTATTATTTCCAACTAATATGAGATTTCAATCTATTTATAGCAAAGCCGATAACTATTTGATTTGACATAGTTACGTAACCGAGCGGACCAAATAACTTGTCGACAAGGTATTTTCATTGAAATTTACATGGAATAGTCGCTGGAATTGTTTCCGAGAATTTATTATTTTTCATGTACTCGAATACCTTTCGAATCCATGTCCCCATCAGTCGCCTAATAACCAACGAATCTGCATCGGGTTTTTCATTACGATATATTTTATTAATCGGTATTTTTTTTAAACACAAACGCATATCCCATGTATTTAATATTATAATCTTCAACCTTATTTGTTAGAGCCAAATTAATACTATTTTCGGCCCACAGATTTGCTCATGCAAAAAGAACAAAGAAGAAAAAGAACATCGCTCTTAGCTCCTCCTGTGAAATCACAAGGGTAAACAATTTCAGGGATATTATTTTATGTGCAACGAAAACAAACTTATTTTGTTTCTAATTGAAACTTTCTAATGTTGAAATTGTTGAAATTGATTAAATCATTGTTGTGCCTATAACGTAAAATAACTTCACGCCTTTTTCTACCTAAAGGTTTAGGCAGCCGCTGATAAGCCTCGAAAAATATAACGAAAAGAAAAATCATCTCCGCGTCGTAACAGTAACATAATGGTTCGCCGCGGGGCTCTGAGTAAATAGTCCCGGATTGCAATCCTAGCATACATTGATATCTTTTCTGATGTTTTTTTGAGGAAGTCAGTGTTGATGTCTAGAAAAGCGAAAGTTATTCCTTCCGACACTGTATTTACGTAACTAGTATACTGCCTATTTGCCCGGGTATTATCAATAGAAATGGAGGTAAAAACAGTCACATAACCTCTGCATTAAATAATTTATTAACCAAATTAAAAACTATATACATAGACAAACGTTACATTGTAGTACTGTTCCCAAATTAAATGAACGAAAATGGGGTTTGACCGCAGAAATGTGTTGGTACGATGTTAGTTAATTTGCAGCAAACACAGACAAGCATTATTGATCGAATCTCGACTGTTAATTACTTAGTTTTGGACTAGACATATGTTATTATGCGAATTGTGTTTATTGTTGTTCTACTACAAACATACTGTAGAATTTTACTACATATAGGGTATAATCTTTATCTCTCTATCTAGATCTATCTTACCACTAAAAACGTTTTCTCTCTTTTTTTTTAAGTTTACAAACTTATCTAAAGATGAGGAAAACTGATTTATTTCTGAATACAGTATATTTTGTAATTTTGAAAAAAAAAAGTGTAATCTTTGTGCAACAAAAAAAGAAAATCTTTTTCGACCTGGACTCGGCCCGGCACACGCTTGAGGTCTGCCCGGCATAGGCAGCCGATCGGGATCGAGAGCGAGCCAATCCCGCTCGAAGACAGCGGCGGCGAGCTCAGCGATCACAGCGTGCGTCCGGGTCGCGGCCCGCGAAGGATGACCCCCTGGTGCGGCCAGGGAGGGTCATCGGGGGCGCTGGCGGCCGCGCGCCTCTTTACAGCACGCGGTCGAAGCCGCCTCGCTCTGGGTTGAGAAGTAACATCTGCTCAAATTTAATAAAAACCTGGATGAATAAAAAAAAATCGTAAATGAAAACAATTCATCATGTTATGTTTTATTTAAGACCTATTTTGACGCTGAATTATTAAAAACATGTTAGCCGTTGATCTGTAATTAGAATTCTTTGTTGATATCATTTTCGGAAATCAAAATATTACACGAAACTTGTGAAATTATCCCTGTTATGACTAATAAGTATTTTTACATGTCTAAGTATTAACCCATTCATTTATATCATCATCATTATAATTTAGTCGTTTTCTGCTGTCTGTCCCCTTATATGATTTGATATTTGAAACTACGCAACGGATTGTAATGAGTTTTTAAATAGGCAGAGAGAGTGTATCAACGCGGTATTTTGCATCTATAAATTTATGTATATTGTTTATTGAGAGTGGTATCCAGAGGTCCACCCAGGGTTGACGCCAGGCAGGCAGCCGTTCATCAAACCACAGCCAAATCTTTTGACAACATGGATAGTCCGAAAGGATGACATGTTTTGTTAACTACACTTACAGTAGGATACGGACAGGTTCGGACGGTTCTTTCATAAATGAAATGTATAAAGGAAACTGGATATTAGGTAGAATAGAACCACCCTGGACCTGAAGCAGTGACGTTACTGAACTGTACAATGCGCAAGTTATTTATAACCTCTCTGGGCAACTGCACTAATAAAACTTTTACAATGTTTGTAATATATATGTAAGTAGATTCATGGTCCTTGTTATCTCGCTTACAAAAGTAACATCCTGCAAAAGTTGTCTAAATATTTATAATATCCCTCTTGAAAAGGCATCAGTACTCTGTCTGATTTTAACATTATTTTATTATTGATTTTCAGCTTTAAAGTGAAGCAGTACATTTGTCCTAATTGCACTGCTTCACTTTAAAGCTGAAAATCACACAACTTGTATCCTGAGTAGTTTGTCACAGATATATAATAGAATCATACATAACTTCACGTCACGGCCCTTGCGGGGTAGGCAAACGGAACAGAACACCATAAGGCACGATTCTTACACACCTCACTCGCTTCTTTGAATTATATAACTTTTAACGCTTTTCATAGGTACATGCACCTCAATTTTGAAGGCTCCGAACATCACCATCGTTCATAGCTCGTTCTATTTGGTCATAGAAGTTATGTCGTGGCCATCATAGTGGCGTCGATGCGTAAAATATGATAATCTCTAAATATACTTCAATGACTGACAAGATTGAGCCCAATATTTCGTAATTGTCGCGCCACTAATTATTATACAGGATTAAAGAATTTAACATGTTGGTGCGTAAATCCTGGGTTGTACATTTTTTGTTATTCATTAAAGGCGTAAAGTGAAAGACGAAGAAGAGATGAAAATAAAAACTATAGCAACATAAGTAATATTTAGTCTGTGATATCTTAATAATACAGCCCTGTGAAGAGACGTCTGTCTTTATCTGGAAACTGGACGAGAGAATGGACAAAACAGGAAAGTTCTGTGAACTGTGAAACCCTTTAGTGATCGCGTTGGCACCTTTTAAAAGGGACTGACTTATATTAAATGGCCATTCTTAGTCGGAAATTGACTTCCTTCATTTCAATCTAAGAACTCCAATGATGTTCCTTTTGTACAAAATGTAGCCTCTATCTTTCGACCTAAGAGTTTACCCTGCCTTAAAATCCTTCGTAAGGAGGTCATTCAATCTTTATTTCTTCAGAAAGGTTTCATTTTTTATTTTCAGGACAGAATAGCTTTCGCACGATCTACTATTCAACCACAATATTATGAAATTTCACTAGGCTTTGACTATTCGTTATTTTTAATAGGGAAAACGAGCAGGTGCGTCACCTGATGGTAAGTGACCAGCGCCGCCCATGGACACCTGCAACACATAAAGTGTTACAACTGTAACACTTTATGGTACACTTTATGGTAAATCACGGTAAATCTAGTAAGTCTCGGTGGCGCACTGGTCGAGCACACGGCTTCTGATCCAGAGGTCTGGGTTCGATTCCTGACACTGGCTCACACCAATGACTTTTTGAAATTGTTTTCGGAAGTTATGGGTGATAAATATCGATGACTGAAAACTTTGTGCCCGGTATGGCAATAGGTTCGCCACCTATTCCATTTGGGACGTAAACATAACGGCGAGACGAGGCTTAACAGCCGCCTACACCTTCGGGTAACAAAAGGCGTGAAGTTATGTTTATGTATGTGTTTATGTTTTATGGTAAATAGCAATGCAAATGCGTTGCTTACCTTAACGGAGTTGGCTAGGAAGGGATGGGGAATGGGGATGGGGAATGGGGGTGGGCCTCCGGGTACCTCTCTCACCGAACGAAACGCGGCATGATCCACTTTACGTCGATCTTCTGGGAGGTCGTGGTATTTCACCGGTCGAGCCGGCCATTTTATGCAGGGAACTGCTAGGCTCTACCACTGGGAATTATTTGTATTAGTAGAAATAATGATTTGTATTAGTAACTCAGTGTAGAGCAAAAAGTTAGATTGAGAGTTTTAAGGTCTGATGGTTAGGAGCAAAACTTTACAGAATAGAGTATTTCATTTGTCATTTTTCTTACAACATATCTATTGTCTCGGTGGCGCCATGAGCGAGCGCACGGCCTCTGATCCAGAGGTCCGGGGTTCGATTCCAGACACTGGCTCACACCAATGACTTTTCGAAATTGTTTTCGGAAGTTATGTGTGATAAATACCGATGACTGACAAACTTTGTGCCCGGTATGGCAATAGGTTCGCCACCTATTCCATTTGGGACGTAAACATAACGGCGAGACGAGGCTTAACAGCCGCTGCCTACACCTTCGGGTAACAAAAGGCGTGAAGTTATGTTATGTTATGTAATATTTAAGGTTAAGTGTATGTAGCATTTTTTATAGTTCCAGGGAAAATGTAGCCTTATGATATACAGAAGTTTCAAGATTTATCATGAATTAATATAAATACTTTAAAACTAAAAACTAATCATATGATGGCAAGATTTATATTTGATTTTAAAAATAATATCTAAGTATATTTGTTCCTTTTCAATGTGGCAAATGAAAATTAAAGCAGTTTTAAAGAAATACATTATCATAATATTTGTTTTTTTTTTAGTATGTCACTGTCTATCTATTGATTTTTTTAATAACGGGTGTATGATAGAGAAACACTGAAAGATATAAAATTAAAACAGTTCTGATGCGCAGTTTTAAAGAAATACTATATTTTGTCTGAAACAAACTTCACTGTTCGTGCCAATATAACAATATTGATAAACATCCCCGCACCACTCGACGAAGCTGTAAGACACCCGCCAACCACCCTTGCCGTGGCTGTAAATGGTAGCCACCTAATCTCTTTTAAAATAAGAATCTTGTGCTGATTTTTAAATAGGTTACTTTGTGAGAAATACTTCACGTGTCTGAAATATACTCGAACACAGTTCTTAAGTTATCAGAGCTTCCTCAGCAGTATACTTATAACTTGTCATTTCAAGAAACAATTTAATGCCTCGTGACGCATTGGTAAAAACTACCGGCTGCAGCAATGAGGTCTGGGGTTCGATTCCACCCGAGCACAAATATTTGTGACAAACGTGAATGTTTGTGTGGCGTCTGGGTGTTTCTCTATATATTATAAGTATGTATTTACAAAAAGAAAAGTATATATGTATTAGTATCCGTTATCTGGTATCCATAACACAAGCATTTGGTTGCTTAGCTTGGAACTAGAGGGCGCTGTGTGTATTGTGTCCAAGATATTATTATTATTATATTATTGTTTGCCATTTTTTTCTTTACAAAGATGGATTTGGAATATTTAGTATATATTTTTTATAGTGTACATTTTATCATCATTTTTGACACAATACACTTAAAACGTCACTTGATTTTTTTATATTGATCATAAATGGCAAGTTAAGTGTGGCTGTTGTATTGATATCGTAAATAAAATTGGCCGTACTAATTGCCAATTACGTTAATGAGGATAAAGGTACCAGTTGGCCCTCGATTGCGGTACAGCGGCTGCCAACAGAAATTGCTTGATGAAATGCTAGTAAAATTAACCGATATTATTTATTGCGATCATTGTTAAACAAATTTTAGTCGTTTTCTTTATTAAAGAAATAAGAGTCTAGTAAACTAGTCACCTGGTAGTAAGTAATTAGCGCCGCCCATGGACACCTGAATTACAGTTGCGATGTCAGCCTTTAAGATAGTATAGGGCGAGAGAACGGCCACTGGATATTTTACTTACCGAAACGTGGCATGAGCCACTTTACGTAAACCATAACTTTACGCTTATGATGACATAAGCGACATTAACAAGATCAGAAAAAACAATCAAAATGATGATTTAGATTGTTTTTTCTGATCTCGTTAACAATTATGTGTTCCATAATTGTGTTAGTTACACACAACATACGCACACAAATAATTATTATATTATATTTACAAATGAGAGCCAGTAAGATATTTTTTCCAGAATCAGCTTTGTTAGAAATATTTCAATCTAAACACAAAAATAGTAAAAGACTAAACGGTAGGCAGTATACGGCGTTGTTTTGGCGCTTGTTATGTAAAACACAATGGCTTATGTATGCAAATCTTAATGTTGGGGACGTGCCAATGAAGATCCCCATCATCCCTTTTTAACAAAATAGTTGAACGATGCAGCGCCAGAACACAACTATCGAGTGCAATTTACAGGGTTTAACGTAAAATAATGTAAGGATCTTGAAAATTGTACATTGTATTTAAGAAGCCACCCTCCCAAACGTAATGCTACCCAATCGTAGTCGTCGTTCGTTTGCGTAGTCGTTCCCGGGCGTCTGCCAATATAGCCGTTGAAAAAATTAACAATGTTTTTAATCCTCAGTATAACATAATTTTTACTAATACTAATTCAAAAGGTATAGAAATATATCTTACTATTTGATGAAATTTCTATACTAAGACATTTATTAATTACATACGTGAGGTATGAAAAGCTATAATAACATTTTTAAATTAAAGATTTTCTTTTTTATCCAAATACTGAAAAAAATAACCTAGGTGGTTAATATTATGTGGATATGAGATGATAGAAACGGTAGCTGCGCGCGTCTATAGGTACGTAGCTACAGCTTACCATCAGGTGGACAGTGTGTTGGTAAGCCAATGTAGAGTTAAGAAAAAAAATACTTTAAACTATTTATAAAAGTTAAACCGATTTCTAGACACGTAAACCACACAATCTTTAAGTAGATGAAAACAGTACCTCTATAAGCGATAAATAACGTTGTTGTCACTCGTTATTGAAGTCTGTGCAAAACAATAGAGTACGTTCCCTAGGCTGGCACCGACTCCAAAAATATGTGAGATTTGTAAATATATTAACAGTTAAAGATGACTTTACTAAAGTATTACGTTTTGTTGTATTAAGAATACAAATGAGTAAATTACGTTATTTATCGCTTTTCTATACTAATATTATAAAGAGGAAAGATTTGTTTGTTTGTTTGTTTGTAATGAATAGGCTCCGAAACTACTAGACCGATTTCAAAAATTCTTTCACCTTTGGAAAGCTACATTATTCCCGAGTAACATAGGCTATATTATATTTAAAAAAAAATTAGGGACCCTTACTAAAACTCCAATAATGTAACATAAGGTGTAAAAAAATGACCTGAAAAATTCCTTACGTCGCGTGCGCTGCGAAAACTATTGATGATAGAACAAAATCATTTACTACGACTTTGCAGAACACATCATTATCTACAAAAAGTGTCGCGACAGCATTTGTCTAAATATTATAGTTATGTCACAGTAAGCAGTTTTTTATTCTAAAATATTAATTTATATATGCCGCCTCTTGAAAAGGCTCTTCATTTGTACCTTGGTATTAATCCTCATCAAAATAAATTACTTTATATTCAAGACGGCCTTAATACCTTTTTATAACTTTTTGAATTATTCAATTCGGACATTTCATTCGGAAAAATATGCTTTTGACACTATAGTCGATAGCGTGAATAATAACAAAGGAAAAATATTTTTATTGCTGCATGAATGGGCCGGCTCGACCGGTGAAATACCACGACCTCTCAGAAGACCGACGTAAAGTGGCTCATGCCGCGTTTCGTTCGGTGAGAGAGGTACCCGGAGGCCCACCCCCCTTCCCCATCCTTTCTTATCCCCTATCCCTTAAAGGTCGGCAACGCAACAGTAACACTATATGTGTTGCTGGTGTCCATGGGCGGCTTTAGTTGCTTACCATCAGGTGACACGCCTGCCCGTTTGCCCTCCTATCCCATAAAAAAAAAAAATTCGCCAGGTGGCACTGGCAAGACTTTTCTTGCAAATTTGATACTAGCTAAGATAAGAGAATCAGGGAAGATAGCGATTGCAGTTGCTTCGTCAGGAATTGCCGCAACTCTCTTAAAGGATGGAAAAACGGCTCATTCTACTTTTATACTTCCACTATCCGTAAATCTTGAGCAACAATCGTTATGTTCAATCCGTAAAAACGGCCCTCTTGGTAAATTATTACAAGACGCCTCATTGATTATGTGGGATGAATGCCCTATGAGTCACAGAGCGCATATAGAGGCCGTGGACAGAACATTAAAAGACCTTAGAAACTCCTCTGCCCTCATGGGCGGGATTACTTTTGTATTTGCTGGAGATTTCCGACAGACTCTTCCTGTCATTAACAGAGGTACGCGAGCAGATATCATCAAATCATGCTTGATATCGTCTCCCTTATGGACTTCGATAGAAAATTTAAAATTACCGACGAATATGAGAGCTCATCTTCATGGAATCACAGATAGTAATTTCCCACAACAACTGCTAAAACTTGGAGAAGGAATTTTTCCCACTCCAAATTGAAGCAGTTGTGACATCCTGCTGGATGAGTCTGTAGGCTAAAATAGTCCATAATTTAGAAAATTTAATAGATGCTGTATACCCTGACATCGAGAATTTGCACGAAAAGGACTTTCATTGGTTGTATTCAAGGGCAATAGTGTCACCCAGGAATGATACTGTCAACGAAATAAACAATCTCATTATTCAAAAAGTCTCCGGCCAAATAAAAAATTACAAATCGATCGATACCGTGACTAATATTGAAGACGCAGTCCATTATCCACAGGAATTTTTAAATTCACTAAACCCTTCTGGACTGCCACCACATGAATTGACGTTAAAAATTGGAATTCCAATAATGCTTTTAAGAAATT
The DNA here is from genome assembly GCA_905147225.2 of Euproctis similis. Classification (NCBI taxonomy): domain Eukaryota; kingdom Metazoa; phylum Arthropoda; class Insecta; order Lepidoptera; family Erebidae; genus Euproctis; species Euproctis similis. The sequence goes on along the minus strand of LR990108.1, from coordinate 13,285,309 downwards.
TAAGCCCTCCGAGCATGTGTAATGGGACGAGACTGCTTATTAAGGAATTGAAGGACAATTTAATTGTAGCGACCATTATCACTGGCCCAGCAGCTGGTCAACTAGCTCATATACCGAGTCTACCGATGATCCCAACTGATCTGCCAATCCCTTTTAAACGACTTCAGTTTCCGGTGAAATCATCTTTCGCGTTAACTATTAACAAGTCCCAGGGCCAAACCTTCGAATTATTAGGGATCGACCTACGAAAAGAATGTTTCACTCATGGCCAACTGTATGTTGGCCTATCACGTGTCGGAGCTCCTGAAAATCAATTTATTTTGCTGCCACAAAATAAAACTACTTCAAATATCGTTTACAGGAAAGCTCTGACTCACTAAAACTAATGGCTTTTGTTTTGTAAATAATATGACATATGTATAAAATTTAAAAATAAAAAAATACAAAAAAAACATTAATAAAAAATATGAATAAAAAAATTCATTAAAAAAATTCAAACTTCCTTTATAATTTTACTTTTTTTTTGAAACCCGATGCAAAAAAAAGGGTGTATGTGTGTGTGTATGTACCCGTGCGAAGCCGGGGCGGGCCGCTAGTTAGTTATAAAGGTACTGATTTCATCTACTTAAAGATTTTGTGATCTACGTGTCTAGAAGTCGGTTTAACTTTTTTTTTTAAGTAATTTTTTTCACGAGTTTTAGTGAGTTGTGAAGTTCAATACAAGTTAGTTAATTTACATGGCTTTAAGTTTATTAAATATATTATCACTAATTACAAGTCCATTTGTTAAATAATTGATATTTTTAGGGAGCTATAATCGTCATAAATAGGTAGTTAGTTAAAAAAGTATGATAATACTTGCCAAGCATTTATATTTTTGTAATTATCATGGCCAATCGTAGCCAACAAAAATTAAATAAAATAAACCTCCGGGTACCTCTCTCACCGAAAGAAACGCGGCATGAGCCACTTTACGTCGATCTTCTGAGAGGTCGTGGTATTTCACCGGTCGAGCCGGCCCATTCATGCAGCGAACTGCTTGGCTCTGCCACTGAGAACTTCTATTCACTAAGTAATTTCACAAATTCACTAATTAGTTCACTAATTCTAAGTATAAAATTAAATACAACTTGTAATAGTAACTCTTCTTGAATGGAGACATTTACCGATTGTTGACTATTTTTAAGTGTCTGTGAAGACCTATGAAAACAAAGCTTCTTTTGACTGTAATCCCCATAAGTTCAATACATAGTTTGTATTAAATAGCTAGAAAAACCCTGTCACTATAAAAATTTAAAACTTATCATTATAAATCAGAAGGTCTGTGGAATTTATAGGCTTTACAAGTTCACACGCGCTCGTCGGAATCACAATCAATGTGCCATATCTATCAGCTTTAAATTTATTCCTGGAAATTATTTTCATATTTTAATAAACATAACATAACTTCACACCTTTTCTAACCTAAGGTGTACCCAGGGACTGTTAAACCTCATCTCGCCGTTAAGTTTACGTCCTAAATGGAATAGGTGGCGAACCTATTGTCATAACGGGCACGAGGTTTTCAGTCAATGGATATTTATCACACATAACTTCGCTCCGATGGTTCGGACATGTAGAAAGAATGGTTGATGCAAGACTGACTAAGCAGATATACAATGCAAAAGCGGATGGATGTAGGAGTCGAGGACGGCCAAGACACACATTCCATGACCAAATAGAACGTGTTCTGGAGGAAGGTGATGTTAGGAGCCTCAAAAACCGACGCGCGTGCATGAAAAGAGTTATGAAAGTCAACGAAGCGAGTGAGGCGTGTAAGATTCGTGCCTTATGGCGCTCTGTTATCTCTGCCTACCCCGCAAGGGATTTGGCGTGAAGTTATGTATATTTATGTATGTATAACTTCCAAAAACAATTTCGTAAAGACATTCGTGTGAGCCAGGATTCGAACCCGCGACATTTTGATATTAGTAAAAACGCTTTATTTTTGTTTAAATATAAATTATATTAGCTTGTGAGATTTATTCATTATATCCTTTGTGAAAGGTTTCCATTAAATGGTAAGTTACATAAAGGAAATTAAGGTTCTTCACGGATGGATTCAAAAGCAGTAAATCTAACTGAGCTTCGTTTTTTAGATACGCGGACAGAAGTAGATATTTCATTTCTGATAGACATTCTATAGACATTTTATATAGATATAGACGGAATTCTTTTCGGAAGTTATGTGTGAAAAATATCGATGACCGACAAACTATGTGCCTGGTGTAATGGCAATAGGTTCGCCACATATTCAACTTGAGACTTAACATATCGAGCCTTTAACAGCCCTCCTGTTCAAAAAAATAACAGTGGTGGAGACTTGCCGTCCGCTGCATCTACCTTCCTTCCCACTCTACTCTACTAAAGGTGGGGGAACGCGACTCGAACAACTATTTGTGTTGCAGGTAAAACTGTGTTTTCTGGAATATATTTCTGTATGTTTTTCAAATGTTCTGTATGATCATTATCATATTGCATACATATATATTGCATACATTTGCATATACAAATCACTTCGTAAATCCTGACGTAGTAATGTAGGAGTTACCCCCGTGATAAATGTAAAAAGCACCTTTGTTTACATACCTGGTACCGAACAAAGCTTTGCATACCTTTCAAACAAGACTAAACAATAAACTATCGACAAACAAGCACTCTCTCAACGCACTATCGTATACTTTCACACGTAGTTAGGTCCTACGCAAACAACACTTAAGCTTCATGTTACATTACTATGCGGAATAAAGTATTAAAAGTTCCATCTTTTGCAATAGCACGGTTCAGTAACTTGGTATAGTAAATAGTATAATTGAAATTGGTCAAACATAAATACAGTATATTATATCCATATAACCCAATTCTTGATGTGTACTACTGCCTACGAACAAGTTTTCAGGGCTTCTTAAGGATGTGTTACCTGTGCCCTTCGAACCGTCAACATTATTAATGCTTATTAAAACAGCTTGTACCTGTTTTTGGACACACCAAATTATTCTTTCATAACATAACATACTGCCACACATGTCTCAAAAACACTACCTTTTATAATAACAAATACTCTAAAGTATCAAAATTTTTAAGCCCGACTATATCAGCGGTATAACATACGAATAGTATTTTCATTATCACCTTCCGGGAAAACAAAACAACGGATGTTATATGTACATACAATACAGGACACAGGTTGTGTATAATGGATCTGTGTGGAGAATATTGATAGTACATAATACTAATAATACATAGCTTTACGCCAAGATCCTTGCCGCATAGGCAGAGTAAACAGAGCGCTATAAGGCGTCATGTCTTATAGTGCTCTGTTTTCTCTGCCTCATTCGCTTCTTTGACTTTCATAACGTTTGTCGGTGTTTAAGACACTATCAACTTGGTCACGTAAAGTGTGGCATTTTTACCTAGCATTGAAAGGCATAACGGGCAAGTGGTTCAACTGATGGTAAGTAACATCTCACCGGCCTTGAACATCGTAGTGCGTTGCCAACCTTTAAAAGAGTAGGAGGGGAAAAGAAAGGGGAAAGGGGATCGGGCCTCCAAATACCTGTCTCACCGAACCAAAAGCGGCACGAGCCACTTCACGCTATCATTCCGAGAGGTCGTGGTATTCGAGCAGCGAACTACAAGACTCTACCACTACAGTTGTGATGGTTGTCGTGGGTGTATTGGAAATAGTATTGGATTCTTATCCTCTTTTCATCATTGCGCTACCATTCCTGTCTGCTGGTTAGTCGAGATATAACATGTCACAATTTCATCAATTTGAAGTGTATACGATTAAATCAGTTCTGTGTTTTATATATACTTGCATAAAAAGCAGGGTGTTATGTGGTATGCTTTTATTGTGAAATTATAGCATATATTGCTTAGTGTCAGACAAATTACTATGATTAAATTTGTTTACATCTAAAGCAGTAAGTACGCGTGTACGTTTAAAATTTTGTGGATGAGATAAACTGAAGATAAAAGCGTGCTGTGGTGATACCGAAATAAAATCTACACTAATATTATAAAGAGGAAAGATTTGTATTTTTGTATGTAACGAATAAACTCAGTAATACTAAGTACTTGACCTATTTTAATAATTCATTTTTTTAGAAAGCTACATTATCCCTGAGTAACATAGGCTAGGTATAATCATCGTCGTCATCGACATTTTGTTTGTATGCGAGTAACAGCGTGAGGCGGGATGCTACATACAATATAGCGGTACGAAGTTCGCGCGGTCTGCTAGTTATTTATAACATTTAAGGTCTAAATAATATAGTTATATAAAAAGATATTCATTAATCACGTTCTCAAGTAAAACATACATTATGATTCATGTTAAATAATAAACATAGAAACATAAGTAGGTAATAAAATAATATAAAAATAATCCTCAAAATAAATAATACTCAAAATAATCAAATTTTCACTCTGTAGGGAAATGAACTTAAAAACACTATTAATTTCTATGATTTTCGCGAATCACATTCATAACATTGAAACAACTTTTTATGGATTATGTCCCGTTTGCGTTTTGTTCATTACTCATGAAAATGATCTCTGTAAAGAGTTCGAAACGTCGGGAAATAAATAAAAAATAAGTTCCAAATAAACGCGATGTAATCCATAAAAAGTTGTTTCAATGTTATCTAAAACACTAATTATAGGTACCATTTATACCATTCCCGATATTGATTGATAAAGTCACGCGAGTGATTTTTTTAGATCATAAGTGATCAATTTTAACAGTGGTAGAGTCTCACAGTTTGCTGCATGAATGCGACCTCTCGGAATGTTTATGTCAAGTGGCTTGTGTCGCGTTTCGTTCGGTGAGGAGGTCCCATCCCTTTTCTCTTCCTTATTTTTTTTATTTATTTACACTTCATTGTACACAGTTGCTACTTAAAACTATGCTTAAATACTATGCAGTTAAATAAAGTACAATGGGCGGCCGTATCACTGACAGCGGTCTCTTCCAGGCAACCACGGGATAGATATCTATCCCGTGGTTGCCTAGAAGAGACCGAATGAAGAGAGAAGTAGCTGTTAGTGCATTATAATAACAAAACTAGCATAAATAATAATGTAATACAAACACATACATACATATTTACAATAATATATACATAAATAAATACATAAAACTTAACATGACCAAATAAAATAAGCAAGGGAAATTCCGCGACTATTCTATACTGTCTAGGTAATAATCTTTACCAACCTTTTAAAAATTGACAGCGATTTAGCCTTTCTAATATAAACTGGAAAGTCATTCCACAGGTGACCTGCAGTTACAGTGAAGGACTTTCTACTCCCTTAAAGGACGGCAAGGCACCTCGGTGATCATGGGCGGTGAGAAGTAACTTACCATCAAGTGACCCACTTTCTCGTTTGCCGTCCTGTCCGATAGACAGAAAAAAATACACTTCTTTTATGAATTTAATTTTAGTTACTTGAATTCATCAATACTATATTAGTATATGATTTGTTACATAAAAATAACACAAAGTCACGCCTTTTTCTACCCAAAAGTGGCCGTTAAGACGCGACTCGCCGTTATGTTAACATCCCAAATGGAATAATAGGTGGAAGGTGGAATAATAGGCGCAACTATTGCCATGCCGGACACAAAAAAATCAGTCATCAATACTTACCACACATATCTTCCGAAACTAATTTCGAAAAGCTCGACCACTGGACCAATAATATAAAATAGAGTCTTTTCCACCAAGACTGAAAGTACATGTTTATCAATGTTTTTTTTATTTTATTTATAGATATACCATATATAATATAGAATTTATACTGTAAATATATAGATACTCAAACCAAAGCAAATTGTCTCTGTAATTTATGTACGCCACCTGCTTATTCCACAAGGCTCGAGGCAGCAATTTTGTCGTAAATAAAATAGGGTAAACAAAGTAAGATCAAACGACTTTGTGGGCATATTGAATATCCTGAATTATATTTTAATTTACTTTATATTAATTCCCCAACGCTAGTATAAGAAGCTCCTCGTATCTACAAAATAAATAGTAATTTGAAATAAGTTTTTATTTATTTAATTGCATAAAATTATTCTATATTGTAGTTTGAGATGAAGTAACATCACAAGATCACTTAGAGTAGAGCCAATTATGGAAACAACTCCAACTGACAGAATAAAGAAACCAGCTGTCTTTTTAAGGGTAAACAAGGTCCCTAAAGATAAAAAAAGTTTTATTACCTATAGCTATTTAAATATGGTGATTTGTAAATATATTTAACACAAGCTGACCCGTCGAACTTTGTTCCGCATAAAAAGTAATTTTACATCGTCTACAATTAAAGTGATAAAATGTCTACAAATAAATCTTTAAAATTATTACTTTTTATTAGCTTTTTATTAGCTTCACCTGTATGTTTGTTTGTAGGTTTGTATGTTTGTATGTTTGTAGGTTTGTATGTTTGTATGTTTGTTTGTAACCGACTTCTTTTTTTGTTTCCGGTGATTGCCACTAGATGGTGCGATTTGTGAACTATGAAAGTTCTAGACTAGAAAACCGAACTAAAAAATAGAAAATAAATAATAGTTTAAAAAAACTAAAAAACACGCTTTTTATAGAAAACCGAACTAAAAAATAGAAAAATAAAAAAAAAAAATTATTTTAAAAAAAGCGTGGGGTGCATGGTGTCAATAGTTATAAATATTTTATTGACAGATATGAGTAGAGTGATTATCATTTCGTTAATATCTAAAAAGCACCCCACGCTTTTTTTTAAATAAAATATTTTTTTTTATTTTTCTATTTTTTAGTTCGGTTTTCTATAAAAAGCGTGTTTTTTAGTTTTTTTAAACTATTATTTATTCTTTACTACATTATACATAAATTATACACAGAAACTGCCTCGCTGACATCCTCTGTGTATTAAAAAAAAAGCATCAAAATTCGTTGCGTAGTTTCGCAGATCTAAGCATATAACGGGACAGGCAGCAGAAAGCGTTTTATATTATGTAGTGATTTACTATCTAAATAATATAATTAAATTTCGGGATAGAAGTTAAAATTATTTACTCATTATATAATCGGTGTATTTATATTAGAATTTCCATTTATGTTTATTATAAACTAGCAGACCGCGCGAACTCCGTACCGCTATATTGTATGTAGCTTCCCGCCTCACGGTGTTACTCGCGTACAAACAAAATGTCGACGCCGACGGTGATTACATATAGCCTATGTTACTTAGTGATAATGTAGCTTTCTAAAGAAAAAAGTATTATTAAAATCGGTCCAGTACTTTTTGAGTTTATTCGTTACATACAAAAATACAAATCTTTCCTCCTTATAATATTAGTAGAATAGATTAACACAACAAAACTCCAATGTTTCCTTACTCAAACGCAAACGCTGAATTTTCTTTGGATAGCAGACAGCTTGCGGTAAATATTATCCATTATGTAATAGATAAGGGCCGGAGTAGGTGTTACTTTATTCCAAGTGAAGTGCGAAATTATAAGCCTTCAGTCGTAACTCCTGCTTTAACTGCCTTACTATACAACTTAGCGGATTAAATAGGCAGCGTAACTTAACATCCGTACTTAATAATATTTCAAATTACCTACTTACTTACAATACAACAAATAAGCTTGTATTTAATTCTTAGTATTTTTTTAACTTAACGTAAACTTGTAACATTAGATTTATAATATTATGAGAGGCTATTTCATTTCTTTCCAACATTTGCATTGTCAAATATATTAAAATCACGCAATAAATGTTGAATTTTCCACATTTTGTTCAAGAATAACAATTACATTAATAGGTATACAAGAAAACTGTGTTTACAAAGGAAACTACGAATACGAATCCATTGTCAATATTTATACAATGTTACCTAGCGAAGTGGAACGCCTTGTAACTAACCTATTAGTGAAAGGTTATTATGATCATTCACTCATGCTCATGCTTCTCTGAGTATGATATGAGAAGCGTATACTAAATTACAATATCATTATCAGTGTAGACAAAGCTATAAATTACGTAGCAGATTAGGAATTAGTCTTCAATTGCAAATTAAGCATTTATTTTTTAACTGTTATCATAAGTCGTAAATAGAGAGCGGGAGAGTGTGTCAAAACTGGTCTGAGCGGTGAAACCAAAAGCAGTTAACGAATACTCTAAAGATTAGAAGTATACTCTATTAAACAGTGGTAGATCCATCGTGCTTCGCTCCATGAATGCGCTGACTCGATCGGTGAAACACCACGACCTCTCATAATATCGACGTAAATTGGTTCATGCCGCGATTCGTGTGCAGAGAGAGGTACCCGGAGGCCCATCCAACTTCCCCATCCCTTCCTACCCTACTCACTTAAATTCCCCGTTTGCCCTCTTATCCCATTAAAAATGCTCCCACTAATACTTAACCTGTGCTAAGTTTAGTTTTGAAGACTTTAAAATTTTAAGGAAGAATATTTTTTTGGTTAATTAAATAGATCGAATCAGTATTTTTATAGGAAACGGGATCATAAACGAGCAAGTACCTCCCGGGGACGCCTGCAACAGAGAAAATGGGTTACAATTGCGTTGCTGGCCTTTACGGAATCGGGATAGAAAGAGAGCACGGAAGGAAGGGAGAGTGAATAGGGGTGGGTCTACGGATACCATTCCCACGGGGGAGTGAAAAGTGACATATCCGTACTCTACGTCGATATTCTGAAAGAGATATAACCATATCTCCTCAGATAGTGACAGGAGTCTTTGAACTTATGAACATGCGTGCAAATAGATTTTCACTTAGCTTACATCAAATTATTCAGCTGCTACTTTTTTCTTACCCCGTAAAGTATAATTGTAAGTTGTATTATTTTGAACTCAAGCATTTGAGCAGTCAAAATTTTATTCACAAAAATATCAAAGAAAAACAATATGAATAAATAACTATATTTGAATACAATGAATGTGTACTACGTCTACATTTACTGGAAGTTTGTTTTATTCAGTTTTCAATAATATTAAAACAAAACAAGACAATTTAATATCACCATATCACTTACAAAGCGAGCGAGCTTGTTATATTTAATTCTGTTTTGAATCAAATTCAGCTGTCTTTTGAAAATATATTCTATTTGTTATAAAATATTATTATGTATATTCTGATGAAAGGTTTCAGTACACATTTAACAAAATACATAGAAATTTTAAACAATATAATTTAGGCATTAATATATGCTGTTTTTATTATATAATACGTTTTAATCTGAAGAGTTTTTAATATAATTTTTAAAGTGTTTTTAAAGTCACTGAAGATGAGTACACATAACCATACTTAATTGGTATTTAGGATAAGAAATGACGATAAAGATAATTAATTTTATTTATGCATGACATAAGTCCCATGCTGGATAAGCAAAAAGAACAGTGTAAAAATAGTGTAAACGTGTGCACGTATGAAACTTTTATCTTTCTGCTAACCCCGAAAAGGAGTTGGCGTAATTTTAAGTTAGTAAGATAATTATATGTGTGTGTGTGCTGTGTGGCGCCGGCTTAGAATACCGCCACCCCATCTCTTCCCGTGGGTGTCATAAAAAGCGACTAAGGGAAAAGCTAGAAGAATGGGCAGCCACATTCTCTCTCAAGACAATACAGCCTACTGCGATCGACAACCCGCCTGCCAAGCGTGGCGATTATGGCAAAAACCATGATTGCGCGGACCGGTAGTTGTGGCGCTCTATTGGGGAGGCCTATGTCCAGCAGTGGACCTCAAACGGGCTTATGATGATGATAATGAAGATAATTATATGCCATAGTTATATTATTGTCTTCTATTATTTATTTTTTTGTTTATTTGATTTATATAATCTACTGCGCACTAAGCCTCCTACGTTATTTTGTTAGTCAACAGAGTTAGCATTTATATCAGATTACAACAACACAATTCACGTTTCCAACATCAACCTGCAACATAGGCACCTATATTAAGTTTATAGTTATATCAAAATATGTGAAGCATGACGACGGAGCCCACAGGCATCTTTTAACAAGTTTCTATCATGTTAAACGAGCTACAGAACCAACTTGAAGTTTAATCGTACCTCAACTTTGTCTTACATTATTCCTGAATTACCAGCATTTATCTTGTAACTTTAGAATTTTCAACACATTTTCATTCTGTATTAAAATGTTTTAAACAAATAAATTTACATAATGACGTATTATCCATTAGACATTTGGACAAGTTAAACGATTTGCCCGAATGTCATGTATTGTTAATTTTCGACTCTAAAACCAGATAAAAAAGCTTGAATTGAAATGAAGTTAGAATGAGACAGGAAGTTATAAGCAACATCATTTTTATCGCTCGATACTTTATCAATTTATTTTTTAAGCGTGAAAGTATTTTATTTGCGTATATAAGTAACATCATGATACCGTCTAGAGCAAAGCGCTTCCCGAATTAATAAATTATGCAACATATTTACAAAAAATCGAAAAAAAACTTTACATTGCTATCTTACAATAAAGAAAAGAAAATGCGATTACGGGAAGATGGTAAAAATAATTATTATATAATGATAGCTTTTAAATAATTATAAGGATTATTTTCCAGTTAAGTAACTATTTTTAATATATAGAGCACATAATTAAAGTTGATTAAAAATTTATTCATTTTATTGTATAACAAAAATGGAATGATTAATGAACGAAAATGAACTGTCTAGAGAAGTAGGTACTATGACATTACAGGGATTCTTAAAAACATGATTTATTAGAACAAAATTACCTTGTAAGGAGAAAATGATTATCTTAACGAGCCCTCATTAGCAGTGGTTAGCTTTTGTTTAGACAAAACTACGTTCATTTTGGAATACCTACTTATGTATTTTTTTCTTTTCTCCTCTTAATTTTATGTAATAACATTATGCCAATCCGGGTCTTTTCCTTTCCTAATTAATTGTGCTTTATCTGATTTTAGCTCGTGGAATTCATACTTAGCACCCTATTCCGCTAATTAGTACGCTAAAAAAATGTCTAATAATAAGCTAATATGCTAAATAAATAGATAAATACTGATCGTGGCTAATTGAGTTTTGTAATATTATTTGAAGTATATGTCAGGTGCTTCGTAAACGTGGAGTTTCTGATTAATATAACTAGATTTTATAGAATCAACCATTATTCGTTGCTACTGGAATGTTTTAACTGAACTGTAAAAGTCCTATGACAAGAGACCGCCCGCCAACCGTCGCCTTGCTATTTAAAAAATATTTATCTTCATTCCATTGGTTGTTTTAGCTAATATACAAGGTCGCAATACTTTTAATTTACTAACAATTAATTGTTACTACCACAAAATATAATTAGTATGCAATTCATACTTTATTAAGGCTTTGACAAATCTGCTGAATGTGTCTATATGTGTGGCACTTAATATTAATCCGACTATAATTTTCTTCAAGCAGTAAAATAGACACGCGAAGAAACCCCTTTGAGTATTTAGGCTTTATATAACGAGCGTCGTATTATGATAGAGGCACGCCCATTCAATTTCACGAAGTGCTTACATAACCGTACGCACATCCAAATGTACACTTTCCCTAATCTTATCCATATTATAAAAGTGAGTAAAGGCTTTGCGCCATTATATACTTATTTATTATTTCCGAGTACTCCTTTTTGCCAATTCATCTTGACTTCTAAGTATATGCCGTTAATCTTTGGATATGTTTTTGAGAGATCCTAATATGGTTTAAGTAGAATATTATACCTTTACTAAGTGAAACTTAAGAAATAATGTATATTAAGAGTTTGATAAATATAGATTTTTAATTGTTTTGTGGTCTTTGTTTGGTGGTAGAGCAGTGACTCCTTTTGCGTTTCGTCTTTTGAAAAATTCCTTCTACTTTGGTCCATCCATTCTATTCTGCTCTTCGTTCCTTCACGTGTGAAAGGCCGACAACGCAACTGAGACTGTTTCCGAATTACAGGACGCGCAAGTAGCTTACCATCAAGTCATCCGTATGCTCCTTAGCGCGCATAGTATCTGATATCTATACATCATGACTGTATCAAAACAGTCGTGATGACAATCATAAATCAATCACTGAATCACGAAGGCGAAAAAGTAATTGAAAATTTAATGGTTATATAGGCAGTAAGTGACACATGTCCATGGACATTTGCTCCGATTCTTTTGAGCACAATTTACGGTCCACGGAGCTATCAATCATGTTAATAACTGAATCATGATACTTCTTTGGTCCTCGGATCTTTTTTTATCCTGTTTCCTTTTCATACACTTTACTTGTCTTTTTCGACAATCTTGTAGAGAGGTTTATAAGTTATAGTTTTTATATTGTTCATGCATGCATTTCTATGGTTAGAATGATTTTGAGTTTTGACTGATTAGACAAAGGTGGGACAAGATTACTGAATAAGCTAAATACGTATCATATTAAATTGTTCACGTTTATTAAGTTTTTATACAAAATACTTGACATGAATACAGATCCATGAGAAATGGTAAAGTGTAATCACAAAAAATATATAAAAAATATTTTATTTATTTATTCTAGTATATAGTTGTTGTAATCATATTATATTCTACATAAATATCATACAAACGCCATATTTTATTTATTATTATTGGCATAAGAAGATGGAAGTGTCTTTGCTTGTCTTTTGGCTAAATGTGTCTTTATTCAAAGTCAAAGTCAAAATAAGTTATATTTTTATAGGTCTTCACAGACACTTAAAAATAGTCAACAAGTACAATTTAACTTTATTATTTTAAATTAACTACTTGACACGAGCGCTTGAGGAAAGTGCGTCCGTGGAACAAGAAAACACGGACGCAATCGCCACGAGCGGCCCGATTCCGAGTTTAGGGGCTATCATAAGAAGAATCGGGCAAGAAACTCATGTGCCAAATACTCTTTTCAAACTATTAAACATAAATAACAATATTATTAATATCGCTACTGAAAACAAAGCAGTAGACTCGTGCATAAAAGGTGTAGCAGCCAGAATACTCAACCATCACAGCAAATTAATATCAACGTCCTAAAAAGAAAAACTATCCAAATATATTAGTCGAGCGCAACTAACGCGACATCTTTTATTTAAAGTGGTAACGTTGTGCAATGAATAAAACTTATATGTACATATATTATAAACAATATCAAGGCAAATTTTAAATTAGAAAGTGTATATACATAACTATCAGAAATTATTACGGAACGCCTCCACTCCAGAACATGTGAACAAATTTCAACACGCAAACTACAGAATACGCGTTGAGCAAGCAACTTGACGGTCCCAAGATGACTTGTCCGTCATGAAGTCATTGATGGTGTAATAAGCACCAGCAACGAGACGATCCTTCACCGCCCGACTAAACCGATCGAATGACAGAGCCAGGATATGCGCAGGGACTTTATTATAAAATTGTACACCCATTCCCAGAAAAGACTTATTACTTTGTGCAGGCGATGACACGGCAACACAAGCTTATGCTTGCCTCTGGTATTAAAATTATGAACATCACTATTTTAAAAGCTTTTATTTAGCTTGCACTGTATGTATGTATGTATGTAAGTATGTATGTTCGGTGGAATCTTGCAACTTAATTTTGAAGTAGATATCTTCAACCGATTGAGCTGAAATTTTGTATACACATTTACTTTGGATGACAATGCATGATATGATGTATGACATTATTCTATATCCAATATGGCGGACCACCCAGGATGGAGGAATGGATATTTTGAATGAATTTCTGCAATATGGGTATCAAATGAAAGGGCTTATTAAGTGTAACTCAAAAAATAATATGACGTCATTCTAAATCCAATATGGTGGAATATCCAAGATGGAGGAAAACATAGTTTAATCTTCTGTACAATATGGATATCAAATGAAAGGGCTCATTGAGAGTAACTGAAAAAATAATGTGACGTCATTCTAAATGCAATATGGCGGATCATCCAAGATAGAGGAACTGTTTTTTAAGGCATTTCTACAATATGGGTATCAAATGAAAGGGCTTGATAATAGTAACTTGAAAAAAAATATGACATCATTCCAAATCCAATAAGGCGGGAAAAATATTTGCGTTTCTACAATATGGGTATCAAATGAAAGGGCTTGATAATAGTAACTCAAAAAATAATATTACGTCATTATAAATCCAATATGGTGGAATATCCAAGATGGAGGAAAACATATTTTAAGCTTCTATACGATATGGGTGTCAAATGAAAGGGCTCATTGAGAGTAACTGAAAAAATAATGTGACGTCATTCTAAATCCAATATAACGGATAATCCAAGATAGAGGAACAGTTTTTTTAATGCATTTCTACAATATGGATATCAAATGAAAGGGCTTGTTGAGAATAACGCGAAAAATAATGTGACGTCATTCTAAATACAATACGGTGGACCATCCAAGATGACGGCATACATAGTCAAAGTCAAAGTCAAAGTCAAAGTCAAAATAAGCTTTATTTTCATAGGTCTTCACAGACACTTAAAAATAGTCAACAAGTACAATTTTACTTTATTATTTTAATTAAACTACTTAACACGAGCGCTTGAGGAAAGTGCGTCCGTGGAACAAGAAAACACGGACGCAATCGCCACGAGCGGCCCGATTCCGAGTGTAGGGGCTATCATGAGAAGAATCGGGCAAGAAACTCATGTGCCAAATACTCTTTTCAAACTATTAGACATAAATAACAATAATATTAATATCGCTACTGAAAACAAAGCAGTAGACTCGTGCATAAAAGGTGTAGCAGCCAGAATACTCGACCATCACAGCAAATTAACATTGATCAACGTCCTAAAAAGAATAACTAAGCAAATATATTAGTCGAGCGCAACTGACGCGACATCTTTTATTTAGAGTGGTAACGTTGTGCAATAAATGAAACTTATATGTACATATATTATAAACAATATCAAAGCAAATTATAAATTAAAAAGTGTATATACATAACTATCAGAAATTATTACGGAACGCCTCCACTCCAGAACATGTGAACAAATTTCAACACGCAAACTACAGAATCCGCGTTGAGCAAGCAACTTGACGGTCCCAAGATGACTTGTCCGTCATGAAGTCATTGATGGTGTAATAAGCACCAGCAATAAGACGATCCTTCACCGCCCGACTAAACCGATCGAATGACAGAGCCAGGATATGCGCAGGGACTCTATTATAAAATTGTACACCCATTCCCAGAAAAGACTTATGTACTTTGTGCAGGCGATGACACGGCAACACAAGTTTATGCTTGCCTCTGGTATTAAAATTATGAACATCACTATTTTTAGTATATTTATTCAAGTTTTTCCTAACAAACATTATATTGGCATATATAAATTGTGAAACAACTGTTAATATGCCAAATTCCTTAAAACGTTCTCTTAGAGAGACTTTGGCCCCCAAATTATAAATTGCCCGAATAGCTCGTTTCTGAATAACAAAAATCGACTGAATCTCAGCTGCTCTACCCCATAGCAAAATACCATAAGACATAACGCTATGAAAATAACTGAAGTAGACTAATCTGGCGGTTGCAACATCGGAAAGCTGTCGAACTTTTCGAACCGCGTAGGCAGCAGAGCTGAGTTTTCCCACTAAAGATTTTACTTGAGGACCCCATTGAAGCGTATTATCTAGAGTAATACCTAAGAATAAAGTTGACTTCACTGGGTCTAAAATTGTGTTATTCAGAGATATATTTATAGCCGGACCATTAACATTAGGCATAGTAAACCTTATTATTTTAGTTTTATTGGAATTCAGAACTAAATTGTTAGCCGTAAACCATTCATGGGCATGTATAAGGGAGCTATTCACATCATCAAAAATGCTTTTTTTACGGTCTACCTTGAAGAGGAGTGAAGTGTCATCAGCAAATAGTACAATGTTACAAAATTTCTGAACGCAAAAAGGCAAATCATTAATATGTATAATAAACAGCAACGGACCGAGAATGGAACCCTGGGGAACGCCCATAGACACAGATGATCCAGATGATCTCACTCCGTTTACATCAACAAACTGTAACCTGTTATTCAAGTATGATGCAACCAGCCTAAGTGCAGTGTTCTTAATACCATAGTGACTGAGCTTACGTAAAAGAGTGTGGTGATCCACGCAGTCAAAAGCTTTAGAGAGGTCACAGAATACGCCAATTACGTCCTGCGAGTTCTCCCAACCATCGAAAATATGTTTGATAAGAGCAGCCCCAGCATCGGTTGTAGAGCGACCTTTTGTAAAACCGTATTGTTCTTTGTGAAAAAGATTATTCAAATTAAAATGGCTTAGTATTTGTTGAGAGATAATTTTTTCAAAAATTTTGCTGAGTGCAGGCAAAATAGAAATAGGACGAAAGTTAGCTGGATCGTTCCTACTACCACTTTTAAACAAAGGTATCAATTTGCTGTGTTTCATTAAATTAGGAAACACACCTGCGTCTACACATTTATTGAAAAGCACAGCTAGGTTTGGAGCTATGAGGACAATAATAGAATCTATCAATTTCACGGAAATGCCCCATAAATCAGCCGTTTTTTTGGAATTTAATTGCTTAAACACTTTTATAATATCGTAAGGGTCGACATGTTCAAATTTAAAAGAAACATTGCACTCGGCCACACTTTCCTTAAGCAGAGTTTCAGCTTTGACGGGACACGAATTTAATGTATTAGTAGTAGTAATGGGAATTTTGGCAAAAAAGTCATTAAATGTTTCGACAATAGCATATTTATCTTGGATAATTTTATTATTAATTATAAGTTTAATATTATCATCACGGTCCCTTGTACGACCAGTCTCATTGTTGATAATATTCCAAGTAACTTTAATCTTGTTCTGTGATTCTTGTATCCGCTTACTTAAATATATTGATTTGGCAGATAAGCAGACTTTTTTAAATATTTTAGAGTAATTTCTAACATATCTAATAAATCATATTTTTGATGCATTTCTACAATATGGCTATAAATTAAAAATCATCATTGCGTTTAAATGGAAAAGAAAGTTCTAAGCTGAAATTGAATAAGATGATCGCCTCATTGAAGAGCTGGACTGTTTGAAATTAAGTGGTAAACTAACTTGCAATAATGATGCGTTGAATGAAATGACACCTAGCCAGTTATAACTAAAAATAAGAAAATAAATTAAAAGCAAAAATCCTTTTTAAAGAAGCTTTTATTTAAGCGCTCTAAAAATAAGAAAATAATATTTCCTTAAAAATTTCAAGTATCAACTTAGAGCCTCAGTATGTACAATTTATATAATAATAAAAGCTTGTCGCGAGGTTTGACTCACTATCAGTAGGTAATTAAATTGCAATAGATAATATAGTAAAGTTAGTAAATTAATTTACATGAGTGTTTTGCCCATTTCTTCTCATGACAACCCTACACTCAGAATCGTCCGTGCGTTTTTGTTCCAATGAGGCAATTTTCTCAAGCGCTCGTGTTTTAATATGTTATGCTTTAAATATAATAATAAGTTAAATATCTATATTTACGGACTATATTTAAATGTGTGTGAAGACCCAAGAAAATAAAGCTATTTTGATTTGATTTGACATTATAAAATTAGTACAGTTTATTTACAACTCGCGCGACAAGCTTTTATTATTATATAAATTGTACATACTGAGGCTCTAAGTTGATACTTGAAATTTTTAAGGAAATATTATTTTCTTATTTTTAGAGCGCTTAAATAAAAGCTTCTTTAAAAAGGATTTTTGCTTTTAATTTATTTAGTATTTATTCAAGTTTTTCCTAACAAACATTATATTGGCATATATAAATTGTGAAACAACTGTTAGTATGCCAACCTCCTTAAAACGTTATCTTAGAGAGACTTTGACCCCCAAATTATAAATTGCCCGAATAACTAGTTTCTGAATAACAAAAATCGACTTAATCTCAGCTGCTCTACCCCATAGCAAAATATCATAAGACATAACGCTATGAAAATAACTGAAGTAGACTAATCTGGCGGTTGCAACATCGGAAAGCTGTCGAACTTTTCGAACCGCGTAGGCAGCAGAGCTGAGTTTTCCCGCTAAAGATTTTACTTGAGGACCCCATTGGAGCGTATTATCTAGAGTAATACCTAAGAATAAAGTTGACTTCGCTGGGTCTAAAATTATGTTATTCAGAGATATATTTATAGCCGGACCATTGACATTAGGCATAGTAAACCTTATTATTTTAGTTTTATTGAAATTTAGAACTAAATTATTAGCCGTAAACCATTCATGGGCATGTGTAAGGGAGCTATTCACATCATCAAAAATGCTTTTTTTACGGTCTACCTTGAACATAATGTTTTTATAGTGTGATGTTATAATTTTTCTAACTGGATCTGTTTGAATACAGGCTGCGTAATCCGTTTATAGTTTTTTTTTAATTATAGTACCTTTTAATATTACCATAAATCGTTTTATATATTTACTTCAGAAAATCCCTCTAAGAAATGCAGTATTCGTTCCTAAAATTTAACATTTCAATGGACTAATATTAATTTAAACCGTTCTCTTATAATATGTTCTCTTTCAGATTAATTATTGTATAGCAATTAAAATAAACGCGTTTATTTAAACTATTTATTTACGTATTTACGAGAACTCTTATTTAAGGAGATTAAATATAATATCTATTGACAGAAAAAACTAACAGAAAAAGATAAATGTTTTCCGAACCGAACCTACGGCATGGTCGGAGTTTAATGAGAAAATTTAAACAAACTGCATTTAGTATATGTTCTAATTGTACAAAAAGACAGTCGTACATCAGACGAATTTGCATATAAATTTGTTCATCAATTCAGCCCTGGTATGCGTTTCATGTTCTCAGTAAATTTTATACTATATTTACATAATGGAATTGCCCTGATGTGCACCAACATAAGCCGCAATGTACAGAGTGTCTGAGTTTTTTTTTTGGATTTTTAGGAACATTACACCAATTCCATTTGAAATTCCATTTTTAAATATCTGGCTTTCAAGCATTATCTTTATCAGTCACTCGAGATTAAAATAAAGTCAAAAAATAAGTCTAGGCGTTCTACCTTATTTTCTCGTGAGTAATATTTGTTGTATGACAGGAAATGGTTTGACAATTTGTAAACATGACTGCCAAATTGAATCTTAAGATACAAGTCTAGGCTTAGTTTGGAAACAAACTGTGGACTTTATTGTATTACTGTTATTGTAGACAAATAAATGAAGAAATAACCTGTTAGCATGTGCTGATAACCAATTTTTGGGCTATAAAAACTCAACTTCTAGGATGAAGTTCTAATAATTGATACTTCAGGAACTATATCTGTTTTATTTTTGTTTATTTGGTTTATTTCTGTTTAAGGTCTCGGTGGTCCAGTGGTCAAGCACCCCGCTTCTGAATCAAGAAGTTGCGGGTTCGAATCCTGGCTAACACCAATGACTTTTCCAAATTTATTTCGAAAGTTATGTGTGATACATATCTATCACTGAAAACTTTGTGCCTGGTATGGCATTAGGTTCGCTACCTTTTCCATATGGGACGTAAACATAACGGTGAGTCGAGGCTTAACAGCTGCTCTCTACAACTTCGGGTAACAAAGGCATGAAGTTATGTTATCTGTTTTATTAATTTATTTTAACTATAAACATATATGGAAAGGAAGACTTACATCACCTAAGACATGAAATCACGCTTCAGTTATATGGAAAGAATGAACTGAGTAAGACTGACTAAGCAGTTATATTATGCAACAGAGGAAGAGACTAGGATTTGAAGAAGGTGACGATAGGAACCTTATAAATCTACAAATATTATGACAAGAGTTATAAATGTCGAAAAAAACGAATGAGATTCGTATAATCTGTGTCTTCTGTATGCTTTTGTCTTTCTACCAAAGACACAATGAACATGGCATGCAGTGATACACTTACAGTGTGGCTATTGAAATTCAATTCGTTTTGAAATATCCAATTCTAGTTCAAAAAGATTGATAAAAAAGTAGTTTTAAAATACTTAACAAATCATTATTATATAAAATACCTTTTGATTTAGTTTGTTTAACAGAGTATAAACAAATATTACCCTATTTATTACAGGTGATATTTTATCCTGCAGATATACATGTAGGTCTTAACTGACTAATTCAAATTGCATGAGTCTCAAAAAAGTACATTTAAAATAGCAATTCAATATATTTTTCAATTTAAACTAGTTCTGACATAAAACGGTTTGGTTAAAGGCTAACCAGTACGATTGCTTTTGGTGGTTAAGGTCCAATTTAAGTACTGAAAGCTGTAGTGGAACATATATTTATGTAACAGTTTGTGAATGAGGTTTCACGTAATGCTTAACTTCACGCTTTTCATATAGTGATTTCAAGGCAGCGGTTATCGCGACTTAACACGAAAGATCTATATTTATACACCTTAGCGAAATAGTAAACGAAATTTATTGTCAATTGACGCACAACTTTGCAAAGTAATTGATGTGAGCCAGCATTGGGACTTGGTGTCACAAACTATGTGAATAAGTTTTTGGTCTTTTTCATATTTTTTTGTATTTAATAACTAAATAAGACAGAACGTAAATAATTGTTGTTCCAAAAATACATACCTAAAGAGATTTATAACAAGAGTTTAAAGATTTAAATTTGCAAGAAACTCGAAGCACAATTAACCCAATCTAAGATTACTGTTATTATTTTCATTATTATCTTATGCGTGCTCTTTGTATTGGAATTTAAACAATGTTTTACATTTCGATGTTATTTTCAGCCTTTGGTATTATATTTAATAATACAGAGTCTGATTAAAATAATGTTCTTTTTGTCTCGACACTGTTCTTAAAATCCTTTGGGAAATGATAAAGTGCAAAACAAAATATATGACTTTAGTTGTCCATTCCAACAATAAAATTACCCTGTGGTATTAAATAAAATAAATGTTTGATTGACAAAAAAATTATTAAGCTATTAAAGAACTTCAATTTTTTCTCATAACCCTTTGCAAATTTTATGCGCCGCTGTTCTGGATAACTTTATCTGTAATAAATCACCACACTTTATATTTTCACAATGCATGCCATGCAGTTTGCTGTAAAAATTAGCTGGCTCAAACGGTTAAATGCACTACTTCTATGAAAACTAGCGGTAAGTTGCTCATGCAGCGTTTCATTTGCTAAAAGAGGTATTCGGAGGCCCATCATTTTCTCCTACCTCTCGATATCTACTCATCTCACTTCTTCTTCCTTCTTAAGCACAACTGTGACATTCTTGGTGTTGCAAGCTGCAAATGTCCATAGGCGGATAAAGATACTTACAATCACGAGACTTACTTATTCCTTAGTCGAATTTAACAAAAAAAACCTTCTGTTTCAGAAAGAATGTAAAATTGAAGCAATATTTTTCTATTGATCAAAACAACTTTCAGGATTATATCGCGTTTATTTATTATTTATTCATATTTATTTCCCGACGCGACGTTTCGAACTCTTTACAGAGATCATTTTCACGAGTGATGAACAAAAAGATGGTAGTTGTTCAAAAGCTATTTTCATTGATACAGAGAGCACCCACTACACCACAACCCAAAAAAAACAAAAAAACCCAGAAAAACCCGAAAATCTTAGAAATAAATAAATAAATATTTTTCTAATTAATATATTTTTATTACTCCCGTTTTTTTACGTCAAGGAAAATTTCCGCAATCAGTTTCCGGGACGAACACGCCCTTTCCATTATATTCCACCAGGACAACTAAGTAAGAGGATTATTAAATATAATGAGGACCACTCCGCTGTTTATGTATAATTAATAAGATGCTAATGGAAGAGAATGAAATAGAAAAAAATAATATAAAAATCAGTCTCGGCGGTCAGTGGTCGAGGACTCCGCTTCTAAATCAAGAGGTCGCGTGTTTGAATCCCGGCTCATACCAATGTCTTTTCCAAATTTATTTCGAATGTTAAGTGTAATACATATCGATGACTGAAAACTTTGTGCCCGGCATGGCAATAGGTCTCGCCACTTATTCCATTTGGTACGTAAATATAACGGCGAGTCGACTGCCTACGCCTTCGAGTAGAAAAAGACGTGAAGAAGTTATGTTTCATGTAAAAATCTAAACGATGAGAAGTAAAATAGATCGTTAGGAATTTTGGCCAATATGTATGTCTCATCTCTGTTCCATATTGTAATACGTCGTATTGTGATCTTTCACGGTATTACAATACGACATTCAATTAAGTAATTAATTAATTCTTTAATGAAATATATATTTATCTGATTAATAGATAAATGATTATAATATAACTTTACGCCTTTTGTTACCCGAAGGTGTAGGCAGCGACTGTTAAGCCTCGTTTCGCCTTTATGTTAACCTCCCAAATGGAATAGGTGGCGAACCTATTGCCATACCGGGCACAAAGTTTTCAGTCATCCATATTTATCACACATAACTTTCGAAAACAATTTAGAATAGTCATTGGTGTGAGCCCGATTCAGGAATCGAACCCGGACCTCATGTATATTGATTAATTATCTGTAATAGTAGTAAAAAATAAAGACAGGAAAATTAAGCCGATGTTTGCTAAAGTCTCCGTCATCTGTTCCATGGAATCAGATCATTAATTAATTGGCTAAACGAAGCCTTCCAGGTATTGAGGGTGTGACGGTATTTTTTTCTCCGGATACCTCTCTCACCAAACTAAAGGCGGCACCAGCCACTTGACTTCGATTTTCTGATTGGTCTATCACCGGTTTAGCCGGCCCCATTATACAGCGAACTGCGTAGCTCTATCACTCTTAATATGTGCACTTTAGTCTCCTGCACTTATGCAGTACAGTAGTAGAGCCAAGCAGTTTGCTGGATGAATGGGCCGGCTCGACCGGTGAATTACCACGACCGCTCAGAAGACCGACGTAAAGTGGCTCATGCCGCGTTTCGTTCGGTGAGAGAGGTAGCCGGATGCCCACCCCCTTCCCCATCCTTTCCTATCCCCTATCCCTTAAAGGTTGGCAGCGCAACAGTAACACTGTATGTGTTGCTGGTGTCCATGTGTGGCGTTGGTTGCTTACCATCAGGTGACACGCCTGCTCGTTTGCCCTCCTATTCATAAAAAAAATCTAAACTTAATTTATTCATTCTTATTCCTGTAATAAAATCATCTCAAATAAATTCTATTAAAGTAATTTCAATGAGATGTTTGATACATCGCTTTAATTTCTCTGTCGAAAGATTCTATAGAAAGTGTGTAATTAAAATCAGAGTTATGGCGCGGAAACCTCATTAAAACGGTTTCTAAAGGATTTAGAGTGGAATGTAAAATTGATCTCCAGGTATGAACGAGAGATATAGGTACTTAGCCAAATAATACTTCGTACACTATACCTCTCTATGTGGGGCTGTTTCAGTAATCAAACTTTTTGAGGCATAGCTATTAAGCTGTATTGATGAGTATAATTGAGAATTCAGTGCCTTTCTAGTTTATGTATATCAGATTTTAGATATTTTTAATTTTATTATTTTAGTTTTTATTCAAGACATTATTTTTATAGTTTGAGGCATCATAACTATGACTGTGGCCAGTCATAGTTATGTTTTATATAATACTAGCTGACCCGGCAAACTTTGTTCCGCAACAAAAATATTTTTACAGCGATTACAATTAATGTGCTAAATCTAGAAAATTATTACTTTTTCTTTTACTACATTATACATACAAATTCAATTCAATTCATTTATTTATCAGAAATAGGTATTACAAGTACAATTTAATATATAGTTGGATACATCAACAAAATCATTTTTCAAAGGTTGTAACATTTAGTAATAGTCAAGTATGAGAAACAACAATATATCAAATGCAGTAGAAATAATGCAAGTCAAATTTAGGTTTAGTACAAAATGTCAAAGAGAGGTGGTTTACAAATCTAGAGAATAACAAATAATTGCAAAAATGTGTATAATTTGAAGTTCCTCCAAATACTATTGCTGTCTATTTTACTTCGTGTAACATTATTATTTCCGTGGGCCCCAAACTAGGCAGAGCCTGTATCTTGGTGGCCCGTAGTCTAGGCACAGAGTTGTGATTGTTTGATTATGTGCACAGCTCACATTGTAGACATATTTTTCAGTTGCAATAAAAATATAAAATTACAAAGGAAAGTTAGATAGTACATGACATAAAGTTGTGTCCTATAAGTGTCGGATTTTAGTTATGGTTTACAATAACATAATATGTGTGTATAATTCAGATGTGTATAATTCAGTTCAGACTCTGTTGTTACTCTGTCAATTTATGTCATGCTACTAAGTAGGTATTCAGTTTCCTCGTATGTTTTGGTGAGCAGCCATTCCTTTAGGATAGTTTTGGCATCATGATATTCTCCAGGTAAGGATAGGGTTTTGCTAATCTTATTAAACATCACAATGGGCAGGAATAAGGACAACCGGGCAGCAAGGACAGTTCTGACTTTTGGAATTAAAATCCTATCAGCTGTTTTCCTGCCTCTGCTACTGAAACTGACGCGTTTAATATTGCTCTTGATTAAGTCAGTAACGGCCTTCCAGATATAGAGTTGACGTACGCGTAATACCTTTGTCTCCCTGTAGAGGCTGTCCGTGGTGTAGCGTCGGGGTTTGCTAAGTAGAACCTTAAGAACCGCCCGCTGAGCCCTCTCCAGCTCCAACATGGTGGTCCTTGCGGCACTGCCCCAGATAGCCACACAATGTTGTAAAACAGACTCGCAAAGAGAGACGTAGGCACGAATGCACAAGTTTCGCGGCGCACTTGCACGCAAAAGCTTTGCAATGTAAATAAATTTACGAGTCCTCTTTGCGAGATCGCTGATGTGGGATCTAAAAGAAAGATTTTGGTCTAACGTTACACCAAGGTACTTTACGGAATTCACTCTATTGATCACATCGCAACTATCAGCACCGATCCGTGAGTTATCTCTGTCGTCACAATTTGAAGAAGGTATTTTTAAAACGTCAAATGTTGATTGGTTAGACCGTCCTGCCTGAAAAGTAAGAAAGTGTGTTTTGGTAAAATTAATAGTCAGAAGGTTGCGTTCAAGCCAGTCCCTTACTACACGCATTCCCTTCTCTGCAATTATCCTTGCCTCCTGCCAAGTAGCCCCATGGAAAACTATAGCAGTATCGTCTGCGTAGCAAATGACGTCTGCGTTCGTTAGGTCAAGTTTAAGGATATCATTCATGTATACGGTAAAAAGCGTAGGACCCAATACACTTCCCTGGGGAACACCAAAGCTCACAGAATATCTTTCACTCACCAGATCTCCAATTCTGACAATCTGATTTCTGTCAGTCAGATAGCTGGTAAACCAGTCGAGAGCTAGTCCTCTGACTCCGACAGATTCCAGTTTTTTAAGTAAATGAGAGATCGAGATGGTGTCAAAAGCTTTGGCGAGGTCAAGAAATACGCCCACTGAGCGGCAACCTTTGTCAATGTTTGTTGAAATCGTGTTTACCAGTAAGCGTACCGCCTGCTCAGTAGATTTTCCCGTACGAAAGCCAAACTGTCTATCTGAAAGCAGATGATGCTTATCCAGAAAGTTAATGAGACGCTTGTTGATAACCTTCTCCAAAATCTTCGACAGCACGCAAAGCAGAGAAATTGGTCTGTAGTTTCCAGGGTCATTTTTGGGTCCACTTTTATAGATAGGCGTGACGACTGCAGTTTTCCAACATCGAGGAACAGCACCGGTTTGCATACTTAGGTTGCAGATGTACGTCAAGGGTTCCAGAATATGTATTTTGATACGCTTAAGGAGCAGAGGTTGTAAATTATCTAGTCCCGGAGAACTGTTTTCCTTGAGATCGTCTAATATGTTACCTATTTCCTGGCCATCGGTTGGACAAAGGAAAAGCGAAGTATTGGGTGCGCTACTATTACTAGCATTATAATCTTGTGAAATCCCATGTTTAGGTTGTTTATTTAGGATATTATTTACTAGGTTCTGTCCGACAGACACAAAATGCTCGTTGCACTTATTTATGGAGTCCTGCTTGTTAGTTTTATAGTTAATCACAAATCACCCTATTGAGACCCACTATCAATTAAAACAAACCGCATCAAAATCCGTTGCGTAGTTTGAAAGATCACGGCACGGCCACCAGGTTCCTCATTATATATAGGGATTTAAAAAAATAAAATCAATCATCTAATGTTTGTCACAACTATTACTAGTTAACAAACTTCAAAGATACCATACACAGTTATTTACTATTCAAAACAGTATAACTTTATAACTAGCTTATAGAATATTATAATACTGCTAAATAGCTGGCCTATGGATAAGCATAAATTGAATTTGGGCCCTCATCCACGGACAGATTGTGCTTACCAGCTTCATTAACCATCTGTAATATATACTATAACCATCATAACGATAAGGGGTAGGCGAATTGTGTTTGTTTTATATATGCTGCTTTACAAACTACTATATTTTTGTATGTAAATGTCTTTTATATCTAAAATGTAGCAGCAATTATGTCGGATTATCCATTTTTTTTTTGAACGTGTAAAATGTAATAGTTGGAGAAACTTATATACACACAGTGTATAGTTTCTGGGAAACATCGATATCTATAACATACAATGAATCAATATTTCGAATTGAATTAAAAATCAACGGTGTGCCGCTTGGATTCAAGTCCAAAATCAAACTAATATAAAATAACGAATTCATTTATTTTGGAGGTAGATAGTTCGAATGCATACATTTATTTTTATGAATGCTGGTGTAGGATGAAGATGCAGGGAAAAAACAGGATTAAAGGAAAAATATATTCATTATAATTAGTTATTCAAAAATACTAAAACATGGCATATTGACAAGTCTAAAGATTCAAGTTATAATGACAAATAAGATGTCATTAGATTATTTTCAATTATCTGAGAAATATAAATAATTATGTCATTTCTGAGAATGTTCATGAAAGCAGAAATTACTCACATTAATTATTATTAGATGCAACCTGAAGCCTTCCATACATTATTTCAACATATTATTCCGAGAAAACATTAAATTAGTCTCGGCTGAGGAATTCATATAGAGAGCAATGTTTAAAATATTTCCAGGGATATAACAATCCGGACAAAGTAAATTAACTATTTCAATACTATTACAATATATACTAAGAAAAATATAATGAGTTATTTTAAATGTAGTACATATAAAAGGCAAATAATATAGTCAAAATAAATTTGTCTTACTATAATAATACTAATTAATATTACCTACAGTCAATTTCTTTATTGGATAGGAGGGCAATTGTTTTTTAGTCTTTTAGTCCCATTTAACCACAAGTGAAATAAAAAAAAAACCTGTTATTGACATTTAGATCTATTTTAACAAAAGATTCTACAATTTTTTAATTGTGTATGAAAATGTACGTAGAAAACTTTGATTTTAATATAGTTTATCTACCTACTCCCTTATACTTGAATAGACATTTAACAATCTATCAGACACTACACGCCCAAAATTAGTCGGTGTATTATTTGTAAGAAATTGGATTGACATGATGAGCCTCCTCATTCGATAGGATAATCTTATATATTGAATTATAGGTGTTATTTCGTCCGTATAATGATCTACTTGTTATCTCTGTGTCTACTAATGATCTTTATAAAGCATCCTACATATAGTCCTACGTTTTTATATATCTTTCTGAAGGTGGAAAGATCTGGTTATATCATTTTGATATAAATATTTAATATAGGTACATCGAAAATAATTTCGAAAAGTTATTGGTGCAAGCCTAGATTCGAACCCACGGCTTATGATTCAATAGTGGTTGCTCGACCACCAAGACCAACGAAACAATTAAGCAAAAAGATATTTAAAATATACGATAATTGCTAAAATGAATAACAACACTTTGATTTAAGTACTTTAAATTGAGAGCGAAAACAACAATGAAAGTACATTCAGAAGAGCGATCAAGTCATAGTTTGTTGGCATCAGAAGATCCAATACATAAGCAATATCACTGTAAGAATTGAAATACGGATGACAATATAAAATGAGTTTTTTTGTGAAGAATTTATTTATGAAGTTTGTTCTTAGTGTCAATTAAACTTTGGAATAACAATAATGATTTTGAATGCAATGTATACAGCGCCATATATTTCGAAGCTAAGCAACATAAGCTTGCATATGCTTGTGTTATAAATTTTGACTGATCGCTGCACTAATCGGAAAATCCAAAAAAGGTGACTTTAAGCAGGTTTTTTAGGATTTCAAAGCTCATGAATAATTTAACAATCAAATTCCGTGAGTAACGGATTTAGATTTATTTAGATTAATGTTTATGAACAAACCAATAATATATTAACAGTCTCAATTACCATCATCATAATTTAATGAAGTTATAATAGTTTTAAATTAATTTATTATTTAATGATTTATGTTTTAATGTATCACTTCAGAAACTTTCATCACCTATTTTATAACCGACTAGCAGACCGCGCGAACTTCGTACCGCCATATTTTATACATTTTCCACTCAAAAGATTATTGCCGCAATCATATTAATACCCCAAAGCTTTCATCATAAATGGACTATCTAACACTAATATTTATTTCAATTCAAGTTCTTGATACATACATACATAACTTCAGGCCAGATCCCTTGCGGGGTAGGCAGAGAGAACAAAGTGCCATAAGGCACGATTATTACACGTGTCACTCGCTTAGCTAGTATGTATTAGCGTACTGACAACCAAGACATTGATATTATTTACAACTTCAAAGAAAGCTTTATTAGCAATGCCACTTATAAACAACTAGCAGACCGCGCGAACTTCGTACCGCCATATTTTATAAATTTTCCACTCAAAAGATTATTGCCGCAATCATATTAATACCCCAAAGCTTTCATCATAAATGGACTATCTAACACTAATATTTATTTCAATTCAAGTTCTTGATACATACATACATAACTTCAGGCCAGATCCCTTGCGGGGTAGGCAGAGAGAACAAAGTGCCATAAGGCACGATTATTACACGTGTCACTCGCTTAGCTAGTATGTATTAGCGTACTGACAACCAAGACATTGATATTATTTACAACTTCAAAGAAAGCTTTATTAGCAATGCCACTTATAAACAATGAATATAGCAATGAACTTGTCCCAAGTTTTTGCTCAACCTTTAGTTTTTTTAATACAACATAAACAACTTTTTTTATATGGTTACTATTGTTGACTTCAACGAAAAAAACGGGCCACCATATGTTCAAACCGGGGTAGCTAACTCACAGTGAGTGTTTTTTTTTATAAGTCAAATGATGTCGGTTTAGCGATTAAGCTTATCGATATAAATTTACTACATTTTAAAAGATATCACGATCTTAAAAATGTAAAGTTTATTACATATATCTAGAATGTATTATAAATGAGTCACATCAGTCACACCTTGTCAGTGGTAAAGTCACGCAGTGTTCGCTGCATGAATGGGCCGGCTCGACCCGTGGAATACCACGACCTCTCAGATTATCGCTGAAAAGTGGCCTTAGCCGCGTTTCACTCGCTGAGAGAGGTGTTCGGAGGCCCAATCCCTTTTCCCCTCCCCTACCGAAACCCACTCCCGACCCCACTCATATCCCATTGTAAGCGCCGGCAACGCAACTGTAACACTGCATGTGATGAGGTGGCCATGGGCGGCGTTTGTAACTATCATAAGCCTGCTCGTTTGCCCCTTATACAATAAAAATGTAACCTAATTCCTATCCTATCCTACTTCTAATATATAAAATTCTCGTGTCACAATTTTCCCATACTCCTTCGAAACGGCTTGACCGATTCTCATGAAATTTTGTATGCATATCGGGTAAGTCTGAGAATTTTCAACCCCCTACGATCAACCCCTATTTTTTAAATTTAATTTTTTGGTAAGACAACGTTTGCCGGGTCAGCTAGTAAAATATAAATGTGAATGTAAGTTTGTTTGCGTGCTTTCACGCGATAACTACTCAATCGATCACCATGAAACTTTGTACACATATTCTTTAAAGTAATTTACATATTTTTGAACCCGAAGGAAAAACTTATAAAATAGTCTACAACAATATCCTACATACTCTTATAAAATTGTTACAGTCCAAAATTATTTATTTTTGTATTACCATGTATTATATATTTTACCTTAAAAAAATGTTGTTAATTTTTTAAACGTCATTGTAAGTAGTAATTTTAAAACCTAATGATTCCAGCCAAGCAATAAAACAGAGTTATCATATTGGTTAACTTCTATAGTAATGATCTTTGATATCTATTTAATGGATTTAATGCGAGCGAAGCCGCGGGTAAAAGCTAGTAACTTTTATAAATAAAAATACCACAAAATACGATTAAATACTACAAATTTTAAACTAAACATAACTTCACGCCTTTTGTTACCCGAAGGTGTAGGCAGCGGCTGTTAAGACTCGTCTCGCCATTATGTTTACGTCCCAAATGGAATAGGTGGCGAACCTATTGCCATATCGGGCACAAAGTTTGTCAGTCATCGATATTTATCACACATAACTTCCGAAAACAATTTCGAAAAGTCATTGGTGTGAGCCAGTGTCTGGAATCGAACCCCGGACCTCTGGATCAGAGGCCGTGCGCTCGCCCACTGCGCCACCGAGACTTTTTTAAATTTTAAATTCTGATTAAAGTATTGAGCGATATGATGACAAAGAGAGAAACAACAACAAAACATAACTTCACGCCTTTTCTACTCGAAGGTGTAGGCAGCTGCTGTTAAACCTCGTTTCACCACTATGTTTTCATCCCAAATGGAATAGGTGGCAAACTTACTGCCATACCAGGCACAAAGTTTATAGTCATCGATATCTAAATACACATAACTTCAGAAAAAAATTTCAAAAAGTCATTGCTGTGAGCCAGAACTCGAACCCGCGACTACTTTATACAGAAGTGGGGTTCTCGACAACTGGACCACCGGTACCTTTTAGCAAGAAACAAACGTAAAAAAATCTACCTGCTAGCTGTCGCGGTCCGAGCTGTCCGAGTCGGATACATCATCAGTGTAACTAAATATTTCCCTATGAAATGAATACTTACATTTTGTATTTTGCGATATCTTTGGAATTAAATGTCCGAATTGAATTATTCAAACAGTTCTAGAAAGGTATTGAATCTGTATTTATATTGAAGTAATTTATTTTCAGGAAAGTTAAATTCAAGGTACAAAATAAAGCATTTTTATAACGACATCAATTTAATTATTTTAAAAAACTCAAAAAACACTTATTGTGAGATAACTACAATAGTTAGACATATGCCATCGCGGACTTTTTTATAGACAAATTTATGTTCTGTAAAAGTGTAGTACATTGTTTTATTCTAGAATCAATAGTTTTCGCAGCGTTCACGATGTAAGAATTATTTTCGAGTCATTTTCTTACACCTTGGGTTACATTATTGGACTTATAGTAAGGATCCCTAATTAATTTGAAAATATAATATAGCCTAAAGCCTTCCTCGATAAATGGACTATATACCACTGAAAGAATTTTTAAAATCGGACTGGTGGTTTCTGAGATTAGCGCGTTCAAACAAACAAACAAACAAACAAACAAACTCTTCCGCTTTATAATATAAGTATAGATGAATATAGCAATGAACTTGTCCCAAGTTTTTGCTCAACCTTTAGTTTTTTTTAATACAACATAAACAACTTTTTTTATATGGTCACTATTGTTGACTTCAACGAAAAAAACGGGCCACCATATGTTCAAACCGGGGTAGCTAACTCACAGTGAGTGTTTTTTTTATAAGTCAAATGATGTCGGTTTAGCGATTAAGCTTATCGATATAAATTTACTACATTTTAAAAGATATCACGATCTTAAAAATGTAAAGTTTATTACATATATCTAGAATGTATTATAAATCAGTCACATCAGTCACACCTTGTCAGTGGTAAAGTCACGCAGTGTTCGCTGCATGAATTGGCCGGCTCGACCCGTGGAATACCACGACCTCTCAGATTATCGCTGAAAAGTGGCCTTAGCCGCGTTTCACTCGCTGAGAGAGGTGTTCGGAGGCCCAATCCCTTTTCCCCTCCCCTACCGAAACCCACTCCCGACCCCACTCATATCCCATTGTAAGCGCCGGCAACGCAACTGTAACACTGCATGTGATGAGGTGGCCATGGGCGGCGTTTGTAACTATCATAAGCCTGCTCGTTTGCCCCTTATACAATAAAAATGTAACCTAATTCCTATCCTATCCTACTTTTAATAAATAAAATTCTCGTGTCACAATTTTCCCATACTCCTTCGAAACGGCTTGACCCGATTCTCATGAAATTTTGTATGCATATCGGGTAAGTCTGAGAATTTTCAACCCCCTACGATCAACCCCTATTTTTTAAATTTAATTTTTTGGTAAGACAACGTTTGCCGGGTCAGCTAGTAAAATATAAATGTGAATGTAAGTTTGTTTGCGTGCTTTCACGCGATAACTACTCAATCGATCACCATGAAACTTTGTACACATATTCTTTAAAGTAATTTACATATTTTTGAACCCGAAGGAAAAACTTATAAAATAGTCTACAACAATATCCTACATACTCTTATAAAATTGTTACAGTCCAAAATTATTTATTTTTGTATTACCGTGTATTATATATTTTACCTTAAAAAAATGTTGTTAGTTTTTTAAACGTCATTGTAAGTAGTAATTTTAAAACCTAATGATTCCAGCCAAGCAATAAAACAGAGTTATCATATTGGTTAACTTCTATAGTAATGATCTTTGATATCTATTTAATGGATTTAATGCGAGCGAAGCCGCGGGTAAAAGCTAGTAACTTTTATAAATAAAAATACCACAAAATACGATTAAATACTACAAATTTTAAACTAAACATAACTTCACGCCTTTTGTTACCCGAAGGTGTAGGCAGCGGCTGTTAAGACTCGTCTCGCCATTATGTTTACGTCCCAAATGGAATAGGTGGCGAACCTATTGCCATATCGGGCACAAAGTTTGTCAGTCATCGATATTTATCACACATAACTTCCGAAAACAATTTCGAAAAGTCATTGGTGTGAGCAGTGTCTGGAATCGAACCCCGGACCTCTGGATCAGAGGCCGTGCGCTCGCCCACTGCGCCACCGAGACTTTTTTAAATTTTAAATTCTGATTAAAGTATTGAGCGATATGATGACAAAGAGAGAAACAACAACAAAACATAACTTCACGCCTTTTCTACTCGAAGGTGTAGGCAGCGGCTGTTAAACCTCGTTTCACCACTATGTTTTCATCCCAAATGGAATAGGTGGCAAACTTACTGCCATACCAGGCACAAAGTTTATAGTCATCGATATCTAAATACACATAACTTCAGAAAACAATTTCAAAAAGTCATTGCTGTGAGCCAGAACTCGAACCCGCGACTACTTTATACAGAAGTGGGGTTCTCGACAACTGGACCACCGGTACCTTTTAGCAAGAAACAAACGTAAAAAAATCTACCTGCTAGCTGTCGCGGTCCGAGCTGTCCGAGTCGGATACATCATCAGTGTAACTAAATATTTCCCTATGAAATGAATACTTACATTTTGTATTTTGCGATATCTTTGGAATTAAATGTCCGAATTGAATTATTCAAACAGTTCTAGAAAGGTATTGAATCTGTCTTTATATTGAAGTAATTTATTTTCAGGAAAGTTAAATTCAAGGTACAAAATAAAGCATTTTTATAACGACATCAATTTAATTATTTTAAAAAACTCAAAAAACACTTATTGTGAGATAACTACAATAGTTAGACATATGCCATCGCGGACTTTTTTATAGACAAATTTATGTTCTGTAAAAGTGTAGTACATTGTTTTATTCTAGAATCAATAGTTTTCGCAGCGTTCACGATGTAAGAATTATTTTCGAGTCATTTTCTTACACCTTGGGTTACATTATTGGACTTATAGTAAGGATCCCTAATTAATTTGAAAATATAATATAGCCTAAAGCCTTCCTCGATAAATGGACTATATACCACTGAAAGAATTTTTAAAATCGGACTGGTGGTTTCTGATATTAGCGCGTTCAAACAAACAAACAAACAAACAAACAAACTCTTCCGCTTTATAATATAAGTATAGATGAAATATATATTTACGGAACCTAGTAAATTGTAATGCTTACCAAAAAAGAAAAAAAAAACACTTTTATTTAAATTTATACGTACATAGGGTCCAGTCACGTTCCTGAGTTGCGGGCCATGACAAAGATAGCGTTGGTAAAAAAAAGGTACTGACTTGTCGTATATTACTGACCATGCGTGATCTAAATTTCGTCCTAAGCCTCCTAAGTTGTTTCCTTATGTTACAAATTTTGGTTGACAGGAATTTGTTTTTTGGAACAATATGAGCGGCTATATATGTTTACTATTGGTAACTGCGTACAGAATTTAAGGATTTTTAATCGTGAAACAAACGTTATTTACCAACTCATATCACAAAATATAAGAAAATATTACAGTATTTGATGTCACAACAACCATTTTTTATTTTTCAGTCTATAACTTCGGACGCACGTTAACCAGAAAACTATTGTATCATCTCGAATAGGTTTTCACTGAACTGAAATTTAGTTTATTATAATTACCATGCTTTTCCTTTTTGTTTGTACTTATATGCCAGCGAATTGGCATCAGAAACTTCTTAATATTTTCCTCATATATACCAAGTAATAAATAAACATTTCCGCGCTCGGAAACATCGAGAACGAGGAAGTTACTGTTAGCCAGAATGGTTTTTGTGGTCTTGTTGATCTAGATAAAATGTTTAATGCCGCGGAGTAAGCATGTGCTTACTGTATTTCTTGGATCGACATCTGGTAGTCACACCGCAGATGTAGAAAGAAAAATGTCTTTAGGTAACATCGTAAATGAAGCGTTACTAAATTTTATGGGTGCATAGAATATTATCATTTATCAATATCTTTAATCTTTAGCTTTAGCTTATCATTTATCTTTAATAACAGTGGCCACTCGTAATATTTGTTTTATGAACGGTTTATAAAGGAAAATTGAGTAATAATATAGATTCTTGAATCGTTACGTGTGAATAGTAATTTATGAGTAAAGGTATATTTTTCTTATAACAAAATCAATTTATGCAAGTATTACGCTTTTTAAAAACAAAAGTGATAGATTGTCGAGGTATTAACACGTGATGGAAAGCGAAGAAAGTCGTGTTACCAGGAGGATGGAGATATTAGTAGAATTTTATATAAGTTGATATGAGCTTATGGCGTATGAGAGACGACGAGTGATAGCGGAGAAAGAAAAAAAATGAATTGTTGTGCCGACCTCAGTAAGTGTTTAGTGGGGTAAGAGATAGTAAGTAAGGTTTTTTAACATAATTTAAAAATTACAAGAACCAATAATCCTAATTTAGTTCATTTTGTTACCTTGCCCTTGATCTTCAATTTATTTTTAAGTAATTTATTTATTTATTTTTTTATACTTCGTTCCACGCAACAATCAACACCTAAATAAGCAAAATACGTTTTGTTATTCCACAGTTAAAGTAAATATTGATAAATAACTTACTATCTAATGCAAGTATATTTCAGTACCTATTAAAGGCGCCAAGGAATGCTTCCTGCGTAAAACAGTAATCTTATTCCCGACACAAAGAGATAAGGGCGAGTCAATGAACAAAGTTGTCAAAGTGCTACCTTTGGCAGCATCTTGCTAACTACTTGAATCTTTCCTTAGCATTAAAATAATGTTAGCAAAAAGAAAACAACACCTTCACTGTTGACGTCATAATTATGAAGACTACGCAGCCTCTTGTTTTTCATTGCGACACCATGGAAATAATCTCGAGATTATTTATGTAAAACATGAACAGATATTTCAAGCGGCATTCTTTTGGCGAATTCGTGTAAATAGATGAATAAATAATATTTGCTACAGAATAAACTTCCTCATGAACGTCGCTCGTAGACGCTCAAACTGGAATCAAATTAACAAGCTGTTGGGTACTACCTGAAAATTGTTCTTAAATAAACATTCCGTTTTCTGTTCTGTTCGAACTTAATGAGAACTAACTTCCATCGAATTGATCAAGAAATGTTTTACTTCAATTTCTTATTAGAATACTAATATTAATAGCATTTAAAATGAGATCATGATAATCGGGGCTCATAATTTGTACCTCTCTATTGTATATTTTAACCTTGGAAAGAGCAATATTCCAACTAAATAAGACAACTTTTTACGGAAAAGAGGGCAAACCAGCAAGCGAGTCACCTGATGGTAAATAACTGACGCTGCCCATGAGCACACGCAACACAGATTAGTGTTATAATGCGTTTCTCGCCTTTAAGTAGGTAGGTAGTGGGATGGGAATGCTGGAAAAAGGAATGATGGAAAAAGTCGCAGTACTTAGGATGAACGCGACTTTGTGGTATTTCGCCGCCCGTGCTCGAGTCGCTGTTAAAACACTCATCAATTCAAGTAAATGAAAAATATTAATATATTTGTCCCCATTTGGTGATCAGTGATAAGCGCCGGTCATAAAGACATGCAATTCCGAGCTGCTGGTCCCTTCAAATAATTATTAGTTGCATTAAGTATTTAATAGTAAATTGTTCAATTTGATACTATACATTCAGTGTTTTCATTTTAAATATAACTTATACACTTATTTTTATACATTATTTTAATAAACAATTACACAATTATGTCAACTTCAGTGTTTGACAAAAATAAATCATATAAACACAGAATATTTTACCGTCTACAAAGAGTTGACAAACTTTTTGGTATTCCTCAACCTTTACCCCGTGAATAGCTCAGATCAGACACTCAGACAGCATACAAATAACTTACGGTAAGCTTCATGACACAAAAAAACGTGAGTAGTAAAGATCATCAAGGGTATACCAAAATGTAAATATGTAATAATAATAATTTATTTATTCAGTAATTATTAATAAAATTCATAATAAATTAATTAATGCCCCGACTCTTGAACTAGGGCTACCTGTGTTTCAAGAGACGGTCATTCCATTGTGAACATTTTAAAAATATAGCATTTCGTGCTTTACAAGCACCTTCCCAGGAACACAGACAGTAATTTATAATAGACTAGCAAAGTGATCGATAAACACTCATCGATGCTTTCACTTCCACCACCTGACGAAGAGTTTTAAAAACATAGATTAGCTTTCTGATTCTCTTTGTGATCATTTCTATGTGTGGTTTCCATTGCAAGTTTTTGTCAATAATAACTCTAGGATACCTTGCATTCTGGACTCTCATAAACTGAGAACAATTGCAACTATAGAAGCCTACATGATCTCCATTATAAGTGTACTTATGTAGTGTAAGCTTAAGGTCATAAATTGGAGCAGGCGTTTTAGTTTTACTAAAACAAATATAGTTAGTCCAATACTAACTATATTTGTTTTAGTAAAACTAAAATGTGTTTAGCCATTTTGTTATTTGTTTCATTCCAATCTCCGCAATATATTTTACTTCATCCTGTGTTTGTCATGGAATACTATTGTCGTGTCATCTGCATACATTATGATGTTAGCTCCTTTTACATCTAGGTTACATAGTTCGTTGATGTAACACAAAAATAATGTCGGGCCAAGAGTATTTCCCTGCGGCACAACGAAACTGCAATAGAAGGAATAATAATGGAACCGAATAGAGGTTGGAAACAAAACGTTTTTATGTAGTGACATTTTGGCCATAAGAACTTTGGTAGATAACACCTTGGATTTGTCATCGGTCCTTATTATGTTGTCACAAATTTAAACCAGCCTCAATATGCCTCTAATCAGTTCAGCGTGTATACTCTGGCCGTGGCTTGAATAAATCAGAATATTAAACCAATCAGATTGACAGATATTTGAATAGGTCTCAAAATAAGATTGAAGATATCTCGATGTTCAGAGCATTCCTTTTTTAATGAAAAAGTATCAGAGTCGAATCCTGGCTGATACCAATGACTTTTTAGAATTCTTTTTCAAATGTCAAATTTTTGGCGAGAAATTACGAAAGAGCCGTTGCTTACCCTTCAAGTTGAAAAGGGGGAGAAGTGACAATAAACCAAAGTTATGTTGTTTATACCTATTGCGGGGTTAGCTAATATTATTATACAATTAGCCACTATGGAATAAAATATATAATAAATTACATTCTAAATTCTTGTAAATCCACAGTAATGTTTGTTATGAAATATTGCTCTCGCAGTGTTATTTGTACCCAATTTATAAAGAATACGAAGGAATAAGAAATGAAACACGGATGTTTATTTGTTATAGTAGACAGGAATAAATATAAAATGTTATAATGTAAATAGGTACTTTTATTAAATGGTAAGGGCTTTATTGACGAGAGCGTTGAAAATGGAAATTAGACCTCGATAGGTCGCTTCAAGTATTTGATTACATGGAACAGTTTTATTAGCTTACTTTTTATTGGATAGGGACAAACAAGCGGTCATTTAATGTAAAGCAGCTGTTAAAGTTGTGATGATAACTCCAGAGAAAAAAATCTTTTGCAAACGACTATAATTTTATCTCATGTGATCTCAACTACTACATTTTTTTACTTAAAACAAAAGCTATTTTGAAATATAGAAATAAGGTGCCAGCAACAATGAGTCTTTAAAAATAATAAAACCTCTATACTTAAAATAAAAACGAAATATGAGCGTCGCCAACACCAGCTAACGCCGCACAGATTGTCTTAATAGTTGCATTGCCGGCCTTTAAAAGAGAAGGGTCGGTCGGGAAGGGGAAAGTGGTGAGGTGATGGTCAGTGGAGATCCGGATACCTATGTCACCGCACAAAAAGCATATTCTGAGGGGCCGTGGAATTTCACCGATCGAGCCGGCCCATTCACGCAGCGAACTGCATGTCTCTACCACTGCATGTGCTTATTGTTATTTAACGGACATAAGTCAGTCTTTCATTAAGTCCAATAAACGATAATTCAATTATATTTCCAATCTTACGCTAGGATTCGCTTTTCGGTTCGTATATAATATACTTTGTTATCTTTAACAGACTGCTTCATAACAGACTTTAACGCTATTCAATATTGCCTTTAATAAAAAAACTTAATGTTATAGTCTCGGTGGTCCAGTGGTCGAGCACACGGCTTCTGATTCAGAGGTCCGGGTTCGAATCGTCAGGATTTGTATGTATGTACATATGTATGTATAACATTACTTCACGCCTTATTGTACCTGTCAATGTCCGGGTACAAACATAACGGCGAGACGAGGCTTAACAGTAAGCCTCGTCTCGCCGTTATGTTTACGTCCTAAATGGAATAAGTGGCGAACCTATTGTCATACACCGGGCACAAGTTTTCCAGTCGAAAATAGTTATCACACATAACTTCCAAAAAGAATTTCAAAAAGTAATAGGTGTGAGCCCGGATTCGAACCCTTGACTTCTTGATTCGTAAGCGGGGTGCTCGACTTGTGGATCATCAGAACGTTATAAATAAATACCCAATGAAAAAAATATATCAATCCTCATATAGACACCTCAAGGAAATCAACTAAATAATTACCCTGATGCCTGATTAAATGCAAAATATGCCTCGATATTTTTTTTGTTATAATTTCTCGCCTTCTTCTACCCGAAGGTGAAGGCACCGTATCGCTAAATTTGTACGTCCCAAATCCAATAGTCGGTGGAACATATTGCCATACACAGAAAACAATGTGTTCATAGAAGCTAGCTTTGAAAATAATAAAAGCAAAATGGAAATATTTTTGCAATGTTATTACATAGACAAGACAAGGTCTAAAATAGTGCACCAAATACCAAATCAACAACAGAGGCTCAAGCGTATTCTATTTATTGAAAATTCTAAATGAAATCGAAAAACACAGCACACACACACACACACGCACGCAGAGATGAACATAAGCTTAATTGCTTTTTATAAATCTTACTAAAATCTCTTATTAATTTAATTAAAAGTTCATTCAGGCGAAAATAGGCTCTAGCAATGTTTCGTAGCGGATAAAGGATTAACTATTTCGTTTATTTTACTCACTAATATTTCGTTTGAATAATAATTATGATTCGATTGAAATTATTATTTAATTATTTTTATTTTATTGTAATATCTTCACAGTTATTTTACGTTTTAAAACGTTCTGCATGTTTTCCGTACATTAAAATTACAAAGGTATCCCTCACGTTAGGAAAAAGCATTAGGGCTTTCTAGCTGTCACAAACATCTAAAATGGTAGTTTGAGAGATTATTTTTAAATATTTTCTAGTTCTAGTGAGACTAGTCCAAGCGCTCTTTTTATGGGATAGGGGCAAACGAGCATTCGGGTCACCTCGAGGTAAGTATTCTTCACCATCATTGTAACATCATCTGTTTTGAGTTACAGTTGCATTGTTCACCTCTACGATAGAATTGGAAGTCGGATGTTAAGTAGAGGGGCCTGAACGAAACGGGTCATGAGCTACTTAACGTCGATTTTCTTAGAGGTCGTTTTATTTCACTGACCGAGGCGCCCCATTGCAGTGAACTGTTTTGCCACAAAATTTTAATACGTAACAAATTAAAATATTTGTTTATGTTTATGAAATAATAATAATATCTTGGACACAATACACACAGCGCCCTCTAGTTCCAAGCTAAGCAACTAAATGCTTGTGTTATGGATACTAGAGAACCGATATGAATACATATATACTTTTCTTTTGTAAATACATACTTATAATACAGAGAAAAACACCCAGACGCCACACATATATTTATGTTTGTCACAAATATTTGTGCTCGGGTGGGAATCGAAGCCCCGACCGAATCGAAGCTGCAGCCGGTAGTTTTACCAATGCGCCACGAGGCTCGTCAAAAATAAATAATAAATAATTTGGATTTTCTGAAAAACTTTAACTAATAACGTATTTATAATTTAAACTATTATTAATATGTTTATAAATAGGATTGACTAAAAAAAGTGAACTATTCCTATACAAGAGATCAAACACTATATAGTACCACAAAGCGATATTGAATTCTCATCTGTGGATCCTTATTGAGTTGCCGATGTGGGCTGCTGGTTACCGGATATTACGTATCGATGCCACGTCATCAATGCCTAGAAATATTTGTTTTGAAGGTATATAAGCTAGTAGTACCAATTTTTTTTCAAAGGTTTCATCCATCTAGTAGCAGCATTGTTTATATAGCATACGTTTTTAACAAACGATTGTTACAAAATGGAACATTTCGTGAAGAAATAATTAATCTTTAACTAATCATTTGAAATAACAAATAAGTTTTAATAGCTGACTAGTGTATAAAGTCCCTTAATTCTACACAAATAGCTGAAAATAAATAAAATAATAAATGTAATTCTGTATGATTTTATGTTTAGTTTTCGATGCTACAGTTTTATATAATATCAAGACAGAAAGAGTTCTCAATGTATTTTCAAGATAATAAGGTCTCAAATTTACCGCTAATAAAATGTCATTTTTTTAAAAGTAAATGACAAGGAAAGTAAAGAATGTTAAAGATCCAGTTTTCCTCGAAAATATCTTTCTTTTACTTCTATATTTTAACCTTGGAAAGAGCAATATTCCAACTAAATAAGACAACTTTTTACGGAAAAGAGGGCAAACCAGCAAGCGGGTCACCTGATGGGAAATAACTAAAGCTGCCCATGAGCACACGCAACACAGATTAGTGTTATAATGCGTTTCTCGCCTTTAAGTAGGTAGGTAGTGGGATGGGAATGCTGGAAAAAGGAATGATGGAAAAAGTCGCGGTACTCAGGATGAACGCGACTTTGTGGTATTTCGCCGCCCGTGCTCGAGTCGCTGTTCACTCGTCGACACTCATCAATTCAAGTAAATGAAAAATATTAATATGTATATATTTGTCCCCATTTGGTGATCAGTGATAAGCGCCGGCCATAAAGACGTGCAATTCCAAGCTGCTGGTCCCTTCAAATAATTATTAGTTGCATTAATTAATTATTTAATAGTAAATTGTTCAATTTGATACTATACATTCAGTGTTTTCATTTTAAATATAACTTATACACTTATTTTTATACATTATTTTAATAAACAATTACACAATTATGTCAACTTCAGTGTTTGACAAAAATAAATCATATAAACACAGAATATTTTACCGTCTACAAAGAGTTGACAAACTTTTTGGTATTCCTCAACCTTTACCCCGTGAATAGCTCAGATCAGACACTCAGACAGCATACAAATAACTTACGTTAAGCTTCATGACACAAAAAACGTGAGTAGTAAAGATCATCAAAGGTGTGCCAAAATGTAAATATGTAATAATAATAATTTATTTATTCAGTAATTATTAATAAAATCCATAATAAATTAATTAATGCTCCGACTTTTGAACTAGGGCTACCTGTGTTTCAAGAGACGGTCATTCCAATGTAAACATTTTAAAAATATAGCAATTCGTGCTTTACAAGCACCTTCCCGGGAACACAGGCAGTAATTTATAATAGACTGGCAAAGTGATCGTTAAACACTCATCGATGTTTTCACTTCCACCACCTGACGAAGAGTTTTAAAAACATAGATTAGCTTTCTGATTCTCTTTGTGATCATTTCTCTGTGTGGTTTCCATTGCAAGTTTTTGTCAATAATAACTCTAGTATACCTTGCATTCTGGACTCTCATAAACTGAGAACAATTGCAACTATAGAAGCCTACATGATCTCCATTACAAGTGTACTTATGTAGTGTAAGCTTAAGGTCATAAATTGGAGCAGACGTTTTAGTTTTACTAAAACAAATATAGTTAGTCCAATACTAACTATATTTGTTTTAGTAAAACTAAAATGTGTTTAGCCATTTTGTTACTAGTTTCATTCCAATCTCCGCAATATATTTTACTTCATCCCGTGTTTGTCATGGAATACTATTGTCGTGTAATCTGCATACATTATAATGTTAGCTCCTTTTACATCTAGGTTACATAGTTCGTTGATGTAACACAAAAATAATATCGGCCCAAGAGTATTTCCCTGCGGCACAACGAAACTGCAATAGAAGGAAGAATAATGGAACCAAATAGAGGTTGGAAACAGAACGTTTTTACTTTGTGACATTTTCGCCTTATGAACTTTGGTAGATAACACCTTGGATTTGTCATCGGTCGTTATTATTCTATCACAAATTTAAACCTGCCTCATTATGGCTCTAATCAGTTCATCAGGTATCTGGCCGTTGCTTGACTAAATCAGAATATTAAACCAACCAATCAGATTGACAGATATTTGAATAGGTCTCAAAATAAGATTGAAGATATCTCGATGTTCAGAGCATTCCTTTTTTAATGATAAAGTATCAGAGTCGAATCCTGGCTGATACCAATGACTTTTTAGAATTCTTTTTCAAATGTCAAATTTTTGGCGAAAAATTACGAAAGAGCCGTTACTTACCCTTCGAGCTGAAAAGGGGGAGAAGTGACAATAAACCAAAGTTATGTTGTTTATACCTATTGCGGGGTTAGCTAATATTATTATACAATTAGCCAATATGGAAAAAAAAAAAAAAAATTACATTCTAAATTCTTGGAAATCCACAGTAATGTTTGTTATGAAATATTGCTCTCGCAGTGTTATTTGTACCCAATTTATAAAGAAAACGAATGAATAAGAAACGAAACACGGATGTTTATTTGTTAAAGTAGACAGGAATAAATATAAAATGTTATAATGTAAATAGGTACTTTTATTAAATGGTAAGGTCTTTATTGACGAGAGCGTGGAAAATGGAAATTAGACCTCGATAGGTCGCTTCAAGTATTTGATTACATGGAACAGTTTTATTAGCTTACTTTTTATTGGATAGGGACAAACAAGCGGTCATTTAATGTAAAGCAGCTGTTAAAGTTGTGATGATGGTAAATAACTCCAGAGAAAAAAATCTTTTGCAAACG
Source organism: Euproctis similis (assembly GCA_905147225.2). Classification (NCBI taxonomy): domain Eukaryota; kingdom Metazoa; phylum Arthropoda; class Insecta; order Lepidoptera; family Erebidae; genus Euproctis; species Euproctis similis. The sequence continues at coordinate 13,241,254 of LR990108.1, read as the reverse complement.
ACTATAATTTTATCTCATGTGACAATTACTACATTTTTTTACTTAAAACAAAAGCTATTTTGAAATATAGAAATAAGGTGCCAGCAACAATGAGTCTATAAAAATAATAAAACCTCTATACTTAAAATAAAAACGAAATATGAGCGTCGCCAACACCAGCTAACGCCGCACAGATTGTCTTAATAGTTTTGTTTCCGGCCTTTAAAAGAGAAGGGTTGTGCGGGAAGGGGAAGGTGGTGAGGTGATGGTTAGTGGAGATCCGGATACCTCTGTCACCGCACAAAAAGCATATTCTGAGGGGCCGTGGTATTTCACCGATCGAACCAGCCCATTCACGCAGCGAACTGCATGTCTCTACCACTGCATGTGCTTATTGTTATTTAACGGACATAAGTCAGTCTTTCATTAAGTCCAATAAACGATAATTCAATTAGGTATTTTCAATCTTACGCTAGAATTCGCTTTTCGGTTCGTATATAATATACTTTGTTATCTTTAACAGACTGCTTCATAACAGACTTTAACGCTATTCAATATTGCCTATAATAAAATAACTTAACGTTATAGTCTCGGTGGTCCAGTGGTCGAGCACACGGCTTCTGATCCAGAGGTCCGGGTCCGAATCCTAATGATTCGAACCCGGACCTCTGGATCAGAAGCCGTGTACGGACATTGAGGGGTAAAATAAGGCGTGAAGTAATGTTATACATACATACATCATACATACATACATACATAACTTCACGCCTTTGTTACCCGAAGATGTAGGCAGTGGCTCTAAAGCCTCGTCTCGCCGTTATGTTTACTTCCCAAATGGAATAAGTGGCGAACCTATTGTCATACACCGGGCACAAAGTTTCCAGTCGAAAATATTTATCACACATAACTTCCAAAAAGAATTTCAAAAAGTAATAGGTGTGAGCCCGGATTCGAACCCTTGACTTCTTGATTCGGAAGCGGGATGCTCGACTCGTGGATCATTAGAACGTTATATTGCCGATGTTAAACAAGCTAAATACCCAATGAAAAAAAATATATTAATCCTCATATATGCACCTCAAGGAAATCAACTAAATAATTACCCTGATGCCTGATCAAATGCAAAATATGCCTCGATATTCTTTTTGTTATAATTTCTCGCCTTCTTCTACCCGAAGGTGAAGGCAGCGTATCGCCAAATTTGTACGTCCTAAATCCAATAGTCAGTGGAACATATTGCCATACACAGAAAACAATGTGGTCATAGAAGCTAGCTTTAAAAATGATAAAAGCAAAATGGAAATATTTTTGCAGTGTTATTACATAGACGACAAGGTCTAAAATAGTGCACCAAATACCAAATCAACAACAGAGGCTCAAGCGTATTCTATTTATTGAAAATTCTAAATGAAATCGAAAAACACAGCACACACACACACACATACACACACACACGCACGCAGAGATGAACATAAGCTTAATTGCTTTTTATAAATCTTACTAAAATCTCCTAGTAATTTAATTAAAAGTTCATTCAGGCGAAAATAGGCTCTAGCAATGTTTCGTAGCGGATAAAGAATTAACTATTTCGTTTATTTTACTCACTAATATTTAGTTTGAATAATAATTATGATTCGATTGAAATTATTATTTAATTATTTTAATTTTACTGTAATATCTTCATAGTTATTTTACGTTTTAAAACGTTCTGCATGTTTTCCGTACATTAAAATTACAAAGCTTAGTCAGTGACCCATGTCAAAGGTAAACATCCCTCAAGTTCGGAAAAAGCATTAGGGCTTTCTAGCTGTCACAAACATCTATAATGGTAGTTTGGGAGATTATTTTTAAATATATTCTAGTTCTAGTCAGACTAGTCTAGGTGCTCTTTTTATGGGATAGGGGCAAACGAGCATTCAGATCACCTCGAGGTAAGTATTCTTCACCATCATTGTAACATCATCTGTTTTGAGTTACAGTTGCATTGTTCACCTCTACGATAGAATTGGAAGTCGGATGTTAAGTAGAGGGGCCTGAACGAAACGGGTCATGAGCTAATTAACGTCGATTTTCTTAGAGGTCGTGTTATTTCACTGACCGAGGCGGCCCATTGCAGCGAACTGTTTTGCCACAAAATTTTAATATGTAACAAATTAAATGTTTGTTTATGTTTATGAAATAATAATAATATCTTGGACACAATACACAGAGCGCCCTCTAGTTCCAAGCTAAGCAACTAAATGCTTGTGTTATGGATACTAGTTAACGGATATGAATAGATATATACTTTTCTTTTTAAATACATACTTATAATACATAGAGAAACACCCAGACGCCACCCATATATTTATGTTTGTCACAAATATTTGTGCTCGGGTGGGAATCGAAGCCCCGACCTCATAGCTGCAGCCGGTAGTTTTACCAATGAGCCACGAGGCTCGTCGAAAATAAATAATAAATAATTTGTATTTTCCGAAAAACTTTAACTAATAACGTATTTATAATTTAAACTATTATTAATATGTTTATAAATAGGATTGACTAAAAAAAGTGAACTATTCCTATACAAGAGATCAAACACTATATAGTACCACAAAGCGATATTGGATTCTCATCTGTGGATCATTATTGAGATGCCGATGTGTGCTGCTGGTTGCCGGATATTACGTATCGATGCCACGTCATCAATGCCTAGAAATATTTGTTTTGAAGGTATATAAGCTAATAGTACCAATTTTTTTTCCAAGGTTTCATCCATCTAGTAGCAGAATTGTTTATATAGCATATGTTTTTCACAAACGATTGTTACAAAATGGAACAATTCGTGAAGAAATAATTAATCTTTCACTAATCATTTGAAAGAACAAATAAGTTTTAATAGCTGATTAGTGTATAAAGTCCCTTAATTCTACAGAAATAGCTGAAAATAAATAAAATAATAAATATAATTCTGTATGATTTTATGTTTAGTTTTCGATGCTACAGTTTTATATAATATCAAGACAGAAACAGTTCTCAATGTATTTTCAAGATAATAAGGTCGCAAATTTACCGCTAATAAAATGTCATTTTTTTAAAAGTAAATGACAAGGAAAGTAAAGAATGTTAAAGATCCAGTTTTCCTCGAAAATATCTTTCTTTTACTTTAATATAAGGCGCCAATAATGGTCTATTCGTACAAAATATAACCTCCATAAGAGCCGGTTTGAACCTTCTCCTATATTCCGTTATCCTATCTTCGGTAAAAGGGGCCATTCAATCTGTAGTTTGCCGCAAGGACAGCGTCACTTTTAACTAAGATATTTGAATGACGCTTTCATTTTGACCATTCTGGTGAAGAACAGTGTAGTTACTTTTATGAGAGTGTTAATATATGTACCTATCAAATACAATTTTAAAAGTTGAGATATTTTATATATTACTAGGGCTTAAAATAAAGTTAAAGTATTGGAAAATTTTGGGACAATGGAGTAGGGAGTTGAGCCTATTGCTATCGCAATTCAAGAATTACATTTAATTAATTTGTAATATGTTACTTAAGACTTTTCAAATACAATGAGTTATATACCTATACTACAACGCAGGGGAAAGACAAATTGTAACACAATGTACGAATATAATTATTGCTACATTTTTAAATGAAAAATTAAATGTATTTATTACAAGGAAACAACTGGTGTATCTCCCAAATAAACTATATTTATAATCAAACATACTTATACATAATAATAAAATAAAAATACTTTTATTTCTTGTATTGACATGTTACAAGTTTTTTTTTTACTTTTAAAAAGTTTTCTCTTATTCAACTTTCTGTTACTTCTACAATAGCCGCAGGTTGGGTGAAAGCCTCCTCCATTGATGCCTATTTGTCTCGATCCTTTCCTGTTAGAATCCAATTTGTACCAGCGGTTCTCTTTATTTCGTCTTCCCATCGTCTTATTGGTCCGCATGGGCCTCTCCACGTCGTTAATTTTGTAGTCCAACTCTGGGTAAGCTGTCCTGCCCTTTTTTAATTTCAGCGTTAGTGCGAATCTCAAAGCATCTGTAGCTTTTGTCATGGATGTTACTTTTGAGTGTCTTATTTTGTCAAGTTTCCTTGTCTTAAGTATGCTACGCTACTAAGGACTAATCCTCGTTGGCATGTGACTATTTTGTGCTTTTTTTACCGGTAAACTTCCATTTCTAACTTCCGTACGTCAAAAATGGTAAAAGATGGTTCATGATCTTTGTTTTTAAGTCTATTTGCAAATTACTTTTCAAAATTTCCTTCAAACCCCAGTGAGTTTGGATTAATGGAGAAATTTAGATACTGTATATATTCCATAATTGCCGCACTCTTCTTTCTATTTCCATGTCATTGTTTTTTGTATCAAAACTAACTGTTTTTCCTAGATATATACTTGTCCTTATAGTTCAGAGAGTTTCCTTTAATTTTGATTGGGGTTTTGCTGCTGTTCGTCATATTAATTGTTTTGCTTAAATTAATTTCTAATCCTGAATTCGTGCTAGTTTTCTGTAAGGATGTCATCATAAATTGTAGCTCTGAACTTGTCTCTGATAGTAGCATCATGTCGTGGGCAAACCTTAGGTGACTTAAAAAAAACACCCTGTTCCTGATCTCTTCCAATCTAACTTGCTGATTTTGTTTTCCAGTACGGCTGTAAATATTGTTGGCGGCTATAAATCTATACCTAAATCTAATTGTGACCGTACACGAACGTTATATGTTGATAAACATGATTCATAAAACCTCACGAAATAATTAATCACATAGTTATTTTTTAGGAAAATATTTTTTTGAGTGTTTAATTTATTTGTTATTTAATCTAAATGAAAAACAAACATCTGGGCAGATAAGATTCATTTAATTTCTTCCATTATTTCTTTATGTCTAGTAACATTACATAATTTAATTTAAAATAAGACAAAGCCTATCCATGTTCATTCATCAAAAACGTCGTTTCTACGACCGCACTGTATGACGGTAAAAAGTTTTAATGAATTTCTTTTACTGTGAATGCAAGTTTAGGTACTGGGGGTGATAATGTGAAAATTCCTGGGACCACTGGCGTACGGGTGAGGGTTGGCCTTGTCTACAATGAATGAATGTTTATTAAGAAAAGAGAGAAAGAAGAGAGCAGCATACTTATTTGACTTGATATTGAAATTTTATAACAAAACTTTATCCTAAGTCTTATTGCATATACAGTCTAAAATTGCTATTTCCGTGACTTGTATTATTCTACTGCTTTATTAGGAATTGGTCTGTGAAGATTCAGAAGTTAGTCCGACAGAACACTATTTCATTGCTTATTGTAAAAGTGTTTTTATTTTATCAACTTCAGGTGTTTCCTACTCACAGATATTAATAATGTCAGCGTGACTGGCGATATTTTTAAAACCAGTACATAATGGCAGTACCTATTGCCATATATCGGCCACATTATTGCTAGATATCCACAGTTATACAACAATAGTCTTGGTGGCGCAGTGGCTAGCACTCCGCTTCTGATTCAAGAAGTAGTGGGTTTAAATCCTGGCACACACCAATGACTTTTCGATATGGCAATAGGTTCGCCACCTATTCCATTTGGGACGTAAACATAACGGCGAGATGAGGCTTAACAGCCGCTGCCTACACCTTCGGGTAGAAAAAGGCGTGAAGTTATGTTAAGTTATCCAACACAGAAAAGATTCCAAAAAATTAGCAGTAATAAATTCTCTTTATTTGATTGACGCAACAGCATTGAAGCCCATAGGACAAATGGAAAGTATGTATGTAAGCTCTTTATATTTATTCTATATCTCTTTATGTAATCGTCATTTATATTTCTTTACAGATTTTAAACGTAGATAAACTAATTCTCTTACTCACGATACCAATCTAATTCATAATAAATATTTGAATAGGGAAATAATAGCTTTAGGTATAAATTATTCAAGAAACATATTTCGTCAAGCTTTAACTTAATCAACGTTAATGTGAATTTCGATCGGTGCTGTAAACGTTCTACGCTAATATGATATCCAATTATGGAAAAATCATTAAGAATAATATGTTTTTGTAAAGGCTTAGTCATTTGTTTTATAGCTTGCCTTCAGTTATGTTGTCCAATAACATTTACACGACCAAAGTCCCAATGAATCAGCCGCCAAAGTGGATACCTGAAGGTTTAGCAAAGAGGTCATCAAAGGTCGCTAATAAAGGAGCAAAAAATAATAGTTTCATCAAACGAATCGGTGCTATCAAATGTGTTATTGTTCAAATATATGCTGCTTTAGTGTTTGGAGTGAACAGATTCTATCTTATCTATTCCAATAGGCCATTAATAATTCTCAGCTATATTTACAATTTATCAGTGGTAATTTTGGTATTATTTAATATGTATCGATCTGAAACTATGAGCGCTGCGCATTTTGTCTTTAAATACACTCTGTGCTTTGAATATTTAGTCATAGTTTTGACTTCTTTGTTGGTAAGCAAAAGTAAACTTGTCAAATTCTTCCGTGATCTCAATAAATTTGATAGTGTTCTGAATATAAGCAAAGATTTGAATAAAGTTGACGCTGGCTATGCCTGTTTCTTTTGGGTCTTCGGATGTTTAGTTTACAGTTTAATTGAATATACTCTTATGAATATGTTTCTTTCTATGTTTCTGGACGATACAGTCTACAGTTTTTACGTCATGATGTTGACACACGATTACGAACAGATCATGTTTTTTATTCTTTTGAGAAATATTTATCTGAGACTTCGTATATTAAAAGAGCATGTCTCTAAAATGTTTAGTGTGGAAACCAGAGTCATTAATAATAAAAATGGTTATAAACAAGCGCGCAAACTTGAAGCACTATCTAATAATTCACGTCTCGATATTACTACTCTTCACCAAGTGTATGATCTACTTCACAAGTGTGCAGGTCGACTCAATTCTGCAATGAGTTTATCAGTAAGTATTTATTTCTTTGTAACACTTCTCTTTCCACCCAAACGTTTTGGTAACTTTAAAGAGTTCACTTTAAAGGGTTCACACCTATTTTCCGAAAAGTCATTAATGTGAGCTAGGATTTATTCTGACGGCTTCTTGATTCAGAAGCGGGATCCTCAACATCTAGACCACGGAGACGGCTGATTTATATAGTTATTTTATTTTAGAAATTACTCATTTTTTTCAGTACAATAGATGCCGTAATTTGACAATAGTTTGAGGTGGTCATTTTACCACCTCAAACTATTGTCAAAGCTGCTAAATAATTATATATTTAGCACAAAATAATTGATATCAACCTCTTATATTACAGATGACAATAATATTATTAACTGCGGGCTTATCGACTACTATGTTATTAAAAATGATGGTAAAAGTTATTCAGACAGTTACCGCCGGTAATACTGTGAGTATATCGGTGATTTTAAATTATACCTGGATTTTGATAATAAACTCCTCGTCCATACAATATTCCTACCTGGCCACTAAAATATTCATTGAAGGGGTCGGCACTACAGGTTTTTCTTTTCCCACTTCCCTGTCATTCGCATCTTCGAAACTAACACCCTTCATAATCATGTCGTCATTCACACAATCCATAATCAAACCCGTCTTACCACAATCTCTTCTCATATTTCATTCCACATTGAGATGATTGATAATTGTGTAACGATATATAGCCTAAAACCTGAAGGGTATCCGGAAGTCCAATCCCCTTTCTCCTTCCTTTCCCGTCGTGGTGCGTTGCCGTCGTTTAAAGGAGCTTAAAGGACAGCAACGCACGACGGTGTTCATGGGCGGTGAGTAATTGTTTACCATCAGGTGACCCACTTGCTTGTTTGCCCTCCTAACCCATTAAAAAAATTTCAGTGATTATTGACGTGAAAATAACATAAGTTACATAATTTTACTACAGAACTAATAAATACCATTTATTTAATTTGGTGACAGAACCATTACTTATATATTTTCTTTTTTATTTTTCAGTTCGGCCGGTCTGTAATATTATATCTGTTCAATCGTAGCATGAAGTATACTGTTCTAGTAGTGGTATCGTGCTATTATTCAAGTATAACTTCTACTCAAGTCACTGCTATTAGAACAATCTTACATGATGCTATACATTCTTTTCCCATGGGTAAGTTTACATAGTTAAGACTAGTTATTAAGTTTCAAAGTGCCGTTTCAAAATAAATAATGGCTTTAGTTTGTTTCTTAATATATACAACACACGCTAGTTTATCACAAACTTCTGAACTATGCAACCGATTTTAATAACGTTTTGTGGTTTCGGTAGTCTAAAAGTTGAGTAGGTACCCAGTATCAGAATGAAGAAGCCGTAGGATTGAATCTGGACTCATACCAATGACTTCTTAGAATTCCTTTTCGAAGTTATGTGTTATAAATATCAATGACCAAACAAATCATGCCTGATACACAGCAAAAAGGTCCACCTCTTATTTTACCTTTTTTATGGTATAATGGGGCATACGAGCCGCCGTATCATCTTATGTTAAGCAACTAAACGCGCCGATGGACATCTGCATCACAGTGTTACAATTGCGTTGCCGGCCTTTAAAATGGGATAGGGAAGGATATATATGAAGATAGTATGTTTGTAAAAATAACTCAAACCTATATAAAACAGCGGAAAAGGAACGTCGCTCTAAACAACCAAAACGACTTTTGCTCACCAAAATATATATGCGATGGCGCCAAGGACATAATATAATAAACTTCCTAATAAGTAAATAAAGTTTTAAATTTGTTAAATGACAAAGTGTATTACTGTGTAAATGATTATCTAGAGGACCATTTAAATGACTAGTGATTGTAACGAACAATTTTGACCTTATTATATTGCAATTGTTAGAATTAATTGTATTTTGACTTTGTTGTATTTATTCATTAGATTATTTTTCATATTGTATCGATTGATTTATATGTTTTGCATGCCAGACGGTGGGATATGGTAAAGTACTATAATATTGTATACTGAGACCTATTTGTACCCATATTCGCAAAATTAAGGATATGATTGATTGATTGATTGAAAGGGTCAGAAGTAGGATGGGAAGGGGCGAACGGGTCGGGTCTCCGGCTACCTGTCTCACCGAGCGAAACACAGCTTGAGCCAGTTTACGTCGATATACTGAGGAGTCGTGCTATTTCACCAGCTGCGCGACCCAATCATGCAACGTACTAAGTGGTTCTACCACTGTTTCTGAAACAAAAAGTTATAAAAAATGTTTTTTTTTTCTTTTGAACACTGACTGAATATTAATTGACTTTTAACGTTACCTTTTCAGATAAAATTGAGCGTCGTAAAGTGAAGGCATTCTTCCATCTGACTAAGGAGAACGAATTCGCTTACGCTTTAGGTGGAGTTATCAGATTAAACATGTCTCTGCCGCTTAGTTATATGAGCCTATGTACAACATACCTTGTGATATCTATACAGTTCTCTAAATTCTTCGATTAAATTGCTATATGATAATGAAAAGTGAAAAGACAATGTAAGTCAAATGTAAATAAAAAAGGGTTAAGTGCTATTGGATCGGAACAATGCAAGTTCCGTATAAAAGTTAATTTGCGTGTCATTACTATAATTGAAATATGATTAAAAATCATTAGAAATTATATGAGTTACGTAGAGAAATATTCAGAATTATAATTAATGATGAATAGCGTTTTTTTTTCAATATCAATGATAAAGTTTAGTGGAATTGATATCTCGGATTTTTGGCTCAATTATTTGCCTGAACAGACCAGAGGTTAAATATTGGGCTTCTACATACTATATTCGAGCTATCCAGAGATGAGAATATTGTACAAATTGAGCCTGATCAATAGCCAGTAATATCATAGAGACACCGTATGTTATTTAGCAAATTTGAGATACTGTTGCCCTCAGATATAAGTTAAAAATAAATAATCTTAAAATCAATGACTCGATATAAAGTCAAATAACAAGCATTAAATGCTAAATCAAATGCAAAAATAGAGGGTGTCCTTGCGGAAGTAGATGACCGAAGCCTTAGAAAGTGACAAACGTGGAAAAGAAGAGCTAAGAATGTCAAAAAAGCGAGTGACATGTAAAAGAATCGTATTTATCGTATGGCACTCTTTTCTGTCCGCCTACATTGCAAGAGACGTGGCGTAAAGTTATGTATGTATAAATAGAAGATGAGTTTATACAGTTTAAAATTATAGCAAAAATATTTCTACGAGATAGTATTTAGTTTTTTTGCTGAATGTCTGTCTCCACGACAATTTGGGCCTGATATAAATGTTCCGAGCGACTTGCTTTTTTATTAGCTTTTTATTAGCTTCACCTGTATGTTTGTTTGTAGGTTTGTATGTTTGTATGTTTGTATGTTTGTAGGTTTGTAGGTTTGTATGTTTGTATGTTTGTTTGTAACCGACTTCTTTTTTAGTTTCCGGTGATTGCCACTAGATGGTGCGATTTGTGAACTATGAAAGTTCTAGACTAGAAAACCGAACTAAAAAATAGAAAATAAATAATAGTTTAAAAAAACTAAAAAACACGCTTTTTATAGAAAACCGAACTAAAAAATAGAAAAATAAAAAAAAATATTTTATTTTAAAAAAAGCGTGGGGTGCATGGTGTGAATAGTTATAAATATTTTATTGACAGATATGAGTAGAGTGATTATCATTTCGTTAATATCTAAAAAGCACCCCACGCTTTTTTTAAAATAAAATATTTTCTTTTATTTTTCTATTTTTTAGTTCGGTTTTCTATAAAAAGCGTGTTTTTTAGTTTTTTTAAACTATTATTTATTATCTTAATAGTAGTTTAGCTCAACGCTGAAGGCGATTTTGATAATATTAAAATAAATCTTCATCTTTATACAGCAAAAGGCAATGCACGCACTGAAGCCACAGTTTAGAAATCAATATTAATTTTAATATAAAAATAAGAATTTTGTTTAATTAGTTAAACACAATAACTTCAAGAACTATTGATCCCATTGGAAAGATTATTTTAAAACGCATCGGTGTAACGCTTTAATATAATTTGGCTATTCAAACCTTTCGAAGCATTATCTCAACTAAAACTACAATAACACCAAATAAAAAAATCGACTATTTGGACTTAGCGAGATGAACATACGAAAATACTGTTCAAACATCTGATCTTACTGATGGATTTAAATCCTTTTTGCCCTAATATTCTCTTTGATAAGAACCTCCTTCACAACTCAAATAGTATTTGTAATAAAAGAAAAACGTAGATAAACTTATGTCTGTCCTCTGTACCTACTTGGATTTCACATTTTGCGATACATTTAAACAACCATACGTTACACTCTTGACCTGTAAGCTTCGTGGAGGTGTTGGCAGTCTGCCGAGATAGTTCTGCAAGTCGAGTGCATATCAGCACGGGCTTTGGGATTTATTAGCTTTTTGTAGAGTCTGTTGGGTAGTCTATATTTGTTGGTCGTATGACAATAAAACTGCTGACTGAATACAAACCGAAAACCTAAAACAGTGTTATATTAAGTTCAACCCTATTATTGATATATGCTATATAATATATTTATAGATTATTTAATCGCTACGCTGTTAAGTTATTAATATAGCTTAGAAAATGTATAATTCAATCTTACTCAGGTGAAACAATAAGACAAAAAAAACATAATAATAAGAATCGCTCCGTTTTCTCTGCCTACCCCGCAAGGGATTTGACGTGAAGTTATGTATATATGTATGGACTCAAGTAGACAAATCAGTTTGATATTTCTTCATGGTTGACTACCAACGACCTACTGCATCATTGTTAATTGTAAACACGGATAATTAATTTGGCTAAATAAACCATATTCCTATTTGGAATGTTTAGCATAAAACTTAAAAATGCATTTGTGCGAAAACTATTTAAAAAATAACAGTATTTACTATGGATTAAATGAGATTTTAGTTTTATTTTGTGTCATTTATGATTAAGTACTACCCTCTAGTTAAAGTGATATTACTTATACAACCTACCTACTTCGGTAAGATTTGGGAGTACAATAAGTAAGAACTTTTTACATCGGATTAATAGTGCCAGATATTAAAGCTTTCTAACAAAATGAACTTTGTCTCTGGATAATGTTGCGTATAAAGTTTTCTTTTGCTTAACTTGTTAAACTTCTTTTTAGGATTTTTTAATTTGGAACTATCTTCATATTTTTTTTTTGATGGGATAGGAGGGCAAACGAGCAGGCGTGTCACCTGATGGTAAGCAACCAACGCCGCCCATGGACACCAGCAACACATATAGTGTTACTGTTGCGTTGCCGTCCTTTAAGGGATAGGGGATAGGAAAGGATGGGGAAGGGGGGTTGGCCTCCGGGTACTTCTCTCACCGAACGAAACGCGGCACGAGCCACTTTACGTCGGTCTTCTGAGAGGTCGTGGTATTTCACCAGTCGAGCCGGCCCATTCATGCAGCGAACTGCTTGGCTCTACCACTGTTAAAATGTAACAGTCTCGCAGTATTATTCAAATGATTAATATTCAATATGATACGCATAGTATAATTAAATAAACAAAATGTGATGTATTGGAATACTACAAAGTTACAAATTATAAATCATTACACAGTATAAAATAAAGTCCCTTGCCGCTGTCTGTCCACTTATATGCGTATATCTTTGAAATTACGCAACGGATTTTGATGCGGTTTTTTTAATACATAGGAGGTGTCAACGGGGTGGTTTTGATCTAAAATTTATGTATAGTGTAGTAAAAAAAAACTGATAATTTTCAAGATTTAAAATTTTAATCGCAAACGCTGCCTGAACCCTAAGTGATAAATCAAAACAATGCACTACATTGTGATTCACCATAAAAAGATCTACAAAAAAGTCCGCGATGGCATATATCTATCTCTTAGGGATAAACCACAATGACCATTTCTATTTCTCACCTTTTTACGTAAAACATGGCTTTTTTCCGAAGCGATTTTAAACATAACAGCATTAATTTTCGTGTAGTTAATTAAGTGGCTTAAATAGATTGTGCTTTTAATATAGATCAATATGGCCAATAAGCATTACAGCATGAAATTTAAACGAATATTTACAAAGATATTACAGTATACAGTATAAGAGGGACATAGCGGTTGTGACGCGTGCCGATAAATATCCCAAATTGAAATTTTACTATCCAATTTTTACTCATTTATTACAAAGCTCGCCGGGTCAGCTAGTTAAATAATAAATTGCATTATGTGAAAATCCTCTTTTATTATCAAGTATTTTTTTAACTTACTCTTGTAGTGGTACAGTATATATATAGGGTGAAGCCTTTGGATTCGCTCTCTGACAGATAGCTACCTTCGTCAAGTGTTTGGTCTAACTAAGCTGAGATACGACTCCTACTCAACCGTAGCCACAAAGTGAAAAAAATGTTAGTATGTGCTCCGGATTTTGAGAGCCCTTTAGATATTTTCGCATAAGTGGAAAATTGATGCATAAAAAACATCAACAAAATAGAGAGAACTTGAGAGTTTACGAGTAATATAGGTTCTATACTATGTCTCTTATTAAATATATAACTTTAGCAAATATTTGAGTTACTTGGATCCTAGATAAACTGCGTTAATCATATAACATAAAATATTTGTAACAACAAATATTAGCAATTATAAATTTCCTCTGAATTACCGAGTGGTGGCAAATTTCGTTTAAGAGGCCCCGAGTTCAAGTAAAATTACAGGCCGATTGATTTATTAGAAATAATTTCAGAAATTACGGGCAATTATAACGACAGCTGACAAGCTGTGTTTATTGCTACAGATACAAAACAAACGTGTCATCAGACATTATTTACACCTTAATAAATAGAAAGTTAGATCGGTCAGAAGGTAACCTACGTCATAATATGCTTCCATTAAGCCACAGATTAAAATTATTTCAAATAATGTGTTTTTATTATAAACAGCTGAACAAATAGAAAATAACCACACAAAAGTTGTAGTCTCATACAAAGAACTTTCATCCTTTATCAATGTTACAATGCGAATAATAGGGTACATGAAAAGATTTGGAAATGTTTGTATAAATTCTGATTTAGATAAACACTAACTTGCCTATAAAAGTGTAAGATTTTCTTATATTATTTCAATGAAAGCCTTCTAGTATTTATTGGTTAAGAAAAATATTTACCTTACACGGGCTCTCTGGTATTCCCCGCTATTTCTAGATCCTCCCACTTCTTGTAATCCTGTCCAAATAAATGATTAGTCTTTGATAGTATCATCATCATCACCATCATCATTAGCCTTTTTGAGGTCCACTGCTGGACATAGCCCTCCCCCATAGAGCGCCACAACTGGCGGTCCGCTCAATCATGGGGGGTTTTTGCCATAATCGCCACGCTTGGCAGGCGGGTTGGCGATCGCAGTAGGCTGTATTTTCTTGAGAGCGAATGCTGCTGCTCATTCTTCTAGCTTTTCCCTTAGTCGCCTTTTACGACACCCACGGGAAGAGATGGGGTGGCGGTATTCTAAGCCGGCGCCACACAGCACTTTGATAGTATACGTTGTTGCAATGTCATATGCAGCTATACCAATGCACCACGTGGCCGGATGCATACACAGAGAAGACGTCTCCAGTACCACATTTTGTATGTATTCACTTTTAAAGCTACTCGTCAATATAAAGCTAAGACAATGTATAACTGCAATAACAAGTAATATCAACAGTTATTACGCTTGAAATTTACAACACAAGTATTACATATTATTCCAAATATTACATTAAAATACTTGAAACTCGGCCAAAATATTTAGTATTTCTAGCGCCTTCATACCGCTACCCTAGTCGGGTGGAATCGCTTAAACTTGAATCAGACTAACAAGAGGTTGGATAGGTGCCAGATGAAAATTTCTTCTTAAACAAACATTGTAAGCATGAATTTGTTAGTTCTTTAATTAACTTATGTTAGTAGTATGTTTTTAAACTTCACGCCTTTTTCAACACGAAGAAATATGCTGCGGCTATTAAGACTCGATTCGCTGACTTTGCACACCTTAAATGGAACTTAAAATTTCAACAGTGGCAGAACCAAGAAGTTCGCTACATGAATGGACCGACTCGACCTGTGAAATACCACAACCTCTCGGAAGATCGACGTAAAGTGGCTCATGCTGCGTTTCGTTCGGTAAGAGAGGTACCCTGAGGCCCATCCCCCATCCCCATCCTTTCCTATCCTACTCCCTTAAAGCTTGGCAACGCAACTGTAAAGCTATATGTGTTGCAGGTGTCTTGTATTACTTACCATCAGATGACGCGTCTGCTCGTTTGCCCTCCAATCCCATAAAAAGGTGGAGGAATTTATATTATTATTTATACGCCAGAAACAAAGTTGTTACACCATTGTTGTTATACCATTAGATAGTAAACATTGTTCCTTTGATTCGATCGCACGACTTGGTTCAGAACTTAAGTGCTCAGCTTTCAGACCACTGGGAGGACTGTGATATTTTATAATATAAATTATCATAACATAACATAACTTCACGCCTTTTGTTACCCGAAGATGTAGGCAGCGGCTGTTAAGCCTCGTCTCGCCGTTATGTTTACGTCCCAAATGGAATAGGTGGCGAATCTATTGCCATACCGGGCACAAGTTTTCAGTCATCGATATTTATTACACATAACTTCCGAAAACAATGTCGAAAAGTCATTTGTGTGAGCCAGTGTCAGGAATCGAACCCGAACCTCTGGATCAGAAGCCGTGTGCTCGACCACTGCGCCACCGAGACTAATAAATTATTATATTTCCTCAATATCTAATTATTAAGGATGATTGAACATTGATGTGCAATAATAGGCCTAATCCATGAAACAAATTATTAAAATTGTTGATGTAACAAACACTCTCTGCAGTTAATAAAAGTCATTAAGGTATAGAATTTATTTTACAACATATAGGGAACACTTAGCATCTTCTGATTTGCATTTACATTTAGTTATATAATGGTTATCGTAAAAATCAAGTTCATGAAATAAAGATAAATAAGGTAGTACCTACACTCTTACATGTGTAATAAGTATACCCAGTAATTTACTCAGGAAGGGTACCTCAATACTCATCAACAACAAAAAGGTTAGGTCAAGTAATAAAAATAATCAAGCTAAGTGTACTCGACAAGAAAATTAGAACTAATACACAAAAAAGATAAAATGTTACGAAGTAAATTGATTGCAACTCATAGTGTGATGCAAACCAATGAACCGTAAAAGTATTAAATATCCTACAGAACTTACTACTAAAAAGTTTTTAGTTCACTGATTACGTAAGCAGGTATTAGCTGATGGATTGGTTTAGCCACATAAGGTTCACATCCTGAGTTTTCAAAATTATAGAAACTATCAAAGTGTTATTGTTTTTTATAAATAATATCATCATCATTTTCCTGCACTCATCCCACTTTAAGTGGGGTCAGCACCACATGTCATCTTTTCGAATTATCCATGTTGTCAAAAGCGTTGGCTTTGGTTTACCGCTTTTGTTGGTGGGATAGGGACGGGGCTAGAAGTTGGTTAGGCAGAGGAGAGAGGCGGGCATTGGTACTCTAGATAAGAGGTATCACAGAGTGAAACCGAGATTTCGTGGAATTTCACCGATCGAACCGGCCCATTTATACAGCAAACTATGTGGCTGTACCAACTAATCTACTAACTTAAATAATGCAAGTCTCGGTGGCGCAGTGGTCGAGCTTCTGATCCAGAGGTCCGGGTTCGATTCCAGACACTGGCCCACACCAATGACTTTTCGAAATTGTTTTCGGAAGTTATGTGTGATAAATATCGATGACTGAAAACTTTGTGCCCGGCAATAGGTTCGCCACCTATTCCGTTTGAGACGTAAACAAAACGGCGAGACGAGGCTTAACAGCCGCTGCCTACACCTTCGGGTAACAAAAGGCGTGAAGTTATATTATATGTTAAATAATACAAATTTCATAATTTCTTGCTGTTTTGCTTTTTACTTTCTTATACACTGATGTATTGCAGTATACCCCGCTATTTTCTGCTCTTACAATCTACCACAGTCATCGTCGAGTTTGCAAAGTTTAGTTGAGTTTACGGTTTTTACTGTTTACTTATTCTCCAAGCAACATTGTTTTTATCATCCTCGACTCTATTTTTTTTTCTTCTATTATAATTCTGAAACGATTAGATGAGTAGAACAAAACCTTATTATATTTATTAATAGCAGTAATAGTAAAACCGGTAAATATTGATATAGAAGGATTAAAGTTACTATCAGACATTACGATAACTAAAGCAAATATTGAAAATATATGGCGATTATTTAAGCAGACACAGATATTATTTATTTGCAAAACGTGGAAACAATAGCCACACTTCAACTAAATTTCGGTATCAAATTTTCAGATTGTTTATCAATTTATAATGCGAACTATCAATTATTTCAGATCCATTCATCGAATACTACTTCTATCTTAAGATACAACTTTCTACTTAAGACAGCCTCGGTGGTCCAGTGGTCGAGCTCCAATTCTAATTTAAGTACCTCTAAATATCAATTACTGACAACTTTGTGCCCGGTATATGGCAATATGTTTGCCACCTATTTCTATTTGGAAGGGCGATTTATTTTGACTATGCAAATAAAGATAATATAAAAATTATAACGATATTTACAGTATGCAATTGAAAACTATTACAAAATCGTTTAATTGACTGTTCAGTAAACGTTAAACCTTTTGTAAACAGTGGTAGTTCCCCGTATATATATTCGATAGTGGTATAGCCACGCAGTTCCCCGCATGATTAGACCGGCTCGATCAGCGAAATACCACGACCTCTCAGAATATCTACGTAAAGTGGCTCTTGTGGCCTTTCGCTCGGTGAGAAAAGTATCTGGAGGCCCAACGCCTTTTCCCATCCCCTTCCCATCCCACTTCCGACCTCTTCTATATCCCATCGTGAGGGCCAGCAACGCAACTGTAACACTTTTTGTGTTCAGATGTGCATGGGCGGCGTATATTGCTCACCATCAGGTGATATGCCTGCTCGTTTGCCTCCCAATACCATACAAAATGCAGGTCTTAATATCAATAACTTGCTAGCTTTATTTTAAAAATATTACTCTAGTACGAACCTGTAAAGAAACAAAATAATTGTGTTTCGAAACGAACAGAAACACGTGCCCAGATAGTCAAATATGGCCGTCGTACTTAAGTATCACTCTCAGATACAATGATCTGCACTTACATTGACCCAAGCACATTGGTTACCTGTGTGTTGTGGAGTATATAAATAAAAAGGAAAGTTTGGCACTACTGACAATTCTTATTGAGAAACAAGTGGAAAAAACTTAGTTGAGTTTGGATGTATTTTTATAAGTTTCAGAAAATATTTCAGTTGATCTACTTATTAAAAGTTACAAGAAATCGTTGGATACATGTGGCATAATACGAATTATGACGTTTGGTAGGAAAGTCCTATGTTGAACAATGGACAAGAATAGATAGACGACAAAGGTTATGCTTTAGTATTTTTAATTGAGTTAGTAATTTCAATATCTAAGATATAAAGTTCCCGTGTCACGGTGTGCAGTACTGAACTTGGACCGATTATTGGCTTGACCGATTCTCATAAAATTTTATAGACATGTAGGGTAGGTCTGAGAATCATACCATATCTATTTTTCATCCCCTTAAATGTCACAATCCTAAATACATACATACTTTTCCTACACAATCCACCTCTATTTTTGTTCTAAATCAAAATCTCTTGTAAGACAGTGTTTGCTGAGTTAGCTAGTATCGTGTATTAGGTATATATCTCTTCATATATTAGAAACTATAAGGTAAAATAAAATAAATAATATTAGCTTAGGAAAATTTATTTATTAAGACTAGATTATAAACGATTAATTTATACGCAGTTCGAAACTAAATAATAATTTTACTATACTACTATACTAATATATCTACGAAGTATTAATACTATTTTGACTAAAGATTCTGTCAACTATTTAATATTCTACGATCAACGGTGCCTATTGTTTGCTATCACTGTTACGTTAACTGATATTTTTTTTATTATAATATATTCTCTAATGATTAACATATTATATTTCGATGGCATGGACTATTTGTAATTTTCAAGGTTTGTTTTTATTTTTTTTGGATTATGCGGTATAAGGCACTTTACGTCTATATTCTGCTTAGCTGCTTCGCTTGCTTAGCTGTACCAGTATTTGTGTTGTTTATTGTTTTAATCTATTACTTTTGGATATGTTATCTATACATATAATAAAATCGTAGCAGATTCAAAACTTAATTATTATTTAAAAATACTTGGGGTATGATCTACAATCGATACTGAACCTAAAAATATAGTGTTTGCATTTTTTTCCTGTTTATCTGTTCGTCTGTATGTTTGTTAGGAATAAACTCTAAAAGTGCTGAATGATTTTATGTCCAATTTTGCATAAATATGTATTACGAAGCGGTCAGGTCAACACATAGCTTATCAGCTTTTTATCTTTATTTGGTGTGAGCAGTGAACTCTTATAATGGCACATACATAGTATTTTTGCTGCCTTATGGCCTTTACGCAGACGACATCACAGGCAATAGCTAGTCGAATTATTATAAAATATATTAAATTGTAAACACCTGTTAAGATAGTTACAAAGCTGCTTAAAAAGAGATATTAACATAACATAACTTCACGCCTTTTGTTACCCGAAGGTGTAGGCAGCGGCTGTTAAGCCTCGTCTCACCGTTATGTTTACGTCCCAAATGGAATAGGTGGCGAACCTATTGACATACCGGGCACAAAGTTTTTCAGTCATCGATATTTATCACACTTAACTTCCGAAAACAATTTTGAAAAGTCATTAGTGTGAGCCAGTGTCAGGATTCGAATCCGGACCTCTGGATCAGAAGCCGTGTGCTCGACCACTGGACCACCGAGCCTCCGAGACAAGAGAGACAAGAGACAGTACCGTATTTATTTATTACCCGAACTGTTTTACTCTGGAACTCAATAATATTACTCTTTATCCTCTTACAAGTTATTCCATTATATAACAGTGGTCTAATACGTTTTGAGCACATACGAGTTTAATAATTTTGCTATACAAAGCCTGTGGCCGTAACCAATTATTAATTTTAAATTTAAATTATTATACCTATTGAAATAGTGAAAATAGCTGTGTTATTGTTGTTTGTGTTATTGTTAAAAACATATTTAGTTAGGTTTAGGGAAATACTTGTGTGTTGGTTGTACTTGTGTATTGTACATTGATGTATATCATCGAAATAATAAAAAAATATCGATTACATGGTGTTATTAATGGTAAAACAAATTCTACATTTATTCTTATGGCACTGAATTCACAACCTATGTCCTATACTATGATGTCAAATGATTCTTTCTACTCGTCGTAAATAATAAAATAAAAAAAGATGTGGTGTCGTTGGACACCAAGTAGGAACGTAGTTGCAAAAAAAATCGTGCTTATTTTTATGTAGGTTTTCTTGATTTTTCTCTTAAATTTTGCTGATTACTTTTTATTTAAGTACAAGACTTAGTTTTAGGACTTGACGTTTTAGTTTATAAATACCGGATAATTCTAAGGAACAATGATCACACTTGTATGTACCATTTTCTGGTTCCTTCTGTAAAAAGACATATAAAATATGAAAACATGGAAAATAAAACTTCAAAAAAGAATTCCGATGCCGGGATTCGAACCCGAACCCCCCTGTATGAGAGCAAGGTATCCTAGCCACTAGACCATTCGCGTAGTTATACATTGCTCTAAATAAGCCAATACTTGAAAGTGCCGTAGTCTGGATGGAAAAAGTGTCGTGACAACTTTTCGTAAGAATCGTCTAGTCCCCTTTCATAATGCGCGATAAAGAACTTCGTTCTAAAAAAAACAAAAATCTACTCTGTAATGAAGTAGATTTGCTATATTTCAAAACAAAAGAAGACGTATATAGGGCCATTGTAGGCTGTCTGTAGACTGAGGCAAAAAAATAAAACTCGACGTTAACTTGGGAAAAAACTCCCCTCGCTTTCGAAGTACCCAGTTCAATTACCGTAACCTGATCCTCTACAGACGCTATAATACAAGTTTCGGAAAATTCGCAAACGAATATCGAATTTTCGCCAACTCACATTTTTTTTATCGAATCAACGTAATGAGATAGAAAAGCGGTTGCGATAGTTGATCACCCACTATGATAATATCTTATATATTCAAGGGGCTGAAAAAAAAACTGTTTCTTTAATAACTATTATTATTATCTGAAAATTCTTATAGTTAACAGAAAACCAGAAACAAAAGAAAAAGAAGATTCAGGAAACATACATACATACATAACTTCACGCCAAATCCCTTGCGGGGTAAGCAGAGGGAACGGAGCGCCATTGGGTACGATTCTTAAACACCTCAGTCGCTTAGTTGACTTTCAAAACTCTTTTCATGCGTGCTCGTCCATTTTTGAGTCTCCTAACATCACCTTCCTCCAGATCAAATTCTATTTGGACTCAGAAAAAATAAAATAAAATGACACTATGATATTTCTTCTCTCAAAGGTTAGCACGCGAGCCGATAACCGTTGGGGGGAAAAAGTTCTTTAGTGGCGACCACGACCTGATCGACGTGGAGGAGTACACTCGCCCACTAGATGGACCGACGATCTAGTCAAGATTGCTGGCAGCCACTGAATGCGGAAAGCACTGGACCGTAAGCTCTGGCATTCCATGGGGGAGGCCAACGTCTAACAGTGGAAACCAAAAGGCTGATGATGATATATTTCTTCTCGTCGTGGTATTGGTAAAATGTACAAAAGTCTGGCAACACTGCTACGGTGAATGACAGTATTAGTGCTACAAAATGTAAGCTAGGATTTAATTAATCCACTTTTTATCTGCTATGTAAAAGATAGCAATATTTTATTTAATGTCCCGTGAAGTCAGAAGTCGGACTATAAATTAAATATGTTACGTGCTATTTTACAAAAGTGAAGTGTAAATTATATAGTTGTTTTATTAAACAAACTGTTTTTTTTTTCAAATATAAAGATTTTTTTCTAATTTAGGAATGGCAAATAACGGTGTTTCTAAAGCCAGATTTATTCTGAATTATTTTTTGTAGTTTTGTTCATGTTTGTTTGATGTAGTATTCGTTTTTAATAAAAAAATATATATTGTTTGCCGAATGTCCGTTATAATAGTTAGAACAAAAAGGCTATTATATTGTTACAGAGCTTCCCGGAAACAATAAAATTGCTTTTGGACAATTAACATCTCCGCTCATTACTTTTGAACATGGAGGTTACAAATTATAGGAAGCTTCAACAAATTGTTAAAATAGGTTCAGTTTAACATTATCATTATCATATATTTGTAAAATAAGGAAATAGTTTATTTATATTTATATATTTTAATATTTAACGATTTTATTTTTGTAATATTTAAAAGCTAAAATATGTTGTTTGTTTAAACACGTTAATTTGAAGAATGATCAGATTCGAAATGTCATCTTAGTGTTAGATGGCCTATTTATTAGCATACATTTTCATTACGCTATGATCAATAGGAACGGAGAACAGTCCATTTTAGTGGTAAAAGTGTGCTTATAATACTTCTAAACGTAGTTTGGGCGGTCAGCTAGTAGGTACATAATATAGTATGACCTTACTTTGACACATATAAGAATAGAATGGCGAGATTGATCGCTATAAGGCCGTCGAAGTTCCTAAAGAAATATAAAAAGTTATATGTTACGCGGCTTTGTTGGAGCTTACAATAGAATTGACGATTAGGGCCTTTAAGGTGCCGCGATTAAATCATCCCATAGGCAGTTTAGTACCCGTAAATGTATTATTACTTTGAGTAAATAATAAATATATTAGTATGTGCGGAACAATAGCTGAGTTGAGTAATTAAATAGCGCATTGCCTATCTATATTGCATCTATAGGTTGTCAAATAATATGGCTAATAAATCCCTATAAAAATAAAATTTATAGCTGTTATATTACACTAAAATTTGAAAAAGAACATTGTGAACATGATATTATTATATTTCCCAGAGAAAATAAATTCAGTCAGATAACTAGTAATCGCCTACTAATAGAAAAAGGCAGATATGTCAAGATGAAATAAAATTTATTACATTCTATAAGCCCTCGGGAAACTATTAGTTCGATTCCTAGCGAAAACGGTACCTTTATCTGTACAATCGCAGTGGGTTATCCCTCGAAAAGTCAGCACAAATTGTTCGAAGCCAGAGATATCTTTGTGCTTAGTTCAGCAATGAGGTTATTTAGAGAAAAAAATCTGCCAAATGTGGTCTGTGTTACGGAAAAGTAGAAAGTCACAGTTATTTTCAGCTTCACGCATTTTCTTAACCTTAATTGTAGGCAGCGGCAATTTATGTATAATATTAATGGGATTTATAATAATAGCGCGGGTTAATTTTATACTTGTAGAATGTAGATGTATCACTATGTAATTGGATTCTTAGATAAAGATTAGTTGAATGTGCCATAATATGTCTATTCATCACTTTCCTGCTGTTATCTTCTTGTTAATTTAAGTGGAGTCTGCACAACTTGTCGTTCTTCAGAATAATCCATGTTGTCAATAGATTTGGCTTTGGTTATACGACCGACCGCCTGCCTGAAATCCAGCGTCCTTAGGAATGTTTTCCCTGATGTTTTAGGGATCGACACAATATGACATCCTTCAGAATTATCCGTGGATTAAAAATGAAACGTCTATTAAAACCGAATGTCTACTGGTAAGTAAGTTATTATGTTTTATTTTCATTCCCGTCGCGTATATATATAATAATGACATGACGGTTCAGCTTATCATTCTATTATACTCTTACGGTGATTTAAATGCCTCTATATCAAAAATTATATTTTATAATTGACGTTGATTGATGATACCTATCTCAAAATTATGATATATTACAACAAATGTTTCCATATATTTTGAATAAATTATGTAGGATATAGGTACTTTCTATGAAATAAAACCATATTATTATTTAACAGGATCACTTTTTTAAAGGAGAAAGTATTTCTCTTGTGTCAATTTGAACAGTTCTCAAAGTGAAAGGTCGCAACGAAGATCAAATAAACCTTTTCTGATTTTGCTCTTAGAACCATCCAACGTGCGACCGCTAAGTGAATGAGGCTTTATTGGTTGTATTACAAAAAAGTTTTACTTATTAAGATTATAAGAAATATTATGTAATGTAACTTCACGCCTTTTACTACGCGTAGGTGTAGGCTACGGCTATTAAAGAACGTTACGTACGTCCCAAATGGTATAGATAGCGAACTTATGAACGAAAAGAATTCCGAGGATTCACTGATGTGAGCCCAGAATCGAACCTAAATCAGAAGCGGGAAGCTGAACTACTGGACCACCGAGACTAAATATATTATAAGAAATATATTTTCCTAGAAAGTTTTTTATGGGATGGCGGTTACTGACTACCGCCACCGCTGTACATCTGTAAGGATAAGATAGGATACGATAGGGATAAAATAGGGACCTGGATAAAATAGGGAGAGGGATGGAATGGAGGAGGAAAAAAGTGTCCCTCCGGATTACTGTCTCACCAAAGGAAACGTGGTTTGAGCCACGTGACGACGATTTTCTTAGAAATCGGGGTGTTTCATCTATCGTGACTTTCCAGTCATGATGCTTAATGGAACCTATTTAAATGCTTTCCGTGTCAAAGTGATTTCAGCATTTGCCAAATAAATTACGATCATATTCATATTATATTATACAAATAGTAATACTTTTATTTACGTCAATTTATCAATTGTTTCGGTAAATATAATTAACCTGTATTTGTATATAAAATATTTTGAAAGTACCGACACGAATTGTTTGTAGTGTCAGTTTTAGGTGAAGTTAAATGTTTTATCAGAAAAGAAGCCAGAATTGTTTTTTATTATTACTATAAAAACACAGGCAGGTAGATAGTTTTAAAAATCAATTTTCTTATCTGTGGACTTAAAATGCGGATACTATTTTCTCCATTAATTTACACATGAAACAGCGAAAACTTATAGTCATTAAAGATGCAATTTCCATGGCACAATGTCTTCGCAGTTCAAAGCTAGTATTCTTATAATTCTACGTACTAATACGAAATATCATAGTCAGACTTATAAGATAAAATCACCCTGGCTAATTATAGGCGACGGGCTACAGCTCTTAACGACACCTCTTCAACAAACTCTAGTGGGCATCCGGTATGCACCAGACTGACAATACACACACAGAGAGCACGAACTCCATTCGAATAGGACTTTAAATCGATCCACATATTAGTATTAAGGATTTTTCTCGTATATATTTATTTTCCGAATTTCTGTATACACCTTTTTAATCATTTTTTTATGGGAGAGAAGGCAATCGAGTTAACAGAACACCTAGTGGTAAGACAGCCCCGCCCGAGAGAGTTACAGTTGTATTGCCTTTAACATGGGCCCGGTAGGGGGTGAGGAGAGAAAGGGGATAATATAATCCTTCGGTTATTCCTCTCACTAAACGGATATAGGTATGAGCCGCTTTACATCGATATTTTAAGAGGTCGAGGTGGTATTTCATCAGTTAAGCTTGCCAATTCATGCAACGAAATGTCACACATGTTTTGCCAAAATGGTCACAGTCAAAGCAATTACCGTTATCGGTTTAAGCATCTGAATGACCTGTAGCCTATTCGGAAGTTGATTTGACCCTTGTTGACTAAACTGTGCATACTACGTAGCACTTCACTAGGTATCCTCTCTTGATTGTGAGCTTGCCTATTTATATGCTCTTATTTCACGAATTTGGAACGCGTTTACATATTGCGTTAGTTGAATAATGACTTCAATGGAATTTAGATTGTACATTACTATTATCGTAAGGTACTCTTAGGATGGATAACTATGAGGAAAAATATAGGAAGACATGAATGAATGATATAGGAATCAAGGACGGCCAGGACAATTTCTACTAGAACAATTTGAAAATATCCTAGTGGAAAGTGATGTCAGAAGCTTTAAAAATCGACGAGAGTGTGGGACAACTATTATAAAAGTAAAAAAAGCATGTAAAGTGTATTAGAATCCTCTAGGCGCTCTGTTCCCTTTCTCTACCCCACAGGGTACTTGTTGTAGGGTTAAGTAAGTACGAATATATGAAAAAAATATTTCAGTTAAAGGAATAAAAAAAAATTACTTTAAAAAAAAAAGTTAAACCGACTTCTAGAAACGTAAAACACACAATCTATAAGCATATGAAAACAGTACCTCTATAACTAAAAAGCGATAAATAACGTAATTTACCAATTTGTATACATAATACATTAAACAAAACGTAAGACTTTAATAAAGTCATCTATAACTATTATAATATTTACAAATGTTACTCATTATTGAAGTCGGTGCAACACAATAGAGCACGTTACCTAGGCTGGCACCGACTTCGCTCACATATTTATTCATACAAATGTTTATTACATTTACTCCCATTTCTATTAAATTATTAGGCATAGTTTCTAATTAAAGATATTATTTCAATACACATATATAACAAACGGTTTTGTTGTCATAAAACAAATATCAAACAATTTATTTAACAAAGATAAATTGGTGAATTTAATTAACCAATATCAAACAATAAAAATAATATTGAAACGTATTGGAATACCTAATATGTTTTAATTGTTACCACACCGATTCAAAGTTATACAAATTTAAAAGGTTAAAAGTCTAATTGATTACGCTTCGACTCGTTGACTTTCCATATCTCTAATAGGTGGCAAAACCTACTGGCATTAATCAGCTATAGTTTTTTTTTTTAGGGATTGATACTTCATAAAAGTTTTTAGTGTGAATAGAAATCAAAGCCTACCTATTACTTATTTGAATAACAATGTTATTACATAGAAATAGGAAATATGTACCGACACTATACAACTAACTTGAGCGGTGGTGGATGACCACCATGGTTTAGCTTCTAAATACTCAAAAAACAATCAGCAGATTTATTATTGTTATATCTATATATATATAAGAGATTTCCACCTATATATTGACTCATCACGATATCTCTGGAACCATAATGCGTAGCGACTTGAAATATGGTAGGATTATTCCTTTCGCCGAGTAGAGGTCAGCTAATAACGGATTTTACGAAATTCCACCCACAAGGGGGGTTGCGGGGGTGTTAATAATGGAAAATTCCCATTTTTAACCTATAGCTGCTATCGACTTCAAATTTGTCGAAGATATTGCAGTATTAACATAGCGGGGCAGCAGTTATTACTTTTGATGCGAAACAGAGTTCGCCGGGTCAGCTATCGACTTCAAATTTGTCGAAGATATTGCAGTATTAACATAGCGGGGCAGCAGTTATTACTTTTGATGCGAAACAGAGTTCGCCGGGTCAGCTAGTTGTTATATAATATATGGCAGTGTGCATTAGTACGACACCGGTAGTTACTATCGCGTCTCAATGACAATACTACAACAATACGCAATGACATTCTACAGAATTAATTTTTTGTGCTATAACATACACACATACATAACTTCACGCCAAATCCCTTGCGGGGTAGGCAGAGAGAGCGGAGCGCCACAAGGCACGATTCTTACATACCTCACTCGCTTCGTTGACTTTCATAACTCTTTTCATGCACGCGCGTCGATTTTTGAGGCTCCTGGCATCACCTTCCTCAAGAACACGTTCTATTTGGTCATGGAATGTGTGTCTTGGCCGTCCCCGACTCCTACATCTATCCGCTTTTGCATTGTAATCTGCTTAGTTAATCTTGCATCATCCATCCATTCTTCATGTCCGAACCATCGGAGCTTGCCCTGCCTTACCTTTACACCGACACTCTCTTTCAAACCGACTTCCTTCCTTGTAACCTTGTTTTCGACGCGTTCAGGGAGGATCACTCCGCAGATTTTGCGCAATGCCCTCATTTTAAACGAGTTTATCCTACTTTCATGCACACTCTGCCATACCCAGCTCTCGCTTCCATAAGTTAGATCATTCCATCCCTGCTAAAAGCGGATCCAAGATATACAATTTCATTCACCTGTTCCAGCACTACATCGTCAACCATTATCCTTACATCCGTTCCGGATTCCTCCCTTTCAAACACCTTAACTTTCGTTTTCATCACATTCAATTGTAAGCCTATGTGCTATAAATTTCTTTTTTTTTTAAATGAAATATACACAAGAAGCGACAAATTTAGGTGAAATTTATTTTTGTAAAATTTATTATGTGTAAATTGGAACTCAATCTATGGAGACATCACTATGATAGTGAAACAATTCCAATATTTTAACATAACATAATAACATAACTTCACGACTTTTGTTACCCGAAGGTGTAGGCAGCGGCTGTTAAGTCTCGTCTCGCCGTTATGTTTACGTCCCAAATGGAATAGGTGGCGAATATTATTGTCATACCAGGCACAAAGTTTTTAGTCGATATTTATCACACAACTTCCGAAAACAATTTCGAAAAGTTAGTGTTGAGCCTGTGTCAGGAATCGAACCAGAACCTTTGGATCAGAAACCATGTGCTCGACCACTATACTCCAATATTATAATTTATTGGTTAAACTTGGTCTAATTACATTCTAATGACTTAACTTATTAAATTATATACATTACCGTTATGGTAGCACTTATATGGTCTAAATTGTACAAAAGGACGGTCTGATGTACGAAACGAATTTGCATGTAAATTCGTTCATCAATTCAGCAACCAGCACCATGTGCTCAGTAAATTTTATACAAATTTACGTTACCAAATGTTATTATGTAAAAGTAAAATACATTTGAACACTCTGATATTTTTTGTACAACTGTGTTTTTCATTTTTACAATCTGGAGGCACAATTGAAAATTAACAATTAGAAATTAAAAAAAATCTATTTTCATTTTCATCCTGTCTTTGTCTCATCTCATCCCTCTCTAGTTGGATCTGGAGATGGATCTGGAGACTATTGATCACAAAATCAATTAATATAAAAATCACAATAAAACAATCACCCAACTTTTTGACTCAGTATCCACGACGTTGAGAACCCTGATTCTAAATTAGAAATTTTCCGTTTGTCACCAATTACAGTTTTAACTAAAAAAAAGTTGGGGCCGTCGAAATAATTGCCTTCTAGTGTAAAAAGCACGCAATAAAGAAAATCTTTTGTGCTGTATTCTTAAAATCGTATTTTAAGGTTCTGAACCAGGCAAGTAATTATTGTATGTCGATAATTATAGCGTTTACAAACTAGATAACTAGGCAAATTCCTGAAATTATCCACAGTATTTTATAAAAGGATATTTGAAATCATCCCAATGAGGAGCTTCATATTTCTTAGATTATCCAAACTTAATTTCAGATTACTTTCATTAATTTAATTATTTTAAGGATGTTCTTTGATATTCAAATTAAATATTGTTAAACTAATAATATTAATTGTTTAATTTTATAATTATGGAAGGAATTATTTAGTTTACCATCTATAATTCGGTATATTTCTTTTAAGTTCCACGCTATTCAAGTATTGCCTCAGACTTTAATTTTAAAACGAAAGTTACTCGTTTGAGTAACACGAGCTATTTAGCAATTGCCCGAGCACAAATGAAGAAAAAACACTCGACGTAAGTAGTAGATAGGTAAACTCTATTTCAGGGGCTTTAAATTGTTTTGTAAGAAGCCTAATTAATAAAAAAAACTGGTTTGGCTTTAGCCAACAACATCATTAAGAATAAATGACCCACTTTTGTTCTATGAATATTGTTTCTAATTCTAGTTAAGAGTGTCTTAAATTTGGTCCTTTATTAGTAGTTAATATTTTTGTCCCTTACTCTAGAAAATAAAATTTGGAGAGTTTTCAAAACACCTTGTCAATTACATATTATATTTAATTTCATAAAGTCCAGTATTTTATGTTTAGTTATTAATATATTTTATTCTGGGGATGTAATTTCGTACTAAGCAAATTGACATTGCGTCTAGAAGATGATTGATTACGGGGATTTGATCTTTTATCCATTTATTTTGCTGACAGAAGATTGGAGCCTAGATCAATTTTCTTATTATCTTATCAAATGAGTCTTACATTTCATCTGATATGATATATTCATAAAGAATTACGCAATATGATCGTTGGATAAATTTGTCGAGTAAATAATATTTTCAATAATATTATACTTGCTTAAATATTATAGTTTCTAATAATGGTGGTACTTTGTATTCTAAGACATCTCTTTACAATAATAGGAAGTTTAAAACATGAATAATTTAAATACACAAATGTACATTAACCTGTGGTCGTGTCCTCAGCCCCTTGAGAGTTAATCCTTTGCTCTACATGCGACAATGTGGTTTGTGGTTAGCAAGTCTTACTTATATACGGTTGTTAGATATAAATTTCTTATATCCTGAACCATTCTAGGACAATTGTGTGGGATGGAAAACATAGTAAAAACTATGACCCTCATAAGAGCAATAATTAACTTTTTTTTACTAGTTTATGTTTTGTTTTTCTTTAAAATCTATAGTTGTTTTTGAGAATTTAACCATTCTTTTAAATTACTAGACTTGGGATTCCGGATCATTTCCTTATTTTTTTGCCACCTGGCTATCCTATCTTTTTTAACCGCATTGTCTGATTATTTATGGATTGCTTCCAGTCCACTAAGAGGTGAGCTTCCCGGGTGCGCAGAGTGCGGGCCAGCGATAACAGCATCCTGAGCATGATTGCAAGCCGCCTGGCCGGCACAT
The DNA here is from genome assembly GCA_905147225.2 of Euproctis similis. Lineage (NCBI taxonomy): Eukaryota > Metazoa > Arthropoda > Insecta > Lepidoptera > Erebidae > Euproctis > Euproctis similis. The sequence goes on along the minus strand of LR990108.1, from coordinate 13,210,441 downwards.
ACGTGGGTCATTGCTCGAATATCTCACATGGTATAACGAGTCGGTGACGCATGTGTGTGCGGAAATAGGTCGGCTGAATAATTTAATTATTATGTATTGTATTTATCTATATATATATAAGAGATTTCCACCTATATATTGACTCATCACGATATCTCTGGAACCATAAGGCGTAGCGACTTGAAATTTGGTAGGATTATTCCTTTCGCCGAGTAGAGGTCAGCTAATAACGGATTTTACGAAATTCCACCCACAAGGGGGGTTGCGGGGGTGTTAACAATGGAAAATTCCCATTTTTAACCTATAGCTGCTATCGACTTCAAATTTGTCGAAGATATTGCAGTATTAACATAGCGGGGCAGCAGTTATTACTTTTGATGCGAAACAGAGTTCGCCGGGTCAGCTAGTATTATATATATGTTGAAATGATGTGTTGTAACTATGTACTGTATTGTAATTATGTATTATATTGTATTGTAACTTTATGTATTTATGGGCCATGTTGCCTGAAATAAATAATAATAATAATTTTTTTAAGTATCTAAGTTTTTACACATTGTTATTAGTTAAAATGATGTACTTTAAAGATAATATTCTCATGTAATTTTATAGTAGTCTCGGTGGTCCAGTGGTCAAGCATCCCGTTTCTGAATCCAAAGGTCCCGGGTTCGAATCCTCACATTGGCACACACCAATGACTTTTCGAAGTTCTATTCGGAAATTATGTGTGATAAATATCGATGACTAAATACTTTTTTTCCGGTATGGCAATAGGTTCGACACCTATGCCATATAAAAATAATAATAGTCTCGGTGGTCCAGTGGTCGAGCACCCGCTTCTAAATCCAGAGGTCGCGGGTTCGTATCCTCACACTGGCTCACACCAATGACTTTTCAAACTTCTATTCGGAAGTTATGTGTGATAAATATCGATGACTAAAAACTTTGTGCCCGGTATGGCAATAGGTTCGCCACCAATGCCATTTGGGACGTAAACATAACGGCGAGACGAGGCTTAACAGCTGTTGCTTACACCTTCGGGTAGAAAACGACGTGAAGTTATGTTATGCTATATATGTTATATGTAAGAAAAAAATATATTGTACATTTATTATTATATTGTTTATTTCATTATATATCATGTCAAATATATTATAAATAAAGTCTCGGTGGTCCAGTGGTCGAGCGTGGTGCTCGTTTTAAATCCAGAAATCACGGGTTCGAATTCTGGCTCACACTAATGAATTCAAACAGCGCTACAACCAGTCCAAATAAGACAAATTTAGTGTTTATGTTCGAAATGGTCCCATTTTCGCCAGGTCAGGATCTGATGATGGAAACCAGGAGAAATTGAAGCATCCACCAAAAATTGTATGCGAGTATGGTATTTTTGTTACGTAATAGTGATGTTTTAGGGATATTGTTTATGATGTCAACATCTGATGCTGCTTTGAAGCCACATAAGTCCTCAACGGTTTAGAGTTTGAAGACAGCACTGAAATTGGTCGATAGAAACTACTTGGTTGTATGTAGGGCTAGCGTGTTGCTTATGAGGTATGCTTGAATATACACCTGATGCTGCTATGATGCTGATGAAGAAGCCACAGAACTCTTTAACGGTTAGGAGTTGAGAGACAGTACTGCAGCTAGGCGATGGAAACTGTTTAGTAGGATATAAGACTAACGTGGTGCTTGAATCAACGTCTGCCGTGCTGATGATGAAGCTACAGAACTCTTAAACGAAATTAAGTCTTAAATAGGTGTTAAGACACAATTCTGTAAAAATGATGTATTTTATTTTCTTCAATAGTTTCCAGGCTACGGTTGGCCTTCATTCGGTCTGCAGTGATATTGGGTCTACCCATGATAATTATAAAAATATAAATACCTAGCAAGTATTATTATACTCTTTTATCTAAGTACCTATTTATGACAATTATAGCTCCATAAAAATATCAACCATTTAACAAACGGACTTGTAATTAGTGATAATTTATTTAATAAACTGAAAGCGATGGAAATGAACTAACTCATATTAAAGTTCACAACTCATTAATATCACTAAAGCTCGTGAAAAAAATAACTTTTTAAAAAAAGTTAAACCGACTTCTAGAAACGTACACCACAAAATCTTTAAGTATATGAAAACAGTACGTCTATAACTAAAAAGCGATAAATAACGTAATTTACTAATTTGTATACTTAATACAATTTACAAAACGTAATCATTACATAGTATAAAACAAAGTCACTTTCTGCTGTCTGTCCCCTTATATGCTTAGATCTTTAATACGCAACGGATTTTGATGCGGGTTTTTTCAATAGTTAGAGGGTGTCAACGGGGTGGTTTTGATCTATAGTTCTTGTATAGGGTAGTAAAAAAAGGGGTAATTTTCAAGATTTAAAATTTTAATCGCAAACGCTGCCTGAACCCTAAGTGATAAATCAAAACAATGCACTACATTGTGATTCACCATAAAAAGATCTACAAAAAAGTCCACGATGGCATATATCTATCTCTTAGGGATAAACCACAATGACCATTTTTATTTCTCACCTTTTTACGTAAAACATGGCTTTTTTCCGAAGCGATTTTAAACATAACAGCATTTATTTTCGTGTAGTTAATTAAATGGCTTAAATAGATTGTGCTTTTAATATAGATCAATATGGCCAATAATCATTACAGCATGTAATTTAAAAGAATATTTACAAAGATATTACAGTATACAGTATAAGAGGGACATAGCGGTTGTGACGCGTGCCGATAAATATCCCAAATTGAACTTTTTATTTTTACCATCCAATTTTTACTAATTTATTACAATGCTGGATGAATGGGCCGGCTCGACCGGTGGAATACCACGACCTCTCAGAAGATCGACGTAAAATTGCTCATGCCGCATTTCGTTCGGTGAGAGAGGTACCCGGAGGCCCACCCCCTTTCCCCATCCTTTCTTTTCCCCTATCCCTTAAAGGTCGGCAACGCAACAGTAATACTATATGTGTTGCTGGTGTCCATGGGCGGCGTTGGTTGCTTACCATCAGGTGACACGCCTGCTCGTTTGCCCTCCTATCCCATAAAAAAAAAAAAACAAAGCTCGCCGGGTCAGCTAGTTAAATAATAAATTGCATTATGTGAAAATCCTCTTTTATTATCAAGTATTATTTTAACTCTTGTAGTGGTACAGTATATATATATATATATATATATATATAGGGTGAAGCCTTTGGATTCGCTCTCTGACAGATAGCTACCTTCGTCAAGTGTTTGGTCTAACTAAGCTGAGATACGACTCCTACACAACCGTAGTCACAAAGTGAAAAAAATTTTAGTATGTGCTCCGGATTTTGAGAGCCCTTTAGATATTTTCGGTTAAGTGGAAAATAGATGCATAAAAAACATCAAGAAGATAGAGAGAACTTGAGAGCTTACGAGTGATATAGGTTCTACACTATGTCTCTTATTAAATATATAACTTTAGCAAATATTTGAGTTATCCTAGATAAACTGCGTCAATCATATAAAATAAAATATTTGTAACAACAAATATTAGCAATTATAAATTTCCTCTGAATTACCTAGTGGTTGCAAATTTCGTTTAAGAGGCCCCAAGTTCAAGTAAAATTACAGGCCGATTGATTTATTAGAAATAATTTCAGAAATTACGGGCAATTATAACGACAGCTGACAAGCTGTGTTTATGGCTGCAGACACAAAACAAACGTGTCATCAGACATTATTTACACCTTAATAAATAGAAAGTTAGATCGGTAGCAAACGCTGCCTGAACCATAAGTGATAAATCAAAACAACGTACTACATTATTATACACCTTCACAAGGTCTATAAAAAAGTCCGCGAGGGTCGTCTATCTCTTAGGGATAACCCACAATGACCATTTTTTTTGTATTACTTTTTACGAGAAATAATGGCCTATTTACGAAGCGATTTTAAACATTACAGTATTAATTTTCATCCAATTAAATGTCTTGAATAAATTGTGCATGTAATATGGATAATCCTGGCCCTTTACAGCATGCAATTTAAACAAATATTTTCGAAGATATTGCAAGTATTAACATAGCGGGACAGCAGATAATACTTTTGATGCGGAACAACGTTCGCCGGGTCAGCTAGTACTTTAATAAAGTCATCTTTAACTATTAAAATATTTACAAAAGATATTTATATTTGGAGTCGGTGACAGCCTAGGTAATGTACTCTATTGTGTTGCACCGACTTTAAACCGACGTCAAATTGTAATGAAAGAAGGATTTTAAAAAGCTTTTAATTAAAGTATTCAACAAAAAGCTGTTAATATCTTATCTATTGTCCCCTTCCCTTCGGACCATTAACAGAAGTGGACGTGTGTTGTGTTACTAATTGTGGTTTATTTAATTTAATACTTTAATATTAAATTGATTTATTTCATTTCATAAATGTTGCAAAGTACTAGGCGCGCATAGTGTCAGGGAGTCTACACTCTTGTATGAGCGAGAAAAAAAGTAACAACAAGTAGCCCGTCTCTGTCAACTGCTAGTAAGCCAACCCTTGGCCCCGCCCTGTTTTATTGCAATTATTTATTTGGGCGCCTGACCTACAGTTTACTGCAATACACATTAAAGTTGCGAAATGATGAAACGGACTCCACCAAAAAGCAACAATGATACCTTGTCTCACTGCAACTCGGATCCCAACTTGTCAACTGCGGACCCTGAAAACATTCTAGGTAGAATTACTCAGCGACAGAAAAGAAAATATAACCACGAGATCTCTGGTGATTTCAAATCTCTTCGCGATGATATAATGTCTTCAATTGCGAACCTGAGATCTGAACAGAGTGAGAAATTTGGTGTGATGCAAGAGAACCTGGAACATATAAAAATTCAGAATACAGAATTACAAACAACAGTAGAATTCTTAAGTGTCAAATATGAAGATATGCTGAATAAAATAACTAAATTGGAGCATGATAGAAAAGTAAGTCAAGTATATATAAAGACGTTGGAGGAAAAAGTAGAAAGTATGGAGAGATCAGCAAAATCATCAAACCTAGAATTACGTAATGTCCCAAAAAAACCTGGTGAAACTAAGGAAGACTTGGTGAACATTATAATTTCACTAGGAACTGCCATTAAAAATAAAGTGCAAGCCCATGACCTTAGAGACGTCTACCGTCAGAACAATATTAGACACCCTGAAATAAGTGGACCTATAACCGCTGAATTTACGTCCACTATAATCAAAGACAGACTCCTCACTAATGTTAAAAAATATAACCGTGATAATAAGGCTAACCGGCTCAATACTTCACACATTAACATGGCGGGGACTAGTCCAATATATGTCTCGGAAAGTCTCACCTACAAAGCCAAGAAATTATACTACCAGGCCCGTGAATTCGCTAGACTTAACGACTATGCCTATTATTGGACATCACATGGTTACATCTACTTAAAAAAAAAAGAGGGAGCACCAGTCAGAAGAATTCTCCAAGAGTCTGATTTGGAACGCTTGAAGCTACAAGAAAAATGACTGACTTTTGTTATTCCAAATGAACTCTTCGAGCTCTTTGTTTACTTTGTATGTTTTTTTCTTACTACCCTCTGCGCGGAATTTATCGTTGTGTCAAAAACTTCTGTTAATTATATGTTTTTATTTCTTTACTTAAAGTGCATGCTTATTAACATAATTAAAATTATTATACACGCCCATTTACTTTTGACAAATAAACTACTTATATCAACCTACACACAAGCTTACTCATACCATTTTGGTATTACATTTAACGAGCCACCGCACATATTGTCGCGAGTTAAGTTGATATTTTTTCGTAAAAAAAGTTGCTTAAATGTTGTCTTACTGATACGCATCTTGCTGATTTGGAAATGTACTATTTTTAGAATTTACTATTGCTGCAATAAAAAACTTGTTACTTACAAACTATACACCAATATGATACTTCTCTCATGGCTTACAGGATGTGTTATACATCTACAAGGTAATGTACATTTGTTTACTTATTCTGTTAACCAACTAGTTAAAATGTCATTATATAAAATTCTATATACAGTGAATTATCGAGCATTCATTAGCCATAGGGTCGGTATACTGTATTATTGCCACCACTTTTACTTATATATATTGATTAAATTGTTATTACTATGGTCACTGCTAGTGTTCATTAATATTACTTGTAAACATTCGATCGCGATGTAAACATAGCTGTAACTGAAGATGTGGACAGGTCTCATAAAATAGAATGTTTATCCGTTGATGTGACAAGTTCTTACTCAAGTTTGTTTGATTATAACGTTTATACTCGGGACATTCTTACGTTTGTAAGTATGAATATTAGAAGCATTAATTGCAATTTGGATAATTTGCTGGCCTTTATATCATGTATCGACGTGTCTGTAGATGTGATAGTCTTGTCTGAGTGCTGGACGAGTATAAATAATCCTCCTCCGAACATTGACGGTTATTGCAAATATTGGACTAGAACTACAATTAACAAAAATGATGGCGTAGTAGTGTATATCCGAAGTACATTAAAGGTTTTATGTGCTTATGAGCCAAATGTTCTTGAGGGTAACTGTTACGTGATCGGTATTCAGCCTGACTTGACAATTGTTTGCTCTTATCGTCCACCCTGCTTTAAAAATCATAAAACATATTTGGAAACAATCGATAATGTGTTATGTAAAATTAAGACTAATAATGTAATTTTCACTGGGGACATAAATATCGATATTCTGCCAGCAAATTTATCTCCGGTTGCCCACGATTACCTAAACTTAATGGCTATGCATGGATTGAGAACTGGTATAGACAAACCTACGCGTGTCAGGTCCTGTATTGACCACTTCATGGTTAAAAGCCATCATACTTGGAAAACTGCTGTATTCGAGGAACCAATAACGGACCATTCTCCTGTTGCACTATGCATTTACACTAACAAAATCCCAAAGAAGGAAAAAGTACAATATAAAGTTAGATTGGATTACAAGAAGATTGGTAAATTAATTACTGAAGAAGACTGGGATGGTATTTATAACATTGAAGATCCTAATATTGTATCGGAAATTATTACAACAAAAATTACGAACATCGTTACAAATTGTACTCATAACGCAAGGATATCAAATAGACTTAGGCCATTAAAACCATGGATAACGAAAGGGATTGTTAAATCTATAAGAAAAAGAAATAAATTATATAAAGAATCAATAAAAACTCCCGATAATATACTTGCAAGGAACAGGTACCTTAAATATAGAAACACTTGTAATTCCATTATTAAAAATTTAAGAAACATATACTATAGAGACAAATTTGAGAAAAGTAAAGGTAATATTAAGGAAACATGGAATGTTATAAGAGAAGTCTGTAATACAAGGACAAATACTCAGCCAAACATTGACCTACTTACTGTCGACGCTTTGCCTATGGAGTCTTTAAACCGTGTTAATAAATATTTTACTAGTATTGGAGCATCACTAGCAACGGAACTACTGGGCAGAATGAACAAAACTGAGCAGGAACTCTCATATGAAACTGCTATGGGTTTATCACCTTTAAACTCCATGTCATTCTTGCCTACGGATCATTATGAAGTGAGAGGTATTATTAATGGATTAAAAACTTCTAGTGCCCCTGGATGGGACAAAATTACCGCGCAAATTTTGAAACAAAACTTGACATCACTTGTAAACCCCATTACTTACTTGTGTAATCTAAGTCTGACGACCGGTAAATTTCCGAAAGTATTTAAAAATGCTATTGTCTGTCCTATCCATAAATCTGGGGATAAGAAAGAACCAAATAACTATCGACCTATCTCTCTCCTAACTGTATTATCAAAGGTGCTAGAAAAGATTGTTTTTAAGCGACTTTCTAATTATTTGGAGACGAATGGGTTCATTAGTGACTCTCAATACGGTTTCAGAAAGGCCAAATCGACAGAAGACGCTGTTTTGGCACTGTTATCAAAAATAGTTGGCAGTATGGATCAAGGTGATAAGTGTTTGGGCGTATTTTTGGACTTGCAAAAAGCGTTTGATACCGTGTCTATTCCAATTTTGATTACACGTTTGGAGAATATAGGTATAAGGGGCTTGTTTTGCAGTGGTTTGTGGACTACTTGTCTCATAGGAACCAACGCGTTAGAGTGGCATGTCACGAAAGTGCAAGTTACTCATGCGACTATGGCGTTCCACAGGGCAGTATCCTCGGACCAACCTTATTTCTCGTTTATATTAATGACCTATGTAGAATATCTAATCTACCAAATTTAGATCTTTTTATGTTTGCTGATGATACAGTACTGTTGGTTCATGCTAAAACTTGGGATATGGCATTTAGCATGGCGGAGGCGGGATTAGCTAGGGTGACTTCGTGGTTGGAAAATAGTCTTATGTCATTGAACACTAATAAGACAAAATATATTTGCTTCAGCAAAACTTCAGTGGGCAAACCATCACCATCTAGGGTCTTCAAACTACACGGTTTCCCCTGTAATCGGGGTTTAACACCTCCGAAATGTGACTGCGTGGTACTATCCAGGGTTGAATGTGTGAAATACTTAGGAGTAATTATTGATGATCAGCTGAACTGGCTTCCTCACATTGCAGCTACAATAGCCAGAATTAGAAAACTTGTATATATTTTTAAAAATTTACGGACTGTAGCAAATGACATTCTTCTGGTACGAATATACCGAGCTTTGTGCGAATGTATAATAAGATACTGCATCTGTGCATGGGGAGGTGCGGCTAAGACTCATATGATTGAGGTTGAGCGTGCGCAACGAATGATACTCAAGGTCCTATTGCGCCTGTCTTTTCGATATTCTACTTCATCCCTGTACGATCTTGCCAATGTACTATCAGTTAGAAAGTTGTACATTTATGAAGCGGTGAGAAGATACCATAAAAAAATTGTACCAAATCTACCACGGTCACATAAACGCGTAGAACGCTGTCCAGTGCCACACATTCGGTCGACATTTGCCCGTAGACAATTTGATTTTATGGCTCCCTATATATATAATAAGCAGAATAAAAACAAAAAGCAATTCAAAGTTAGTAATAAGCAGTTTAAAATAAATTTGGCTAATTGGCTTAAGAGCATGGATTACAATGATGTGGAGGCTATGCTACAGTTAAATTAGAGGGGTGTGTAGTTCTAACATAAGGCAACTTAATCACATGCAGAAACTCTCACACACACACACACACACACACACACACACACACACACACACACACACACACACACACACACACACGCACATACATACACTCACACACGCACTCACTCTCATGCACACATTCACACACGCACTCACTCTCATGCACACATTCACATACAGTGTTATTTATACTTATTATGTAAAAAGGTGTCATTTTCTATGAGGGAAGACACTGACACCCGCAACACAGTTTTAACTACCGTGGGTGTCAGAGCATCCCACAATGCATTGTAATTTATATTTTTTCATAATAAATTTATTTTATTTTATTTATTTTTATTGTAGAGCAGGCAGAAGTTATTGAGAACCAAAAGACATAATTGTTACGTAACTGTAATTGTGACATTAAGTTACAATAATTTGTAATTCTTAAAAGAAACTCTGCAAGCTACTGTGCTAAAAAATATTACTCGATATTTAAAAACAATATATAAGTACAATTAGCCAACAAACAAAAGTCCATATTTTTTTATGTTACGAAAATTTTGACTAAAATGGAAACTTTCGTCATTGTATTAAAAATATTCTTATGCTTTATTAGTCTCGGTGGTCCAGTGGTCGAGCACCCTGCTTCTGAATCAAGAAATCGCAGGTTCACATCCTGGCTCACACCAATGACTTCAAAATTGTTGTCGGAAGTTATGTGTGATAAATATCGATGACTGAAAACTTTGTAAGATAATGACGTAAACATAACGGCGAAACGAGGCTTAAAAACTGCTGTCTACATTTTCGGGTCGAAAAAGGCGTGAAGTTATCTTATGTTTATGTTTTATAGATGCCTTTGTAGATGCTTTATAGATCTGTAACATAGTTGCCTATAGAATCCAATTAAAATGAAAATAATTATATATTAATATGCAATATAATTATAATTAAAACCTCTTTAAAATGTTTCTAAAGGATCAATGTAGAGCCAAGCAGTTCGCTGCATTAATGGGCCGGTTCGACCGGTGAAATACCACGACCTCTCAGAAGACCGACGTAAAGTGGCTCATGCCGCGTTTCGTTCGGTGAGAGAGGTATCCGGAGGCCCACCCCCCTTCCCCATCCTTTCCTATCCCCTATCCCTTAAAGGTTGGCAACGCAACAGTAACACTATGTGTTGCTGGTGTCCATGGGCGACGTTGGTTGCTTACCATCAGGTGACACGCCTGCTCGCTTGCCCTCCTATCCCATAAAAAAAAGAAAGAAAAAAAAACTACGTGAAATAAAAAATACATAGCTTCAAATAAAAATAAATAGAGTAATCTTGATGTACATAGAAAAAGTGTGTTTCATAATCAAATATCCAAGTAACCTATTTTGGAATAAATTAATATCAATAAGTAACAATCTCTGACTTTATTTCGTCTCGAGTATTATTTGGCTTCTAGGCATAGTAATCAAATAAGTAATATTTTTCTTTTTGCAAAAGAACATGATTATAGGAGACGTTGAAGAAGACATGATTATAGAAGACGTTGAAGTTTATAAAGAACATGATTATAGAACTAATGTTGAAAGGTCTTTAGATAAGAGTTTATCTACACGTGATTAAGAGTCCATCGTAAAATAAGGGTATCATTTCTACTACGGGAATGATATCTTGACAAATAAAAAACTCGTATCTCCGTAACTAGTCTACAGATTTTTATGCGATTTCGATTATTATTATTATTTGTTATAATTCTGATTCTTATAATCCTTATACTTCTCAAATAAGCTTATAATATTCTTATTAAGCTTATACTTCTCCGTTAAGCCTTTATTTCCGTTATGTCATCTCCAGTCACCTCATAGTAAGCACACAGCCACACCAAATGAACCCGATGTATCCGAGCGCACCCAGGCTATTAGGGTTGCAACTTGTATTAACAAAATTATAAAAATCCACAGGATAGTTATGTCACTATATATTAAGAGTACAAAACAAAAGTCGCTTTCTTTGTCCCCATATTTTTATGTATGTTTAAATCTTTAAAACTATGCAACTAATTATGATGCGGATTTTTTAATAGATAGAGTGTGTCAACGGATACATAGGTATGTAGTAAAGAAAAAGTGATAAATGCAAATATACACTATAACACTGTACGCACAGTATGTGGCAGTGGACTGTGTGCAATGACAGGCATCTGTTGCTGACTCTAATAAAATATGACAAGATCGTAGTCACGTCTTTCATTGATCGACCACTCATACACCATCGCCGAAGAACCATCACCTTACAATAACATCATTCATAAGAATAGTCTCCAGTAACTCAATATGTTACAATAAGCATAAGGTATAGGCGATGTAAAGTCATTTCATTCGGTGAAAGAGGTATGTGGAAACCCCAATCCCCACCATTCCTCATCCCACTGTTTATCTTAAAAGCCGACAACACAATTAGAACCATTCAGTATTGGGGGATGTCCATATGTGATACTAATCAACATATATATAAAAAATTATAGAAATTTAATAGTAAATATTATGAGTAAGTGTCAACCCTAGCTATTACTAAACTCTCCGTGACCACGCGAAATCGAGCGAGACGCATTACCAGTTCACTATGGATAACACTTCCATAAACGTGTATAAGACAAGTAGTTTTGGTGTATAAAGTTCTACTTCATAGATAAATGTCTGCACATTTCATATAAAAGATAGATATTGCTTTTAGTAAGCGATACAAATGTTACTCTTTCACGATTCTTCTGGCATTTCATTTACAAATAATCATTTAAAAAATTTGTTTTCTACAATTTTTGTAGACATAGGAAAGATGCAGGGTTGAAATATATTTTTGGTACATAATCAAAAATAATATTTTGTTTTAAGGATATCATTGTCATCATGCCCACGGTCCTGTCTGTGGACCTTCCGCACCTTCCGCACCTTCCGCATCCAGAGGCTCCCAGCGATCTTGGACAAGTTGTCGGTCCACCTAGTGGGGAGTCCTCCTACGCCACGTCGACAAGTTGGTGGTCGCCACTCGAGAACCTTTCTCTCCCAACGGCTATCGGCTCGCCGAGCGATCTGGCATGCCCATCTCCGCTTGAGCGTGTTAACCTTTCGGGCTATGTCGGTTCACGCCTCTTGAACGTCGCCCCCGAGTACGACTGACCAAAAAAGGCCTTGAGGATCGGTTAACTAGCCGCCTTAGAAGTTCAGTAGTAATTTCATTGTCTCTCGGTGCCTTCTCGTTCTTTAGCTGCATGAGAGCCATTTTTGAGAGCATCTGTAACTGTAACACTATATGTGTTCAGGTCTCCACGGGCGGCGTTTGTTGCTCACCATCAGATGACACGCCTGCTTGTTTGTCCCCTATAACATAAAAAAATAGGCCAAACGAGCAAGCGGGTCACCTGAAAGTAAGCGAATAGCGCTGACAATGATACCAAGAGGTTCACTGTTGCGAGTCTTTGTGGTGGAATAGTGGGTTAAAAAGAGGAGGGGGAAGGTGGGAATCTAGATACCTCTCTCATCGAAGGACATATAAGGGATAAGTTACTTTACGTAAAGTTAATTACTTTTTAAGGTCGTGGTATTTCACTAGTCAAGTCAGTCCCATTCATATAGTGAAATACTCTACCGCTATTAACAAAATCAATTAAATATACATAATAGCTCTAAACTCTCCTGAAATGTTTACGTTAATCCTGTCATTACACATCGTGCCTGTACTTGTAGGCTCAAACTCATTATAACTTTTTCCTGTGACAAAGTGAAACTGTAACCACGACGTTTTAAAGCATCACAAACTCTTCTCTCAATTTATATTAAATTCGCAATGTTAATAATGTAACTTAGCAGTTGATTAATTAATCGTAGATACAAAGACAATTAAAAAACAATCAAGACTTTAAAAAATTGATATTTGTTTAATATTTTACATTGACAAGCCTCCTCGAGTATTGGTAAAGCAACAGCTCGCGGCGTACAAGTAGGTGGGCTTGATCCCCACTAGAGTTGGTACAAATATTTTTGAAGATGTTTTATAGGAGTAAAGTTAATTTACAATAGCAAGAAGGAATTAATTAATTACATTATTTGCAATTTATACAATTGAAAGGCTGGCTGAAATGGAATTTCTCGGCATCTCTGCTACTAGAAGCGTGCACAGGAGACTGGCCGCATTGCCATACTGAATGGCAAAGTTAATTCTCTGGGCGAAGAATAGACCAGCCTCTGGTCGCGAGACGCCTCGATCAGTCTCTTTGCAAGATCTTTATAGAGTGCACGAGCATTCGAACCCCATATTTTTGCAGTGTCAACCCCAGACGGTACAAAAAATAATCACTTTCAGGTATTTGAGATTATCCGCTGGATGTATTTGTTAAAAAGTACATGATATCGTATATGTATCGTATTGCCCAGTTTCCTTAACACAAAACTTTTTTTTCTGGCGTTTTTATTTAATTTTTACCTCAAAATTTGTGGCCAAAACATTAAATAGTATAGGCGTAATAAATGGAAAATGTAAGGGATAAATTTAATTTTTTTTTATCATTTGTTTCAGTATTGAACTAATTGTACTAATCATAACTTCACGCCTTTGTTACCCGAAGGTGTAGGCAGTGGCTGTTAAGCCTAGTCTCGCCGTTATGTTACGTGTTACGTCCCAAATGGCGAACCTATTGCCATACCGGGCACAAAGTTTTCAGTCATCGATATTTATCACACTTAACTTCCGAAAAGAATTTCGAATAGTCATTGGTGTGAGCCAATGTCAGGATTCGAACCCGGACCTCTGGATCAGAAGCCGTGTGCTCGATCAGTGGACCACCGAGACTTTTTGTACTAATCAATTATAATATAATAGCAATCCCAAATGTACTAAATGCTTACAAAGCAGCACCTGTATTATATAGTTTTGTATGTCTTTTATGCAGAAAACTCATAAAACTATATCTTTTATACACGGTTTACATTTATTCCGTTTCCACTGTGAAACTTCTTGTGCTATACAGCTGGAAATTATATCACTTATAGAATTACTAAAACGTAGAAATCGCATGGGTCGGTGTGACATCTGTGCGGTTGGCATCTCAATGTAACTGATATACCAAACGTTTTCTAAACTTCTCTTGAGCGGCAACTTTCGAAAATGCCAATTGTGTATCCACAATTATACTCTCTGAACAGGTTGAGGAACTCCCCAACTTCACCGAGCTATGTTGAAGTTTTGTGATACGTGCAAGAATGATCTAAGTCTGAAGTTGCTTGATGCGAAAATTTCAATATAGGACTGAGGGATTTAATTCGTAACTTTCCAGTGTTTGTCTTTAGAATGCTGAATGAAAGGTTCGAAGGTCAAGTTGAGGGTAGAGGAAAGCGGGATGGAATTGATTGTTTGAAAATGTACAGAGTTATGCAGCAAATAACGACACATTTAAATTTATTTTGTATAAATTTTAGAGGGCCCCGGTTATTTTAATTAAAAATGTCTCAGTGAAACTCTAGCTTATCTTAAAGTATCATTTATGATGTCCTTTCGGAACAATGAATTGTGATCGCGCTGACATTGTGACATTGATTTGTGACGCCTTTGTATATTTGATATTGAGTTTTTATTTATTTGAACTCCTCCTCCTGTCTTTGTGTTTTTTATAGTGTAATTTGAAAACTCAAATCAAATAGTAATAAAAATTGATTTCAACTTTTTTATCGATGGCGATCATAATATGATAAAGCTATCATCAAACTACAGACACTCATTTTACAGTAAATAACTATAGAAGGGTTTATTTAATCCTGATAAAATGCTTCCTAATTTACACATACATACATGACTGCACGCCAAATCCTAGAGGGTAGGCTGAGAAAATAGGAGCAGGGGCAGAAGATATGATTCTTACATGCTTCACTTGTTTTTTTGACTTTCATAACTCTTGTAATACACGTGCGTCGAAAGAACTCGTTCTATTTGGTCATGGAAAGCGTGTCATGACCTTACTCGAATCCTAAATTCATCCGCTTTTGCATTGTATATCTGCTTAGTCAATCTAGCATCTTTCATTATTTCTACATGTCCAAACCATCAGAGTATGCCTTTTCTTACTTTTATACGGAAACTCTTTTTCAGCCCAACCTCCTTCCTAAGTATCTTGTTTTCAACGCGGTCAGCCAGAGTCGCTCAGCAAATTTTGCGTAGTGCCCTCATTTAAACAGCGTATATTCTACTTTTATGCACACTTAACCCAACCATAATAATAATAATGCCATACCCAACTCTTGAGTTCCTTAAGTTAGCTTTTAGTTTAGGTTGGGTAAAGGCCTCCTCCAACGAAACCCACTTATACATCTGGGCTGTTTGCCACCACTGCGAACCAATGACCATAAAATAATATGAACAACACTGAAGATGGAATGAAACATATTGTTTACATCAATATTATTATTAACTTTATTATTATATTCCGTTTGTAAACATTATCAGAAAAGTACAATGTCTGCGTAGATAAATGACATTTAAAACTCAAACAAAATATCGTATAACCCTCGTCGTGGAATCGTAGACGCTCAAACTGGAATCAAATTAACAGCGGGCTTGTATAAGTACCAGACCGAAATTTGTTCTTAAATAAACATTCCGGGCGTTGTTTTTCCAAGTTAATGAGAATTACTTCCGCCGAATCGATCGGAGAAAACATTTTGCGACCGCAGTTTCTTATTAAAATGTTGAACAACTTGGATTTTGTTTGTTATCAGCTGTTTTTAGAAGTGATTTGATATCTGATGACATGTCATTCACAGTTTTTACACTATTTTTTTAACGTACTTATTATTATTTACAATAAGGTCGTCTTAATAATTCTTAATGTGCCAAACATGTACGTACATTTCCATCTTCCCTACCGTTAAGCATCCCGACTTAAAGGCTGACGATTGGAACCGATTTGAGCTATACATTATTCTAGTGATTTGTCCATTTGATGACATCCGAATTTAGCGTCACCAATTCAGCATAATAGTCTTCTTACGAACTACGTACATACTTACCAAAATATTAGCAAAACTTTTACTACAGTAATTATCTCTAACAAACTAAAAAGATTTAGTTTTGAATTCATGTTCTGACATAATTTTTCAACTAAACATAATAATATGCTTATTGATTACCATATTCAATCAGAAGGATAATATTATTTTGTCTCTTTCAATTATGACTTGGCGGATTAAGGTAAAGATTTTTTATTACTATGCATACTTTTGCTTAGTCAAACAGTTACCTAAATATTTTTATACATATCCGTAAGTTCACGCCAAGTCAATTTCGAGGTAGGCGAACAGAACAAAGCTCCATAAGGCACGATACTAACACTCTTCACTCGGTTATAACTTTTTTAAACATCAGACACGCTCGTCGATTTTTAAGAGTCCAGATATTACCTTCTGTAAGGACATGTCCAATTCGTTCATAGAAAATTGTCTTAGACTTTCCACTTTTGCATTTTTAGTATTAAATATCTTAGTTCACATTTATATTTTCATTTCAATCACGGCGTTAGCAATAAAAAGTAGCTACAATGAAAAAAATATCAGGTTATTACTTTTATACAAAAAACTAAACAGCCTTGTTCAATCATCACATCGGTTCACAACATGAATTTTCAATTTAACGTTGCCTTCATGACAGGATTTGTATAAGCTCTTTTCAAATTAGCACGGCTTTTAACTCTTGTGCACTGTACTGCCAGAGTTTGGTTTTCTATATTAAATATTTACGCCAAATGTTTATTATTCGTATAAAGGTTGCGTTTTATATGAATTAATGTGATTTTTGTGTTTTTAACCTTAGGGTAAAATAGGGTAATGGGGGTCACTTAAGCATGAACTCGAATAACATTTTAATTAAAAAGAAAGTATTTATTGCAACAGTCTTTAAATATAATTTACTTATTGAACTATTATTAGAAATCAATTGCAGTCGCTATAGCAATCAACTTTGGCAATTATAAAAGTTTAAAAATAAAACAGATTTGACTCCCATTACACCAACATAGGGGTAATGGTGATCACCGTAGGGGCAATCGGAGTCAAATAAAATCTAGCATACATCGCAAACGAAAGCTTCAGCTGACTCCCATCCAGTGCACTCCGTGTGAGCCCATAGCCCACACGAAATACACCTGTACCACATATCATTGTCTCTTCCAATTTCGTCGCATACTAGGCATCTGTTTCCAGCATCTTCTGCATTATCATTCTCATCGTCCTGGAATACGTCGTCAGTGCGCTAAAACTTGGCGCTTTGCCTTTTCAGGACCATTCTTCCGTACTTTGGTCTTTTTTCCTTCTCTTGTCTCTTCTTCTTGCCTTTCCATGTTTTCTCTTTTGTTTTACCCCGTTTTTTCTTCATTGGGATCAATGGGAGACACCTGACTCTCATTACCCACAACTGCACTAATGAGCAATAATTAAAAAAACAAAAAATCTTTAACACACTGATACAATCTGAACTGCACATCACGATTTGGAACGTCTAACTCAGTAAGTGTAAATGTTATAATAGTATTCTGCAAGATATTCGGCACTTATCTTCTAATTTGCATTAACGTAAAAATACATCAACGGAGCACAAAAACAAAACACAGTTGTTTCTCAGTGGCGCATGAGTTGACTAGCGCGACCCCTTCGTGGCTGTGCAGGGAAATGAAATGGGGGCTGAGGACGCTGTTTACGCATCGGTCTCATGTAGTGTTTCGTCTTTGTGAGGGTGACTCCTATTGCCCGCTGACTCCCATTTCCCTACTCTCCCCTAATACCTACTACTGCTTGAGTAACTTTTAGTATCCAAATATTAATTTTACCGATACCTGGAAACTCTGGCAACTCTGACAGGTAATTAAACACCGGAATAAACAGCAGCAGTAACAGTGGTAGATTCACGCAGTTCGCTGTATGAATGGGCCGACTCGACTGCGGAAATAGCGCGACCTCTCATAAGATCGACGTAGAGTGGCTCATACCGCGTTTCGTTCGATGAGAGAGCTACCCACCCATCCTTTTCTATTCTATCCCTTAAAGGTTGGCAACGCAGCTTTAACACTATGTGTTGCAGGTCGCTTAATATCAGTTGACACGAATACTCATTTGCCGTCCTATCCCGTAATAAAAGCCAGGAAGTTATATTCTATTTGTATGATTATATATATTGTTATAACAGCTAATATCTAAATAGGTCAACCATCACAGTAATTACTCAAAGAATGACTTTCAAAGGGAAAAGTTATTTGATATCTAGTAACATAGAGTAAAATATCTGAATTGAATGTTTCTCTGAGGGAAAATAAAATCTCAATCTGGAATCGCGGGTGATTCGATTAAATGAATTGCCCTCTTAGCGCTGCTATGATACAAATAGCGTTGCAATAACAACATAGATACTGAACTGTTCTAACGATCTGATTTGTTAACGAAATAAAGTACCTTAAAAACGTAATATAATTTCACGTCTTTTCTACCCTAAGGTGTAAGTACCAGCTTTTATGCTTCGACTCGGCCAAATCGATACGTTACATCCCTAATTGAATAAGAGCTGATACTATTGCCATAACACCAGGCTCAAAGTTGTGAGTTATTGACATTAATCACACTTAACTTCCGACAAGAATTCCGAAGAAATCATTGATGTGAGTTCAGAATCGAACCTACAACTTTTGAATCAGAAGTGGACACATCGACCCATGGACTACCGAGACATTTAATGAAATATTTCTAAAATATGAATACAGCAGTGAAACCGGTGAGACAATATCAAATATCACAACTCTAGGTACAACATAAAGTGATTAGTAGAAGCTGAAAGGTCTCGGTGGCGCAGTGGTCGAGCACACGGCTTCTGATCCAGAGGTCCGGGTTCGATTCCAGACACTGGCTCACACCAATGACTTTTCGAAATTGTCACAAAAGAATCTGTCACAAAAAAAGACCAATGACATATTTTATATAAATTAATTTTTGCATAGAATTAGTGTATACAACGATATCCAATTTATGGATATAAATTATATTGTAAATAGCTTAAGACTAAGAGATGACTCCGTTTATTTACGGAAGAAGTTAAAATTTGAGTATGCTAAATTACTAGCATTAAATATTGTAGACCCTGTTATGGATACCATAACCAGTGACTTAGCCCCTATTGGCACACAGTTAGTTTCTTTAAACTGACTGTCTCGACAACGGCCGAGTCTGCGGCCGCTTCCGGCTGCAGGGGCGGCGGCTCAAACTTATCTGTGATAAAATCTAGTCATATTAATCATCATATTAATGTTGCGCATCAGAACATTCAAGGTTTTGCTGCTAAAGAGTTAGAAATTGCTTTATTTGTGGATTGTTCTGATATAGATGTTTTTTGTATCACTGAGCATTGGCTCAAGGACAGTGAAATGTTATTTAATTTTAGTAATCATAGCGTGATAAGTTCGTTTGTACGAGCGACGAGTACCCGTGGTGGGTCATTGATTATGGTTAAGAACTGTCATAAAAGTAAAGAGCGTAAGGACATTGCTTGTATGTCCGTCGAACGTACAATTGAGATATCATGTGTTGAGCTCGAGCGGTTTATTTTTATATGTGTTTACCGACCTCCTTCTTCAGACTACAGCCTGTTTGAAGCAGTCATGGAAGATGTTCTCAGCAAAGTGTCAAATAGTTCTAAATCGATAGTAGTATGTGGTGACTTTAATGTAAATATTCTGGAGAAATTACCTAATGTATTAAGGATCAAGAGCTTATTTAAATCGTATAACCTAGTAAATCTATTCTTGGAACCAACTAGAATAACGGATACTAGTGCTACCTGCATCGATAACATCTTCTGTGACTTAAATCCTATTCATAAAAGTATCTTGAATAAATTAAGCTCGGATCACTGTGGGCAACTGGCGTCGTTTCCTAATGACTCCAGTGACTTGCCAGTTGATATAGTATACCGGCCTATTACAGATTTCCGCTTAGAAAAGTTCAGTAAACGTCTATTGGATCGCCTAAATTTATTCACTTTACCGCAACAGGACCCGGACATAATGTATTCAGCATTGTTTGTATGCATAGGAGAAGAATTCTCTAAATGTTTCTTGTTAAAAAATATAAAACAAAAGAGTAATTCAGTATTTAGCGACTGGGCTACGCGTGGTATATACAGAAGCAGAAATCGTCTGTATGATTTGTATGAGAAAAGGACTAGTACCCGCGACACTGCGTTTTTGGAATATGTAAGGAATTATTCAAAGGTGTTCAAAAAAGTTTGTATTGCCGCCAAGGCCGCATTTATTTCTAATAAAATTAAGAAATCGCGAGATAAAATCAAAACAGTCTGGAAAATAATTAACGGTGAGACGGGTAAATCCAAGAAGCGAGACCCGAAACTTAACATATTGATTAATGATAAACTAGTCTCGAATGAACTAGAAGTTGCAAGTACCTTTGAAAAATTCTTTACAAATATTCCTCTAGAAACTACTCGGTCCATACGATCTTCTCCTGACGATGCTGTATCACACTTAAGGAATAATGTAGATGCTTGTGACATATGCTTTCAGTTCTCCTATGTATGTCCCACAACTATAATCAAAACTTTTAAGATGCTTAACATCAAAAAGACAGAAGATTTATGGGGTGTGTCTACTAAAGTTATTAGCGCGATCATTGTTTCAATCGCACCCTACTTAGCTAACATATTTAATTGTTGTATTGACGCTGGAGTGTTTCCACATTTGATGAAATGTAGTAAAATAATTCCACTCTTCAAATCAGGTGTAAAAACAGACCCCACAAACTTCAGGCCTATTTCTATTCTTCCTACCCTGAGTAAAATCTTCGAGAAGATAATGTTGAACCAGCTCTTAACTCACTTTAGTATCAATAAACTCTTACATAATAATCAGTTTGGATTCACTAAAGGCCGATCCACAACTGACGCTGGTATCAAATTGTTACAAAATATATTTAACGCATGGGAGAGGTCTATCAAATCAAATCAAATCAAAATCTCATTTATTCAGTTTAGGTCATTAAAGACACTTATGAACGTCAATAATTTCAATCCGCCAATTCGATTACTCACGTCCTGAGAAGAATTGGCAAGAAACTCAGGGGAGTCTTTTTTTTTTTTTCTTTTTACTTAATTTTAAGTAAACTAAATTACAAATTATTAGAATATTATATATATAGAGCATATATTATATTTATAGAGCAAGATGAGGTTCCTCACGTAAAACTTGGGACACAGTACGTTAATATTCTTTGGACGCTTGAACAGACCAGTCCCCACAAACAGCACCCGTTCACGAGCATGACCCATATCTCAGCCATCGCCTCCCTCGCCATATTTTAGGGAAGGTGGCGACCCGATCAACGACGCCGCTATAAGCAAGGACTTTTCAGTGAGCATGACTTATTCAAGATCCCAGACAAAACAAAAAAAGAAATTAGTAAGCTTGCCGGTGAGAAACGTCATATTGCACACAATCCTACTAATTAACAGTAATGTTTAGTTAGCAGATTAACAATATTTTGCTACAGCAAATACAAACAATATAACACAAGAGAAGCAATTCAATTCCAAACGGTTTTATCATTGATATAATCTGCGATACAGTAATAAGCCCTTGAATATAGTCTACTTTTAACATATTTCTTAAATTTACATAACGATAATTCAACCGCGTCGTTTGGAAGCTTATTATAAAAGCGTATACATTGACCTGGAAACGCGTTAGAAATTTTATGGAGCCTAGTAGTGGACACAGCAAGTTTGTTTTTATTTCTTAAGTTTAATTGATGAATATCACTGTTTTTCTTAAATTTAGTTATATTTTTATGAACATAGATTAAATTATCATAAATATATTGTGAATGTAACGTCATTATTCGTATCTCTTTAAATTTACTTCTCAGTGTATCCCTGGGACTCATCATATAGATAGCACGAATAGCTCGTTTCTGGAGCACAAAGACCGAGTCTACATCCGCAGCACTACCCCAAAGCAATAGACCATATGACATAATGCTGTGAAAATAACTAAAATATACTAAACGTGCAGTATCAACGTCGGTCAGTTGACGTATTTTCTTTACAGCGTAAGCGGCTGAGCTAAGTCTACCAGATAACGTCTCTATATGTGGGCCCCACTGTAGTTTAGAGTCTAATGTTATCCCAAGAAAGACAACCTTATCGACCAATTCCAGTCTCCTGTTGTCCATCACGACACTGGTTTTTACTTGTTTAACATTTTTTGTGAAAAATCTAACATATTTGGTTTTGCTACCATTTAAAAGCAAATTATTAGCACTAAACCAGTTTACTATCTTTGAAAGAGCATTGTTTACATCGTCAATTAGTGATAGTTGTCTCTTTACCTTAAAAACTAAAGAAGTATCATCTGCAAACAAAACTATTTCATGATTGTCCTTTACAAGATAAGGTAGATCATTAATGTACAAAAGAAACAGGAAAGGTCCCAAGATAGAGCCCTGCGGCACCCCCATTGCTACGGCTGATCCATGTGATCTCTTTCCGTTAACATCTACTGTTTGGATCCTATTACGTAGGTAAGAAGTAAGAAGATCCAAAGCAATGCCCCTTATGCCATAGTGATGTAGTTTTCTGACCAGAGTCTTATGCTGGACACAATCAAAAGCTTTAGATAGGTCACAAAATACCCCATAGGCATCCTGCGACTCCTCCCAAGCCTCAAATATACTTTCGAGTAATTTTACCCCAGCATCACATGTTGACCGTCCTCGAGTGAAACCGAATTGTTTATTATGCAGCAGACTATTTTCATTAAAGTATTTAAGTAACTGAGCGAGGATTAGTTTTTCGAAAATTTTACTTAATGTAGGTAGTACAGATATTGGTCTAAAGTTAGTGGGTTCTAATGTACTACCTGATTTATGCAACGGAATAATCTTGCTTAGTTTCATCAGGTCAGGAAACACACCACAATCAATACATTTATTAAAAATCACAATTAAAGCGGGAGCGATAGTGCTAAATAAAGATTTTATAATATATACAGAAATGCCCCACAAATCAGCCGTCCTCTTAATATTAATTGATTTAAGCGCGACATTTAGATCAAACCTATCGACATGACGAAACTTAAAACCGTTAAAAAATTCAGGCACGTTTTCTTTAAGTAACGAGTCTGCAAGGGAGGTGGAAGAGCCTAGAGCACTAGTAAGATTGACGGGGAAAACAGAAAAAAAATTTTCAAAGGCATTGGCCACCTCATAATCTGAGCTGGTCTCATGGCCATCGACACATAGCTTAAATTCTGAATCCCTAGCCAGACTCTTACCAGTCTCTTCACTGATGACTCTCCAAGTGGCTTTGATTGTGTTACTACTATTTCTTATTTTACATTTAATGAAAATAGATTTCGCTACTTTACAAACACGTTTGAAAATCTTTGAATATAATTTTACATAATTGCCAAACTCTTCACTGCGGTTGAATTGTCTTTCATAGTACAACATGTACAAAGTTTGCCTACTTTTATGAATCCCTGTGGTTGCCCAGTCGCCAAAGACGGGGCTATTAGCAACAGTGATCTCCCTGGGAGTAAATATTTGGTTAAATTCGCGAAGAAAACAATTAAAAAATAAACTATACATTGAATTCGGTTCTAATTCATTATCTAAAAAAGGTAAGTTATTGGCTAAGTTAGCTTTCATACATTTCAAGCGACCAGCTGTTACTGGCACAAAAGTAATTTTTTTCTTCGCTTCATTTTTATTTTTTAATTTTATTGTAATCATTTGCCCAGAATGATCAGAATCTAATTTATTAATAATACTTTTTTGTGTAGGATTAATATCTGTATATATATTATCCAAACAGGTAGCTGTAGTAGCAGTTGTTCTAGTAGGCTCCATAAATAAATTAACCAAATTATGGGATTTAAAAAGACTTAGAATTTTACAAGTTGCAGTTGTATTAGCAAGAATATTCACATTAAAATCTCCACATACTAAAATACTTTTATCTGAATTACCAACTTTGCATAGGGCTTCATCCATGATTTCTATGAAAGAGTTAAGGTCCGCAGCAGGTGGTTTGTATACACATAAAACAATGAACTGCTCCAATTGTACACAGGACAGTTCTATGGAACATTCTACAGAGAGGGACACAATATCTTTCCGTTCTTTAAATTTAAGGTTTTTATTAAGCAAGATAAGCGACCCCCCATGTACTGTGTTGACCCTGCAGAATGAACTGCCTACCTGGTGGTTGCTGAAATTAAACATAAGCTGATGCTTCTTCAACCAATGTTCAGTGATACACATAATACTAATGTTATCAGCGTTCATGAATAATTCCAGTTCTAGTTGCTTGCCTTCAGTCATACAATATATATTCTGATGCACCAGGTTAATATCATTAACTGTATTATTTTTTTTACATTTATGTGGGCAGTGTGACCTGTTATATTTATCATTTGATTGTATTGCTAAATCAATTAATTGAGAATGTAATGAATTAGAGCTAGAGGTGGTTACCTCTGTTGTCTCATTGACTAATTTAAATGATTTATAATAGGAATGTCAGACATAAGCTTAATAGAAGCTAAATTATAATTAATTTCATTGTTTAATGAACAGGTACTGGAAGATTCTATACCAATAGTCTTCCCAATACAGGTATAATTAGTAGCCAGGTTATTGGCTACAATATCAAAAAAATAGGATAGCGAAAGTGCTATCTGTCGCTTAAAACTATTATTGAGGTAATATCTACCTTTTGTCAGATTGTAAAATGGACTATGGACGCAGTAGGGGTCTTTTGCGATTTATCTAAAGCGTTTGACTGTGTCGATCATGTAACTTTAGCTCGTAAATTAAGCCACTATGGAATAAGAAACTGCGCCTTAAATCTAGTCGTATCGTACTTATCAAACAGAACTCAGCGAGTAGAAATAAACAGAGTACAATCATCCGGATCTCCTGTTGCTATGGGTGTTCCCCAGGGTTCTATATTAGGTCCTTTCCTGTTTCTAGTCTACATTAACGATCAGCCTCATCTTGTGAAGGAGAAACATGATATTGTGTTATTTGCGGATGATACATCACTCATATTTAATATAGGTAGGAAAGAAGATAATTATGACAAAGTAAATGCCGCGTTGGCAACTATTGTAGACTGGTTTAATGTTAATAATCTATTGCTGAATGCTAAGAAAACGAAATGCATTAAATTTATGTTACCAAATGTAAAGCAAACTAATAATGCTTATGTTAAAATCCAGGATGAAAACTTATTTTTTGACGATAGTACAACCTTCCTGGGTATCACATTAGATAGTAAGCTACAATGGGGACCCCATATTGAGGGATTATCAAGCAGGCTTAGTTCAGCCGCATATGCAGTCAAAAAGATTCGTCAATTTACAGACGTTGAAACGGCCAGGCTTGTTTACTTTAGTTATTTTCATAGTGTTATGTCCTATGGATTATTGCTGTGGGGCAGAGCAGCTGACATACAAACAATTTTTGTCTTACAAAAACGCGCAGTAAGAGCTATCTATCAAATGAAATCTCGCGCATCACTAAGAGAGAAATTCAAAGAAATTAATATTCTCACCGTTGCCTCGCAATACGTATTAGATAATATTCTTCATGTTAAGAAAAACATTCATCTTTTTCCTAAAAATTGTGATATGCACCCATTTAATACAAGAAATAAAAATAAACTTGCTACGCCGTTTTTCCGTCTGAAAAAAGTTAATAACTCGTTTATGGGTAATTGTGTACGTTTCTTTAATAAGATTCCTGAAAATGTAATTGAGATGCCGTTTACTAAATTTAAGGCGTATGTTAAAAGATGTCTCATCAGCAAAGCTTATTATAGTATCAACGATTTTTTGGAGGACGACAAAGTTTTTAAATAAACCGCTCATTACTTCTTACCCTTGTAACAATTTGAATTGTTAGTGCATTTTGTTGTGTAAATGATAGTAATAAAAAAAAAAACAAAAAAAAAAAACCTCCCTGAGTTTCTTGCCAATTCTTCTCAGTGCGAGAGTAATCGAATTGGCGGAAGTAAAAAAAAAAAAAAAGTGACCTTCATAAGTGTCTGACAAGACCTAAACTGAATAAATGAGTTTTGATTTTGATTTTTGAAATTATTTTCGAAAGTTATGTGTGATAAATATCGATGACTGAAAACTTTGTGCCCGGTATGGCAATAGGTTCGCCCCCTATTCCATTTGGGACGTAAACATAACAGCGAGACGAGGCTTAACAGCCGCTGCCTACACCTTCGGGTAACAAAAGGCGTGAAATTATGTTGTTAGAGCCAAGCAGTTCGCTGCATGAATGGGCCGGCTCGACCCGTGAAATACCACGACCTCTCAGAAGATCGACGTAAAGTGGCTCATGCCGCGTTTCGTTCGGTGAGAGAGGTACCCGGAGGCCCACCGCCTTTCCCCATCCTTTCCTTTCCCCTATCCCCTAAAGGTCGGCAACGCAACAGTAACACTATATGTGTTGCTGATGTCCATGGGCGGCGTTGGTTGCTTACGATCAGGTGACACGACTGCTCGTTTGCCCTCCTAACCCATAAAAAAAAAATGTTATGTTTATGAAAATTTTTGTAAAATAGTTTTACTCTTATTATTAATCGTATATAGATATTTATACTTCTAGTAACATTCATGAAATACCTAATAATTAAAATAATAATAATATTTTATGCAAATTTTGTGAATGAAATATGCATACATAGGGAAAGTTTTCACTAATTTACTACTAAAGTAGGTAAGTAAGTTGCTGAAGTTTTAGATTGTTGTCTGTTAAGAATCGATTCCCACCCGAGCACAAATATTGTACAGAAGTAACAATCATGAATATTTGTGTGCCGTCTGGGATTTTTTCAATGTACTATATAAGTATGTATTTACAAAAAAAAGTATATGCGTATTAGTATCCGTTATCTAGTATCCATAACACAAGCATTTAGTTGCTTAGTTTGGAACTAGAGGGCGCTGTGTGTATTGTGTCCAAGATATTAATATTATTATTATAAAGAAATACATCTCAGTTGTTGATATAAGTGTAGTAATGTTTGCACATATTTAACGAACAAAATAGAATTCTCAAATATGTACAAGTATCACATCAGATATTAAAAAAAAACAACGCGTTCAAAAAGTAAAGTCTAAAATGAAGTCATTGTTTTGTATTATACCTTCTGTGTGCTAAGTATCGGGAATTTGTCAATAAAACAAAAAATACAAATTATTCATCTAAATTTATTTTATCGCCTTCAAAGTAGGCCCCATCGCTTGCAATACAACATCTCCACCGCTTCACCCAGTCTTCCATAAATTTTTCATAGGCTATTTGCGGTATGGCCTTTAGCTCATTCAGCGAATTTTCTTTTATGGCTTCTATTGACTCAAAACGTTTTCCTCGAAGTGGTAATTTTAACTTGGGATATAAAAAAAAAGTCAGACGGAGCCATATCAGGTGAATAGGGTGCTTGGTCGAGAACGTTTGTTGAATTTTTCGCTAAAAACTCTTTCACTATAATGGCTGTGTGTGATGGTGCAGCATCCATGAGTTGTGTCGCCACAAATCTGGACGTTTTCGGCGGATACTCTCACGCAAACGCTTCATGACGCCTAAATAATATTCTTTATTCACTGTTTCTCCCTCTGGAAGGAATACGGAGTGAACCACACCACGGTAGTCAAAAAAAACTGTCAGCATCACCTTGATTTTGGTGCGACTTTGCCGCGGTTTTTTGGGTTTCGGCTCGTTTTCGAGACGCCATTCTGAAGACTGTTGGCTTGTTTGCATGTCATACTCATAAACCCATGTCTCGTCGCCAGTTATTATACGTTTCATAAAGGTCGGATCCGTAGAAGCTCGGGAAACCATGTCTTCAGCGACATGCTTTCGCTGCCCTTTTTGAACAAAATTGAGCTCTTTTGGAACTAGTCGAGCGGCGACGCGTTTCATGCCTAAAATGTCAATGAGAATATTGTGGACGGGCTTAAAAGATATGTTCACCTCACTAGCCAACTCTCTCAGACTCATACGTCGATTTTCGAGCACTAGCTTCTTGATTCTGTCGATGTTTTCTTTGGTCGTAGCGGTTGAAGGTCTACCAGAACGAGGCAAGTCTACTACTACTTCTCGGCCTTCTTTAAAAGCCTTATACCATTCATAAGCCCTTGTTTTCGATATACATGATTCGCCGTAGGTATTTCGCAACATTTTTAGTGATTCACCACATGAAATATCATTCGAAACACAAAACTCTTTGTTCAACAATATTTTCCATTGTAAAAATCGCCGAGGACTCAAAACTATGACCAACAAAAAGTTTAGTTTAAAACAAATTAAATGACAGATCCCGTTCAAATTTTGCGCGCTAAATCAGTACAGTGCTACCAACATGCAGTAAAAAAATTAGAACGACCTCTTTTACGGGGGTCTCTTTATTGACATATACCCGATACTTTTTACACAGTGTAGTAATACATTGCCGGATTTATATTTTAATTGCCTTATTTTGACGGACACTTTTCATACTTTTTTTAATAGAAAAACTTGAAGAAAATTAAAAAAACAAAACAAGAAATACTAAATGAAACAGAAATAGAAATTTAACTTGTTTAGCGAGGACTGTAATTGCGACGAGACCCTACCAAATAAACTCGTTTCTTTTTAATTTCGCTTCTGGAAATTACTTTAATTCCCACGTTGAATAAATGAAGACTGGGGTGTATATTAAACTTTTTCTTTCATTACGCTAATAAAGCTTCTGAAAAAGGTTTTTCGACAAAAATAATTATATGAACTAGCGATCAATGTTGCCTCAGTATAATTATTAGCAACTTTTAAAGTGGACGTAAAGTGGGTAATGCCGCGTTTCGTTCGGTGAGAGAAGTACCCGGATGCCCACCCGCTCTTCCCCATCCCTTCCTATTCTACTTCCTTAAAGGCCGGCAACGCTGATGCCTCTGCTATTGCAGACGCCATGGGCGGCGGTGATCACTTTCGATCAGGTGACCCACGGGCTCGTTTGCCCCCTTCTATCATAAAAAAATAAAATAAAGGTCGACAATGGAACTGTAACACTGTATTTGTTACAAGTGTCCACAGACGAGGCTAGCCACTTACCATCAGGTGACCCGCCTGATTGTGTTCCTTCCTATCCCATAAAAGTGAAACATCTGGGCTTCGTGAACGTTGTTGTCGACCTATTTTGTCTTAAAATAGGACAACATTCCACAAGTCTCTACGCCAAATCCTTTACCGTTTAGGCCGTAAGCTTGTCGAATGAACTACCAGTAGATATTAGAGGTGGCAAAACTTTAAGAGAATGACATTAAAACAACTTTTATTACTTTTATACTTTTATTTATTACTAACTACTCTTTTTGTTCATCACTCGTGAAAATGATCTCTGTAAAGAGTTCGAAACGTCGGGAAATAAATAAAATTAGTAATAAATAAACGCGATATAATCCTAAAAGTTGTTTTAATGTCATGAACGTGATTCGCGAAAGTCTTAGAGATAAATACTTTAAGAGTATTCAAGAAAATGGTGCATGAACACTATCTATCTACTACTGATCACCGCGTTAAGTATACGTTTACTATTACATATAAGTCATCTTAGTTATTTATATTCTATGCATATTTGTGTTTGTATTTATATAAATACTATTTTTCAGGTTCAAATACTGGCTCACACCAATGACTTTTCGAAATCCTTGCTCGCTTACTCGTTTGCCCCTATCCCATAAAATAAAGAAATAGTGTTAACAAATAAGTCTGAACATAAAATTAGCAAGCTAGTCTTCGTCTTGATAACTTCCGTGCTTGGCAACGCTTTGTCACGTCAACCAAGCACTCCTACTGCGGCTGCAAATGGTGGCCACTTAGCCTTGTTTTTAAAAACACGAAATGCATGCTACATTTTTACATAGATAATACAAAACAAAACTTCCATGACTCTCGTAGAAGTTTATTTATAGTTCTCGAGCTATCTAAGCGCAACTTAATGTTGTCCAATATTAATTCGCGTAAAGAGAGAAGGAATAAATATGGCCATTGTGACTTACCCTTAAAAGATAAACATACACCATCAGGGACTTTTTTGTAGACCTTCTCTATGTGTATAACAATGTAGTATCCGTATTATATATTTTTGAACTACATTATACATGAATATATACTTCTATACTAGTTATTCCAATACTTGCATACTTATATTATAAAGCGGAAGAGTTTGTTTGTTTGTTTGAACGCGCTAATCACACAAACCACCAGTCCAATTTCAAAAATTCAGCATTGTATAGTTCATTTATCGAGGAAGGTTTTAAGTTATATTATATTTTCAAATAAATTAGGGATCCTTACTATAAGTCCAATAATGTAACCCAACGTGTAAGAAAATGACCCGAAAAAATGCTTACTTAATGCTGCGAGAACTATTGATTATAGAACAAAACAATGTACTACACTTTTATAGAACAGTCTACAAAACAGGTCGTATGACTATATGTCTAACTATTGTAGTTTTCTCCAAATAACAGACTTTTGATTTTTTTTTAAATTAAAATGATGCTGGCACGCTAGATGAAATATTTCACTACAAGAATGCAGTTTAGTTTTAATGTTTGCAATAAAGTAGGTTAGTAACTTTTGGTTGGTGCTTTTTGAAGTCGGTTTTGATTTCTACTTATTTTTTGGTACAAAAAGGAAGTGTTCATTTATCAGTCCACCTTCAACATGCTAGTTTACATTAGATTTTACAATCTGAGCAGAAACTGTTTTTATAGATAGATTTGAGCTGTAGTACATAACTTCACGCCTTTTGTTACCCGAAGGTGTAGGCAGCGGCTGTTAAGCCTAGTCTCGCCGTTATGTTTACGTCCCAAATGGAATAGGTGGCGAACCTATTGCCATACCGGGCACAAAGTTTTTCAGTCATCGATATTTATCACACATAACTTCCGAAAATAATTTCGAAAAGTCATTGGTGTGAGCCAGTGTCTGGAATCGAACCCCGGACCTCTGGATCAGAGGCCGTGCGCTCGCCCACTGCGCCACCGAGACTTGATGTAGTAGCTTTATGTTAAGCTAGTAATAAGTTATAAAACCCTTAAAAACGGGATGCGAAAAAATCAGCGAGTAAGATGTGTAAGAATCGTGTCATATGGCGCTTACATCTGTGAGTTCGGCTTGTGACGCAAGTTTAGTGACAATTATTCTATTAACTTTCAAAGTATGATTTTTTATACGTAATATCACTTCGCGCCTTTTCCACCCGAAGGTTAAGGTAGGCAACGGCTGTTAAACCTCGACTCGCCGTTATGTTTACGTCCCAAATGAAATAGGTGGCGAACCTATTGCCATGCACAGGGAACAAAGTTATCAGTGATCGATATTTATCACACATAACTTCCGAAAAAAATTTTTAAAAGTGACCCAATTTTTTATTCACGTGAAATTTAAACGAATTTCATGGTGAACCATTATTTTTAGTAATAATTTTCTTTACCTACTATTAAACAAAGTCAAGCCTTGTTAACACAACATACTATATAATTGAAATTTACAACAGAACGACATGATAGTAATAAGATCTATATAACAAATAGGTGATCGTAAATGTAAATAAAGGTGAAATACCTACACTATGGGTTTATTTGATTTGGGCCTCTATCCTATTTCACAGAATGTTTGCTCATCTATTTCATCTCTGTTACGATGATGTGTAAATGTTTAACTTACAAACATCACACGATCGAGATGAAAACTTACGATATAACGGCAAGTAATTGGAAGATTCATGATTCAAATAAACTTAATAGTATTCGTAATACTATCGCAATTTACAGTGGTATAGCCCATGAATGGGCTGGCCCGAGCGGTAAAAAACCACATCCTCTCAGTATATCGACCTGAAGTGGTTAAATTCTGCGTTTCCTTCGGTGAGAGAGGTATACGTTGGCCCCACTCTTTTCCCTTCCCCTGCCACTCCCGTGCCTCTTCGCTTTCCTATGGCTTAATTACTTACCACCTGGTGATTGGGCACTGCTGTGTGCTCTCTAATTAATATACTGAGATGTAGTCTGAATGTGGGAGCAGAGATAGTGTAGTATTATTCATACTAGTATTATTGTTTCATAGTAAATTCTATCCATTATTTTCAAATGTTACATGCCATTCGACTTTATAATTACGAACGGTCCTGTATATTGTTCAATATTAAATTTCGATTTACTGTAGCCACAGTTCAGTCACAACATCATCAAATAATTGAGCAATTAGCGTTTACTTGTGCACATTACCATGGAAAGTTTATTAAGGCTTTATGTGTAAGTTAACTAAGGTGGTAGAAGCAAAAAGAGAAAGATTATCTTAATAAAAGAACATAAACATAACTTCACACCTTTTGTTACCCGAAGGTGTAGGCAGCGGCTGTTAAGCCTCGTCTCGCCGTTATGATTACGTTCCAAATGGAATAGGTGGCGAACCTATTGCCAAAAAACAATGGACAGCTGTTAAGGGAAATTCATTTAAGTTCTTGAAACCCACCTCTAACTTTCTGTGCGATCATTGGTTGCTGAGATATCGATAATCAAAGACAAAAAGATCCTTTTCCATTTGAAGACCGATATCTCAGCGAGGAGTGGACGTATCAGGGTGTTTAAAAAAAGAAATTAAAGCTAACTGAACAAAGTATCCGATCCTTATGGTGGTTAAGCTAAAAAAATTTTTTCCACGCCCGTAGACCAAAAAAAAACTAAAAAAATTTTGAGAATTTTTTTGCTGCTGGTTTTTCTACGATTACTCAGAAACCGCGGAGGCTACAAAATTTTGAAGTTCTAATCCAAAAACTAGACACTTGGAGCTACAATTTCCTTTTTTTTTATTTCCTGTACGACCATTTCTCTCAAAGTTACGGCCTGTTGAAAACTACCGAAAAATATGGAATTTTTTTTTGATCCCTTCATTTTTTCCAATAGTATATAATACTTATCTGAGTTGATGATGTCCATGCGGTCCACAAAAAAGTGGCATGAACATGTAATCAGGGACATAATTGGTAATATCGTTAGAAGAATGATAATATTTAATGTATAAGAAATTAATGTATTCAATTAATGTAGTCAATATTTATGTATTCAAATATTTTTTTTTAATATTTTTTTTATATTTTTATTAATTTTATTTTATAGATCTTTGATATATGATGTCAAAATAAAATTCATTATTTTCATCCTTTTGTTGAACGCATGTCGATAAAGCCGCCGGGCGCCGAGTAGCCGTGCTTTTTGGATATGATTTATAAGTATTGAGATTATATTTGAACTGACCTGTTATTTATATAGATATTGTAATATATAGCTTGTTATTTCGAGTTGCTTTAATATTTATATTGCATAAATATGGAGTGTTTAATTTTAAAATCATGAGATAGATACTAATAACAGATTTACAATCCAAAAGCGAATGAATTTGGGAGTCGAGGCCGAGTCCTTGAGGAAGGTGATGTTAGGAGCCTTAAAATGTTATGAAAGTTATGAAAGTCAAATAATTAAGTGAGGCATACCTTCTGGTGTTCTGTTCTCTCTACCCACCCCGCAATGGACATGGCGTTAAGTTATGTATATGTATGTAAAATGATCATTGCATATAACAAAATATAGAAATAACATAACTTCACAATTTTAGAAGGTATTTCTTTAATGATAATATAAAATCAAAATAACTACATACAGAGTAACTATATAAGGTAGTTTTTCTATCGCAATCTCTCTTTCGGTAACTCCTCCACTTCCTCACCACTCACCGTTCAGTGAATTACTGAACGGTGAGTTGTGAGGAAGTGGACATCTATTGTGAAAAATGCAGATGCCACTATAAACCATTGCTCATTCCATAGGACCGAATATTTTATTTGTAAATAGGTTTTAACGCAGCCTACTACACCCTGGCTGTTTAGAAATTAAAACTGTTTCTGGCACTGAAGACGTCAAATTATAAAAATATCCAGTGTCATTAGTATCATTTTCCTGCACTTATCCCAGTGTGAGTCGACATAAGTTCAAAGTCAAAGTTTTAGCGTATATCACTTATAAAGGAGTACCGTTAATACAAATGAACAGTGACTGAACCGGTTCATATTGATAAATATGTGCGAAATGGGTGTACTCGTAAGTTATTGATACGCTCTTGAGTTTCACGATGAGGAAGTCAGACTGATCAGAGATATACTACTCACTGGATGCTATGTCCACTGATAAATCATTGTATTAAAGAATAAGCGTCTAGCGTGAAAAATATTGGATAACTCTTAAGATATTATAGTCTTATGTTCACAATTTACATGATTTGACGCTATATGTTTATCTGTTTTATTATATTTACATAACGACTCAAATAGAGTTGCGGACATTATGGGGACATTATGTACACCCATAAAGGCATCCACGGCGTCGTTGTTATGAGTATTTAGAAAGCATTTACTCCAATTGCACGGAAAGTTATCTAAGTTGGAAAGAATTATAGTTTTATTTTATATACTTCTTTGCGGATAAGTCATGAAACCCACTTGGACAGTAGTTCGTAATGGTTGAATTGTAATTTGACTGTAGTAGAAGCCAACTCGATTTGCGACAATAAGATATAAACTTTTTTAAAACGGATGGCTTAACAGTTTTATTGTTTAATTTGATATCCTTAAGACTTGAAAGTATAGATGGTAATTCTCACAACAATTCTTGACAGTCTTGAAAGGCAGCCAATTGTGTTACTTAGGTATGGATATTTGTCGTACATAACCTCCGTACGTAATTCCGACAAGTCATTAATATGTATTGAGATTCAAACTCAGGGTTTCTTAATCGGAAATCGGAATATTACTTTACCGTTTCAGAACTGGGTTATGCTTACACAAATAATAATTTAACTTATATATTTATGTGTAAATTAATAGATTTGTGACTTAAATACAAGCTTAGTCTGAACTTAGGTATGCCACATTAATTATGTAATGATATTTCCTTTAGTAACTGTATCTAAGAGAAGATAGCGAAGTGGCATTTGGCCCAAACTCTCAGCCTCAGAAGAAAAACTTCAAAACGATTTTATAAGCCACAATATTGTTTTAAGTAGTTGTAGTAATCTTACGATCCTACATAGCCCTATATGTTAGCTACTTTTAAAAGACCCGAATGGATAAATTTAGTCAGATATAAAAAAATAATTAAAGAAATACTATGTCAGAAACATGTCAGGAAAACCATCCAATAGTTTTGAAGTCTATAGAAAATCAATAGACAAATAGGTCACACACATAAACAATATTTATTTTTTCTTGTCTTTTGTAACAGCCATGTTATGTTAAGATTTTAACAGACACGATTTTTTGTTGTATGTACAGATCCTAATAATATTACTGTGTTATGTCTCTCAGGACTACCCTGAGATGACAGATTGTGATCATATATTAATATATGATCACAATCGTCATTACTCCCTTTAGTACCAAACTAAGATTATAGTTTATGTTCTGAGAACGAACTAGATTACGATGTACTTTATTATACTATTATGTAAATAACTAAAATAAATAGGTCGAAATGAGGGTTCTCGCTGACCTCGTCGAAAACAAGGTTGTAAGGAAGTTGGATTGAAACAGAATGTCGGTGTAAAAGTAAGAAAGGGCATGCTTGCATGCAAATGCTTTGCATTTGGACATGTAGAAAGAACGAATGATGCAAAATTGACTAACCAGATATACAATGCTAAAACGGATGGATGTAGAAGTCGAGGATGGCCAAGACACACATTCCATGACCAAATAGAGCATATTCTGGAGGATCAACTTTCTCCAGAACACGTTCTATTTGGTCATGGAATGTTAAGAGAAGAACAATAGTCAAAAGTCGACACGCGGGCATGAAAAGATTATAAAAGTCAACGAAGTGAGTGAGACGTGTAAGATCCGTGCCTTATGTCACTCTGTTCTCTCTCCCTACCCAGCTAACGATTTGGCGTGAAGTTATGTATGTATGGAAATAACTCTTACTTAACTGATTTTTAATAAAATGTAAACCATATAATCAATGACATTTAATGCACACATGCATTAGATTCTTATTTGTAAATAATTTTATTAAATTTAAAACAGGTTTAATCTAAAACTGAAGGCTGAAACTGAATGCTAAAAATCTTCAAAAAGCACACTAGTTACTTTTTTTAATTACTCTTCTTAATTCTCATCTTAATTCATAGAAGTTTTCTTATCACAGGAACTGAAGCGTTACGTAAAAAGAATGTAGAAAGTATGTACTCTTGCCCAATGCCGCTCTACTCTTGTAGCATTATTGATATTTTCACTTAAGATAATATTTTCAGAGGCTTCATGGCTAGTAGTCGCTGCTGTGTAAAGAGGTCTGAACTACCGAGTACCTCGGACCTCTTTTCGGAAGTTATATGCGACAAATTATAAAAATAGAACCGTCGTATCTTATCGATGAATAATTACCGCTGCCTACAACTTTGAGTGCTAAGGGTGCGAATTTATAATATATAATTATACTAGCTGACCCGGCGAACTCTGTTTCGCATCAAAAGTAATAACTGCTGCCCCGCTATGTTAATACTGCAATATCTTCGACAAATTTGAAGTCGATAGCAGCTATAGGTTAAAAATGGGAATTTTCCATTGTTAACACCCCCGCAACCCCCCTTGTGGGTGGAATTTCATAAAATCCGTTCTTAGCTGACCTCTACTCGGCGAAAGGAATAATCCTACCAAATTTCAAGTCGCTACGCCTTATGGTTCCAGAGATATCGTGATGAGTCAATATATAGGTGGAAATCTCTTATATATATATATAGATTATATTATATCTTGAAGATAGATATGTTAAAATTAAATAACATAAAGCATATCAAATTAACAGCTTGTTCTGGTTATGTCTTTAATAAGTTCCAAAGTTGCATTTAAATCAACGTAATGAAATGATTTCCAAGATTTTGACGGGCCTCGTGGCGTATTGGTAAAAGTACCGGCTGCAGCAATGAGGTCGGGGGTTCGATTCCCACCAGAGCACAAATATTTGTGACAAACATGACTATTTGTGGGGCGTCTGGATGTTTTTTCTATGTATTATAAGTATGTATTTACAAAAGAAAAGTATATATGTATTATTATTCGTTATCGAGTATCCATAGCACGAGCATTTAGTTACTTAATATGGAACTAGAGGGCGCTGTGTGATTTGTGTCCAAGATATTATTATTTTTTGATGTAGCGTAGCGTTTTGTATTGCGAATT
The DNA here is from genome assembly GCA_905147225.2 of Euproctis similis. NCBI lineage: Eukaryota > Metazoa > Arthropoda > Insecta > Lepidoptera > Erebidae > Euproctis > Euproctis similis. Next base: position 13,172,887 of record LR990108.1, on the reverse strand, counting down.
TTGATACCGAAAAACATATAGTATTATAAAATGTATGTTCTATTCTTGTATTGTTAATTTACAATTGAATTTCATTATTCCGTAATGTTTAAACCCACATTATGAAGATGTGCAGTGATGCAGTATTAACTAAGTTGCATGTAGAGGTCTTAACTTAGTTCCCGCTGTTCATATTTAACTTGAGATGGAACGTCAAAAACAAAAAAATAATCTAAATAAATAAATAACAAAATGATTAAAAACTAACGCTTGAAGTCGATATTCTGAGAGGTGTTCATGGTGTTATTCTGTTTCGAGTTCATGCAGTAAACTACGTGGCTCTAACACTGTTATTAATATCATAATACAATAGACATTTATAATTGAATTCAGACATAAATCAAACAATATAATACAAATGAACCCTTTATCAAGTAATCTATACAGTTTGAATAAGTTCCAATGATCAACAGTCACGAAACAAAACAGAATCTTGTCTGTGCCAGCAGTTATAGTTAAAAATCTTTGAGTTAAAGTTTACATATGAAGTGGAAAGTGAATAGTGGAGTTAGAAAATTAATATCAATGCCGATCTGTGGTTTGTTCGCAACCTTTATTAAGTATATAATATAAATCAAATGGTCTGAGCGAATATCGTTAAGCCTATTATGCTTACAGAAATTATGCATAGTTTAATATTTGAAACGTTAGGATATCGACTTGTGTATGTCGACTTGCTAATGTTTTTAATTCTGATATAGTCTGTTTATAAGATAATAATAATGTCAATTCGGATATGACATTCATATTATTAATAGGAGAGAGAATATAGGAAAACATTTTCGAAATGCATGGCAACGATGATACACAAAAAAGAAGAAACTACGAGAGCCCATGCTTCTGACAGGCTTTTCAAGTCTGTGCGTAGAAACTGTTTTCACACTTTATCTGGCGTCTGGCATCTTTTTGGAGAAGCTAAAAGCTGAAAACTCTGTTTTTTTAAGAGCGTGAAGCGTGAAGTTATTGTGGGTTATAATAGTAGATATGTTTATCGTATATATTATTGCTAAGTACTGTTGATAATTATAAAGACATTCCGTTCTTCGTGTTGGGAATTTAACAATGTACAGGACCGTAAGATGTAAATTACGAACATTTGACGGGACTCGTGGCACATTGGTAAAACTACCGGCTGCTGCAATGAGGTCGGGGGTTCGATTCCCACCCGAGCAACAAATATTTGTGACAAACATGAATATTTGTGTGGCGTATGGGTGTTTTTCTATGTATTATAAGTATGTATTTACAAAAGAAAAGTATTTATGTATTAATATCTGTTACCTAGTATCCAGCATTTAGTTTCTTAGCTTGGAACTAGAGAGCGCTGTGTGTATTGTGTCCAAGATATTATTATTATTATTACATAACATTCTATACAAATTAAAACAATATCTAGATATTGTAATAAACAATACTGCTTCGAGTTCTGTAAATTATATATTATCATATTTTGTGTTCAAATAATGGTGAAATATAAACTGAAATTCGAGTGAAAGTATCGTATTTTTTTTCCAGCCATTCGGTTCTCTATAAAAAAAAGTATGGCGTTAAAATTTCCTGTATTTACGGCATCATCCACGCTTGAGTTGAGAATAGTCTGGTTGAATGGATCTTGTTCCACTCAACTATGTAATGTGTTTTTTGTTTGTAAAATACATTTGGTACTTCTTCTACTCATTATTCATGGGAGTGTGATGTTTCGGCGGGAAAGTTTTGACACTTCAAAATCTATTATCTATAATATTGCATTACCGTGTTTACCAATATATTACTTATCAACCGCGTGCAATTGTTACGCAATAATTTAAATAACTTCCAAGGTGGTGTCTTTAATTAATTTAGTCTTATTATTGTTCTTTTTAATAAAATTAAATATAAAGAAGAAAGTGATAAAATAGAACAAACGGTTTTCTGAGCACATTTTAAATGTCTATGTTAGATTTAAATTATTAAATGTATGCACTTGTTAATTTAATTCATTTTCCTTATCCAAAACATGTTCTTTTTAGTGGAAGAATCAGAGTTGTATTTTTATTAATTTTTAAGCTGAACAAGGTTAATCAATTAGGAACGCACAGATATGTCAAGTGTACTTTCTTATTTTATGTACAGGTCGAAATGATTCCTTATGAAAGTTTAAATAATGTCTACATCTTTGTAGTAACTGATTAGATACACGAATATGTAACAAATGACTTCCTTTTGATAAGAATATATTATATTTACTTGCAAACCAATACCACAAATGCAAGAAGAATATGTATATTTATTTCTTTGCCACGACTTGTAGCTTCAACGGCTAAAATGCTTCTAGCTTGAAAGATGTCGTTAGATTGGTCTTATCAGTATCCGTTACTCGATGGCTTTTGCTACTAGATGGCGCTTTAAAAATTACGTCCTAGACGGGTCTAGATCGACGTGTTTAGTAGTAGCAATGTAAATTTGTACATTGGAGATGTCAGAGAAAAACTAATTTCTAAATGATTAAAGTTCCAAGTGCAACATTTCTCACAACAACAGCTTTTAATATTAATTTTCTGGGTATGATTTTCACCAATCTATAGATAGATTTTAATTTATAATAGAGGCACTATTTATACCACAGTAATATCATTCACTGCTATGAAATTATTGGACAGATTTTCAAGCAGTATTCACAGTACGATTGAGGATTTTCATAAAGGTATAAAAGTTTCAATTTTCCATCATTAGGTTAAATTTTGATGGCTCTCGAAAAAGCTATCGTAATTAGAAAGCTACGCTCGCATAGCCACGGGCAACTATTCAAATAACACGGCTTGCATCTACAAAGTAGTATTTACTATCACAGTTTGGGAAGAACGGCTCGTAAAGTGATAGATTTAATGTCTTCGCCAGCCATATGGCGTTCGACAAAGTTAATTGATGCTCTCACAAATAATACAGATTTTTTAATAATTCAAAGTTCAAAACTTCTTAATAGGATCAATCAACAGTCAATATTACGTATTTAGTTGTATTTATGGTTTAATGATTAGTCCCTACCTGATTCACGCAATAGAATCCTATAAGCATATCAATACCGTTTCAGAAATATCTTCGGAAGTTATTCGCGATAAATATCGATAACTGAAAAAAATCTACTCGATATTGATGGCATTGGTACTATTTGGAGAGTCGATGTATCTCCGGGTAATAAGATTAGGTGTTAAAAAAAAATTAAGTCAACAAAATAAAACGTCCACTATTACACTGCAAATCTCAAAAGAACAAAGTGAACATTTAACATTTATAAATTAACTATTCCACGCGTGTACTTCATTGCGACGAATAAAGTTGGTATAAAGGAGTCGGATAACAAAGGCCAAAGTAAGATTTATGCGGGAGCGGAAGTTAACGACATCGTTAACCAACCGGATATAGGATTCTTTTTATTTTTTGGTCAAGTTCAAATGTTGACAATATTTCGCCATTATGTGAAAAGGACCGAAAAAACGTTTGCTTTAATATAGGGTATAACATCTTATCTCCTTGTTTGTTTTGTATTCTTTACTATTCATCGCAAACTTTAACTCACAATTTTGTAGTTTTTAATGTAAGATTATCTGTTAGACTATTAATAATAATATATATCGTCTATGTACCTGTTATAAAATCTCCTTTAAACCCGATATTTTCTTACCTTTTTATGTTCGTTATCATTTCTTCATTTTCCTGTCTTCTTTTATCATTGTGTCCATCCACAGTCATTCTCATTACTCTCCATGGGACTGAACTTTGTATGTTATGATAATACTTACTTAGTAATATTTTAAATGCCCTAAAACAAATTACTAATTACTAATACTAGGTACTAATTACTAATATCATGAATTACTAATATCATGAATAATATTCATGATATTAGTAATTGTGTTAGTCTTTCACTTTACAAAAAAAAACTGTATAATCTGAAGGGTGTAATTTTAATATACTTTTAGAAGTTTTGGTAATAAGTATTTTATGAGCTCAGTTTGTTCAACAAGCGGGTGAGGTATGTAACTAAGAATCGTGCCTTATGTTGCTCTGTTCTCTCTGCTTACTTCATAAGGGCCTTTGTGTGAAGTTATGTATGTATGTAATTTGTACAGTTAAAATTCGTGAGGAAAAAAATCGGTCGAGATGAAAATTAATATTTGTTGCATTCAGATTTCAGGACCGTAACAATGTCAAGTTAAAAAATAAACAAATTGGACTAAAAACAACAGAAATCATCAAACGTTAGGCGAAATTCTTGTATTGTGTGATATAAATAAAAAAAAAGTTGGTAACAACAATTCTTTGCGTGTTCGAGGCAAGTTTACCGTTCAAAATGTTTTACGATCCAGAGTCATACCGTAATCTCATCTGGAGCAATATAAATCGTGGTTGTCATTCCTCTCAACCCCGCACACCACGCTCCGGAGACCCTCGGATAAGGTACCTAATGCCGTTTTTACATTCTCCTCATCAAATTAAGAGTCGCATTTCAAAGGAATTTACGATACAGCAATCTTGCTAAGCATCAGTCTTTTCGGCACGCCTGGTTGCACACTCTCACATTATTCTCCTTGGGATATACTTTTTTTGTACTGAACAGACTAACAGACATTACATAGTATAAAACAAAGTCACTTTCCATTGTCCGACCCCTTATATGCTTATTTATATCTTTAAAACTACGCAACAGATTTTGATGCGGTTTTTTTTTATAGGCAGAGGGTGTCAACGGGGTGCTTTTGATCTATAATTCAAATACGATGTTGTAAAGAAAAAATGATAATATTCGAGATTTAGCACTTTAATTGCAAACGCCGGCTGAACCCTAAGTGATAGATCAAAACAATGTTCTACATAATTAAACACCTTCAGAAGGTCTACAAAAAAGTCCGCTAGGGCATGTGTCTATCTCTTAGGGATAGCCCACAGTGACCATTTTTGTTTTTTTTACTTTTTACGAGAAATAATGACTTATTTACGAAGCGATTTTAAACATTACAGCATCAATTTTCATCCAATTATGTGTCTCGAATAGATTGTGCATGTAATATAAATGATACTGGTCCTTTACTGCATGCAATTTAAACGAATTTATTTCGAAGATATTACAGTATTAATATAGCGGGACATAACAGTTGCGTTGTGCGCCAAAACGCGTGCCGATAAATAGCACCTATTGAAAGTTTTAATATCCAAATTTTACTCTGATGCGGAACAAAGTTCACCGGGTCAGCTAGTTTATACTAAAGTATAAATACCTATTACTAATAAGTTTCATATAACATCCCCAAGTGACTCAGTTTTATCTATGAGAGTTAATATATGTACAGAGTACAGGAGTTGCTTAAAGTTGCCTGTTGAGATGATGACAAAAGTAGTTGCATTGCACTCTCATCTCTCTTCTATGTTTGTTCTGCCAGGCATTACGTAAAAACACTGAACATACGGTGATAAATTTATTGGTAATCGATGGATTACTGTCCAATTCCAATACTGGTATTATTATTTAGTAAATGATTTCAATATGACAACCATCAAATTTTAATAACATCTTTGACATTTCTTTATCCCAATAAAATGCATATTATAAGAAAAATATGAGTCGCGTCATACGTATATTAATCGCAATAAACACACTAAGCTCATTCATTCATTCATAAAATGAGGTGAACTGCTCTCGTGTGATATTGCACATTAAAAGCTTATAAATTCTAATCGTGGAAATCGCGCTATAAAGTTGACAAGAGTTTATTTATTCAAATTTGATACTAAATGTAATTTATAAGTTTACAAAAAGTAGTGGTAGAACCACGCAGTTTGTTGCATGAATGGGCTCGCTCAATCAGTGTAATACTACGCCTTCTCAGGATATCGACGTAAGTTGGCTCATGCCATGTTTCGCTCGGTGAGCCTCTTTATCTTCAATATGAATTTGCAAGGCAGCGCGTAAGCTGATTGGAATTAAGAGTTCGCATTACGCCAGCAGATCTGTTCACTGCTGAACGTAGGCCTCCCCTTTAACACGCTCTAACTCCCGATCCTGCATCCAACGACTGCCTGCTGCATCTTGCATCCTTGGCATCCAAAAGTCTATTCTCGGCTATTGATGATGCGTTATAATAAAAAGAGTGTAATGTAAGAACGAACGTTTATTTAGAGAAGTGAAGTAAAAAAAAAAAAATTTATATAAGTAATCCATCATCGTTATGCCACTCAACAAACCCCCATGTGTCAAGGAAACCAGATAATTCGATGTGTTTTGACAAGTTTGTCGTTTGTGGTCCTCCGAGAGTAATGATCACTCCCTTGTTTAATATAAGTTTTGAGCTATTTCGTTTGATATCAAGGACTTAATATATCTTCAATTCCAAGAAATTTTGCGAAATATACAGTTAGTTGGTGTCTATAGGTATAATATATTTATAATTTACAGTGGTTACAGAACAATACAAGTAAAGAATATGCGAGGAAATTCAATGAAAATTGTTGGAAAAATTTCAGTAACACATTTTGGTATAGCTGTAAATATTCGGGGAGGCGGTAATAAATAAGGATGTATCTAATACAGTTACTCACGGATTGTCTTTGAATTAAGGTTGTAAGGATCCGAACATATTTGTGAGGCAGTTTATTTTTGTATTTCGAATATAGAACGCAGTTTGATGAAGAGCCTTCCCCTATTGAACGATCGCACGGTAGATTTTATAGCCTTTTTAAGATACATTTATCGTGACATGTATCTAAGAAAGAATACATGTATCTAAGAAAGAAAATTCAAATATATATTTATAAGCAGGTGATTGTTTTAGTTTTTATAGCTTCAAGACAAATAAGTTATGAAATTTCTTGTAACCGTTAGAACACGAGTAGTTTTTAAATTGAATATGAAAAGGTTTCTATTGTAACACTTTATTCTTCATCGTTCATTCGATTATTCAGTTATCATAATGGCGTAGGCAGCGGAAATTATACCGCGAAATATAAATCAACTGTTTGGTCCTTTGTATATAGTTATTGATATTTTTTAACCAACTTCGAAAAAAGGAGGATGTTCTCAATTCGTCTGTATGTATATTTTTTTATGTCTGTTCACCGATATTTTCGTCAATTATGGACGGATTTTTTTTTCGTTGGATAGTGTTTACCTCCGAGATGGTCCCATTTTCACCAGGTTCTGATGATGGAAATCAGGAGAAATTGAATGCATCTACCAAAACTTGTATGCGAGTATGGTATTTTTGTAAGGTTATACTGATGTATTAGGGATATACTTTATGATGTCAACATCTGATGCTGCTGTGCTGATGAAAAAGCCACAAAACTCCTCAATGGTTAGGAGTTTGAAGACAGCACTGCAATTGGTCGATAGAAACTAATAGTTAGTATGTAGGGCTAGCGTGTTGCTTGTGAAGTATCCTGGAATATACACCTGATGCTGCTATGTTGATGAAAAGCCACAGAACTCCTTAACGGTTACGAGTTGGAAGACAGTACTACAGTTAGTCGATGGAAACTGTTTAGTAGTATATAGGACTAACGTGTTGCCTGGGAGACATAGGCCTCTCCCAATGTGCGCCACAACATCCGATTCTCAAGTACGAATTGCGTAACAGGAAAATTTTCTTTTATCGCAAGAAAAACTTTTCGAACCCGTCAAAGGCGCGCTCTAATTGGTTTCCATTTTTATTTTCTGAGGAAACGTTTTCTTTTTTTCTTATTTAATCATATGTTCTTACTTTTCATCGAGATTGGTTAAACCGTCCTTGAATTATAGAAAAGTAAATTATAAATAGTATTTATCCGAAATAAGGAGATCCACATGAGATCTGACTGAAAAGTTCTCGAGTGGCCACTGGTCGTCGTGGAGCCCCTTCACAAGGTGGACCGACAACCTAGTCAAGATCACTGGAAGCCACTGGATTGGATGCAGATAGCACAGAATCGGCAGTTACGGCGTCCATGGGGGAGGCCTACTTCCAAAAGTGGATTAAACAGATAATATGCAAGAATTTCAAAATCCGCTGAAATCAAATCACTTTGTTAAAGAACAAAATACATAAGGCTTTTATATCAGTAATAGCTAAATGTACAGGCAGTGGCTGTTAAGCCTCGACTCGCCGTTATGTTTACGTCCCAAATGGAGTGGTGGCGAACCTATAGCCATACCGAGCACAAAGTCGATATTTATCATACATAAATTTCGAAATTAATTTCGAAAAGTCGTTGGTGTGTGCCAGGATTCGAACCCGCGACCTCTGGATTCAAAAGCCTTGTGCTCAACCACTGGACCACCGAGACTATAAATAAGACTTATAAAAATAAGAATCGTGTCTTATCGCGAGTTCTTATTTCTGTCTTCGAAGAACTTGGTGAGAACTTTTGTAATTGTTCTATTTAGCTTGTACTCATGATGAAGCTGCGATAAAGTTATATTTATAAGAATACTAGCTGACCCCGCAAACGTTGTCTTGCCAAAAAATAAAACTTTAAAAATAAGGGTTGATCCTAGGGGATTGAAATTTTAGAGTTGTATGTATTTTTGTATCCCGTTTTATAAAAAAAATAAGAAACAGAAAAATGTCGAAAAATTAAAAAAAAAATATTGAGGGGTGGGCTACCCTTGTGATTTAGGGGGATGAAAAATAGATGTTGTCCTATTCTCAGACCTACCCGATATACACACAAAATTTCATGAGAATCGGTCGAGCCGTTTCGGAGGAGTTCAGCACATCTAGACTCGAGAATTTTATATATTAGATTGTAACTAATATTATTAATGCAACAGAGTTTTTGTTAGTTTATGTCCCTTGACGTCGTAAACTATTCGATCGATTCGGTTATGAAATTTTGTACACACATTGATAGATTTCAGGAAAATTTATAGTTTATCTTTAACCAAACTTCAATTAAGGTCGCTTAACGGAACACATCCAACAGTGTTTAGTTATAAATTAAAAGTTGTTTAATATACGTATTACTACGTATGTAGCAAGATCGAGCTATCGATGGCTAGTTAAGCTCAAGTGGGACTAAGGACTTAACTTAGTTATCTGGCTTTACTGAGAACTTGAAGAACGGTACTTCACATTTTTCTAAGTAGCATTGCATAGTCGACGATTTTGTTATCGTACTGCTTGCAACTTTAAATGAGAAGATCAATTCTATATGCGTACATATGCAGGTATTGTAGGGTGGATACAGAATTATTCTATGTCATTTTCGATAAATTTATTGTCTGACATAGATGTCCCAGGTACTTAATGTTTGATTAGAAGCCACTCAAAGTATATAATGTGAAAATATGTGGCTTGTGTGAAAACTGTGTAAGAAATGTGTAAAAACTGATAGAAGAAATGTTAGAATAATTTATAAAACTTTTATTTCTTATTAATTATATTATAATAATAATTATAATTATTTAATTTGAGAAAAGTACTTTAGTATATAAAGTGTTTTGAGTATTTTCTACCCCGAGTGAGACGGTGCAACAACAGCGACTGACATTTCTTTTTTTGGCGCCTCACGTTTTACTAACGTTGTAAATTACTTACGATGCGGAGCAAAGTTTGCCGGGTCTGCTAGTAATACAATAGTTACCGTGGATGGTGTTAGAATAAATATCAGCCATAGTTATATAGGGCAAGTAAGGAACAGAAAATAGTACCGACAAATTTGATTAATTACTTAATCAAACCTACCTTAAATAATAAGCTTCGAACACTTCCTTTGTCGGGCCAAATGTAAAAATCGTTATGTATTTGCAGATTACTATTTTTTTTTCATAAGCGCGAATAACCTTGATAAAATGTTCTTTAAGGTTTTTAACAAAGGAATTTCTAAAACTGAACGCCAGCTAAAAAGGAAGTGGATTAAAGCTGAGCGCGAATGATGACACTGTTTGGATCTTTTTAATCTTTCTTTATTGCATTGTATTTCGTAATAAAAAACCACACAAGGTGTTTTTTTTTTTTTAAGAAAATCAGATTTTTTTTTTGCCAGTTTGCCGAGTAGGCCAACAAACTGTTACTTGTGAGTACAAGGAATTTTATTAGAATTAGCATATTTGGTGTTTTCTATCCGATGTTACTTACGGATAGAGCCCGAATTTCATTATTCGATGAGATTGTAACTTGGTAACAAAAACTATGATCTTACTAACGAATTAAATTTATAAGTACCTACCTGCATAATAGAAAGTTTAAGCAAATTAAAACGCAAATAAATATATAAAAGGAAATGGGAGTAAAATATTTAAAAGATGGGCTTTAAAAGAAAAAAGAGTGCCCGACAACTATGTTAGGCTGGTGCAAGCGATGTATGCAGGAACGTATACTAGTGTCCGGTCCGTAGCCGGCGTCACCGACCAGTTCTGTGTGGATGTGGGCTTACACCAGGGATCGGCTTTAAGCCCTTATTTGTTCCTCCTAATAATCGATGCTCTTACATCGGACATTCAGGAGGACGCACCCTGGTGCATGCTCTTTGCTGACGACATTGTTCTGGTAGGAGAGGAAGCGGCCGAGGTAGAAAGTAGGCTGAAAAGATGGCAGAATAAGCTAGAGAGAGTCGGTTTTAAGATCAGCCGCGATAAAACTGAGCACCTTTTCTGTGACTTTGGTGGCTCCTCTGGCTTTTCCTCAATATCTTTGGACGGAAAAAGCCTCAAAGTTACGTCAAACTTCAAATACCTTGGTTCGCTTATTCAATGCGATAGCAATATTGACCGGGATGTGAATAACAGAATGAATGCGGGATGGATGAAATGGCGACAGGTCTCAGGAACAGGATGCGACCCACGGATGCCCCTTAAATTAAAGGGGAAAATATACAAATTGGTTGTCAGGCCTGTCGTATTGTATGGGTCTGCATGTTGGCCTATGAAAGAAGTGGGTGAAAGGAAAGTACATGCAACAGAAATGCGAATGTTAAGATGGATGTGTGGTGTGACAAAAAGGGATAGAATAAGAAATGAGTATATAAGAGGAAGCATGAAAGTAGCACCAATCACGGAAAAAATTAGAAGTTGTAGATTAGCGTGGTATGGCCACATTATGAGAAGGGACAAAAGCCATGTCACAAGGAGAACGATGAGAACGACTGTGGATGGACACATTAGCAGAGGAAGGCCGAAAAAGAGATGAATGGACTGTGTAAAAGTTGATATGAATATGAAGGGAGTAAGTGTGAATGCGACGAGTGACAGGAGAGAATGGAAAAGAATGACATGTTGTGCCGACCCCACTTAGAGTGGGACAAGGGCAGGAAAATGATGATGGGAGTAAAATATTTTGAGAGCGTTTTATGTTTATTTAAAATCACGTTTTATGTAGCCTATTTGCTGAGGGAATATTTATAATATCATCATACATAACGAAAATAGGCATAACTGAAAGATTCCGATGATGATACCTAGTTAGTCGGATAAGTACCTATTTAATAATATATAATGTTAGTAATTCGTAAGTTCTTAAATTCATATGAAGCAAAACAAACAAGTTTCTTTCATTCATATTTGTAATAAAAATGACAAATGAAAAACAATAAATAACCCAAATGATAACATTGGCATTTGAAAACTGTCAAATATCAGAGATGAACTTGGACTTATACGCGATTATTTTTAAGATATTCCTAACAAATCCACTATCGAAAAATCTTTAATGAAATTTATTCAAAACCGTAATTAAAATCTGAGTATGTGGTATTATTTTCAATAATATATCTGTCTATTACTTAATAATATTATCAAAATAAAAATATTATTAATAATAAGAGCATAAAATTTCTTAATACACAGCGAATACCCTTTGAATTTAGATGTTATCTCTTATATTTGGACGATATGATGATGTTTTAAACAAGCAGAAATAAGGCACAATTAGCGGTACGTAAAATGTGATAAAAGGCGTATCTAATACGTGGTTTGAATATAACATATGATGAAAAGGAGATCCCCAATACAATATATTTCCCTCGGCGCATCTCATTGATGTCAGTTGTTACCGCCTGAGCGAACATAACGAGCGAGGCGGCCATTTTGCTTACGCTAGTCAGATATATCGAGTTAAGAAAACTCGAGGAAATATGGAGACTCGTGAAAAGGAAATTCATCATAAGGATTAAGCATTTCAAAATTATATATACGTTTAGCTACACTTTTTTTATGATGGGCGTTTTTTTATAAACGAGCTTGCCTTGGGTCACCTGATGGAAAGTCTGCAATACCAGGGGCATTACATCGGCCGTTGCCGGCCGGAATTAGCTCGTTTCTTGAAGGTTCCTAGGTCGTAGCGGTCCGGAAATACCGTCGCCGTCAACTGGTTCCATGAAGAAACAGTGCGTGGCAAGAAGTGCCTGTTGAAGGGCACTGTTGTCGATCGCCAACCGTTCAGTCAAAATCGGAAAATCAGCTGGCGGTATTTATCCGAACAATTCCTTAGAGCACTCCCCGTGGTATATGCGGTAGAGGATGCATAAAGTTGCCACCTCTCTCAGCAACGCCAGGGGATCAAGCCGATCGGAAAGAGCTTGTTTGTCAACAAGTCAAACCGCGCGTCGTTGGATGCGGTCAAATGGAGTAAGCTGGTATTGGGGTGCCCCCGCCCAAAGATGTGAACAGTATTCCACGTGAGGCCGGACCTGCGCCTTGTATAATTGCAGGCAATGACCTGACGTGAAATGCTGTCCCGTTCTACACACGAGCACACCTAGCTTTTTTGAGGCCAATTTGATCGCCTTATTTCATTACTATAATTTGACAAGCCTTATGATGCATTGGTAAAACTATCGAGTTCGATCCCCACCCAAGTACCAAAAATTTGTGACACGCATATATGTTTGTATGGCGTCTGGGTATTTTTATATGTAATAAAATTATGTATATCCGTTATCTCGTATTCATAGCACAAGCCTTTGGTTTCTTAATTTGGAACTAGAGGGCGCTGTGTGTTTTGGGTCTAAAATCGCTTCTTCGACTGACGCAACTCATTCGTTGATTTTTAAGGATCCTGACAACACCTTTGTTGTCAGGATACTTAAAAATCAACGAATATGAATGACAGGAGTTGAGGAAGGCCTCATGGACTCGTTCTATGCGTTCATGGAAGGTATGATGCCGTCCTTGACTCTTGGATCAATCTTGCAACATCCATTCGCATTCGACGGGCCTCGTGGCGCATTGGTAAAAGTACCGGCTGCAGCAATGATATCGGGGGTTCGATTCCCACCCGAGCACAAATATTTGTGTGGTGTCTGGGTATTTTACTATGTATTTTATGTATGTATTTACAAAAGAAAAGTATATATGTATTATTATCCGTTATCTAGTATCCATAATACAAGCATTTAGTTGCTTAGCTTAGAAGTAGAGAGAGTGTCCAAGTTATTAATATTATTCCTTCTCCATGTCCGAACCATTGGAAGACCCTCTCTTACAATGACTATTCAATTATATTTCTAACATGGAATGATGCATCTACAATTTTCTTAATTAGTTATATTTTAAATGCCCGTTCAAACATTTAGTATTATTTCTTCATAAATTTTAAGTCTGGTAAATTTTAAAGATGTCTTCTGTAAGATTTTTTTTATAAATAAGTACATATCTAAAAACACAGAATCAACTGGGTAGGTAAGCCAAAGCCAAGCGAGATTAGTTTTCTGTATTCAGCATATTTATCTCTAACGTATTCATATCCTGCCTCCAGTTCCAATTATAGGAATACCTTTGTGATTCGAGCACCTCGATACTCACAATCAATGTTTGTTATAGGATGTTCATGTCGACTGCAACGGCTATACACCATTTCATACGTACCTTAACATATTAATATTGACTGGCATCATGCTACATTACATACATTTCAAAATAACCGAATACGAAATAGAGGTCGGTGGGTTTTATTCCCACCCCAGTACATATAATAATAATAAGCATTCGTGTTTGTACAGTGTCTCTGAATGTATTCACAAAAAAATAATTCATGATTGTTTTCTATTCATCTATCCATAACACCAACATTTAGTTCGTTAGCTTGGATATAGAGGGCGCTGTGTGTATTGAGTCCGAAAACATTGCATTATTAATATTTATTAATAATGCAATAGATATATTTATATCTATCTTTCATATATAGACCTAATCAAAATGTAAATATATAGTATAAGATCAATACTTGATATATTTTCGCCTGAAACGTAGAGACGAGTTTACACTTCGAGACATTTGATATGACCGTTAAAATAATGATATAAAAGTCTTTCAAGTAATTGCTATATATATGCTTTGAATCAACATTTATTATAAAGTCAGATTATAGATTTCACAGAACCTCCTAAATTTTTAGGTTTTTTTATGTAATAGGAGGGCAAACGAGCAGGCGTGTCACCTGATATTAAGTGACCCGCGCCGCCCATGGACACCTGCAACACATATAGTGTTACAGTTGCGTTGCCGACCTTTTTAGATAGTAGGATAGGAATGGTTGGGGAAGGGAGGTGGGCCTCCGGGTACCTCTCTCACCGAACGAAACGCGGCATGAGCCACTTGACGTCGATCTTCTAAGAGGTCGTGGTATTTCACCGGTCAAGCCGGCTCATGCAGCGAAGTGCTTGGCTCTACCACTGTATCCGGCCCATTCGTGCAGCGAACTGCTTGGCTCTGTCACTGTAGTTTTACTTCCATCGTAATTTCACTAATGTGTCATGAATCTTCGTAGCTACAGAATGTATTGGTAAAAGTGTCAGCTATGGTTTATAAGTCAATGGTAACATAAATAGGACAGTTGTGTAGGTAGTTTGTTATATAGGTTTGGTTACGTGTTTATGAACTGAAATCGTATCATTACATGGTATATAACAAAGTCGTTTTCCGCTATCTGTTATATGCTCAGATCTTTGAAACTACGCGACGGATTTTGATGCGGTTTTGTTTTATAAGATAGAAGGTTTCATCAGGGTCGTCTATATGTATAGTTCATGTATAATGTTGCAAAGAAAAAATGATGATTTTCGAGATTTAGCATATAAACTGTAAATGCTGTGAAAATTACTTTTGATGCGGCACAAAGTACGCCGGGTCAATTATTCTAATTATAAACAAAGATATTTTTGTATCAAAAAACTAATAGTATAGTAATATATCGTATCGTGTGAAGTTGAAGGCACTATTTATTGAGCCGTGCAGCTCCTGAAATAGTGAACTACAGCCATCTTATGAAATACTTTATGTATGTATTGAGTGTAAATATGTATTGAATAATGATTGTTTCGATTTGTATTTATGAGCTGTGAAGCGTATGTGTAAAGCTATTACATTGTTTTGGAGCATATAAATAACACATAACATACATACATAATTTCACGCCCTTTTCTACCGAAGATGTAGGCAGTGGCTGTTAAGCTTCGACCCGCTGAATCATTATATTACGTCCCTAAATGGAATAGGTGGCGCCGGGCGCAAAGTTGTCAGTCATCGCTATTTATCAAATAAAACCTCCGAAAATAATTCCGAGAAATCATGGCTGTAAACCCAGAATCCATACCCACTGTATCGATTTAAATCGTTACCATTGATATCGATATCTATTCGGGCTTTTGAATCAGAAGCGCGACCACTGGACCACCAAGACGTTCGACCGATTATATAAATAGTTATTATTTCATATCACATGCATTGAAACAGCGAGTTTTAATCTCTGTTTTGCCAGTCGAAACAAGACAATTTCAGACCAATGCGACTGTGCCGAGCAGAAACAACGTTGTTTCCCTTCTTGGGGAGAAACAACGTTGTTTCTTTATTTCAAGTTTGTCAGAATCGCATTTGTTTATTTTAAACAAAAGCGAATGAAATTGTCTGAGAGCTGTCGTCAAATCGTTGTCAAAGATTTTAATACATTACAAATAAAATGAGTACCCCAAAACATCTTACCGAAAAAGCCCTAGCAGCTTCCCTTGATTTATTGCCCACAAAATCTAAAGAAAAATTCTTTATTTCATCACATGTGATATGAAAAATACAGTATGTGGCACGGGATGAAACAAAAACGATTTCTGTAGTTAGTATGTTAAAAAGCCTATTGATTAAAACTTCACTCGTGAAAATGATCTCTGTAAAGAGTTCGAAATGTCGGGAAATAAATAAAAATAAGTAATAAATAAACGCCATAAAATCCTAAAAAGTTGTTTTAATGTTATGAATGTAATTCGCGAAAATCTGAGAAATAAAAAAAAGGTGATTCACACACGATAGAAGTGAAACTTCAGTAAATCGATATATATATCCTTATATATATAATAAATATATAACGATATATATATATCGATTTTTAATCCTGTATCCTATATCCTGTATCCGAATATTTTTTGATCCTGTTTTACTTAAAACAGGATTAAAAAATATTTACACTTAAATTTACCATTAATTACATCAGTCACATTAATATTTATATTTGAACATCTATTTTGATTTTTCAATAATTGTTTTTACGTACACGAAACTCGCGTTTACGTTCTGTGGACCTTTTTCCTGGATTTTTTCATTTTAATTTTATTTTCATTGTTTTTGCGTCGATATTGACGACACATTTCGGCATTAGTTTTCGGCATCTTATAAAATTTATTATTTAGGACAACAAGATATAAAAATACTTACAAACACACAGTTAAATAATATAAAATAAAAAAAATAATAACTGACATCTTACTAAAAAGCATACGCAGCCGCATTCAGTGTACAATAGCTCACGTAGTTTTCAATAACACTAACTAGTGGTCAGTAGTTCCGGACCGTAATAGTTCCGAGAACTATATATATATATATATATAGTACGATATAGTTCCAATCCAACCAATCAGCTTTAATAGCTCCATAGGTCTTAACTGTGTCTACATTGCTTACGGTCCGGGGACTGACCGATCGAGTCCGATCGACGACGTGTCTCACTCACACTTGAGCCACTTGCGGCTCGCGGCCGATAGTAGTCGAAACAATCCGAACATTATCGAATACGAGCGAGACCGACATTTTACGAATAAGGTACTTAGCTAAGCTCGCGCGGTTAGTATTTGAATGATTTTGTTCCTGTTAGTCCTGTAACACTTGTTGATTAGTAATCTCAGGTATACATACTCTTTTGATGTGAACTCTAGTTTATTTTAAGTATGTTTTAAAAAGAAAAATATTTTAAATTTGGAATATCACGTTTCATTTATTTATATCGATGTGTTATTTTTCTCTGTACTAATTGCATATATATCTCCAATACAAGTATGTATATTTCTGTCTCATTCTTTCCTGGCTTCATCCTACATATTTTTGTATATTTATGTCTCTTACCTGTCGTTTTGTCCGTTGCATGCGGTTTGAAATCACAACAATTCTGAAGAAGTTTCACTTCAATATGATTAAAATAAATATGATTAAAACTTACTCATTGGTTATAGGTAAATTGGGACAAAATTATCAGACCAACGAAAATCTTAATTTATATAAGTAAATTAACAAAATGGAAAACTTTATTCCCAAAAGATCTAAGACGATTGAAGTATTATTTGTCTCGAACCCGTTGGGAATAAAAGTAATACGAAACAAATATTGAATTATGATAACAGATAAGAATAATCTCGAATTTAAAACTCATAAAACATTGATCAGATTAGAATAGCTGACATAATTGGAATTTATCGACTTCAAAATATGGAATATTCAGTCTGCGTATTCAAAATGGTGATTTATTTTAACAGTCCGTATCATATAAATGAAATAAAATAAAAAATATGCTTTATTAAATAGTTAATGTTGCTATAAATTATTTATACTTATTATAAACTAGGTATACTGAGAATCACAAGTTGTTAGTTTTTTTTTAAGTTATCATGTATAAACAATTGCTATGTAAATAGGAAAGTGAGTGAGGTTGAACTAATACAATGGCAGGTAATTGATGAACCGGTTAATTAAAGTTTAGTTGAACTACGATTGCTTCGATGATATAGAATAATGCACATTCTGCAGTGGTGCGATCTGCGGTCGAAAATTTTATATTTGTTCATAGTTTAGTTACTAATTAAAAACTATGAGTATGGGCTCTAATAAAAGTTTATGAGATCTGTATGATTTTATAGTCAACGTAAAGTTTAAATTTAAAAAAAATGTTAGAAGGATTATGAGAGACAGACGTGATATCGTAACTCATTGAAAGAACAAACACAAGAAGACTCTGGCATGTCTGTTAAATCAATCATGTGTGTTATTATTAGCAGACAATATTTTTTAAAGTGCACTATAATGAGAGTTTATAGAATTAATATGGATAATACTAGTAAAAGAAAATTTTATTTAAACACGCATATCTCGGCAAATCACTAATTGGACTTAGATTTTAAACCGGGTCTCGTGTGGTTTAGTATTAGTAAAATAACTGACTGATAACTAGAGATCGATGAGTTCGAACCGCAGCTAAATAAGTATTGTAAAAATGCAAATAATAAAAAGACACGTGTATACGGAATACTTTTTCCGGTTTCCATAACACAAGCATTTAGTTGCTTAACTTAAAAAGCTATTCGGCGCTGTGAATATTGTGTTAAAAACATTATTAAATACCAAAATAGCATTTTCCTCTACCTGTTGTGGTACTATATACACAACGACAGATCCGTATACCAGTTCAGGATTAATAAAATTGTTTTTTTTCTTTTATCAAAACGTTATTTACAAGCAGAAAAGGAATTCAATAGATTTTGCGGTTTGAACAAGTTTCATCACAAAACGGTTTGGTTTGAGGCGGACCGGTATGATTGCTTTTCGTAGTTCCAGTCCAATTCAAATAGAAGAGCAACTTTCAAAATAAACCAATAGAGGAAAAGTTATGTAACAGTTTATGAATGATTAAAACGGGATGAAAAATTGCTGCTCTGTCGAACTGGTTTGAATGTCGTGTATGAGATTTAATATAATGCCTTCAAAGTTTAAACCAATACAAATACGAAGTGAAATTAAAATATTAAGTTATTATAGCCTATATATAGTATGGGCTTCCATTAGTTGTTTAAGTTATAAATCTGTACCTGTTCATTAATTTGACAAATAAACTGTAAGGATACAATTTATTTTTCATACGAAGATATTCGTTGCTAAAGGAGCTCTAACACATTATTCATATTCAATCCAGCACGTTGAAACAAAGCTATTAACTGAGGTTATCTGTAAAACGTTACAGTAGGTCAAAAGGTGGTAGAGCCAAGCAGTACGCTGCATGAATGAGTCGGCTCGACCGGTGAAATACCACGAGCTCTGATGATCGACGTAAAAGTGGCTCATATCGAGTTTCGTTCGGTGAGAGAGGTACCCGGGGCCCAACCCCCTTCCCCAGCCTTTCCTATCCTACTTCCTTAAAGATCAGCAACGCAACTGTAACACTATATGTGTAGCAGGTGTCCATGAAAAAAAAAAGATGTCCATGGGCGGTGCTGGTCACTTACCATCAGGTGACACGCGTGCTTGTTTGCCCTAGGAGGGCATCCCAATAAAAAAGTAGGTCGAATTTGAGTTGGTCGAGCTGCCTTGGACCAGTCCTGTCCAAGGCAGATCCATTTTGACCGAGATAAATATCGATGTACTTCGTCGCCATTTTGTTTTCAGCATAGATAAAATATTTAATAAGGCTTTAATTAGATACCTGCCAGTCTATTTATAAGTTACAGTGTTAAGTTCTCTGTTCAGCCATATTAAGCGTAACCTCACAATATTAATGATCCATCTGTGATTTGCTGAGGTAATCATATATCAAAGGGTTTCATTATCTCGTCGACTACTAATTATAACGTAACAGTTTATTTTAAGGATTATAGGTTACACATGTATTACATACTGACGTCATGGTGCATTGGTAAAATAATTGACTGTTGAGTAAGGGCGGCGGGTTTAATAACTAACCAAGTAAAAATATTTATGATGAGCAACCGATGTTTGTATGGCGTCTAAGTAAGGGTTGTAGGTTTTATCTTTGTATTATCAGTATGCATTTACAAAATAAATCAGTAATAGTGGCTTTTATATATTTTTCATAACATAAACAATAAGATTATTATATATTGCATAATTAGTTAAACTAGATGGCGCTTAATTAATTTATTATTTACCGTCGACATTTAACTGCGCAATCCACAATATAAATGTATCATAAAACGGAGTAACGAAACTTCCGCCAATTAGCAACCGATTTGTATCTCTGAGTTTTAAGCAGTACTTGTGCATATACTATTCAAATATATATGTATATATAGATATATTATTCAAATGTGTCACTGGTCCAGTTGGACGAGCTCCCCGCTTCTGATTCAAAAGTCGTGGGATCGATACCGGGCTCACACCAATGATTACTCGGATTTCTTTTCGTAAGCTAAGTATAATAAATAAATATCGAAGAGTCACAACTTTGTGCCCGGTGTATGACAATAGGTTCACCACCTGTTCCATTTGGGACGTAACATAAAGATTCAGCGAGACAAGGCTTAACAGCCGCTGCGAACACCTTCGGCTAGAAAAAGGCGTGAAGTAAACACTATTTCAAATACTACAGAAAATATACAACACAATATTGGAATAATAATTTGTTG
Organism: Euproctis similis; assembly: GCA_905147225.2. Classification (NCBI taxonomy): domain Eukaryota; kingdom Metazoa; phylum Arthropoda; class Insecta; order Lepidoptera; family Erebidae; genus Euproctis; species Euproctis similis. Next base: position 13,152,232 of record LR990108.1, on the reverse strand, counting down.
TACAAAAGGACGCCAGTTGTCAGTCGGCCGATTCAACTAAGTATCTTGAAGATCCCGTTGTTAATAAATTGCAAATTGTTTGGAAACTACGTTAAAGATTATAATGGGTACGAACAGTGTCTATTTCTACAGTTGAATTTCACTTTTTTGATAGATATAGAAATAAATCAAAATGTTTGATGAAGCAAAATAAGGACTTTATATTTTGACGTCACTTTTTCATTTTATCAGTATTGTTACTAACTAGTCTTTATTTTATTTATTTGAATATCGAGTTCTGTGTAGAAAGAAGAGAATCGTTAGGAAACAACGTAAATTGAGCGTTGGGCAGATTCCTGGGCTCAAACTGCGCTAAATCTGCGGAGTAACTCTCGCTGACCACGTCGAAAACAAGACTGTACGGAAGTAAGTTGGATTGAAACAGATGGTACCTGCATGTAAAAAGAATGGATGATGCAAGATTGACTAAGCAGATGTACAATGTAAAAGCGGAGGGATGTTGTGGTCGTGGACGGCCAAAACACACATTCCATGAGCAAATAGAACATGTTCTGGAAGAAGGTGATGTTAGGAGCCTCAAAAATCGACGCGCGTACTTGAAAAGAGTTATGAAAGTCAACGAAGCGAGTGAGGCGTGTAAGAATCGTACCTTATGGCGCTCCGTTCTCTCTGCCTACCCGCAAGGGATTTGGCGTGCAGTTATGTATGTATGTTTGTACAAATATTTGTGCTCGGGTGGGAATCGAACCCCCAACTTCATTGCTGCAGCCGGTAATTTTACCAATGCGCCACGAGGCCCGTATATAATGAAAAATAAAATTTCAATAACCTCATCCTAATAATGTCTCCCAATATTTTATGTCAAGGTATTTCGGTTCAGCTCTTGAAGAAATTTTCCGTAATCTTTCTCCGGGATGAATACGACATTTTTATTATATTCAGTCAAGACAACTAAGAGGATTATTAAATTCTCCGCTCAAACCTCCTCTCTCTGTTTTTCTAAGCATAATTGATAAGATGCCATCTGAAGTGAACGAAAGTAAAATATAAATTCAAAAAAATAATTGAATAGTTATATGGAATCTACTTTCTTATTAAATATTTATATTACGAGTCTGCGTCTGTCAAAAAAAGGAAAATAAAACACTCAGTTTATAATATTCGTGTGATATTTTAATTTAAAACATCAAAAAAGATGTTATGCAAAGCATACAGTATTTTTAATAGTGATGATATTTTTACCTTTTCGTTAAAAATGTGAAAACCAGAGGTCACAGAAGTATTCAAATAAAAATTCGGGCAGAATCAATATATGTTTATGATTTTAGTTTTTCATATTTTAGCCCTAGGACATTGCGGCTTAGCTTTACAAGCTGTTGGTTCACTTAATGCCGAATATTAAATAAAAACCGTAAATTTTGAACGACTTGTTTGTTGAAATACAATCGAATTTATATATTCTGATGAACTGAAAACTTCAGTTCGTTGGCTACCATTATAGTAAGGGATAAATAGACTTAATCTTACCTTGAAATAGAAGCTTGGAGATAAATAAATTTAACAGTGGTAGAGCCAGGCAGTTCACTGCATGAATCGGCCAGCTCGGCCGTTGGAATATCGGCGTGAATGGCTCTTGCCGCGTTTCGTTCAGTGAGAGAGGTATCCGGAGGCCCGATCCCCTTTCTCTCTCCTTTACCCTCTTACTCCCTGAAATGACGGCAACGCACCATGGTATTCATGGGCGGTAAGAAGTTGCCTACCATCAGATGACCCGCTTGCTCGTTTGCCCTCCTATCCCATAAAAAGTCTAAAGTTAGAAAGAAGGTTTAATTTTCATCAAGATTTCATTGTGAGAATTGTAGGTTTAAGGGTTAATGTATAATTGGAGTATAACACATTTTTTTTTTACCAAAAATGTGTAACTAAAAATGATTTAAAAATGCATAATAGTATCTATAGAAGAAGACAGTTTTTCTTCAGAAGTAAAAGCCTATTATCGAAGGCAACAATTTAAATTATGCCTAAAATATTTGAAAGGACAATTGTTGAAGTTTTATTTAATTTATAGAGGTCGACTTGCGACCTGATGTCGTTAATTTTAGATGGACACCGATTTAACTTTCAATATTGGATTTATTTTACCACATATAGCTTTGATATTAAAGGATTCTTAAATAATATTAAAGATATATATATAAATAAATAAATAAAAAGCCTTTTATTCCATGCAACTTTTCAGTAACATTTTAAATGATGTTTTAACTTACACAGAACATTCTATTCGTACATGCATATAAGTATTATTATATTCCATAAGATTCTTAAAAAGATATATATACCTATTATATAATGCAGTCTCTTTCGCTGTGTAATTCGCTTAGATTTTTTTAACTATTCAACTGTATTTTGCTGCAAATAAAATGATACGAAAGAGTCTTGCATACCGTCGCAAAACATGTGTAAGTCATCTTGCAGATACAATTAATATTTTATTTTATTAGTCACATACGTTTTTAAAAATGGGGATATTATTTGTGCCAGTTTTCAGTTTTAATTATATAGATATGGATGAATAAGTTAAACATCTCAAAAAAATTAAAAGCTTAAAAAAACTGCAAACAAATACAACTTTAAAAAGTGAATCCCTCTTCTAAATCTGCCTAAATTTTCTATATTTAAGTTTATTACTATTTTACGTCTCAGTGGTCTAGTGGTTCAGCACCCTGCTTCTGAATAAGAAGACGCGGCTTCAAATCCTGGCTCACCCCAACGACCTTTCGAAATTCTTTTAATTTGTTAGTATTAATATATTTAAAAAAAATATTGAAATGTAAGATCGCAACACTATGCTACTCAGCCATGAAAGTTTTTTTGTCAACTTTCCCAAACGTCACTTTTAGTTTGCTATGAGCAAACTAAAAGCGTCGTTTGGGAAACACATTAGTCGGTTCGTCAATATCAGTTATCAAACTAATAGGAAAATTGTTATCTTTTCAGACTTTCACAATATCATTAGTCAATGTTTTCTTAATATTGTACAATTAGATTACGATTCATTTATTATATTTTAATAAAAAATATTATCAGGTTTGTATTCCGAATCATGAGTAGACATAATCCAAAACATAGAAAGATACTATTTGAAAGGCTATGAATCTAAATGAACTAGAAGTTTACCAAAGTTTAGCAACGTGCCGGCGGGCCGTAGACGTAGACGCGTCCAAACTTTTCTTATTGCGCGATGCAACAGTCGTCAGGCAGACGCAAAGTTTCATATATGAATGTTTTACCGCATCCCCGCTGGCATTATTCTTCATTAGAACTTATATATTTGCCGTTAAACTAGGATGGGTACACGTATCGTACGTAGATACTACGTACTGTTATAGACATACAATGTACCCCTTTTGGCCATCCCTGCACTCCACTATGCTACATCAGCATTTTGCCGCTATGTCCGCACAGACCGTCCATCCACACATCAGTCTCATTCCAACTTCCTAATACGACGGCTGTCCTAATTAATAATCAAGTCTTATAATTTCTTTTTTTAAAAACCATTTTCCTAGAGGCTCATAACATTTGGTGGCAGCGTAAAGGGATTGAAAAAATAATCCCCGGAACGTCTCAATTGAAATCGACGCGTGTGTGTAACAGTGTCTCAAAGTTTCTCAAAATACATAAAACTTCATAATTTTAAATAAAACGACGCGAGTGTGTGTTACTTTTCCAAGCAATCTAAAACATTGTGTGGTCATATTCGAGAAGATTATTGTGGAAGGCCCATTGCTGGGCATAAACCGTGCTAAAACCAGCTCTCAACTAGTTCCAGTAATATTATCCTACTGTCGCGTAATTGCCGATACTGTGACACGATTTCTTCAAGAAACTGTGGTCGCGGTGATACGGCACCTACGCAGATACAACTGCAAAATTCTACGAAGTCTCCGAGACAGGATGAAGACTGTTATCGCGCTATCATTCCTGTGAGTTATTCTTTATTCATACTTGGTCATTGCAATCATTTTACTTACATACTTTGTACTTCTACTTTGTAATTTTACTTTGTACTTTTACTTTGTATTTTTGCTTTGTATTTTTATTTTCTTTTGTGTACTCTGTTTCAATTGTCGTGTTTAAATTCAAATTTATTTATCATTTAATCGATTCTACTATAAATATTCAAAATGGCTGAGAGATCACAGAGTCCTAAATTCGAAAAGCCCGAATTTATAATTACGGCAGACACTGAGGAGGAGGACCAAATTCACTGTCCTCCACCACAGGGACCAGGCACTAGATCTAGAAAAAAAATTATTGTATCCAAATTAGAAGTCGATTTGTCTACCCTATTAAAGTTCATAAAACCTTTCGACGGGTGTAGAGAAAAACTTAATTCATTTTTAGTAAATTGCAACAATGCTTACGAGTTAGCTTCCGAGTCTCAAAAGGACATTTTATTTAAATATATATTGTGGCAATTAGAGGGCAAGGCAGAAACGGCCTGCTCCATTAAAGAATTTAGTAACTGGCAACAGTTAAAAGACTTCTTAAAAATGCAATTCAGCGAAAGAAAACACTACGCACGTCTTCTCACAGACTTACAAGAGTGTAAGCAACAAATTAACGAACCCGTAAGTCAGTATATTCTTAGAATCGAGACATGCCTATCACAATTATTAACAGAAATATCCTTAACACACGGTAATAAAAGTAGAGAAATGATAGGAAGAACCGCAGCCATGGAGAAACTAGCCCTCCATCATTTCCAAATGGGACTAACACCCCGCATTTCCGATATAGTTAGATGTAAGCCGAATAAAACGCTGAACGGAGCTAATAACATAGCAATTTGCGAAGAAAAGATCCAGCAATCTCTAGCTAGGCAACGGTCAGGCCCATCTATACCTCAACAAAGGACAGCTTTTCCGAAATCAAATAACAACTCATTTACACGCCGAACCGAAACACAAACACCCTCCGCGAACTCTAACCAAGCAAACTCCAGCATAAATTCAAACCGTTCATATAATAATAACTCCTCGAACCTACGAGTATTTTGTAGATATTGCAAGGCCCCCGGTCATACCTTAGAACAATGTCGCAAACGTCAATACAACAATGAACGGTTCAGAATCGAACAAGGTCCTTCAAAGACACCTCAACGAATCCATGTTATCCACGATACCCCTGATGACCAGCATTATGTAGAAATAACTGACGGTTACGACACCGTCGACTCTGTAACAAAAAACGAGTAACCGTCTCGCCTAGGTGTCGGACGGGACCTTACAAACTAACAAACGACACCCCAAATCTTATCGCTAAACCCAAGCTGACCCCGCTACATGGGCGTCAACATACGACTCTCTCAAATCCAGTGCAGCCATCGCTACATGATGAGCTGCCAAAACTCACTGAATCCAGGCAAAGTACTAGTTCGCCAATATCCACTGTATCCAAGCAGAATACTAAACTGCCAAAACTCACTGAATCCAGGCAAAGTACTAGTTCGCCAATATCCACTGTATCCAAGCAGAATACTAAACTGCCAAAACTCACTGAATCCAGGCATAATACTAACTCGCCAATATCCACTGTATCCAAGCAGAAATCAGTACTGCAAAAAATCACTGAAACCAATGTATTCGAAATAACGAATAATCCTGCAACGATGTTACTGCCCCATGTTCTTGTTGATTCGTCTGTATCAGATATTCCCTTATCGTTACTGGTAGATTCAGGTTCATCAGTAAGCTTAATAAAACACTCTTCCTTGCAGAAGTATCCAAAGCTAGTTAATAACAAAATCCAATTGAAAGGTATAGACTCCTCTGAAGAAGCTATAGAAACCAGAGGTCACTTTCAATTAAAATTGCACCTACCAAAATCCAACATAGCACATAAATTTCATGTAACTGATAAAATATATCTACCTTACGACGGAATAATAGGCTCCGATATGCTCAACGCATTTAGCTGTAACATCGACTACACCCATGACCTACTCCATCTCGGTAAATCATCCCTTAAATTATATTTCCATGATCCTGCATATTTAATTCCTCCAAGAACTGAAACCATTATTGAATGTTCTGTCCGTAATCCCGAACTAAAAACAGGACTAGTTCTTGATCAGAAACTCTCCAATACCCTCTTAATCGCTAATAGCATTGTTCAAGTAAAAAAAAACAACAGGATAAACATATCGGTTGTAAATACTTCAGAAAAACCTTTCACAATAAATTCAAACCTAAACTTAGAACTTATTCCTATTACCTTGCAACAATTCCCAGAACACCTTCCTAACACTAGTTCCTTGAATCATATCACATCTGACTGCGCTACTAGAACCGACGAAGTACTAAAACAATTGCGTGTTAGTCACCTGAATAGCGAAGAGAAAGACGCCCTTTTCCAACTATGTTCTGAATTTTCTGATATCTTCCACATACCTGACGAAAAACTCACCTTCACGAATGCGCTCAAGCATGATATTAAAACTACAACCGACATACCTATCCACACTAAAACTTACCGATTCCCTGAAGTCCACAAAACCGAAGTGCGAAACCAAATAGACAAGATGCTTCAACAAAATATTATTGAACCGACATTATTAAAACTAAACGACATTACCATTGGTGACACTTATCCTATACCTCCGATCACAGAAATCCTAGACCAACTAGGTAACAGCAAATACTTCTCCACCCTAGATCTCGCATCCGGATTTCATCAAATTTTATTAAATGAGGTCGACAAATCCAAAACTGCTTTTACTGTCCCAGAAGGACATTTTCAATTTACTAGAATGCCATTCGGTCTCAAAAACGCTCCTTCAACGTTTCAAAGACTAAAGAACTCAGCTCTGTCGGGACTGCAAGGTACCAGATGCTTCGTCTATTTGGATGACATCGTATGCCATGGTTTTAACTTGCGTTCCCATATTTCAAACCTTAAATCTATTTTTCAAAGAATAAGAAACCACAATCTGAAACTACAACCCGACAAATGTGAGTTTCTCCGTCATGAAGTATGTTACCTAGGCCATGTCATAACAGAACAAGGCGTAAAACCCAATCCTGACAAAATCCACGCAGTTACTAGATTCCCGGTACCAAAATCACCCAAAGATATAAAATCATTCCTTGGACTGGTTTCCTATTATCGTCGTTTCGTACCTGATTTTTCTAAAACAGCTAAAGCCCTTACTAGTCTCTTAAAGAAAGATGTAGCCTTTAAATGGGAAAACCAGGAACAACTCGCCTTTGATACTTTGAAACGAAAACTGACAACTGCACCCTTATTAATATATCCTGACTTTACTAAACCCTTCATTCTCACTTGTGATTCTTCAAACCATGCTGTGGGAGCCATCCTCTCACAGGGACAAATCGCAAAAGATCAACCCGTAGCATATGCGTCACGAACTCTTAACAAAAGTGAGTGCAATTATAGTACGACAGAAAAAGAACTGTTAGCTATACTTTACGGCTGCAAAACGTTTCGTCCTTATCTCTATGGAAACAAATTCCAAATTGTCACTGATCACCGACCACTAAGGTGGCTCTTTAACCATAAAGACCCCAGCAGCAAACTCCAACGCTGGCGGTTAAAACTAGAAGAATATGATTACGAAATAGTCTACCGTAAAGGCAAACTAAATTCCGCTGCTGACGCACTCTCTAGATAACCCGTAAACCCTATCCTCCCTGAAAATAAAAATGACCTGAATCCTAATATTATCGATGACGCTCAACCAACCTCTACAGAATCTCCTCTGATCTCCTCTGCCAGAATTTTCACAGGAGAGCCTTGAAGAAATTTTAGGTACTGCCTGTAGCCCGACTGATGACCTGAATATCGATCTCAACCTACTAGACGACTCAACTCTTATAGAACCTGTACGACCTGTTGACACTCCTTCGACATCAATAGAAACGCAAACTGAAACTGAACAGCATCAAACAACCTCACCAGTCCCTTCACTACCAAATATAGAAAACCTTTCAATCACAGAAATCACACCTTCACACGATGACACATATAGTAAATTCTTAAAGTCACCTGAAACATCACCAAACACTTTTATCACAGAACACAATGAGCATTTACTCAAAGGGGCGTAAAACTTAGTAATTATACCTACGTCAATAGACATGGACGAGTCCATGCCCTATGTACAAGAAATCCTCGATAACTGTCCAATCAGTAAACGTGAGGAATTCCTGAAACAAGAAAGATCTCTTCACTCTTTTTTACCACTTAATATCGAAAATAAAACTTTTCTTTTCCTTTTTACTAAGGTGCACCATTTTGATGACCATTCTTACCCTGATATATTTAAATCACTGAAATGCGCTCGTGACGAAATTATTATGTCCTATCCTACGATTCATGAGATCAGTACCTCTGATTTTAGAAACCCTTTTGATAAACACTCCTTCACTAAAATATATAATATGTTCAGCTATTTATTCGACAGAACGAATATAAATATCCATATTTATCATAACAAAATTATATACCCCGCTCTAAATGAAATACCAAAGATTCTCAAAGAAAATCATGATATTCTAATAGCAGGACATTTAGGAGCAATAAGAATGCTAAGCCGCATCAAAGACAAATTCTACTGGAAGAATATGCGTAGCGATATCGAAAATTATATAAAAAAATGTTCTTCCTGCCAAACTAACAAAGCTCTACGCAAAATTAACAGAGCCCCAATGACAATAACGTCCACTTCAACTTCCCCGTTCGAGAGAGTATCTATCGACATTGTAGGGCCATTACCTGAATCCGGCACTGCAAAGCTCAAATTCATTCTAACCATGCAAGACGATCTCACGAAGTACTCTGTAGCCTACCCTCTTCGAAGCACCACTGCCGAAGAATCAGCCGAAAGCCTCTTACATTTTATAACCGTATTTGGAATACCCAAACAAATTCTCACCGATCAAGGTACAAATTTCACAGCTGAACTTTTTAAAAGGACATGCGACTTTCTAAAAATCAAGCAACTCTGGTCGACTCCCTATCACCCACAGACGCAGGGCGCTCTCGAAAGATCGCATTCTACTCTTAAAGAATACCTAAAATCCTATGTCAATGAAAATCAAGATAACTGGCCGAGATACGTGTATACTGCCATGTTGGCGTATAACACCGCGGTACATTCTACTACACATTATTCACCTTTCGAGTTATTGTTCGGACACAAGCCACGAATACCGGACTCCATTTATAATGATTGTTCGGAGACCACATATCCGGAATACGTAAAAATGTTAAAACACCGTCTGAAACATACCCGGGATAGAGCTGTGGAATTTATTCAAAAATCGAAAACATACTCAAAAAATTACTATGATACCAACACTCGCCAAATTGTGTACAAAGTAGGCGAGTACGTCATGTTAAAAAATCATCTTAGGCTCCGCAAAGCCTTATCACCTCTGTGGAAAGGCCCGTATAAGATCGTTAAAATACATGGCAACAATACGTTATCACTACTCATTAATAGAAGACACGTAAGACATCACTTCGACGAAGTGAAGCATGTGGAAACACAGTAAAGCCTGGACAAATCGCAAACTGAGTTATCAGTTTATATACCTATATATACATATATTTACAAATGATTAGTTTAACGAAACAAATTTATTTTATATTATATAATTTTAAAGTATATACATTTAAACTTATTAATATAATTATACACTTCGTTTTAGTATAAGTAGTGTAGAGGCAAATATTATATAGGCATAGATCTCCTTTACTTGCAGCATACTGGCACAGGGTCGCTCGGAATTTACATCATTCGATATATCACATATCGAACACCATATACAAAATATCAACTCAGTATTAATTATTAGAACAAATATGAATTCCATTTTAAACAGTTTAGAAGCCTCCATAGTCACACTCTCATTTCAATTACAAGATATAACGAATGCTATCACAATGTGCAGTCAAAACATTCTGCATCCGAGCATGTTATCAGCCACATATTTGTACCAAGAAATTGTCGATAACTATAGATACTTGCCTGTAGATGTTAAGTTACCTGTAAGTCTAGCATTAAATAATATTCATATACTTATGAATATTTCTAGATTAGTATGTTATAGTGTAAACAATAAGATCGTTTTTATTTTGAAGATACCTTTAGTGTCCCATAAGGAATACAATTTATTTCATAACTTAGCGTTACCCATTCCACACGACAATGTAAATCCATCTTCTTTTAGCTTTGTAATACCAAGTAATAGATATATTGCAATGACCAAAGTCAAAACAGAATACTGTAATCTTGAATCACTTAAGGAATGCATAGCGATAAGCCGATACGAGTACATCTGCGACGTCCCGTCGGTGTTCCCTACTAGTGCGAACCCGAGCTGTGAAAGTGAATTAATATCAAAGGTGATAAGTGTTTTACCAGTGCAGTGCAAAACCGATTTTATTCATGGATATATAAACTTGTGGAAGTCACTTCATAACAATAGTTGGATATATATACAATCGCAAAATAGTAAATTACATATTGAATGTCGTGATAAAAAGATAAATGATTTAAACATCATTGGCACAGGAATTCTAAGTATTTCGAATAATTGTATCGCGTATTTTAAGAACACAAAATTGATACGTAAACTTAATAGTATAAAATGGAACATAACTGTTGTCCATTCTGACTTTAATTTAATAAACGATTCATGTTGTACGTTAAGTAAGTTTAGCAATAAGTTAACGAGTAATGAGCCCCATTTGAAGTTACAAAATATCGATCTAGATATTTTTACACAAGATAATTCTAAATTAAAATCCTTATCTGACGACACAAACAAAATTTTAAATAAGCACACTCTAATTAAATATGAGACTCATTACTCCATCGTAACATTAATAATAATAATTTTCATTGTTCTATTTTGTATGTATAGAATATTTTTATGTATTAAATCAAACAGCCGTCTCTCCCATCTGTTTCCCAAACTCTCCCGCTCAGTTCCAATAGATTCACCATCTGAACATACTCCAGATCCTGAACCTGTAACTCCTGTCAAAATAAACAAACACCCCAATAGAAATGGAAAATATATCATCTCCCAGCATCAGGAGAAATGTGTAAGCTTCCGTAGAAGTTTTCCTAAACATCGATGAACAACCCCGATGTTTAGTCTTACCCGGGGAGGTGTTATAGACATACAATGTACCCCTTTTGGCCATCCCTGCACTCCACTATGCTACATCTGCATTTTGCCGCTATGTCCGCACAGACCGTCCATCCACACATCAGTCTCATTCCAACTTCCTAATACGACGGCTGTCCTAATTAATAATCAAGTCTTATAATTTCTTTTTTAAAAAACCATTTTCCTAGAGGCTCATAACAGTACGTAGATATTTTATCGTGATGGTGAAAATCTTTTCCCGTGGGTGTCATAAGTACTACTTCTCATAGTATTTCCTGTACAATAAGTGGTAGATTGACCCAATTTGCTGCATGAATAGGCCGGCTCGACCGGATTAATACTACGATCTCTCATAATATCAGTGGAAAGTGGCTCATAACAAGTTTAGTTTCTTGACAAAGTATCCGAAGGCCCACCCTCCGAACCTTTCCTATCCTACTCCCTTGAAGGTTCGCAACGCAACTGTCTACGCACTGTCTGTATTACATGTGTCCATGGGCGATGGTAGTTGCTTACCATCAGGTGAGCCGCTTGCTTGTTTGACCTCTCATTCTATAAAAATAAATAAAAAGCAACGCAAAAAGAAAAAACACAGCGCGCTTAAAGATTCCAAGTAAAATGTTCGAACAGTATTTTCCTCTAAAAACATTACTTGTCTTTAGAGGAAAACACACAATCTGAAACTCGTAATCTGTAAGCTTCATGTGATAAAAATTAAATGATTATTCGTTTAAATGAATGGTTCTCTTGGCGCTGCTACAAACAGTGCTGCAATAAAACCGAATGAATGCTGGACCGGTGATGTAGTTATGTCTTGCGATGGTCCTTCAGCTCAGTAAATTGGGTTACACCAAAAAAAATAGAAGACACTTATGATATTTTTTAAAATTTCGTGAAATATAATGCTATTTATAACATTTATGAATTAGATAGCTTGAGAATTTCACAGTCATTGAGCCACACATCTCGCTCCTTGCAGGATATCTGTGTTGCAGGATTCAATGGGCAGGTTGCTTACGATCAGGTAACCCACTTGCTCGCTTCCCCTTCTATTCCATTAAAAGGCTATAACTTTTGACAAGATGGATAGTTTGAAAGAATGATATATTGTGCCTCACATCACTAAGAGTGGGCAAGGGGTAGGAAAATAATGACTTGACCATTTAATTATATTTTTTCCTTTAATTCTTCCAAATAATTTACATATTTAACCAAAAATTTATACATACACTTTTAGGGTAAATATACAAATGGCGTTCCCTCCACGCCATGAGACAAATGAAACGGTACGTAACTAATTAAGTGTCTGTCTAAAGTCAGCAGTGAGCATGTTCATGGTGATGGTCTGTATCTGATTCAGTAAATTTATCTCATAATTATTCTGAATATGTAATTAAAAATAATCAAAAAGCAATTTGCACACTTTCTAGATTTTACAGATTTTATTAAATTTAAAAAAATCTCGGTGGTCGAGTGCCCCGCTTCTGTATCCAGAGGTCGCGGCTTCGAATCCTGGCTCACACCAATGACTTTTCAAAAGTTATGTGTGATGCATATCGATGACTGAAAACTTTGTGGCCGGTATGGCAATAGGTTCGCCACAACATTACATTTGGGAAATTGGGAGACAACGGCGAGTCGAGGCTTAGCAGCCACTGACTACACCTTCGGGTAGAAAAAGGTGTGAAGTTTTACAACAGGTTTTATTAAATTTATTTTATGATTAGAAAAATGTAATCATAAAATAAATTTAATAAAACCTGTTTTTTAATAAAAGGTTTTTCGAAAAGAGTTCAATAGTTATCACAAAGTATTAATTTAATTGATTGATTACTGTCAGTAATAATATATAATAAATTAAAAGCAAAAATCCTTTTTAAAGAAGCTTTTATTTAAGCGCTCTAAAAATAAGAAAATAATATTTCCTTAAAAATTTCAAGTATCAACTTAGAGCCTCAGTATGTACAATTTATATAATAATAAAAGCTTGTCGCGCGAGTTGTAAATAAACTGTGCTAATTTTATAATGTCAAATCAAATCAAAATAGCTTTATTTTCTTGGGTCTTCACACACAGTTAAATATAGTCCTTAAATAGAGATATTTAACTTATTATTATTATAATTATTATATATAATTAAAATTATTATAATTAAAGCATAACATATTAAAACACGAGCGCTTGAGAAAATTGCCTCACTGGAACAAAAACGCACGGACGATTCTGAGTGTAAGGTTGTCATGAGAAGAAATGGGCAAAACACTCATGTAAATTAATCTACTAACTTTACTATATTATCTATTGCAATTTAATTACCTACTGATAGGGAGTTAAACCTCGCGACAAGCTTTTATTAATATATAAATTGTACATACTGAGGCTCTAAGTTGATACTTGAAATTTTTAAAGAAATATTATTTTCTTATTTTTAGAGCGCTTAAATCAAAGCTTCTTTAAAAAGGATTTTTGCTTTTAATTTATTTTCTTATTTTTAGTTATAGCTGGCTAGGTTAGTGTCATTTCATTCAACGCATCATTATTGCAAGTTAGTTTACCGCTTAATTTCAAACAGTCCAGCTCTTCAATAAGGCGATCATCTTATTCAATTTCAGCTTAGAGCTTTCTTTTCCATTTAATCGCAATGATGATTTTTAATTCATAGCCATATTGTAGAAATGCATCAAAAATATGTATGCCGTCATCTTGGATGGTCCACCGTATTGTATTTAGAATGACGTGACATTATTTTTCGAGTTATTCTCAACAAGCCCTTTCATTTGATACCCATATTGTAGAAATGCATTAAAAAAAACTGTTCCTCTATCTTGGATGATCCGTTATATTGGATTTAGAATGACGTCACATTATTTTTTCAGTTACTCAATAAGCCCTTTCATTTGATACCCATATTGTACAGAAGCTTAAAATATGTTTTCCTCCATCTTGGATATTCCACCATATTGGATTTATAATGACGTCATATTATTTTTTGAGTTACTATTAACAAGCCCTTTCTTTTGATACCCATATTGTAGAAACGCAAATATTTTTCCCGCCATATTGGATTTGGAATGACGTCATATTTTTTTTTCGAGTTACTATTAACAAGCCCTTTTATTTGATACCCATATTGTAGAAATGCATTAAAAAAGAGTTCCTCTATCTTAGATGATCCGCCATATTGGATTTAGAATGACGTCACATTATTTTTTCAGATACTCTCAATGAGCCCTTTCATTTGATATCCATATTGTAAAGAAGCTTAAAATATGTTTTCCTCCATCTTGGATATTCCACCATATTGGATTTAGAATATTGTCATATTATTTTTTGAGTTACACTCAATAAACCCTTTCATTTGATACCCATATTGCAGAAATGCATTCAAAATATCCATTCCTCCATCTTGGGTGGTCCGCCATATTGGATATAGAATAATGTCACATATCATATCATGCATTGTCATCCAAAATAAACGTGTATACAAAATTTCAGCTCAATCGGTTGAAGATATCTACTTCAAAATTGAGTTGCAAGATTCCACCGAACATACATACTTACATACATACATACATACAGTGCAAGCTAAATAAAAGATTTTAAAAACACATATTATATAATGTTGGAAAAATTTGGACATGTTGTCCATTCCACCCAATCTCGTCCGATAGGTTTGGCTTTTTTCTCGTGTAACGCTCCGATGGCTTAGGGGTGACTTCTAGTTCAGAATCTCCAGTTCTAATCCACCAATGACCAATCTAGAGCATATTTGCATTTTTAGTTAAGTTTTGTCTCGAGTTCTTTTTTGTGGACTAGTTGTGAATTAAAGAACCGAATTACTTTTATCACCTGAAAGGAGAACCGTGTGACATTATATGTATATCTACATCTCGTGAATTCTATATTTCATTCCTATTGGTGCTTTGAAACAAAAGATGTTAGTAAAATAAAAGTATCCATTTCGTCTCACGAGAGACTTAATAACATTCTGTCGAGCTATTCAACTAGCCGATATAAATATTGTGTGAAAAAAAATGTAATATTTCATATAAAATTGATTTGTAGTCTTGTTATAGATATGACAGGAGAATAATGTATTCGTTTCTTTTTAATACAGCGACTGCAAATTGCTTTCATTCCCTGGTTGAAAATAAAACAAAAAAAAAACAAATAAATGAAGGTAAATTGATATTACGTGTAACTCACCAGTTTGCTTGTTTACTTATCATGATTGACTAGGCTTTGAGGCTACCTATGAACACCTTTTTCGTTCACTCTAAACCTCGATAAGTTCGGTGAAGATTAAGAAGAAATGACTTACAAAGTAAGTGGTATTCTTGGAATTGTAAAAAAAGTATACGACTATATTTGATGACTATAAAAATATTTCACAATTGACCAGTAGAATCATGTATTGGTAATATTTTTTCGGAAAACCTGTGATAATAAAATTGAAACCTTTGGTTCATTTAAATAAAAATTACAAACGACCCAACATTGAAAACCTTGTGTTTAATACCGAACTATAATTTTACGGTTGCTTTATGCTTGAAGCATGTAATTAAAATCGGCATTATGCCACGAAAACCTCATTAAGATGGTTTGTAAAGATGGCACGAAATTTAAAATAGATTTGCAGGAATAAATAACGAGGTCTCGTTAAAGAATAACCACGTTTACGTACAAAAACGGACTCTGATTCAGATATTTCATTATTTATAGTGCGTTAAAAATAGTCGTATATTTTACGAATATACGACTATTTTTTAAGAAAAATAAAAAATTTAATTTTTTTAATGTACTATTTGTCATATCTATAGAAGTTTCTTTATACAATACCTGAGATAAATAGATGAGATACAATACCTTTCCATATTATTAGACCCAAATAAAAAAGCGCTTAGTTTTCGGCGTAAGAGTAAATATCGGTCAATAATTATGTGATTTTTTTGTATGGGTTGGAGGGCAAACAAGCAGGCGTGTCACCTGATGTTAAGTGATCAGCGCCGCCCATGGACACCTGTAACACATATAGTGTTACAGGTGCGTTGCCGACCTTTAAGGGAGTAGGATAGGAAGGGATGGCGAAGGAGGTGGGCCTCCGGGTCTCACCGAACGAAACGCGGCATGAGCCACTTTACGTCGATCTTCTGAGAGGTCATGGTATTGCATCGATCGAGCCGGCCCATTCTCGCAGCGAATTGCTTGGCTTTACCACTCTGAGATTTTAACTGTTTTAAGTTTTTTATTGATAGTAAATTATGATAACGATAAAATTAAATATTTTTTTTTGGAATACTTTAATATTAAGAGAAATTAGTATTGTATTCCATCGTCCCTTATGTTTTTGATCGCGCGATTTTCGATCTCGCGATAACAGGAAATAATTGTCATAAAAAACAACTATTATGATATACTGTCATAATACAAGTAAAATATCATTACTAACTTACCGTTATTAATAAAAATGAGCCAATTTAATTTCACAAATTTTTAGGTTACAAATCACTACACTGGCAAGCCCATTTTTTTTAATTACATTGCCAAATTTTGTCATAAAATAATACAAAGCCTAACTCAACTTACATCTAAACAATGACACTATTATGAACTGAGTTGAAAAATCGAAGTCATGTATCAATAAAATTCTGTAGAATTCGTTATTTCAGCTATAGGTAAAATAAATAAAACAGATTTATTTCTTAGATTTTCATCATTTATTTTATGGATTATATCGCGTTTATTTAGAACTATTTTTTTATCTGATTCCCGACGCTTCGAACTCTCTACAGAGAACTCTTTACTCGTAAAAATGATCTCTGTAAAGAGTTTGATACGTTGGGAAATAAATAGAAAATAAGTTCTAAATAAACGCGATATAATCCAAAGTTGTTTAAATAAAACAGGACAAAAAAATCAAATTCTTCTCCATCTGAGCAGAAAAATAACCAATGTCGTTATTATTATGTTACTCACGTCAAAATCAGTCCAGTCATTTCAGAGATTACCCGGAACAAACACATAGGCATAGGGACAGACAAAAATTGTGAAGTAGTAGAAAGCAGTTATTTCAAAAATTACTTTTAAAAAAAATGTTAAACCGACTTCTAGAAACGTAAACCACAAAATCTTTAAGTAAATGAAAACAGTACCTTCATAACTGAAAAGCGATAAATAACGAAACTTACTAATTTGTATACTTAATACAATATACAAAACGTAAATTATTAATAAAGTCATCATTAACTGTTATAATATTTACTATTGTCACTCATTATTGAAGTCGGTGCAACACAAGAGAGTACGTTACCTGGGCTAGCATCATCATTTCCACGAGCAATAAACTCTGTAAAGAGTTCGAAACGTCGGGAAATAAATAGAAAATAAGTTCTAAATAAACGCGATATAAGCTATAAAAAGTTGTTTCAATGTTATGAATGTGATTCGCAAAAATCTAAGTAATAAATAAACAATGATTAAATAAAAATACAAAATATACCCTAGTTGTTTGAAGTGGACATAATTAAGAAATTAAAAGAACTGATTGCATTCAGTAAATAGTTGACTTGATATAACTCGCAACACCTTAAGTATTTTGTAGAAATCTAACAGTGAAATTTAACAGTGGTAGAGCCAAGTAGTTCGCTGCATGAATGGGCCGGCTCGACCGGTGAAATACCACGACCTCCCAGAAGATCGACGTAGAGTTGCTTATGCCGCATTTCATTTGGTGAGAGAAATGAAGTTTGTTTAATTTACATATAAATTTAATTGTATATCGAATGAAAGCATGTTACGACATGCGTTGCATTTAGTCTGGGTACTATTCAATTTAAAGAAGAATTCCGCTTTAAGATTGGTCAGATATGAACAGTTATAACAACTCTGTGGATACTTGGAGCTTAATTGGGATTATTGATAAGTTAACAAACATTTTTTTAACCAGAATATTACCTTAGACACGTTAATTTAATATAATACTGCACCAATAAAATAAATATACTAAGGTTTGTTTATTTGAATATACCGGAAACAAACAAATATAACAAATGTCACTTATTTTTGGAGTCGGTGCAAGCCCAGGTCACGTACTCTATTGTGTTGCACCGACTTTAATAATGAGTGGCAATAGTAAATATTATAACAGTTAAAGATTACTTTATAAAAGTATTTACGTTTTGTATATTGTATTAAGTATACAAATTAGTAAGTTTCGTTATTTATTTACTTACAGATTCTGTGGTTTACGTTTCTAGAAGTCGGTTTAATTTTTTTGTTAAAGTAATTTTTTTTGTACTTATTTTATGCTAATTTGAAACTGCAAATCGATTTTAATTCGATCCTGTACAATTGATTATTCCAGCTTTACAGACCAACCAAACAAAATTAAGGAGTTTTATTGAACAGTAACATTATTACATAGTATAAAACAAAGGTGCTTTCCGCTGTCTATCCCCTTATATGCTTAGATCTTTGAAACTACGCAACGGATTTTGATGTTTTTTTTAATAGATAGAGGGTGTCAACGGGTTGGTTTAATTAAATAATTGATATACACTGTGCAAATAAAAAGTAATATATATTTTTTTTAATTTAACAGTGGTAGAGCCAAGCAGTTCGCTGCACGAATGGGCCGGCTCAACCGGTGAAATACCACGACCTCTCAGAAGTTTGACGTAAATTTCGGTGAGAGGGGTACCCGGAGGCCCACCTTCTTTCCCCATTCTATGCTATCCTACTCCCATATAGGTCGGCAACGCAACTGTAACACTATATATGTTGCAGTTGTCCATGGGCGGCGCTAGTCACTAACCATCAAGTGACATGCCTGCTGGTTTGCCCTCCTATCCCATAAAAAATGCTTTAATTGCAAACGCTGGCTGAACGCTAAGTGATAGATCAAAACAATGTACTTCATTAATAAACAGCTTAAAAAGGTCCTAAAAAGTCCCCGATGGTATATGTCTACCTCTTGGGGATTATCCACAACCACAACCAACAAAGTTCGCTGGGTCAACTAGTATAACTTTATGCTTTATAAATAATAGTTCAATTTAAATATAATTAATATTAATTTCAATATATGAATTTATCTTGACGATCTATTTTGATACTTTAGTTTGGAAGGTCAAGGAACTTTGTCACAGTTTTATTTGTAATGCTAAAAATGTCACATCTTTAATATCCACTTATATTTTTGGATGGCGGAAGACAGGTAGTTGACCCGCGCAAATATAGTTACTTTAAATTAATTTTGTTGGACTAGAAAGCTGACCCCAGTGCCATTGGGATTAATAAGACTCCGGCAAATATTTAATTAGAACATAAAATGGTGAAACAGTTGGCTTTTTTAAATCGAAATTTTAAAAAAGACCAGAAAATTATACGTTTTTATATGCCAAAATTTTGTCGGCGAGCGCGTGGAGAGCAAAAACTTTTGAGTTTAATATCCATTGGGTAACTGGTTTGTGAAAAGCTTCAAATTTATTATGTGAATTCCGAGCTTAATGAAAATTTTCTTTGGGTAATAAAGACTCTTTAATGAATTTTATATTTTACTTAAGAAAGCTGCTTGTTACTTCTTAAAAGTAGAGGATTAAGGAGCTTCAAAACAAACCCGTTAAGGTCTGAGTTCTTTCGATTTTCATTATTTACGTTACTAGACACAATTCCAACCCCAGGAATCAAATCAAACCTTCACTTAAAGGTCACTCCTGAATCCGCCACTTTCTTTTATCCTTATAATTGGTTTGATCTTTTTTTTATTCTATGTGGTATAGTTTTAAGAAGTAATAGACAGCGTTCTTAAGTAAAATATAGCCATTTTAAATAATAAAAGTTTTATCTTCAAATCATGGTGAAAATATTAGATACATAGCATGGATACTGGATAATCAACATACCGTTATAGGTCACTTAAAATTATAAGCCAATTACAATTGATAAACTCAATATCTTGACCAAATTTAATTACTACTAAACAAATCTACTTTATGCCTTTAAAACCCGAAGGTGGACTAATGCCAGAACAACAAACAACTAGAATTGTCACCACTCGCCGATATCTCCCAATAGATGGTGGAGCGTATTTATAACCAAATATTGGGCACAGTTTATTTCAATCACCTGTACTTTCTAACTGTAAAGAATAGTTGAGATATGTTCGTGTCATAATTATCAACTTAATTAATTATTAACATAATAGCAGGTGCAAGGAATTATACTTGAAACTGCACATTGCAGAACCGACAATCCTTTTATCCGTTTATCCCCTGTCGTATGCAGTGACCCGCACCTACTCGCATTACCTGCGGCTGTACAAAATCTATCCGACATACTCGAATGCATCTGTGTTATTAGGGTTGTCAGTTATACTCTTGTAATTTAAAATAAATAAATTCATTACATTTCATTCATTGAAGTATTTATATTTTACAATAACAACTGGTACTTTGGTAAAACTACCGACTGCTGCGTTAATGTCTGCAATCCCCATTCTTGAACAAATATTTTTATAATTGTGCATGTATATATGTATGACAAATGGGCGTTCGGGTATTAGATATGTAAACGTGCATGTAATATATATTTATAAAAACATATTTGTTTCTAAGATTTTCGCGAATCTCACTCATTGATTAAAACAACTTATAGAATTATATCGCGTTTATTTATTATTTATTTATTTCCCGACGTTTACTCGTGAAAATGATCTCTGTAAAGAGTTCGAAACGTCGGGAAATAAATAAATAATTTATAAAAACATCTAATATTTAGATATGCATTGTATCTTTTCCATATCATAAGTATTTAGTTATTTATCTCAGACAAGTAGATGACGCTTTGAAGTCTACATAAAGTTCAAGCAAATACGATTAAAATCAGGCATACCTTCTGTGTACTAAGTATTGGGAATTTGTCAATAAAACAAAAAATACAAATTATTCATCTAAATTTATTTTATCGTCTTCAAAGTAGGCCCCATCGCTTGCAATACAACATCTCCACCGCTTCACCCAGTCTTCCATACATTTCATAGGCTATTTGCGGTATGGCCTTTAGCTCATTCAGCGAATTTTCTTTTATGGCTTCTATTGACTCAAAACGTTTTCCTCGAAGTGGTAATTTTAACTTGGGAAATAAAAAAAAGTCAGACGGAGCCATATCAGGTGAATAGGGTGCTTGGTCGAGAACGTTTGTTGAATTTTTCGCTAAAAACTCTTTCACTATAATGGCTGTGTGTGATGGTGCATTATCATGGTGCAGCATCCATGAGTTGTGTCGCCACAAATCTGGACGTTTTCGGCGGATACTCTCACGCAAACGCTTCATGACGCCTAAATAATATTCTTTATTCACTGTTTCTCCCTCTGGAAAGAATTCGGAGTGAACCACACCACGGTAGTCAAAAAAAACTGTCAGCATCACCTTGATTTTGGTGCGACTTTGCCGCGGTTTTTTGGGTTTCGGCTCGTTTTCGAGACGCCATTCTGAAGACTGTTGGCTTGTTTGTATGTCATACTCATAAACCCATGTCTCGTCGCCAGTTATTATACGTTTCATAAAGGTCGGATCCGTAGAAGCTCGGGAAACCATGTCTTCAGCGACATGCTTTCGCTGCCCTTTTTGAACAAAATTGAGCTCTTTTGGAACTAGTCGAGCGGCGACGCGTTTCATGCCTAAAATGTCAATGAGAATATTGTGGACGGACTTAAAAGATATGTTCACCTCACTAGCCAACTCTCTCAGACTCATACGTCGATTTTCGAGCACTAGCTTCTTGATTCTGTCGATGTTTTCTTTGGTCGTAGCGGTTGAAGGTCTACCAGAACGAGGCAAGTCTACTACTACTTCTCGGCCTTCTTTAAAAGCCTTATACCATTCATAAGCCCTTGTTTTCGATATACATGATTCACCGTGGGTATTTTGCAACATTTTTAGTGATTCACCACATGAAATATCATTCGAAACACAAAATTTAAGGCACACTCTTTGTTCAACAATATTTTCCATTGTAAAAATCGCCGAGGACTCAAAATAGTTTTGAGTCCTCGGTGATTCAAGTGATTCACCACATGAAATATCATTCGAAACACAAAATTTAAGGCACACTCTTTGTTCAACAATATTTTCCATTGTAAAAATCGCCGAGGACTCAAAACTATGACCAACAAAAAGTTTAGTTTAAAACAAATTAAATGACAGATCCTGTTCAAATTTTGCGCGCTAAATCAGTACAGTGCTACCAACATGCAGTAAAAAAATTAGAACGACCTCTTTTACGCGGGTCTCTTTATTGACATATGCCCGATACTTTTTACACAGAGTAATAGATCAAAGTGAATAACTAGACAACAGACTACAAATGAATATGAAAGATAAATCAATATATTGACAACCTTTATACTGTTAATAAATAAATACTTAAAAACACTTATTACTCTTAACCTATTAAAAAAAATGACATGACGTATGGAGGATTTTCCTAACGCAGTGGTACCAACCCTGACTGTAAAATTTCCTATTCTCTTCCGTGACCACGTGAAATCGAGCGAAACGTTTTACAAGTACCTACTACCGATCACACTTTTTACTGCTTATGTACTTTCAGATAGAATTATACCAGTCTTCACTTATATAATCAACAGATACTTTTGTATTTATAGTTCAATTTATAAGTTCTAACTTTTATTCTAACAGAAAATGCAGTTTCACCTGAAATTGCTCCTTGCGTGCCGAAAATAATCATAGGTTATGTGTCAATCACCGTGACCGTGTACTTCGGATTGCTTCAGAATTAATAATTTTGCAGTTATTTATAACTACTTATCCACTTGCTGAATAAACAGCATGATAATATAAACATTGAATTCTCCCTTGCAAAACGGGATATTGTTTTATAAAAAAATGAAAAATAGTCAAAATTCTATATAGCTTTATTCCCATAGGCCTTCACAGACAGTTAATTGTCCATAATTACAAATTGAACCTCATTCTTTTATAGTTAAATTTAATATTATAACACGAACGCATAACGAAAGCGCCTCCGTGGAACAAGTTCACAAGGAAGCAATCGGCAAGAGTAGCCCGATTCCGAGTGTAGAAAAACCGGGAAAGAAACGTATGTATCTACACGCTTTTTTAAAAAAAATAGTTTATGAGTAGGTAATACATACTATTATTGACTCTAAAAAGTAACTACCTATTAAAGGGTGAAGCAACAGGCTAAAGAAAGTTAGACGTAGTTGCAAATTAAAAAGAATTAATAAAAATAAAATGAACTACCTTGACATACATAGGGTTGCCACAACCTACACGAGCTACTGTGGAATTATATAATAGAATCTTTTATGTGGACCCGCTCATCCCCACTCTGTTCGGTCCTCAAAGAAACTCGCAATTGTGAAGTAAACCTTACAACAGAAAAAGAGTTCAATAGCTTTTTATAATTATTTAAAGGCATATTACGGATTTCTTTGGAAAGATTGTGGGCAACAAACAAACAAAATTGTGGTAAGGATATCTTAATATTTCTTTAAATTTCTCTCTATCTCTGAATATCTCTTTAAATTTCTGCCTAAGAGAGACTCTAGTTATATATTACACTTGCAGCCCTTTTTTGGAGCAAAAAAAATGTGTTTAACTCTGCAGATGATCCCCACATTAGTATGCCATAAGATATAACAATATATGTTTATTGAAAAAATATTGTTTCACATAGTACAAATAATTCCCCGAGATTAGTGCGTTGAAACAAACAAATCTTCTTTCATTGTGTATAGTATAGATTTGTTAGTAACGTCAGCTCTCTCACCCACGCATTGGTTTGAGAAATATTTACATTACCTTCCTCATTACGCTTCGTATTTGGACTCACAATTAAAAAGAAACTAATTATAACTTTCTCATGAGATAAAGTACTCTCTCAGCCAGTCATGAACTACAAATAAACGAATTTCTTTCTCGAAATCCAATGTTTAAAATATTGGGAGTCTTTGAAGGTTAAAAAGGTCATGAAAGTTAAAGAAGCGAGTGAGGTGTGTAAGAATCGTGCCTCATGACGCCCTGTTGTCTCTTCTTACCTCGCAAGGGATTTGGTGTGAATTTATGTAGAATTAAGGTTAAAGATGTGAAGATGGTTTTTGTATTTAATAATTTTATAACATTACCGTTGTCAGGTAATTTTAGAAATATACCATATTTATTGCCGTTTAGAGGTTTCATTATGTCAACAGCTACAGGGATACTGGGTCACGCGGTAAGTATATGATATGACTCTGGAACTTGACACTCTTGAATTTTAATTAGTACATAAGTATATCTGCGCCATTGATGTCGGTCTGAGATATTAAATGGCTCTCTCAGTATTGATCTATACTACCTCTTTCATGTACAGTTTAGTCACCAATATTTGATAAGAAGCTATCGACTGCGGAATTAATTTTATTTGATATATAAATAGTTCCAACACGAAGAACTCGATAATTCAGTAAAAGTGAATGCTAGACAATGCTGTTAACACTTTTGCGGTTTCACATATTATATACATAACTTCACGCCATTACCTCGGGGGGAAAGGCAGAGAGAACAGAGGCACGATTCTTACACGCCTCACTCGCTTTTTGAACTTTCATAACTCCTGTCAATACATGCTCGTCGGTTTTTAAGGGTCCTGACATCACCGTCCTCAAAGAGTCATCAATTTAGAAAGTGCGTTTTAGGTATTAGATTTAAAAAAAATGGTTTTAAAAGGCGAACAGAAATACACTTAATATTATGTAATCTGTATAACATATATATGCTTTTGTGTATCCAGCAGTAACGTTGGTTCAAGCAATAGAATAGAAAGCATTAAGTAAAGTGTATCCGATGAGGTCAAATATAGATGGACAGAGATATATCTGTTCAAAGTGAATTGAAGCTGCAACCCATTTAGTCGGAGCGGACCAACGAACCGAAAAATACCTTTCAGTTACCCTGTGGAATTTACTCGTACAACTTGGAAAGTAACTTGTTGGTTGATTATGTGAACAGGTATTTGCTTTATTGCTTTTGTTACTCCCATATGTAGGGAGTTCTGTACTACTTTTTTTTTAAAAAGCTTATTAGATATACTACTTAAAAATACTGCCCACTTCTCTTTTGTAGTAATAAAATACTCTAGATCGAATTCAGCTTCTGAAGAGTTTTTGCTAAACGTCAGCAAGTTAGAAATTCAAAGGTTTACTCACATTTACGTTACATTTATGATATTTATACCTTAAAAACACCATAATCAATTTCGAAATTATTATTTCGAATGTTATGTGTGAAAAATATCGATGACTGAAAACTTTGAGCCCGGTATGGCGATAAATTGCCACCTACTCTATTTGGGACGTAAATTTAATGGCGAGACGAGCTTAATAGCCGCTGCCTACACCTTCGGGTAACAAAAGGTGTGAAGTTATGTTATGCTATGTATTCAATGTCTAGTTACATAGTTACTTTTCGTCCCGAGAGTAAAAGACAATTCATGCTGAAAAATTCTATGTCTAATCTTTTAAAGTCCCTAAACTACGGTAATACAATTTTTGCTTTAGACGGTCTCAGAAAATGTCCTATCGATTTTAAAGATATCCAAATAACTGTCAATTAACTTAGTTACTTAGACTAAAACGCAATTGCTGATCATATTGAGCTCGAGAATGCATTGTTTGATATTTTCATGGATCCGTTGCATGAAGGGACCAGCTTGACCGTAATATCGGCGTTAAGTGGCAATGTCGCATTTTGTTTAGTAAAAGAGCCAAGCAACTGAAACACTATTTGTGTTTTAAATGTACATGCGCGACGTCAATTACTTACCACCAGGTATCCCGCTTGCTCTTCTTAAGAAGGAAGCCTAAATTGTGACGTTTAATCGTTATTATTTTTCTCCATTATTAGTCTTATCGCTTGGAAAGGATACTAATATTATCTGCTACAAACGTTCCTGTAATTATTCTTGGGCACAAATGACGTCATGAAGGTTTTATGTTGCGTGAAACACGTTTGTCGACATAGAAGTCAGTCATGGGTACATAAATGTTAATTTAAGACCTGACTGTCAGGGAATTTGTGCTCAATCGTAACGAAATTTTTATATAGGATAGAACTAAATAAAACTGGGATTGAAAGAACGAATCATGTAAAAATTATTTGTATGAATTAATTTAATATTTAGTGTATAAATAAATAAAATTGTATGTAAAGTGTCTATTTCTAATATCAAACTAGCCACTTTTCAAAAAATACATACGAAATAATACGAATATATTTATATACGGTACATACAATTTTTGTATGACTGTTTGTTCCAGCTAATACGGCTAATTCTGTTACGTCTGGATCGATTTTTACTGGAGTTTTTTTTGTAGGCGGCTGTTGTAATACGAAATAGGCTACTTTTATTTTATAAAAATATTTATTGCTCATTTATTACTTTTGAAGTGAGAACATTGTTTCACTTGAAAAGTAATGAGCAATAAAATGCGCGGGTCAGCTAGTTGAAATTTAAAAACATAGATTTTTTATTCTTTACTAGTTACTTCTGCCACCTCCATGTAGCCTATGGAGTGTGTGGATATGTGGAGTATGTGTATTCCCGATGCCTTCGGGTCGGGTATCCTTAATTTTTTTTTACTATAAAACAATTTAATAAAAAGTAAATTTCTAACTCTAAGCTCGTCTGATACTTTAACTTCATTTAAATTTTGGTTATGTCCTAATTTAACTTTATACTGCAATAGTAATCGCAATAAAATATTCAAAGTTTTGAATATTTGAATAACCATCTACCACGAGTTATAGATTATATTTATAAATAGAAAATAAAATTTTAACATTTGAAGCTTCGTACATAGACACGTGTTAGCACTAAGTTTTAATTTATACATACCTACACTCGCAAACTTTGCATAAGTTACACTGCAAATCTAGGTTATAAGAAAAGTGTTTGTAACAGTTTATTCTTTCTACTGATAATACTTACAGTTTTGGAAGGCAAGAAAAAAAACAGTTGTATTCTTAACAAGCAAAGAAAAACACCAGCATGACTCACATAATTACTTATTTAGCAGATTTTGAAGACTGTTATGTATTTTTTAATAACTAAGAAATCAATGGCATATTTGTATTTATAGTTGCTTAGAGGTTTAGCATCTCACTTCTGAATCAGAAAACTCTGATTTTAATTTTCACTAATTGGTTGTCGGAATTGTGTAAGGAAGTTATGTGTGAGAAATATTGAGGATTTTAAATTGTGTTCGATGCATATAATGCTGATGCTATAATTGTTGCTTCTTACAACTACGGTTATACCCGTGGTGTAGGAAAGGGTAGTTACGCCTCAATTCGGTTAATAAATATCAGCTCGTGCTGCGTTTCTTTTGCCGAGAGGCTTCCGGAGGCCGACCCCCTTTTCCTTTTCTTTCCCCTCCTACTCCCTTAAAGGACGCTAATGTACCACGGTATTCATAGGCAATGAGTAGTTGCTTACGATCAGGTGACCGACTATCACTCTTATCCCATAAAAAAAGAAAAACTATCTACTTCCTAGTGGATCAGATGGCGCGAGTTTATACTCCTATAAAATAATACTCGCTTATTACCAAAGATTTAGTTGTACAGAAAGTACTTTACTTAACTAATTATACTCCAAGGAATAAATGGGTGAGTTTGCGTTTTTATTTGAATTAAAATATAATTTAATTATTCTTAACTAAAGACATAGCACTATAAAGCCTCCAATTGAAAGTAAATTTATAATCCCTTAGAGTGTAAAATTATATTCTCTCACAATAAATTGCAATGTTGTTTAATAAAATTAAAGGTACAACAACTGGAGCATTAAAAATAAGCGTGTTATTTAGTAATTATAAATAACCTTTTATGTTAACGAGATTAATGAATTCAGAATATACCTTCACACACACACTAATATTGAACAGCTTTTAGCATAATTCCTAGCGGGGTATACAGGAATATCTGATGGCATAATGCAAAACGATTCTTACAGGCCTCACTCGCGTCGTTGACTTTCATAACTTTTGAGGTACACGGTTTTTGAGGCTCCTAACATCACCTTTCTCCAGAACACGGTCTATTTGGTCATGGAATGTGTGTCCTCGACTCCTACAGCCATCCGCTTTTGCATTGTATATCTGCTTAGTCAGTCTTGCATCATCCATTCTTTCTACATGTCCGAACCGACTTTGCGCAGTGCCCTCATTTCTACCGCGTTTATTCTACTTTCATGCACACTCTGCCATATCCAGCTCTTGTTTCTAAGTATATTATTAAATACATATTTTTCTCGTTATATAATTTGAAACGACTCCAGTCACTTAGGTTTCATTCAATTCACTACGGTTTACGTGTATGTAAAATTGAATTCTGCGGCGAGGCTGTCATTTTGGGGCACATCCCAAAAAAGATTGCGTGAATAGTTAGTATATTTTATTTGAATGTGTACATTGTTGAGGCGCACCTTTTTGTTCTCAACAAAAGTGGTTATACGGTGTGTGTAACGGTCAGTTGACAATGTGTTAGATTCTGTTTATTTGTGTAAAAGCTATTTGTAGGGATGGTATGGTGCGGTCAAAATAGCTGTTATCATATACAATTCCGTATCTCTTTATATGGTAGATATAAGCTGAAATGTTTTTGGCATCATTATTTTTGTGTGTTATTAGAACATAATTTTGTTATATAAAATTAGCATACTCACTTAGAGTAAAAAGTTCTTTAAAAAAGGTTTTTTAAAGAAAAATGAATATTGCTTTTTTTTAACTTATTAAGAAAAATAAAGTCCACGAGATTTTTTAGTAATACATGTCTTTAGGGGTCTAGGGGGTCATGTCAAGAGCGTGCACGTCGCGATCCCTGCCATCCCAGTGGGACGCAATCTTTGACCGAAATAAATACAGCTGCGCTGGCTGCTAGGGCGTGCCCCATAGGCGATGGGCACCGATCAGCCCCCGTCGGGGCGGCTGCATAGGCATGCGGCGAAGGGGTCGCCATTTTTCACGTTGCGCCAAAACTAGCGGGACGAGGGGAGGGGAGTGCCGTATAGGTACGTGGAATGTTAGTGGTAGTATGACAAAAAAGATAAATGAAATGATGGATGTAATAAATGAGAAGAGATGTAGGAGTCGAAGAAGGCCAAGATACACATTCCATGACTAAATAGAACATGTTCTGAAGGAAAGTGATCTAAGGAACCTCAAAAATCGACCGCGTGCATCAAAAGAGTCATGAAAGTCAACGAAGCGAGTGAGGTGTGTAAGAATCGTGCATTGTGGCGCTCTGTTCCCTCTGTCTACCCCGCAAAGGGATTTGGCGTGGAATTATTTATGTATGTATGTAAATGTCTTTTAACCAGGGTAGCGGTACTTAAGCCTCGATGGAACGAACATTTTTCTTCACAGGTATAAAAGATGTAAACATTATGTAATATATTAATTTTCACATTTTCATGGTGAAAATTAAACTTAAAATTACTTGACGACTTCCAGCCTCCCGAACAAGCCGGTTTCCGTCAAGGCTTTAGTGCCATAGACCACATTCACGTACTTCGCCAAATTATACAAAAAACTGAAGAGTATAATCGACCCCTGTGCTTGGCGTTTGTGGACTATGAGAAAGCCTTTGATTCTGTCGAAACTTGGGCAGTGCTCCAGTCCCTCCAGAGATGCCAAATTGACTACCGGTATATCGAAGTGTTGCAGTGTTTGTATAGAAACGCCACTATGTCAGTCCGAATTGGGTCTGGGAGTACGAATTCAATTCAATTGCAGAAAGGTGTCAGACAAGGAGACGTCATTTTCCCGAAGCTGTTCACCGCTGCATTGGAAGACATATTCAAGCTCCTAGACTGGTCCGGTCTTGGCATCAACATCAATGGCGAATACATCACTCACCTTCGATTTGCTGAAGGTATCGTGGTCATGGCAGAGTCACTGGAGGACCTTGGTACAATGCTCAAGGACCTCAGCTAAGATTCAAACAGGTAGGTCTCAGAATGAACCTGGACAAGACCAAAATTATGTCCAATGCCCATGTCAATCAAGCACCGGTAACTGTTGGCGATGCAATCCTCGAAGTTGTCGATCACTATGTTTACCTAGAACAAGTTATTCAACCAGGTAGAGCCAACTTCGAGAAAGAGGTAAACCGACGGATCCAACTCGGTTGGGCAGCGTTCGGGAAACTAAGGGAAATGTTCTCGGCAAATATGTGTGTTACCAGTGATGACTTACGGAACTGATGCGTGGTCTTTGAGTGTTGGCCTCATAACAAGGTTCAAAGTCGCTCAGTGTGCTATGGAGCGGGCTATGTTGGGAATCTCTTTGCGGGACAAAATCCGTAATACGGAAATCGGCAGGAGATCAGGCGTGACTGACATAGCCCGAAAGGTTAGCACGCTGAAGTGGAGATGGGCAGGCCACATCGCTCGACGAACTGATAATCGTTGGGGGAAAAAGGTTCTCGAGTGGCGACCGCGAACTGGGCGATGTGGAGTAAGGCGTCCTCCCACTAGGTGGCCCGACGATCTGGTCAAGATTGCTGGCAGCCACTGGATGCGGAAGGCGCAGGACCGTGAGCTATGACGTTCTATGGGGAAGGCTTACGTCCAACAGTGGACATCAAAAGGCTGATGATGATGATGATGATGATGAATTACTTTTCAAACGAACGCAGATTCTTTACTGAAGATATTTTTTTTTAGTTATGCTCCCATACGAAATATTGCTCGAGGATACGAAATAATAGTTTCAAAGAAACTCAATTTTTTAAAATGGATATCATTATTATTTGGAGCCGATATTTTTAAAAGTATATATTTCAATGTAGTAAATGTGCCTATTTTTCTAGGGATGTGAATATATATAACTAAAGGTGGATTACCATACATTTAGCATATTTATGTCAGTTTTTGATAATCAGCATAGTTATCCATTTTTAATATGAAAGTATGTATGAAAATAATATAAAAAGTCATTGGATTTAACTAATCCAAGAATTCTGATAAATCTCCAGGGTATTCAGACTCTATTCCTAGTATCGATATTACAGTATCTAATAGGTATTGTTTGTATTCTTAGCAAATATGAATGTACACGATGTATCACCGTTAATATATGCCCAAGGGCATTACGTACCTTTGCTGGCATTTTGGGAATTCGAGCCTTGTCATATCTTGGCGATAAATTTTTGTGGGATTAATATGTATTTATTTATGATAATTTTTTAATAAATGTCAAATTGATTATGAAAAAATGGTTTTCTTTAATTCAATATGCCTCATGTTTTTCTAAGAAGATATCACTTGTTATATCATGTTTATTTTTATATTTATTTAAGCACTTCTTTTTATTCTTTGTGGCCAAATGTAATGCTGGATTCCAAAGAGTAATAGATGCGCCCTGACACATTTTGTTCGGTCAACAATATTATTTTCAAGTCATGAAAATCACGAAACATTTGCAAAAAAATGTGTATGTATGTATATCAGAATCAGCGGTTGGTGTGTGCTGAGGCATTCCAAACAGCAACCCTCGCGATAAAGCTTCGAGACGAGAGTTCATTTATTTTCATTTTTTTATGAGACCTTTCGCCCAAGTGAAATTGAATGTCTGTTCTCTGTAAAAATAGCGAGAAACTAAAAAAAGAAATATCTATTTTTCTTGCATAAAATTCGCTGCAGTATTTGAACACGTTTCTGAGAAGCCAATATTGGTTTAGCTTTTACCTCAACAATAGTACTTTTTTAATAAGTGCTGTAGGTAGTTTAGTAATGCATTTAATAATTAAATTAGTCCTCTAAATACTTGCATTCTGTTTTTGTCTAAGGTAAGGTTCTATTAAAGTGATTGCTTGTGGATTTATGGACACAAATTTCTTGTGCATATATGAAACATAACATAACATAACTTCACGCCTTTGGTTACCCGAAGGTGTAGGCAGCGGCTGTTAAGCCTCGTCTCGCCGTTATGTTTACTTCCCTAATGGAATTAGGTGGCGAACCTATTGGCACAAAGTTTTTCTTTCAGTCATCGATGTTTATCACACTTAACTTCCGAAAACAATTTCGAAAAGTCATTGGTGTGAGCCAGTGTTAGAATTCGAACCCGGACCTCTGAATCAGAAGCCGTGTGCTCTATCACTGGACCACCGAGAACTATATGTTACATAGTGGCTTTGATTTGAGGTACTTACATTTTATTCTATCTATCAAGCCCTAAAATATTAAGGCGTGATTGGTAGAACAAAATGTAATTTCATATGAAAGAAACAAGCGCTTTTCTAAATGTTATGAACACAGACCACAAATAACGAAATGTTTTAATTACGTCAAAATTATTACTGATAATAGCAAAAAATAAATAAAAAATCTCTGCAAACCTACCACACGTACCTACTACTCATAGGAATTCCAAATGCAATCGTATGTATATATTAATATATGGTATATTGGTCATAAATTTATCTGTGCTGAAATCCATTAAAGGAATAAAAGAGGTTCTATAAACCATTATATCGCGTATACAAATTCTTCTACCTGGACAGAAGAGAAGAGAACAGAAGAATACAACAATTTTTAGATACGTTAAATCTATGTAGTAAACAGAGCCTTTTTATATACACTTAGTTTACGTTTAATCTAAGGTTTAATATTGAAATCATGACGGCATTTGGGTGTTGGGGAAATGCCGTATCATGAAATCTCGCAATATGTAAATGAATTTGAAAGCGGCGCTATGTCCCGGGCGCGCAGTAATGTTACCAAACTTTGATGAAGCCCCGCTTGATTTAGATTCATAGCTTTTCTGATGGTATCTGTATTTTAGATGATATTTACATAACTTGGGTGATGAAAAAACAAATAGACTCCTAAAACGCGAACAGAGCAAATTAAAAGGTCTTCACAGAAACTAAGCAATAGTCAATATGTAGATGAAACTTACCATATTATTAACTTTAGAAAGTGAAGACTATATGACCGCCGTCGACTCCAGTCGTTACAGAATAAAGAACTAAGATCCTTAAAAGTGGATACGAAAAGATTTGTAAGATATCTAGAATTGGAAGAGAGAAAGCCAATGTGTTAATGTGGTTGTTAATAATCCTCTTTAAACCTCACCGCTAGAGAAAATTCATGCATATCTAATCAAATTTTTTGATTATGCAAATGCAGTGTATTTAGCTAGTTCAAAGCTTCTTTATAAGTGATAAGCCGCCGTCTCATCAAAGTCTAATGTAATTTAGCCGATAGGCTCATATTAAGCCGATCGACATACTTATAAACCCTTGGAAAATATTAAATAGATATTAACAAATTCATTCAAATGTCTATCAAGAACTGTTTGAAGGTCGCTTCAGAATGAATGGAAGTATTTTGGTCAAATTCCGGGTCACTACATCAATGAGTTCAGTTTTTGGGAATTCTCATGAGTCTTTTCTCAAGATATATGCATGATTAATATCGATGGCTGAACAACATAATACGTGATGTATAGCAATAGGTTCCGTTACCACTTAGAATTTAGAGTTACAAAAATAAGCCAATATTAACATAAAATACGAAAGTTAGCATTGGCGATCGAAATCATCCTTTTTGGCTTCACAAAGGTTGTGCCAATTTTGTTCATGATTATTATTTATGTAATAAACTTCGCTCCTGTAAATGTCATAGTTGCTACTTTTGATTGTAGGAAATGCCAAATAAAATTCCGATAGTTTCGCTTGTATTAGGCATCTCTGTTTCGTTTAAATGATAGCGTTATACAAACATTAGGTTCGATAAGATGAAAGCTTTTTTGTGGCTTTCTGTGTATACGAAGGACCTTTATGTCGTATAGTAATGGCAATGCATGCCAATGTTAGGCATGCCAATGTTAGTCAACGAGATTAATCAGTAATCTCACATAATCCGATTTTTTTTTGTCGAATGCATTGTATGGCTTAATTTAGGTATGTTAAGAAATCTGCTAAGCCATTGATTGGTTGGTATTTCCAGAGCTATGATATTATAATTCCTGAAATAATTTAATGATTGAAGCAAAAATGTTTTAAAATAAAAACAATAATATTTAATATGCTATTTCGTAAGTTATAATAATTATATATGAGTACATACCCCATATATGTGTACTGCAGCCGACGTATTCGGGTAAAGAGAAGAATGCGATAAAAATAAACTATAGATCTGAAATGAACGACTTTCGCCCACCAATACGCAGACTCCTTTGCGCACCTTACTTTTATTCGCTATTTCGGTCCAATATCAAACATTGACTACAGATTTATACCGACGATATAGAAAATATATGGGAATGTTCTGTGCAGTAAATCGGATTTAAAATCAACGAAATAATAAAATGTGTTTAACTTTGTCACGTAGCCTTCTTAGAAGAGGCATTGATGAGCGACGTGGCAGCGTCGAGCTTTTATCTGCACTAATATTATAAAAAGGAAAGATTTGTATTTTTATATTTTTGTATGTAACGAATAAACTCAAAAAGTACTGGACCGATTTTAATAATTATTTTTTTCCTTAGAAAGCTACAATATCAGTGAGTAACATAGGCTATATGTAATCATCGGCGTCATCGACATTTTGTTTATATGCGAGTAACACTGTGAGGCGGGAAGCTACATACAATATAGCGGTACGAAGTTCGCGCGGTCTGCTAGTTATACACATGATATAACTTCACGCCTTTTTCTACCCGAAGGTGTAGGCAGTGGCCGTTAAGCCTCCACTCGCCGTTATGTTTACGTCCCAAATGGAATAGGTGGCGAACCTATTGCAATACCGGGCACAAAGTTTAAGTTTAAAACGTCACAATATGATATTGTGAAGTCAGTGTTCACTTATTTTTTATTTTATTATTTACTACTCTAACGAGAGATAATATTATACTTAATTTTGGCTCAATATTTATAGGTACTGTACGTATAGTTAATAGATAATGCGGAGATAGCATTTTTGTTTATTCTTTTTTTTTAGTACTAACATAAATTACGCATTACAGGGACGATCAGGTATTAAGAGGTACAGTGACAGTAAATTAGCGCAGATAAATAAAATTAATTTACCTCCCACAAGTTTATGTGAAGTTTTATCACGTTCAAGTATCTTAAAATTATAAATAAACATAAACACTGTCTGCATATTCGCGCATAAAAGAAGTGATGTAACAAAAAAGAAATCAATATCAAAAAATTGGTTGAAACGTAATTAAAAATTTCCATAGATACGAACAGACAGAGTTGTGTATAAGCTTAATTGGTTTTGATAAATCTAAGCAATATCAAAACGTTTAATTAAAATTTCAGTGAAGTGAAAATTGAAAGGAGCAAGTAATTCGTAATAGAAAATTAATAATTAAATCAAATCTATAGACATAGAATATTTCTTAATTACGTAACTCTGAGATAACAATATTCTGTAATAATAAATTTATTTTAGGCCTAAATTTACTATAGTTTTAGTATTAACTTTTCGAAAAAACTTTCTTTAATTACCTGTGGCAATAATGATCTACTCCACAGGGCCAAATAATTTGGAAGTGATTAAAATGGGTAGATTTGTAAAAAGAAATTTATCAATTACACTCGAGAGCAATGAATCCGGGTCACTTAAAGAATCCTAAAAATCTCGGAAACTAAAAATGCTAGGTTAATGCAATAAATTGTATTTAATAGACAATGTAATACTCCTTAAATGAAGGTATTAAAACTTCTTAGTTATTGTAAAGTTATATCATAAAAAAATCAAATTTGAAAAAGGGCCACTTTCGAAGATGGAACTACGAAATTACAGCATTTGGTTTTGCTTTTGTTTGTAATCTGTCATTTATGTGGGTACATAAACCATGTTGATAGTGCTCTATATTCATTATTCAAGCTGAAATTATGTCGCTTACGCCTGAAGAATGCACCAGAATACTTACAATGCTGGAAACCGGCCGGAGTCAGCGCGATACAGCCAGGACTGTTGGTGTGTCGCTGTCAACAGTACAAAGAGTTCTCCGACGTTACGAAGAAACTGGTTCTAACCTACGCAGACCAGGAACGGGCAGAACCAGGTATACCACAGCACGAGAAGACCGATACTTGGTGAACACCATGCTTCGAAATCGCTTTCTCACAGGAACTGAACTCACCAATCAGTTTCGACGCCTCGGAGGAAGTAACCCAAGTGCATGGACAGTAAGACGTCGGCTTGCTGAATCTAACTTAAAACCCCTTAGACCTGCAAACGGCCCTAAACTGGAGCGTGGGCATCGTATTTCAAGACTAAGATATGCCCAGAGCCACGTAAATTGGAGTATTGAAGATTGGTCAAAAGTTATGTTCTCCGACGAATCAAAATTTATGCTCTACAAGCACGATGGAAGACACAGAGTGTATCGAAGACCAGGGGAAAGATTCAAGCAAGCATGCATCGAGGAAAAAGTAGCCTACGGTGGTGGGTCTGTACTTGTGTGGGCCGGAATTTCTTCTGAAAGTCGCACAGAGCTGGTGATCATAGAAAACGGCTCTTTAACTAGCGTAAGATATGTGGAAGAAATCCTCAATGATCACGTTGGTCCATTTATGGTCAATTTAGGTGAGGATGCTATATTTATGCATGACAATGCCCGACCTCATACAGGTAGGATTGTGAATGACTACCTTCAAGAGATGAACATTACTCGTATGGAGTGGCCAGCGCGCAGCCCGGATATCAACCCGATCGAGCATGCTTGGGACGAGCTAGGCAGATGCGTAAAACAACGAAACCCTCCCCCAATCACGCTTCGTGAGCTCAAAATTGCTCTCACAGAGGAATGGGAGAATATTCCCCAAAATCGTTTATGGAACTTGGTGTACAGCATGCCAAACCGCGTAAACGCAGTAATGGAAGCACGAGGAGGCAATACGAAGTATTAAAATTCAAGAAAATCGTAATAAAGTTCAAAAATTTCATGTTTCCTATTTTTGTTTTAAGGAGAGATCAGCAGATTTTTTCTTTATGTAATTTTGTGTTAATAAAATGTATGGTGACTCATATTTTTTTTACTTTCATTTAAGGATTTTTCATTTGTCTATTAAATACAATTTATTGCATTAACCTATCATTTTTAGTTTCCGAGATTTTTAACATTCTTTAAGTGACCCGGATTCATTGCTCTCGAGAGTATTAACTCATTATTAGACGGATATATTTTTTTCAAAATTAAGATCTAGACATACACTGCAGTAGTTCTTTGTTACTTAACAAGATGTACCATAGATATATGAACAATAGATCGGCAATAGTCACCCAAACAATAAGACCAAAAATGAGTTGTTGATGTTGTGAGTGACTTATCAATCCTAATTTTCCAATTACAGAATTATGCATAATGCTTAACGTTGATTTTCCAACTACAGCATTGCTACGCGTAATCGGGCACTCAAAAAAGTAGTGCTCTCGCATGGTGCGAGCGATGGATGGCCTGGCCAGGCATGGCCATTACCATCTCATTGACAGAAAATTAATAACTGTTTTTTTCTTTATGTTGGCATTGATCACAATATTTTAAATAAAATTTCTTTAGTAGTAATAATATTTGAAAAAAAAGTATATTTTGTGTTTCGTTGTAGTTTTTTGGAAATAATCAAAGTTAATTCAACCTGTGTTAAAAAATTAATATAAAGAGACAGCATGTCACCTGATGGTAAGTGACCTGCGCCGCCCATGGACACTAGCAACACATATAGTGTTACCGTTACGTTGCCTTCCTTTAAGGGAATAGGATAGGAGAGGATGGGGAAGGGGGGCGGGCCTCCGGGTACCTCTCTCACCGAACGAAACGCGGTATGAGCCACTTTACGTCGATCTTCTGAGAGGTCGTGGTATTTCACCGGTCGGCCTATTCGTGCAACGAACTGCTTGGCTCTACCACTGTAAAAGGTTTGTACCTATTTCTTGAAGGTTATTTCGCCTGGTCAGCTAATATCTTATAATAATATTCATATTGCTTCTGAAAATATTGCAGTATGCTCTTGCATTCAAGTTATGACCAAATTGAATTCAACGTCCTACATGATGATGAGAGAAATTCTATGGAACTATTATAATCGAATACAACTGTCGCGACGTCCTTTGTTTAGAGTAGACACGTTGTGCTACAAATGTTTCTATTAAAAAAAAAGTAATATCAAAGTAAATTTAAAATTAGAAAATCATCAGAAGTGATTGTTGAACGTCTCAAATAATATCTTAAATGACTTGCGTGTTGGTATCTGCTGTTTGTGAAAAAAATCTATTATAAATATAAACTGCTTGACACTGACCACTTGGACTATCTACGTATATTAACAACTAGCTGACCCAGTGAACTTTGTTCCGCTTATAAAATGTAATTTTTAATATAAATTCAATAGTCTCGTGGTGCAATGGTTCGAATCCTGGCTCACACCAATGACTTTTCGAAATCAATTTTGAAAGTAATGTGTGATACATATCGGTAACTGAAAACATTGTGCGTAGTATGGCAATAGGTTCGCCACATATTTCATTTGGGACGTAAACATAACGGCGCGTCGAGATTTAACAGCCACTGCCAACACCTTCGGGTAGAAAACGGCGTGAAATTATGTTAATCGTGTGCTTAATATTATAGAACCAAATTTTGAAAATTATAACTTTTTTTACTACATTATACATGAGTTATACATACAAATCACTCCGTTGACAGCCTCTACCTATTAAAAAAAAACCACATCAAAATCCGTTGCGTAGACAGACAGCGGAAAGTGTCTTCTATGTACTCTTCTATACTTGTCTTCTATACTCAGATGCAGTAGAAACATTTATATTCATCGCAACGCTCAAAGTTCTATTCGGGTCTAGATCGTACTGACCGATCTCTAATAATATTTACCAGACTTTCCCTAATAGCACATAGAAGAGGATATTGAAATAGAAATGGAACGCTTCCCCTTCAGAAATAGAAGCGTTCAGTCTGTAAATTAGTAGCAAAATATATGTAAAGATTTTGTAAAAAGAAACAAACTTAACTTTACAAATTCATTATAAAGCGAAAGAAAATCTTTGTATAATATACAAAAAAAAAACAAATTCACTCCTGACTTAACGATGCCAGGACTGAATTTGGTTTTTTGTATATTATACAGAGATTTTCTTTAGATAAGTTGGAGTATTACTTTTCGTTGTAATACCCACTTTGGAAATAGGTTTGATAAAATGAAAATGTCTATAGATTTTCGCGTAAGGATATTCTTTTCGTTTAGAAAATTTCTAGTATCTTGTTAGACTTTCCTTATTAGTCTGTGACGTGTTATCTAACGCGTGACTATAGAATCCTCTAATAGTCCGAGAGATTACGGCGTCCAGTTTTCATTAAGCTTTCAAGTGTCAACGTCGGGAAATTAATAAATAAACGCGATATAATCCTAAAGTTTTGTTTTAATGTCAAGCTTTCAAGTTGTTCAATTGGATGCAGCGAAGTTGAAATAAGAATGCAGTTGAATGCAGCGGTAAATATGTCTAAAATGTAATAATTTATTTTTATTTTGTTAAGTTTTTAACACATTTCCCAAATTATGGTTACACCTGAGCATTCTTGAGTTTAAAATACATCTTATTTCTTCGACTTACTCACTAACCAGGTAAAGTTAGCTTCTGTTTTAAACTCCCTTTCTGTGAGCAAGTTGTAAAGTTACTACTCAGATTGCCATAATGTGGTCGATTTAGCCAAGCACTTTGCGACTCATATCTCTTCAGACATTTACAGATAGCAAGAGCACTTTGGAAACTTTTCCAATATTGGCACTCCAACTTGGGTGAAATACTTTTGAAATACAATTTGTTATCATTGCAGTTGGAGCGGTCGCTTATCACCTGGAGTTGGAATTGGTGTTATTCCTTTGATTGGTGTTATACATTTTATAATGGGTAGAATTTTGTAAAAAGTATAGTAATAATAATTTTGTTATACAGAGGTAGAAAAGGCACTTTAAAAAAAAATTAAGAGAAGTTTTACAAGTCTGTTTGTCGTCACATAAATAAAAGATTATTTCAAGTTATTTAAATTTACTATTTATTTGTAAATCTATCGTGTTGTTATAGTCAGGTATTCGTTTTGCCAATATAAGGTTTAGTTTTTCTTTTAACATCTGTTCTGGCAGAAACAGGACTAACAACTGGATATTACTCCCAGCGGGACGTTAATCAACTGCCTACCTGTGTTTACTTAGATGTTGATGCCTTTACACTATAAAAAAAGCTAGTTACTTAAGTAAATTTCCTTTTTCAAGTTAGTAACAGGGTCTATAAATATCTAACCTTTGTTACCTAGTTTCACTAAAAACTGTAAATATATTTCTTACATAAAAAAATATATAGAATGTTATTTTATCTCAGCGGAACTCTTTATCGATACATCACATATACTGACATTTATGACTATTATGCTAGGATCTTTTGTAAACAAGCCTGGTACTAAAAACTATATAGAGTAGTTGCGAAAAAAGTAATTTTCTGAAGTTTATAACAAATACGCATTTCCACATGAGATTTTAATACAGGATAGAATAGGATTGGAGGGCAAAAGAGCAAGCGTGTCACCTGATGGTAAGTGACTAGCGCCGCCAATGGACACCTGCAACACATATAGGGTTAGAGTTGCGTTGCCGACCTTTAAAGGAAAGGAAAGCGAAGGGAGGTGGGCCTCGGGGTACCTCTCTCACCAAATGTCACGCGGCCTGAGCTACTTTACGTCGATCTCCTGAGAGGTCGTCGTCTTCACCGGTCGAGTCGGCCCATTCATGCAGCGAACTGCTTGGCTCTACCATTGTTAAGCGAATTGTGGTTGATAAAAGAAACTGATGAAGGATTTATTGTCTTTTAAATAATAACTACTATATAATCAGTACCTATGTATTATATTGTATTCTATCACAAACTACAGTCTCGGTGGCGCAGTGGCTAGCACCCCTCTTCTGATTCAAGAAGTAGTGGATTCAAGTCCTGGCACACACCAATGACTTTTCGAAATTTTCGGAAGTTACGTGTGATAAATATCGATGACTGACAACTTTGTGCCCGGTATGACAATAGGTTCG
Organism: Euproctis similis; assembly: GCA_905147225.2. Lineage (NCBI taxonomy): Eukaryota > Metazoa > Arthropoda > Insecta > Lepidoptera > Erebidae > Euproctis > Euproctis similis. Next base: position 13,110,881 of record LR990108.1, on the reverse strand, counting down.
CCACCTATTCCATTTGGGACGTAAACATAACGGCGAGACCAGGCTTAACAGCCGCTGCCTACACCTTCGGGTAGAAAAAGGCGTGAAGTTATGTATTATGTTATGTATTATCACAAATAAATCGTAAATAATATAACAAATAAATCAAATTTCAAACGAAAAATGGGTTGAACCGCAGCAATAAATATATTGGTACGACATTCGTTAATTTGGTACAACCACGGGTTTACTGCGTACATTTATTAATGTTATCTATGGGAAACAGTTTGTTGCTTTTGTTATTATTACCTACTAGCTGACCCGGCGAACTTTGTTTCGCATCAAAAGTATTTTTTACAGCGTTTACAATTACAGTACTAAAACTCCCAATATTATCACATTTTCTATAACAATTTATCCATAAAAATAATAAATAATATCTGGGACACAATACACACAGCGCCCTCTAGTTCCAAGCTAAGTAACTAAATGTTTGTGTTATGAATACTAGATAATGGATATTAATACATATATACTTTATTTTGTAAATACATACTTTTAATACATAGAAAACACCCAGACGCCATACAAATATTAATGCTGCTCACAAATATTTGTACTCGGGTGTGGATCGAACCGCTAACCTCGTTTCCGCAGTTGGTAGATATATCAATGTACTGCAAGGCCCGTCGTGGTGCCAAATCCCGTTGACACCCTTTGTCTATTATATAAAACTGCACATCAGTTTCGTATGTACTTTCAAAGATCTAAGCATTTATGGGGACAGACAGCGGAAAGCGACTTTGTTTTGTACTGTGTAACGATTCCTATATAATATTATACTGTTAATAAACAGAGATAAAATGAAATATATCCGTTTATTTTATTATTTTATTTCTATTCAGGCTGCACCCCGACCACCCGGTGTTTACTGATTGAAATCAAAAATTATTATCTATAATGAAAAACTTACATCACGAATACAGTCAGTGATCAAATTCAAGAAGAAGAACGTTGGCTTGATAAAAAAGATTAATGATGAATGTGAATAATTTTCTCTTTTTTTTTATTCACTTGAAATATTTTTGCTTTAATTTATTAAATTTCTATTAAATTTGACTATTAAAATAGTAAACTTTTTCTACAGTCTGTAAATATATAGTTCTGATCCTCACGGAATTCCGTTTAAACTCTATCTTACCAGCATGTAGTTTACAAAACTGTTATTCAAGTTTATTCTTCAGGTATCTGATGAGGGTGTGATTAGTTTCTATTTTCGATATTTTTTATCGATCAACCAAGGATAGCCAAGGATAGCTTATATCCTTGGTCAATCGGTCTAATTCGGTGGTCCAGTGGTTGAGCACCCTGCTTCTGAATCTAGAGTGGCATACTGGCTCACATCAATGACTTTTCGAGGTTTTTTTTCAGAAGTTTGTGTCCGGTATGGCAATAGGTTCACCACCTATTTTGAGCGTAAACATAACGGCGAGACGAGTCTTAACAGCCACTGCCTACACCTTCGGGAAAACAGCGGTATGATATTCAATATCCATTTATCTTTTTTGGCCTTCTCTCATTTCAATCCAAGTCCCCAATAATGCTTAATTTGTACAAAATGTAGCTCTGTGTATATATACCAGTTTACCCTTTCACTATATGCCGGGTATCTTCCGTAAAAGAGGCCATTCAATTTCCAGTTCGCCTGAGGGATTTTGTTACTTTCAAGATATTTAGATGATGATAGCGCCCCCTAAAAGTATACAGTTATAACTTTTCGTTGTGTAAGAATACACAAACCGTTAATTTTCCTTACTGTGCTCCTAATTCGTAGGTCTCGGGTTTTAACGAGACGTACCATTTGAAAATATTTTCGGAGATTTTGTTTCGGAATATACAGCAAATAAATCGATGACTAAAAAATACTGCTAAAAGAAAGGTTATAATATGTTTTGCATTTGAGACGAGATAATTAAAAAATAATAGTATCGCTGCATAAATGGTATTGCCTATGTTACCTACAACTTCGGACATTAAGCTTGGAAAGTTAGACCAATTACTAAAACATTAATAAAAATGATTTTTCTATTTTATTTGTATGGCGTTACAGTTGCGTTGCCTTCTTTTAAAATGGGATAGAGAAAGGGTTGAAAGTGGAATGGAAAGGCGATAAGGGGAAAAGATGGGTCCATTCAAGCAACGAATGTGTAGCTCTATCACAGTCAAATTGAAAAGCTATTTAATTCACACGCTTCATCATCATCATCATCATCATCAGCCCGTAGAAGTCCACTGCTGGACGTAGGCCTCCCCCATAGAGCGCCACAACTGCCGGTCCTATGCAACCTGCATCCATCGGCCTCCCGCGGATTTCACAAGGTCGTCTGTCCACCTGGTAGGGGGACGGCCTACTCCGCGTCGACCAGTTCGTGGTCGCCACTCGAGAACCTTTCTACCCCAGCGGTGATCGGTTCGTCGAGCGATGTGGCCAGCCCATCTCCACTTCAGCGTGCTAACCTTACAGGCTATGTCGGTCACGCCAGATCTCTTGCGAATCTCCGTATTGCGGATCTTATCTCGCAGAGAGATTCCGAGCATAGCCCGTTCCATAGCACGCTGAGCCACCTTGAGCTTCGTTATGAGGCCAACATTTAGAGACCACGTCTCAGCTCCGTATGTCATCACTGGTAACACACATTGGTCATAGACCTTAGACTTAAGGCACTGTGGGATTTTGGACGAGAAGATTTCCCTTAGTTTCCCGAACGCTGCCCAACCGAGTTGAATCCGTCGGTTTATCTCTTTCTCGAAGTTGGCTCTACCTAGCTGGACTGTTTGTCCTAGGTAAACATAGTGGTCGACAACTTCGAGGATCGCATCGCCAACAGTAACCGGTACTTGAATGACATGGGCATTGAACATTACTTTGGTTTTGTCCATGTTCATTCTGAGACCTACTTGTTGGGAAAATCTGCTGAGATCCTTGAGCATTGTACCAAGGTCCTCCAGTGACTCTGCCATGACCACGATATCGTCGGCAAATCGAAGGTGAGTGATGTATTCGCCATTGATGTTGATGCCTAGTCCAGACCAATCCAAGAGCTTGAACATGTCCTCCAATGCAGCGGTGAACAGCTTCGGGGAAATTACGTCCCCTTGTCTGACACCTTTCTGCAATGGAATGGGATTCGTACTCCCAGACCCAATCCGGACTGACATAGTGGCGTTTCTATACAAACACTGCAGCACTTCGATATACCGATAGTCAATTTGGCATCTCTGGAGGGACTGCAGCACTGCCCAAGTTTCGACGGAATCAAAGGCTTTCTCATAGTCCACAAACGCCAGGCACAAAGGCTGATTATACTCTTCGGTCTTTTGTATAATTTGGCGTAGTGTGTGTATGTGGTCTATGGTACTATAGCCTTTCCGGAAACCGGCTTGTTCGGGAGGCTGGAAGTCGTCGAGCCTGCGCGAGAGTCGATTTGTAATGACCCTCGAGAACAGCTTATAGACATGGCTCAGAAGCGAGATGGGTCTATAATTTTTCAAGCGGGTTGTATCACCCTTTTTGAAAAATAACACCACCACGCTCCTGGTCCACGCCTCTGGAACGTCGCCCCCGAGCACGACAGAATTAAAAAGTTTCTGAAGGGCCTTAAGGATCGGTGTACCACCCGCCTTCAGAAGTTCAGTAGTAATTCCATCGTCACCCGGTGCCTTTCCGTTCTTTAGCTGCTTGAGAGCCATTCTGATCTCGTACAGACTGACGTCCGGGATGTCTTCGCTGTAGTGCCGAATTAGCTTGGATCTGGGATCTCGAGACAAGCCGACAGCAGGAGTTTGTGTAGACTCATACAACTGTCTATAAAACTTCTGAACCTCTCCCAGAATCTCATCTTTGGAAGAAACAACGACGCCGTTATCCTTCTTCAATTTAGTCAATTGACTCTGCCCATTAGACAGATCTTTTGCGAATACTTTAGAGCCTTGGTTCCGCTCTATAGCTTCTTGTATCCGCTGGGTGTTATATTTGCGAATATCGCGTCGTACACCTTTCGAGATCTGCCTATTTAGCTGTCTGAGTTTGGACCAATCGGCCGAAGACTGCGTCGAAATTTTTCGTCTCTCCTGCATGAGCCTGAGAGTAGGTTCCGACAGTTTTTGAGTACTGTTTGCACGTCGCTTACTAAAAAATTTTGCACCGACGGCATGCGCAACTTCCACTATCCTGCTGTTCATATCGTCCACCGTTTCACACTCATCTAGGCATTGGAAGCGATTTTGGAGTTCGAGCTGAAAGTTTTCGGGGTTTTGGTATTGAACAGGTGAAGGACGCAAAGTAGACCTCATCCGACGTGAGCGCTCGACTTTGACACAGAGATTCAACATGCCTCTAACTAGTCTGTGATCGCTCCCAGTTTTCACTCTGTTGATCACTGAGACATCGTTGAATATATGTCGTTTGTCTGACAAGATGAAGTCTATCTCATTCCTTGTTGAACCATCGGGGCTGATCCAGGTCCATTTCCTTTGTGGCTGTTTCCTGAAGAAGGAATTCATCATAAAGAGGCCCTCCCTCTCCAGAAATTCAGCCATTTTCTGACCCCTCTGGTTTCTCTGTCCAACACCGAATTGCCCCACCCTCAGCTCATCGTCTTTCCTCGTGCCTAGTTTTGCGTTGAAGTCTCCCATAACCACAGTGAAGTAGGTTTTGGACGAGTGGATGGCTTTCGAGATATCCTCGTATAAGGCCTCCACTTCGTCGTCGGGGTGTGCCGAGGTCGGCGCATACACCTGTATGACCTTCAACGAATATCCCTTGGATATTCTGAGTATAAGGTACGCTACCCTTGTCGACACACTCTCGATCCTCTCCACGTTGGCTACTAGAGACCGGTGAACGATAAATCCGACACCACCTTGCGAGGTGTGGTCGCCTTCCCAGTAGAAGAGCAAGTTTCCAGACCGCAGGATTACCGTATCCTCCCCCTGTCTACGGACTTCCGATAATCCCACAATGTCCCATCGAATCTTACTCAGTTCTTCTTCCAGTTCGGTGATCCTCTCGTCAGTCCTAAGCGTGCGTATGTTGTGTGTTACCAGGGCCAAAGTTCGTTTTTTATGGTAGCCGTGTCGCGACCGGTGAATTTTAGCACCCCCTACTCCGCCGTTACCGAGCCCGCTACCGTGAGCCAACGGAATAGCGGAGCTGCCGTGACTGGGGGCCGTAATATTTGTTTGTTCCATCATGGGGGGTTTTTGCCATAATCGCCACGCTTGGCAGGCGGGTTGGCGATCGCAGTAGGCTGTAGTTGTTTAGAGAGAATGCTGCTGCCCATTCTTCTAGCCTTTTTCCCTTAGTCGCCTTTTACGACACCCACGGGAGGAGATGGGGTGGCGGTATTCTAAGCCGGCGCCACACAGCCATTCACACGCTTAATAAATAGTAATATTGTAAGAAGAAGAAAATACAATTTTAAACATTATCATAAGCGTCATCTATTTTCTTTTGTGTAACCCAATTTACAGAGCTGAAGGACCATCGCAAGACGTAACTACATCACCGGTCCAGCATTCATTCGGTTTTATTGCAGCGCTGTTTGTAGCAGCGCCAAGAGAACCATTCATTTAATCGAACAACCAACGATGTTTAACACATGAAGCTTCCAGATTGCCAGTTTATTTGTCTTTAGAGGAAAATACTGTTCAAACATTTAACTTGGAGTCTTTAAGTTGCCCTGCGTTTTTTCTTCTTGCATTACTTGTATATTAGCTTGTTTTATTTTTTGGAATAGGCCATACAAGCAAGCGGGTCACCTTATGGTAAACAACTACCGCTGCCCAAGGATACCCGTAACACAAATAATGTTACAGTTGCGTTGCCGTCCTTTAAGGGAATAGGATGGGAAAGGAACTCTCTCAGCCACTTTACGTCGATATTCTAAGAGGCCGTGGTACTTCACCGGTAGAATTTAGGTTGAATTTGCCCTATGGGCTTCATGTTATTGCGTCAATCAAATAAGGAGACCTTGTATCTGCTAACTTTTTGGAATCTTTTCTGAAGGTATGTTTGATAGATGACTGACAACATCGTGGCCGATATATGTCAATAGGTACTATCATTAGATACTGGATTTAAAAATTGGCAAGACATAACTCTCATCATTTGCATCTATGAGTAGAAAACGCGCTTAGTTGATAAAAAAAACACTTACAATGAGCAATTACATAGTGATCTGTCAGACAAAACTTTTGGATCTTCATAAATTGGTGAAAACCCAATAAACAACATCAGAACTCTGCTTAGATACATTGCCATATATCGTATTTCAGGATGTTTATTCGACCAAGACTTATGATGAAATTTTGTAATAAAATTTCAATACCAAGTCAAATAAGTATGAAATATTTTCTGCTCTCTTGGGAGCTTTTCTTAATTAACATTCATTCATTGTAGGCAAGGTCAACCCTCACCCGACTCCCAGTGGTACCAGGAATTTTTATATTATCACCCCCAGTACCTACACTTGCATTCGCAGTAAAAGAAACTCATTAAAACTTTTTACCGTCATACAGTGCGGTCGTAGAAACGACATTTTTGATGAATGAACATGAATAAACTTCGTCTTGTTTTAAATTAAATTCTGTAATGTTATTAGACATAAGAAGAAATTAAACGAATCTTATCTGCCCAGATGTTTGCTTCTAATTTAGATTACAATCAAATAAAGATTTTCGTAATAATGAATCATATTTTTCATAATATAACTTTCGTGTACGAATACAATTCGATGTAGGTAAAGATTATATTATAAAAATAATGTATTTAAGAGATATATACCAGTTGTTTTCTTGTAATAAATACATTTAATTTTTCATTTTAAAATGTAGCTATATTACACAATGTACGAATACATTATTTTATAATTTGTCTTTTGCCAGTAGTGTTGTACTTAAAACGATTCATTGTATTTGAAAAGTCTCAAGTACAAATGAATGACAACTTGGATCGCAATCTATGGCACTAGGCTCAACTTCCTTTTCCATTGCGCCAACATTTTCCAATACTTTTATTTTATTTTAACCTAGATTAACACTCACTTAAAAGTAACTAGTGTAGTTACTTTTAAGTGAGTGTTCTTCACCAGTATGCTCAAACTGAAAGCGTCATCCAAATAGCTATCCTTCCGTCAAACTACAGATTGAATGGCCCCTTTTACCGAAGATACCCGACCGGAATATAAGAGAAGGTTTAAACCGGCTCATACGGAGGTTATATTTTGTATGAATAGACCATTATTGGCGCCTTATATTGAAGTAAAAGAAAGACATTTTCGAGGAAAACTGGATCTTTAACATCCTTTACTTTCCTTATCATTTACTTTTTTTTTAAATGACAATTTATTAGCGGTAAATTTGAGACCTTATTCTGTTGAAAATACATTGAGAAATCTCTATGTCTGGATAATATATGAAATTGTAGCATCGAAAAGTAAACATGAAATATACAAATCATACAAAATTATATTGGTTTTCAGCTATTTGTGTAGAATTAAGGGACTTTAAACACTAAGTAGCTACTAAAACTTATTTAATTTTGTTCATTCAATTGATTAGCTAAAGATTAATTATTTCGTCACGAAATGTTCCATTTATCATACTCGTTTGTAAAAGAAAAACTGTACATATAAACAATGTAGTTACTAGAATATTTGAAACCTTTGAAAAAAAAACTTGGCTACTTCTAGCTCATATACGTTCAAACCAAATATTTCTAGGCATGGATACGTAATATCCGGCAACCAGCAGCACACATCGGCAACTCAATAATGGTCCACAGATGAGAATCCAGTATCGTTTTGTGGTACTATATAGTGTTTGATCTCTTATATAGGAAATATGTGTGTAACCAAATTTTTTCATCCATTTTCATTTGTTAGATATTCAAATTTTGTTAAATATTAATATAGTGATGGTCTGCAACACTTACCTCGAGGTGACCTGAATGCTCGTTTGCCTCTATCCCATAAAAAAGAGCACATAGACTAGTTTAACTAGAATTAAGGATATTTAAAAATAATCTCCCAAACTACCATAATAGATGTTTGTGACAGCTACAAAGCCCTAATGCTTTTTTCGAATCTGAGGGATGTTTACCTTTGAGATGGGTCACCGACTAAGCTTTGTAATTTAGAATGTACGGAAAACATGCAAAACGTTTTAAAACGTAGAATAACTGTGATAATATTACAATAAAATAAAAATAACATTTCAAGTGAATCACAATTCCTATTCAAACTAAATATCAGTAAGTTAAATAAATAAAAACGAAACATTTAATCCTTTATCTGCTAGGAAACATTGTTAGAGCCCATTTTCGCTTCAATGATATTTTAATTAAATTAATAGGAGATTTTATTAAGATTTATAAAAACCAATTAAGCTTATGTTCAACTCTCTCTCTCTCTCTCTCTCTCTCTGTGTGTGTGTGTGTGTGTGTGTGTGTGTGTTTGTGTGTGTGTTCCTCGACTTCATTTAGAATTTTCAATAAATAGAATACGTTTGCTATGGTGCACTATTTTAGACCTTATCGTCTAAGTGATAACATTTCAAAGTTATCTTCATTTTGCTTTTATTATTTCCAAAGTGAGATTCTATGACAACGTTTTTCTACGTATATAGCAATATGTTCCACCGACTATTCTATTTGGGACATTTATAATCATTACATAGAAAAAACAAAGTCGCTTTCCGCTGTCTGTCCCCTTATATGCTATGTTTAAAATTCATGTACAATGTAGAAACGAAAAAGTGATTAATCCAAAATTTATTACTTTTGATGCGGAACAAAGTTTGCCGGGTCAGCTAGTATTATCATCATATATATATAATTCTCGTGTCGCGGTGTTTGTGGTTAAACTCCTCCGAAACGGCTTTACCGATTTGCATAAAACTTTGTGTGCATATTGGGTAGGTCTGAGAATCGGACAACATCTATTTTTCATCCCCATAATCTCAAGATATATATTTTTTACCTTTTTGATATATTTCTGTTGTTATTTTTTTTTATTAAACGGTTCACAAAATTACTTACAACCCTAATTTTTCAACCCCCTACGATCAACCGCTATTTTTTAAATTTTATTTTTTGGCAAGACATCGTTTGCCGGGTCAGCTAGTTAAATATAATAATTGAATGAATGAATGATACATTTTACACAGTGATATATTCACGAGTGAAAATGATCTCTGTAAAGAGTACGAAACGCGATATAATCCATAAAAAGTTGTTTTAATGTTATGAATGTGATTCGCAAAAATCTAAATAATTATAACTAGTGAATTTCAAAATAAGACATGGCTAATGTTTATATTTAATTAGACCAGTAGACCACGACTGCATTGTCAAAACCCACACAAGTCTCTTAATGTAATGTGTAGCATTGGAAATCGCTTCACAGCAAAATAACGAAACGGCTCTTATCATAAAATAATCTAAATGAAATATAAACTAAATAAAATTAATGTTGGTAAACGCGATAAGTCTGTGTAAATTGTGTTAGCTTCTGTAAACATTTATTTTAATCTAATGTTCTTAAGAGCTATAAGTATAAAGAAGAAATATAATATTGTTGTTTTGTTACTGCTCCGTCATTTCTCGCCAAAATTTTCCAATTTTTCAAATTTTCATAGGTACATAACATTTAAATATAATTCCAAAAGGCCTTGGCAGGATTCGAGAAGGTACTTTTTTATTAAAAACTAGCTGACCCGGCAAACGTTGTCTTGCCGAAAAATAATATTTAAAAAATAGGGGTTGATCGTAGGGGGTTGAAAATTTAGGGTTGTATGTATTTTTGTATCCCGTTTTATAAAAAAATAAGAAACAGAAAAATGTCGAAAAATTAAAAAAAATATTGAGGGGTTGGCTACCCTTGTGATTTAGGGGGATGAAAAATAGATGTTGTCCTATTCTCAGACCTACCCGGTATGCACACAAAATTTCTTGAGAATCGGTAAAGCCGTTTCGGAGGAGTTCAATTACGCACATCTAGACTCGAGAATTTTATATATTAGATGTAATACTCCTGAACATCGAGATATCTTCAATCTTATTTTGAGACCTATTCAAAAATCTGTCAATCTGATTGGTTTAATATTCTGATTTATTCAAGCCACGGCCAGAGTATTCACGCTGAATTGATTAGAGGCATAATGAGGCAGGTTTAAATTTGTGACAGATAATAACGACCGATGACAAATTAAAGGTGTTATCTACCAAAGGGCTTGAGGCCAAAATGTCACTTTCGCTACATATAAACGTTTTGTTTCCAACCTCTATTTACGTTTTGGCACACCCTTGACGATCTTTACTGTTCACGTTTTTTGTGTCGTCAATCTTACCGTAAGTTATTTGTCTGCTGTCTGAAATATTTACGGGGTAAAGGTTGAGGAATACCAAAAAGGTTTGTCAAATCGTCGTAGTTGGTAAAATATTATGTGGAATGCATGATTTTTTTTTGTCAAATGCTGAAGTTGAAATAAAGCTTGCTGTGTAATTATATAAAATAATGTATAAAAATGTGTGAATTAGTTATGATACTAAAATATCAAATTGAATAATTCACTATTAAATAATGTATGTACGAATTAATTGAAGGGGCCAGCTTTAACCTTCTTGGAGCATATCTTCATGGTGGGCGCTCATCATTGATCACCAAATGGGGGCAAATAGTTATTTATAGGCATTAATAGGCAAATATAGCAAATATTAACCTTTTTATTTTACTTGAATAATCATGGTTTAAGCAGTGCTAGAGTCACACAGTTCGCGGCATAAATGGGCCTGGTCGACCGGTGGAATACCACGACCTCTCAGAATATCGACGGAAAGTAAACCGTGACACATTTTGTTCGGTGAGGAAGCTATCCGGAGTACTGCCTCTTTCTCCTGCCTTCGCAACCCACTCCTTTAAAGGCGGGCAACGCATTAAACATTATCTGTGTTGTATGTACATGAGTACATGGTGGCGCTATGGAGGATATCGAATAAGCTATAGATATTTCCAAGATTAATATATATAATAGATAGGTACAAACTATGAGAGCCAATTATTATGATCTCATTTTAAATGCTATTGATGAAATTGATGAAAATGCTATTGATAAATGCTATTAAATGCTCATTTTAAATGGGAAAAGGGGAACAACACTACAGTTATTCTGTATTCTAATAACAAATTGAAGTAAATTGATGTAAAACATTTCTTGATCAATTCGATGGAAGTTAGTTCTCATTAACTTTGTAAAACAAAATACGGAATGTTTATTTAAGAACATTTTCAGGTAGTACCCAACAGCTTGTTAATTTGATTCCAGTTTGAGTGTCCACGAGCGACGTTCACAAGAAAGTTTATTTTGTAGCAAATATTATTTATTCATCTATTTTCAGGAATTCGCTAAAAGTGTGTTTCAAATGTATGTTTATGTACGCTTGTTAATTTTTTTTTGTAGACATCTTACCACTTGGATGAATTGCAATTTGCAATTTGTTTTTAGCCTTATACCCACTTTCTTATTTTTCTTTGAAGCAAATCACATCAAATCAAAATAGCTTTATTCTTATAGGTCTTCAAAGATCCTTAAAAATTATCAATAGATAAAAAAAAATAAGATACTATAACATTATTACATTACATATTAGCACAAGCGCAAAATACGACATTTATACAATTGGTTTATAGAAAAAATAGCAGAATAAAACAAAAAATAAATAATAGCGTAGGTAAGTGTAACAAATTATGACATTAAAACAACTTTTAGGATTATTTTAGGATATCATTTTCACGAGATCTCTGTAAAGAGTTCGAAACGTCGGGAAATAATTAAAATAAATAATAAATACCAACTAGTGTATAGAGATATTTAAAACAAAAATCTAAATTTTTAACATTGTTATATTTATAGATTTATATATTACGTATATTTATTTCATACTATTTATACATATTTGTTATATTTTATTTAGTATTTTATATTATTATTAGTTAAACATACATGCAGAATACATCTGATACTGACGATCATTTCTTAACATGCTCTTCGTCTAGTGACTCGTCTAGTGACTCGGTGAATGATTATTCTTTTGCCAATAGTGATGATGAATCGGTTCACCTACACGATCAACTTTCTGCTACTTTTTCTTGTTTCCCTAAATTCTTTAATGCTGTTCACATTAATGCTCAAAGTGTTCACGCTCACTACCCTGACCTTCTTGCTACCTTTGATTCTACATATACTCATGCTGTTCTTATTTCTGAAACGTTTTTAAAACCTGCTCTTCCTTCTAAACAGTATATTATTCCTGGATACAGACTTGTACGGAATGACAGAACCGGTAAAGGAGGCGGTGGGGTTGCAATTTATCTGCGCTCTGATATTAACTTTAAAATAATTGACCGTTCCGCCGGTGACTACACAAAATTTGCAGAACATCTTTTCATCGAAATTAAATTCCACCACACGAAATTTCTTTTAGGTGTTTATTATAGTCCCTCATGCCTTATAGACTATTTTTCCTCTCTGGAATCCAAACTAGAACTTTACGCTTCCACATATGACCATGCCATTGTTCTGGGTGACTTTAACACTTGTTTGATAAAAGATGACTCACGTAGCCGCAGGTTGCAATCATTAGTATCTTCTGTGAACATGCACATCCTTCCTCTTAATCCTACTCACCATGCTCCTCACTCTACCCCGTCACTCCTTGATCTTATCTTAGTGTCCGACTCCAATAAGGTGGCCATTCATGGACAACTACAGGCTTCCTTCTCTTACCATGATCTCATTTTCCTCTGCTACAAAATTCGACCTCCCAAACCCAAACCCAAATTCTTAGTTCTCAGAAGTTTTAAAAACGTTGATAAAGAGTCACTTTTAGCAGATACCAGAGGTGTTGACTGGTCTCCTGTATATGGTTGCGATGACTTGGACTCTAAGGTCTTGAGTTTTAACAAAATAATGACAAATTTGTTTGATATACACGCTCCTTTGAAAAAGGTTAGACTCAAACATTCTCCTGCACCCTGGCTTTCTAAAGAAATTCTCCAGCATATGTCTAAACGCGATAAAGCCAAGCGTAAGTTCAAATTGTCACCTACTGACCTCAATTGGTCATTATATAAAAAACTTAGAAATCGCTGCAACCGCTTATGTAGGGATTCCAAAAGACGACATATTCATAGCTCGATCCAAAATTATAACTCTAAACAGGTTTGACAGTTTCTGAGTTCACTTGGTATCGGTAAAGATTATAATGAAGATACTAAACTTCCTAATCTCAATGCTCTAAATCTACATTTTTCCAAACCTCCAAATTCCCTCGATACCAATACAAAATCAGCAACCCTTAGCTATCTCTCTAATCTTTCAGTGCCAAACTGCTCCTGTTTCTCCTTCAACCAGGTTACGGAGGAAGACATTAAGAAATCTATGCTATCCATAACAACTAAAGCTGTTGGTGACGATGGCCTTCATATCCAAATGTTTTTACCTATCCTTAGTGACCTTCTTCCTCACATCACTCACATCATGAACCATTCTCTCAAAACTTCTTCATTTCCCTCACCTTGGAAAAAAGCTCATGTAATGGCTCTTCCAAAACTAAAAAATCCCTCTTCTCTGTCTGAATTTCGGCCAATTTCTATTCTTCCTATCCTGTCTAAAGTTCTGGAAGGCATTGTACATGGTCAACTTGCACGATTTCTTACGTCTCACGGTCTTTTGAGTCAGTTTCAGTCTGGATTTCGTCCTGGCCACAGCACAGTTACGGCTCTCGTTAAAATCTCCGATGACATTCGACTGGCCATGGAGAAAAAAAGACTAACGATACTGGTGCTACTCGATTTTAGTAACGCATTCAATGCAGTTGACCATGACATACTTCTAGGTGTCTTATCCTCTCTTAATGTCTCTACTTCTGTGATCTCCTGGTTTGGTTCTTATCTTCGGGGACGCTCGCAGTTGGTTTGCTCTCAGGAAGAAAATTCTGACTGGTGTGATCTAGCTGCGGGAGTTCCTCAAGGTGGCGTTCTTTCTCCTCTTCTTTTTTCAGTCTTCATTAATGCTGTTACCAATATTATATCTTCTAATTATCATCTGTATGCAGATGATCTGCAACTATACCGTCATTTTGATGCTGAGGACACTGATGTTGCGATTTCTGCCATTAACTCTGATCTTGAGAATATTAGACAATGGGCTATGTCTTTTGGTCTTCTCCTGAACCCAGCTAAATCTCAGGCTCTGGTTATTGGTGGCAGGTATATGTATCAGTTGCACTGCAATAATATTCCTCCTGTAACATATGACGGCATACCTATACCATACACTAGTGTTGCTAAAAACTTGGGAATTCTATTGGACAGTAACTTATCCTGGTCAAATCACATTACTAGTGTAAGTAAAAAAGTATTTGGCACCTTCTACTCTCTTAAGCGCCTTCAAAACTTTCTACCTTTTCAGACTAGAGTTATGCTAGCCCAATCTCTCCTTCTACCTATCCTTGATTACGGGGACGTGTGCTACCTCGACGCTACGGAAGAACTTCTGAATAAACTGGAACGCTTGCAAAACTTATGCCTACGTTTCATCTTCGGTCTTAGAAAATATGACCATGTCTCCGAGTTCCGAAGGAAACTGAAATGGTTACCAATCAGACGGCGTCGAGAAATGCACGTTCTCTCTCTTCTCTATTCTATCCTTCATAACCCTAAAATGCCTTCATACCTCCGTGAACGCTTTGAGTTCCTTGTACCCAGGGATAAGCCCTGTCGAACATCTTCATCTCTTCTCCTACGTACTCCTTCTCACAGTTCTAGTAGATACAGCGGTTCTTTCACAATTTCATCTGTACTTCTGTGGAATTCACTACCACATGTAATACGAGACAGTTCCTCCCTTGAAGTCTTTAAGAAAAAGCTAAAAGAGCACTTTCTATCTCTGACCTATGATTTGCAGAACATTTAATAATATTTTCATGTATTTTAAAATTGATAAATGTGTATAACTATTTGTATGTATTATAGATTTATAATTGTATGTATTTATGTATATTATTATGTATGTATGTATGTATTGTATTGATTTGTTTAATCATATATATATTTAAGTATTCCATCTATATCTTATCTCTTTCCTCTTGTATTGTTGTACTATCGGCTTCTCACCACTTTTACTTTTCCGCTACTATTTAGGGTTCGCTGGAAGAAAACTCAAAATGAGTTAAGCTCGCCTCTGTACTATGTATATCCTTATTTTATGTATTAATGTATCTGTTGATGTACAATAAAGAATAAGAATAAGAATAAATAAACGCGATATAATCCTAAAAGTTGTTTTAATGTCATGAGCGTGATTCGCGAAAGTCTTAGAGATAAATATGTAACAAATTATCCCAGAACACCTCAACTGAACAATAAGTGAATAAATTCCAGATCCAATACTCATCTGGCAATGCAGAAGTCTCAGATAGAAATCCCGCTTGAAATATCTGTTCCTATTTTACATAATCTCAAGAATATTTCCAGTGTTGCAATGAAAAACAAGAGGCTGCGTTGTGTTCATAATTAGGACGTCAAAAGTTAAGGTGTTGTTTTCTCTTTGTTAACACTAATTTAGTGCTAAGGAAAGATTCAAGTAATTAGCAAGATGCTGCCAAAGGAAACACTTTGACAACTTTGTTCATTGACTCGCCTTTATCGCTTTGAGTCGGGAATAAGATTCCTGTATCACACAGGAAGCATTCCTTGGAGCTATAAAAACCTTTCATTATGTCGTAGTAAATTAATTTGTAGCTTATCAATCTATTGATTTATTATTCTTATTACTATTGGATGTATTATGTATATTATTGGATTTATTATTAAGAGCTAGCGGAAAGCTAGCTTACCCTTCAACCCATGTTTGGGACGCCAGAGAAGCCGGTTACCAGTATTCAGCGGATTCCGGAACTGTAAAACACGCTCACCACACGAAGCAAATTCATGCAGCTACTCATTTGCATGAGATACTTAATTATACATATTTATTTCTCTGGGTATAAGAAAACGTTCTGCTCATTTATTGATTGTTGCGCATAACGAAATTTGTTGTATGGGCAAGCAAAATGTCAAAAATGCAAAGCAAATTTGTATCATACATAACTTTCGAAATTAATTTCGAAAAGTCATTGGTGTGAGCCTGTATTCAAACCCGCGACGCACGACCCATACATAAAGATATAAAAATCTATATTACACAATTTTCCTCTATAAACCTTTTATAAAACAAATATTACGAGTGGCCACTGTTAATGTCCATTTTTATCAAGTCCTGGAACATTGGTGAAGGTAGACGAAATATACTTATATATCTCTACTACTGACACACTAATGCAGGGAGTGTATAAAACACAAAGTATAATATGACAGAATTAATATGTATATTAATTCAAAGTATGTTAATTTCAATAAATAATTGAATGGCTAGTTTATATTTAGATAAATATTATTATTTTACGTATATTTAATGTTATCCTTGGCTACTTTCTTTCAGATCAGAATATATGAAAGCTATCTACGCCTCAATTTTATATTATTTACAATCTTAAAGATTCAAAACTCTAAAAGTACTATGTGCATTAACAAGCTTATACTTCTTTAAGTTAGCAGTACCGCATCGGATAAAGCTTTGAGATATGTTGTATAAATTCTTAGCGTATAATTAACTAACGCTCCATTTACGATGTTTCTTAATGAGATTCTTCTTTCTGCATCTGCGTTGTGACTACCAGAATAACTGTATGCAGATCCAAGATATACAGTATCACATGCTTACTCCCCAGTATTAAACATTTTATCTAGATCCACAAGACCACAAAAACCATTCTGACCAACTTGATTATGATGATTTAATTGATTGTCCATGACGTTTCCGAGAGAGGAAATTTTTATTTATTACTTTTAGGTATGTATGAGGGATATGTTAAGAAGTTTCTAATGCCAATTCTGTTATAGGAGTACAATTAAAAAAGAAAAAACATAACATAACATAACATAACTTCACGCCTTTTGTTACCCGAAGGTGTAGGCAGTGGCTGTTAAGCCTCGTCTCGCCGTTATGTTTACGTCCCAAATGGAATAGGTGGCGAACCTATTGCCATACCGGGCACAAAGTTTGTCAGTCATCGGTATTTATCACACATAACTTCCGAAAACAATTTCGAAAAGAAAAAACATGGTAATAAAATTTCAGTTCAGCGAACACCTATTCGAGATGATACAGTAGTTTTCTGGGTGATGTACGTACAAAGTTACAGACAGAAGAATAAAAAAAATGCTTGTTGTGACATCTAGTACTCTAATATTTTCTTACTTTCCGTACTAAGAGTTGGTACAGTTTTATTATTAAAATTCTTTAAATACCATTCGTAATCACCAATATCAAACGTAAATAGCCGCTCGTATTGTTCCGGATAACATATTCCTGTCAACCAAAATTTGTAACACAAGGAAAGAACCTATAAGGCTTAGGAAGAAATTTAGATCACGCATGGTCAGTAATATACGACAAGTCAGTACCGTTTTTTTACAACGCTATCTTTGTCATGACCCGCAACTCAGGAACGTGACTGGACCCTATGTACGTATAAATTAAAATAAAAGTGTTTTTTTTTTTCTTTTTGGTAAGCATTACAATTTACCAGGCACCGTAAATATTATATTTTGTCGGTGATAAAATAGCTGATAAAAACTACGAAAACAATGTTTTTAGGACCTAATTTGGAGTAATGAAATAATAAGTTATTTTAAAACTATGAAAACTTCATTATAATATGATTATGATTATTGAGATTGTTAGTATTTTACCGAATTGTCAATTAACACAAATCTAAATAAATCTAAATCCGTTATTCTCGGAGTTTTATGGTTTAATTATTCATTGGCTTTGAAATCACAAAAAACCTACATAACATAACATAACTTTACGCCTTTTGTTACGCGAACGTGTAGACAGCGGCTGTTAAGCCTACCTCCATAACAGTCATCTTTTTTTGGATTGTCATGTTTAAAGTTAAGCTATAGAAGACTGTATTCATAGGTATTTACCAACCATATACTTTAAAAAATCACAACTAATTCCGAAGTTCATATGAAGGTATTAAAAAATATATCCTTCTACCCCAAAGGAACATTGGAATTATTTGAAACTTTTGAAATCTGAAATTAAGCATTTTACTGAAAGGGTTAATTAAGTTAGTTAAATAAAAAATGTTGGCTATGCAATAATTTTACGTCATTGGAAGAAAACCAATGTATGCTAGTCCGCTTGTTCCCTGGAGCTCCTCCAGGCAACAACTAGTAAAAATGTAACCTTACGCCTTTTTCTACCCGAATATGTAGGCAAAGGTTGTTAAAGCCTCGAAGCGCCGTTACGATAAATTCCAAATGGAATAGGTGGTAAACCTATTGCCATACACCGCGCACTAGTATTTTTATATACTTAGTCATGCCATAAATATTGTAACAAAGAAAAAAATTTTTTTTAATTGCAAATAACATTTATTACTTTTACAGTGTATTACTTTAATACATAAATATAAAACGATATAAAATATAAAAAGCTTATTCGTAGTGGTCTCCATTGGCTGCAATACAGGCCTTTAAACGTTGAGGCCAGTTATCAATAGAAACACGCACTCTTTACATGGGAAAATTCTTCACTGCCAATCGTATGGATTGTTTTAGGGACTCTAAATTATTATGACGTTTAGAGCAAGCCGTACTCTCTAAAACTGACCACAAATCATAATCCAGTGGATTAAGATCGGGACTAGACGACGGCCAGTCTTCAGCTCTAATGAAGTCCAAAACGTTCGCTTTCAACCAAGATTGCGTGGACCGAGCTTTATGACCCGGTGCCGAGACTTGCTGGAAGGACCATACTTCGTTATTGAACATGGTGTTGTTAAGGGGCTTGACTACCTTTTCAAGAATGGTATCTGATACACCTGTGCCGATGTTTTGATACCATTTTCACAAAAATATGGCTCAGTCACTCCTTCGTAGCTAACACCCTACCAAACCATCACTGAAGTCGGATAATGCCCACGTTGCACTCTGTCAACTAATTGGGAAGCTTCCTTAGAGCTTTGAGCATAAATACGGTCATTTTGTTTGATATAATGTTGCTCAATTGTAAAAAATTTTTCATCCGTAAACAATATTTTTCTGTGACCTCCCTTTGCGTACCGCTTCAGTATTTGTTTAGATTTTTACACCCTATTCTTTTTTTAATTATTAGTTAATAAATGACCAGTACGCCTCTTATAGGCTGCAAGTACTAAGTCATCTTTTAAAATACGCGACATTGTTCTAGGTGCTATCTTCATCTCCCGAGATAAAATCTTTTGCTTGCGGACAGGATTTCTTGAAATTCTTTCCCTTACTGCTTTGACCACCTTTTTCGTACGAACACTACGTGGACGGCCAGGTCTTTTTCTGTCACAAACAGAGGAGGTCTCATTGTACCTATTAATAGCCCGGTACACAAACATTTGACTAATACCAAGTGTATGGAGAGTTTTAAAAATTGCATTTGGCTCCATACCTACTTTGTGCAATGCAATCACAGCGATTCGGTTCTCTTTATCACCCCACTCCATTTTAATATCGCAAAATATTGTACAATGTATTGGCGCCAAAACGAGAAAACACAATGAACAATCGTATAAAAATGACAGATTGCAAATTCAAATGTAATATATTATTTTTTTATTCTTAGTTGTAACAGTATTTATGGCCAGACTAAGTATTTATGTAATATTCTTATAAGGCGTGTCACCAAAATTAAAGCAACAAACGCCGCACATGTACACCTAAACACAGGTAGGGTTATAGTTGTGTTGCGAGCTTACAATGGGATATGGAAGGGGTCGGAAGTTGGATGGGAAGTGGTCAGACCTCCGGATACCTCTCACACCTCTGTAGGTGCCGCGTTCCTCTGAACGCGGCATGAGCCACGTTGCGTCGATATTCTGAGAGGTATTTCACCGATCGCGCCGGCCCATTTATGCGCGAACTACGTGGCTCTCTCACTGTCAAAATTTATAACACAAGCTTAAGTCGCTTAGCTTATCAGTTCCAAGACATTCCACCAAATTTTTTGGACAATCATTTACTGTTCAAGCTGTACTGATTTGGAATCAGTTGCCCGTTGATAAAACAAAAGCGCAGTCCGTGAACATATTCAAATCACGGCTAAAAGAACATTACTTAGCACTACTGTAGCATTAACATTATCGTGCTTGTATTCATTGTAGTAATATGTATGTATGTATCTATGTATGTGTATGTATGTATATTTGTATCAATGTATATATGTATGTTTATAAATACCTTATTTTTATTATGTTTAAAATGATGTAGCTTATAATATGTTTTGTATACCGCTGATAACCGCTAATTATAATTTTTTCTTTCCGTCCAGTGGTTTTCCGGAAGAAATCGCCCTGTGCGATAGGACCGCCAATTGTACAAATTGAATTTAATAATGTTTTTTTTATATGTATATTTCTGTTAAGTTTTTTATTCGGTGTACAATAAAGAGTATTCTATTCTAAAGAGTATTCTATTCTAGATGGCGGTATATAGATTGCATTTGAATGCAATTTATACAGTGAATAATGATTTTGAAATCATTATTTCTATTCCAAAGTTCAATTGTAAGATACCAAGACTTTACAAATAAATTCTTAACAAAAAGCTCCTTTTAAAATATCAACCGTATTTTCAATTATTACAGTGATATTGCTTGTATTGGAACTTCTGATGCCGACAAACTTTGACTCGATCGCTTTTCTGAATGTACTTTCATTGTTGCTCTCGATCTCAATTTTAAAATAAATCAAAGTGTTCCTTTTCATTTCAGCACTTAATGTATATTTTAAATATTTTTTTATGTTATATTTCATTGGTCTCGGTAGTCCACTAGCCGAGTAACCACTTTTAAATCAAGAAGTCGTTTAATTCAAATCCATGTTAATAGCAATAACTTTTCGAAACTCTTTTCAATGTACCTATGTTAAATATTTATATTAAAATGATATTTCCAGATCTTTCCAACATCAAAATAATATATAAAAAAATGTAGGAAAATATGTCCGATGCTTTATAAAGATCATTAGTAGACATAGAGATAACAAGTAGATCATTATACGCACGAAATATCACCTATAATTCAATGTCTCAGATTATCCTGTCGAATGAGGAGGCTCATCATGTCAATCCAATTTCTTACAAATATAATACACCAACTAATTTTGGGCGTGTATTGTTTGATCCAACTCGGCTGGGCAGCGTTTGAGAAGCTTAGGGATATCTTCTCGTCCAAAATACCTCAGTGCCTAAAAACCAAGGTCTATGACCAGTGTGTGTTGCCAGCAATGACCTACGGAACAGAGACGTGGTCTTTAAATGCTGGCCTCATCAGAAAGCCCAAGGTCGCCTAGCGTGCTATGGAGCGGGCTATGCTCAGCATCTCTCTACGAGATAAAATCCGAAATACGGAGATCCGTAGACGTACGGGAGTAACTGACATATCCCGTAAAGTTAGCACGCTGAAGTGGAGGTGGGCAGGCCACATTGCTCGAAGAACCGACGAACGATGGGAAAAGAAGGTTCTAGAGTAGCGACCACGGACTGGACTGCGCAGCGTAGGCCGTCCCCCCACTAGGTGGACCGACGACCTAGTGAGAACCGCTGGGAGTCATTGGAGGTGTTAGCGGCACAGGACCGGGAGTTATGCCGTGCTAAGGGGGAGGCCTACGTTCAGCAGTGGACGGATCTAGGCTGATGATGATTGTTTGATAGATCGTGTCACGTTGAGTGACAATGTCAATTTTCATCATAATAAATTTGGGCTTCAAAGACACGGCTTCCGGGTCATAAATAAAAATACAACAGTAGGTAGTATACGAAAATTAATAAATAAAATCATATTCTATAAAGTAGGTAGGTAATTATTTAATATGACAGACTGACCAGACATTTTAAAATTAGACAGGATATTCGGCCATTGTCATTTGAAACTATTACCGAGTAAGGAGCCAGAATAACCTAAACCTTCAACTAAACTTTTGATTTTATTGGTAGGTGGTTTAACCAATTTATTTCACCCTAATAGCTAAGATATTATTGCCTGCGGTGCCGTGAACTTGATGTGCCTAATTTATTAAAATTATTTCTGTAGTTTACTTTATCATGGAAAAGAGTATAATCACATATCTCATCTTAAAGTTTATAATTTCATGGTCAGATTCTCCTAATAGCAGCATATTATTTTTATATATATTACAGTCATTTCCTATATAAATTAATCTGTACAATTAAGATAATTTTACAAATCAAGTAGGTAGTGGTAACCTACCTACATTATAAATTATGTTGCTTAATAGTTTGTTAATCTAACTCTTTTCCAAATTTATATTCATGTTTATATATTGTAGGGTTATATGCTTGATCCACCCTGGGCATTTTCCAAATTGCTGGCATGTAACACCACTGTCTACCCATTCTGAGAAATGGGGGTCGGTGGTGGCACTGATGGTCGATGCCAGTGAATGGGGATGCTCAGGGGCTGTTACTGGCTGTTTTCCAGATCGGCTGCCCTCAACCTTCATCTCAACTTTCACCTCTACTTTCATCCTTATTTTCACTTCTACTCTGCACCTCCATCTTCACTGGGCTGCGCTTTCTTCCACTTTTCCTGTCGACCAACTGACAGTGTAAAGGCAGCCTGGCAACATCCGGGAGGAGACTTCGGTGGAGCACCGGGACACCCCTGCAGTGAGCCTTCGTGGGTCACTCGGCATCAGGTCGTACCTGCTCCCTTTTTTTTAATTGTCGAGCGAATTTTTATTTTATATACCCACGACAGCGTGACAATCGTTAAATGTCTATACGATTATAAGGAGTAGGTAGATATACCATATTATAACCAAAGACATTTGAATACAATATTCATACTTAATTAACAAATTGTATGAATCTTTTATTGAAATAGATGTCAATCTGAGAAACATTTTTTTTTACTTGGGGTTCAATATAAGATCACGAACCTACAAACAAACATACATACCCAGTCCCAAATGGAACAGGTGGCGAACCTATTGCCATACCGGGCACAAATTTTATTTAGTCATCGATATTTATCAGACATAACTTACGAAATTAATTTCGTAAAGTCATTAGTGTGAGCCAATGTGAGGATTCGAACCCGCGACCTCTGTATTCAGAAGCGAGGTGATCGACCACTGGACCACCGAGACTCTTGGTCTTGGATACCTGTTATATTTCAGAAATCTTTTGCAATTCGAAACATTGATTTATAATAATATTTTATTGTTACCCAGAAAAATTATACCCATTGTTAGAAATTATACCCAGTGTGAGGTATAATAACTTTCTCAAACTATTACATTTTAAACGTTAAAAAAATTGAGAGAATCCCGACAAAGTTGCTGCTACATTTTAGATATAAAAGACATTTACATACAAAAATATAGTAGTTTGTGAAGTAACAGATATAAAACAAACACAATTTGCCAGCCCTATAACATTAGTACAGATAACAGAATCTCATAAACAGATGGTGAATGAAGCTGATAAGCACAAACTGTCCGTGTATGAGGGCCCATATTCAATTTATGCTTATCCGTAGACCAGCTATTTCAGCAATGTTATTATATTCTATAAGCTAGATGATATAGTTATACTGTTGTAATAGTACATTAATGAATGTGGTAACTGTGAAGTATAACACAATAGAGTACCTTACATAGGCTTGAACCGACTTCAATAATGAGTGACAATTGTATATATTTTAACAGATAAAGATGACTTAATTAAAGTATTCCGTTTTGTATATTGTATTAAGTATAGAAATTAGTAAATTACGTTATTTGTCGCTTTTTGGTTAAAGAAGTACTGTTTTCATATACTTAAAGATTTTGTGGTTTACGTTTCTAGGAGTCGGTTTAACTTTTTCTTTAAGTAATTTTTTTCACGAGTTTTAGTGATATTAATGAGTTGTGTACTTCGATAGAAGTTACTTCATTTACATCGCTTTCAGTTTATTAAATATATTATCAATAATTACAAGTCCGTTTTTTAAATGATTGATATTTTTAGGGAGCTATAATTGTCATAAATAGGTACTTAGATATAGTACCTATTTTAGTAGAGTATAATAATACTTGATAAGTATTTATATTTTTATAATTATCATGGGTAGACCCAATAACACTGCAGACCGAATGAAGGCCAACCGTAGCCTGGAAACTATTGCAGACAATAAAAAAAAACATTTTTAGAGAATTGTGTCTTAACTCCCAACCGTTTAAGAGTTCTGCAGCTTCATCATCAGCACAGCAGAAATTGATTCAAACATACCACCCAAGCAATACGTTAGTCCTATATACTACTAAACAGTTTCCATCGCCTAACTGCAGTACCTACTGTCTCCCAACTCCTAACTGTTAAAGACTTCTGTGGCTTCTTCATCAGCATAGCAGCATCAGGTGTATATTCAAGCATACCTCACAAGCAACACGCTAGCCCTACATACAACCAAGTAGTTTCTATAGACCAATTGCAGTGTTGTCTTCAAACTCCTAACCGTTGAGGAGTTTTGTGGCTTCTTCATCAGCACAGCAGCATCAAATGTTGACACCATAAAGAATATCCCTAAGACATTACTAGTACGTAATAAAAACACCATACTTGCATACAACTTTTGGTGGATGCCTACGATTTCTCCTGGTTCCCATCATCAGATCCTGACCTGGTGAAAATGGGACCATATCGGAGGTAAACACTATACAAAGAAAAATTTTTTTTGAAATCTGTCCATAATTGACGAAAATATCGGTGAACATACATAAAAAAAAATATTATACATACAGACGAATTGAGAACCTCCTCCTTTTTTCGAAGTCGGTTAAAAAATAATATAATTTAATCTGCTATAGATAAAGTAAAATTTGACCAGTGGTCTACCACTGGTCAAATTTTACGGCTCGACTGGTGAAATACCACGACCTCTCAGAAGATCAATGAGAAATGGCTCATGCCGCGTTTCGTTCAATGAGAGAGATACCCGGAGGCCCACCCCCCTTCCCCATTCTTCCGTAACCCCTTTCCCTTAAAGGTCAGCAACGCAACAGTAACACTATAAGTGTTGCTGGTGTCCATGGGCGGCGTTGGTTGCTTACCATCAGGTTACACGCCTGCTCGTTTGCCCTCCTACCCCATAAAAAAGTAAAAATTTATTGAATTCTCAATTATACTCATCAATACAGCATAATAACTATGCATAAAAAAATGATTACTGAAACAGTCCCACATAGAGAAGTATAGTGTACGAAGTAATAATTGGCAAAGTACATATATCTCTCGTCCATACCTGGAGAGCAATTTTACATACCGTGAATCCTTTAGAAACCGTTTTAATGGGGTTTCCGCGCCATAACTCTGATTTTAATTACACACTTTCTATAGCCTCTTTTGGCAAAGAAATTAAAGCGATGTATCAAACATCTCATTCAAATCACTTAAATATAATTTATTTGTGATGTGTTTATTACGAATCTGCTGTTATCAGGCATAAGAATGAATGATTAAAGTACAGATAAGTACAGGAGACTGATATTGGACAAATTATGAGTGATAGAGCCACGCAGTTCGCTAGATGAACTGACATAATAGATCAGAATAATATACTACATTATTATATATCTTAAGAAGGTCTGTACAAAGTCTGCGATGGTGAATATCTATCTCTTAGGCCCGTAAGATCAATCATAGTTAAAACTGTCGATTTTCTAAACTATAGTCAATTTTAATCTAGAGTTTAAACCTGCCTCGTAAGATCAACAGCGAAATGGACATAGATTACGTAAACTAAGTTTAGTTTTCGACAGATGGCAACATTTGGTTATTTAATGTCCATATTTCGCTCATCATTCACTCTTTTGTACATTGTCTGTGGCATATTTCGTGAAAAAAACTCTTTTTCTCTTTCTTTTATGAAGTTTTATAGTGTGACCATAGATTTAAGAAAAATAGATCGGCAATAGTCACCCAAACAACGTGACCAAAAATGGGTTGTTAATGTGTGAGTGACTTACGGGGCTCGTGGCGCATTGGTAAAACAACCGGCTGCAGCACTGAGGTCGGGGGTTCGATTTTCACCCGAGCACAAATATTTATGACAAACATTAATATTTGTGCAGCGTCTGGGTGTTTTTCTGTGTATTATAAGTATGTATTTACAAAAGAAAAGTATATATATGTATATATATAAATAGATGGGCAACTCTATGTGGTATGCTGAAGACCGTAAAGTCTTAAGATTTTAGCAAAATACGCCAAGTCGAGGTGCGTGGGTATATCTCGTGCTTCGTTCATTTATATGAAGTTGCAATATTGTAAAGAATTAAAAATAATATTATCATATCTGCTTAGAGAAGTAACTGTGAACTAACGCTAACTTTGACCCACGACTTTGGTTACATAGATAAAATATTTTTTAATAGTACGTTCGTTTTAGATATTTAGATCACATTAAAGGAATTAGGTACTCTTAAATAGACAGTGGTAGAACCAAGCAGTTCGCTGCATGTATGGGCCGGCTCGACCGGTGAAATACCACGACCTCTCAGAAGATCGACGTAAAGTGGCTCATGCCACGTTTCGTTCGGTGAGAGAGGTACCCGGAGGCCCACCCCCCTTTTCCCATCCTTTCCTTTCCCTTATCCCTTAAAGGTCGGCAACGCAACAGTAACATTATATGCGTTGCTGGTGTCAATGGGCGGCGTTAATTGCTTACCATCAGGTGACACGCCTGCTCGTTTGCCCTCCTATCCCATAAAAAAAATACAACTTTTAGGGTTTCGCGTTGCATATTACATAAATATAATGAACGGGAAATAACGCCACATGTTTAGGTAAACAAATAATCCAAAAATATATAAAAATCTAATTTACGTGTCTTATTAGACTCGGAAATCATCATCATTTAGCAGACCGCGCGAACTATGCACCGCCATATTAAGTATATACATTTATAACTAAAATTTATTGTCCCACTCTTATTAATAACTTAAGCTTTCCTCAATAAATGGACCTCTATAAAACTAATATTTTTTTTCAATCCAAACCAGTAGTTCCTGATACATACACACATAAATTCTCGCCAAGTTCCTTACGGGGTAGGCAGAGAGAACAAAGTGCCATAAGGCACGATTATTACACGCCTCACTCGCTTAGCTAGTATGTATTAGCGTACTGACAACCAAGACATTGATAATATTTACAACTTCAAAGAAACTTTACAGTCTCGGTGGCGCAGTGGTCGAGCACACGGCTTCTGATCCAGAGGTCCGGGTTCGATTCCAGACACTGCCTCACACCAATGACTTTTCGAAATTGTTTTCGGAAGTTATGTGTCATAAATATCGATGACTGAAAAACTTTGTGCCCGGTATGGCAATAGGTTCGCCACCTATTCCATTTGGGACGTAAACATAACGGCGAGACGAGGCTTAACAGCCGCTGCCTACACCTTCGGGTAACAAAAGGCGTTAAGTTATGTTATGTTGTTATGTTTCAAAGAAAGCTTTATTAGCAATGCCACATAAGAACAATGAATATAGCAATGAACTTGTCCCAAGTTTTTTGTCAACCTTGAGTTTTTTTTAATACTACATAAACAACTTTTTTTATTTGGTCACTATTGTTGACGAAAAAAACGAAAAAAACGGGTCACCATATGTTCAAACCGAGGTAGCGGGGTGACTCACAGTGAGTGTTTTTTTCATAAGTCTAATGATGTCGGTTTTGCGATTAAGCTTATCGAAATAAATTTACTACATTTTAAAAGATATCACGATCTTAAAAATGTAAAGTTTATTACATATATCTAGAATGTATTATAAATCAGTCACATCAGTCACACCTTGTCAGTGGTAAAGTCACGCAGTTCGCTGCATGAATGGGCCGGCTCGACCCGTGGAATACCACGACCTCTCAGATTATCGCTGAAAAGTGGCCTTAGCCGCGTTTCACTAGCTGAGAGAGGTATTCAGAGGCCCAATCCCTTTCCCCCTCCCCTTCCGAAACCCACTCCCGACCCCACCCATATCCCATTGTAAGGGCCGGCAACGCAACTGTAACACTGCATGTGGTGAGGTGGCCATTGGCGGCGTTTGTAACTATCATAAGCCTGCTCGTTTGCCCTTATTCAATAAAAATGTAACCTAATTCCTATCCTATCCGACTTCTAATATAAAAAATTCTCGTGTCACAATTTTCGTTCCCATACCCCTTCGAAACGGCTTGACCGATTCTCATGAAATTTTGTATGCATATCGGGTAAGTCTGAGAATTTTCAACCCCTACGATCAACCCCTATTTTTTAAATTTTATTTTATGGCAAGACAACGTTTGCCGGGTCAGCTAGTAATATATAAATGTGAATGTAAGTTTGTTTGTGTGTTATGCTTTTACGCGATAACTACTCAATCGATCATCATGAAACTTTGTACATTTACTACTCTGTGTAAAAAGTATCGGGAATATGTCAATAAAGAGACCCGCGTAAAAGAGGTCGTTCTAATTTTTTTACTGCATGTTGGTAGCACTGTACTGATTTAGCGCGCAAAATTTGAACGGGATCTGTCATTTAATTTGTTTTAAACTAAACTTTTTGTTGGTCATAGTTTTGAGTCCTCGGCGATTTTTACAATGGAAAATATTGTTGAACAAAGAGTGTGCCTTAAATTTTGTGTTTCGAATGATATTTCATGTGAATCACTAAAAATGTTGCGAAATACCTACGGCGAATCAGGTATATCGAAAACAAGGGCTTATGAATAGTATATGGCTTTTAAAGAAGGCCGAGAAGTAGTAGTAGACTTGCCTCGTTCTGGTAGACCTTCAACCGCTACGACCAAAGAAAACATCGACAGAATCAAGAAGCTAGCGCTCGAAAATCGACGTATGAGTCTGAGAGAGTTGGCTAGTGAGGTGAACATATTTTTTAAGTCCGTCCACAATATTCTCATTGACATTTTAGGCATGAAACGCGTCGCCGCTCGACTAGTTCCAAAAGAGCTCAATTTTGTTCAAAAAGGGCAGCGAAAGCATGTCGCTGAAGACATGGTTTCCCGAGCTTCTACGGATCCGACCTTTATGAAACGTATAATAACTGGCGACGAGACATGGGATTATGAGTATGACATGCAAACAAGCCAACAGTCTTCAGAATGGCGTCTCGAAAACGAGCCGAAACCCAAAAAACCGCGGCAAATTCGCACCAAAATCAAGGTGATGCTGACAGTTTTTTTTGACTACCGTGGTGTGGTTCACTCCGAATTCCTTCCAGAGGGAGAAACAGTGAATAAAGAATATTATTTAGGCGTCATGAAGCGTTTGCGTGAGAGTATCCGCCGAAAACGTCCAGATTTGTGGCGACACAACTCATGGATGCTGCACCATGATAATGCACCATCACACACAGCCATTATAGTGAAAGAGTTTTTAGCGAAAAATTCAACAAACGTTCTCGACCAAGCACCCTATTCACCTGATATGGCTCCATGACTTTTTTTATTTCCCAAGTTAAAATTACCACTTCGAGGAAAACGTTTTGAGTCATTAGAAGCCATAAAAGAAAATTCGCTGAATGAGCTAAAGGCCATACCGCAAATAGCCTATGAAAAATGTATGGAAGACTGGGTGAAGCGGTGGAGATGTTGTATTGCAAGCGATGGGGCCTACTTTGAAGGCGATAAAATAAATTTAGATGAATAATTTGTATTTTTTGTTTTATTGACAAATTCCCGATACTTAGTACACAGAAGGTATTCTTTGAGGTAATTTACATATATTTGAACCCGAAGGAAAAACTTATAAAATAGTCTACAACAATATATTACATACTCTTATAAAATTGTTACAGTCCAAAATTATTTATTTTTGTTACATAGAAATATATTTTACCTTAAAAAAAATGTTGTTAGTTTTTTAAACGTAAGCAATAAAACAGAGTTATCATATTGATTAACTTCTATAGTAATGATCTTTGATACCTATTTAATGGATTTAATGCGAGCGAAGCCGCGGCTAAAAGCTAGCAACTTTTATAAATAAAAATACCACAAAATACTACAAATTTTAAATTCTAATTAAAGTATTGAGCGATATGATGACAAAGAGAGAAACAACAACACAACATAACTTCACGCCTTTTCTACTCGAAGGTGTAGGCAGCGGCTGTTAAACCTCGTTTCGCCACTATGTTTCCATCCCAAATGGAATAGGTGGCGAACTTATTGCCATACCAGGCACAAATTATTTTAAAAAATTCAAAAAACACTTATTGTGAGATAACTACAATAGTTAGACATATGGCGTCGTGGACTTTTTTATAGAAAAATTTATGTTCTGTAAAAGTGTAGTACATTGTTTTATTCTAGAATCAATAGTTTTCGCAGCGTTCACGATGTAAGAATTATTTTCGGGTCATTTTCTTACACCTTGGGTTACATTATTGGACTTATAGTAAGGATCCCTAATTAATTTGAAAATATAATATAGCCTAAACCTTCCTCGATAAATGTCCGGTCCGATTTCAAAAATTCTTTCAGTGGTATATAGTCCACCACTGAAAGAATTTTTGAAATCGGACCGGTGGTTTCTGAGATTAGCACGTTCAAACAAACAAACAAACAAACTCTTCCGCTTTATAATATAAGTATAGATTATTCATATGTAATAAAATTTAATTAAATGATTAAATTACATGCCGTGCGTATGCATATATTAAATTCATAATGTATTTAAAGTACTTATATAGTTAAAGATTAATGTTCTAATGTTGAAAATTGCTTCGTAAAGAAGCATTGTGGTTTACCTCTAAGGCCCGTAAGATCAATCACAGTTTAAACTATTTTATCTAGTTTAAACCTCATCTGTCGTTTATTTTGTAAGATCAATGCTAGATAAACCTCCAATAACAGTTTAAACTATAGTTTAGCTTACACCAGGAGATTTTGCCGTTTAAACCGTGGTCCTGCCTAGTTTAAAAATGGCGGTCGTTTATCAGCTGACATCTGACACAACGATTGTGGGTTCATACATAGATTTAGCATAGGCTACAATAGATGGCACATGTCAGGAAAAATTTACTAATAGCATCGAATCACTGACAGCGCAACCGCTTATATTAGATTTTGGGAACCGCGTATATTTTATTTACATTTCCACACATGAACATTAACTTTGTAAAAGTTAACGTTTTGAAGCGCTTTTTACGAACACATTGATAATAATAATAATATCTTGGACACAAATCACACAGGGCCCTCCAGTTCCAAACTAAGCAACTAAATGCTTGTGCTATGGATACTAGATAACGGATACTAATACATATATATATATACTTATATACTTATAATATTACTCATGAGAAAGAAGAAAGAATACAGAATATTACTCATGAGATAGAAGACTTATTTTTTGACTGTATATTAATCTCGCGTGACTGACAAAGATAATGCTGATCCAGATTATTAAAAGAGTAATTTTAAATGGAAGTGGTGTTATGTTCCTAAAATCCCAAAAAAAAACTCAGACACTGTACATTGCGGCTTATGCTGGTGCACATCAGGGCAATTCCATTATGTAAATTTAGTGTAAAATTTACTGGGAACATGAAGAGCATACCAGAGCTGAATTGATGAACAAATTTACATGCAAATTCGTCTGATACACGACCGACCTTTTGTACAATTAGACCATATACTAAATGCAGTTTGTTTAAATTATCCCATTCAACTCCAATTATGCCGTAGGTTCGGTTCGGAAAACATTTATATTTTTCCGTAATTTTTTTCTGCTAACTGATATTATATTCAATCCGCAATCAATTAGAGTTCACGTATTTACACGTATTAAGTTACAGTAAATAAAACTATAAATGGCGGCCTGCATTGAAAAGGATCCTCACACTTCATTCACACTATAGAAATATGAAAAATGCTTAATTAACTAAAAGACAAGCAAAGGCAAAATGTACTAGTAGAAATTAATATATATATAGAAATATAATATAACGTAACTTCACGCCTTTGTTACCCGAAGGTGTAGGCAGCGGCTGTTAAGCCTCGTCTCGCCGTTATGTTTACGTCCCAAATAGGTGGCGAACCTATTGCCATACCGGGCACAAAGAATGACCACAATATATATAAATATATTGTGATTATTCTTTACCATTTCTCATGGATGTTAAGGAACTCTGTAAAAAAACGTATACTTACGGAGACGTAAACGTTTTTAACTTATTTTGTAATCTTGTCCCACCTTTATCCAATCAGTCCATTCTCAGATTTATTCTAATCATTGAAATGCACGCTTGAGCAATATAAAAACTATCACTCATGAACCTCTTTACAAGATTGAAAGTTGAAAAAGACAAGTAAAAGTAAGTGTATGAAAAGGTAACAGGATAAAAAAAAGATCCGGGGACCAAAGATGTATCATTTGTGTCCAATGATTCAGTTGTTAACGTGATTGATAGCTCTGTGGACCGTAAATTGTGCTCAAAAGAATCGGAGCAAATGTCCATGGACATGTGTCACTTACTGTCCATATAACCATTAAATTTTCAATTACTTTTTCGCCTTCGTGATTCAGTGATTGATTAATGATTATTTTCCTACTACATCTATTTTAATACATCATGACTGTATAAAAATATGAGATATTATGCGTGCTAACGAGCAAACGGATCACTTGATGGTAAGCGACTTGCGCGTACCGTAATTCCGAGACGGTCTCAGTTGTGTTGCCGGTCTTCACGGGAAAGAACGAGGAGCAGAACAGGCTGGAAGGGGAGGAAGAAGGGTGAACGAATCTTTTACCGAACTTAGAGGAACTTAGAGGTTGTAAAATGCAACTGGCTCTAGTACCAAACATAAAAAACAATTAAAAGACCATTTTTATTAAACTCATAATATACATTTTTCCTAAGGTTCACTTAATAGAGGTATAATACTTTACGTCACCCATATTAGGATCTCTCAAAAACATATCCAAATATTAACGGCTTATACTTAAAAGTCAAGATGAATTGGCAAAAAGGAGTACTCGGAAATAATAAATAAGTATATAATGGCGCAAAGCCTTTACTCACTTTTATAATATGGATAAGATTAGGGAAAGTGTACATTTGGATGTGCGTACGGTTATGTAAGCACTTCGTGAAATTGAATGGGCGTGCCTCTATCATAATACGACGCTCGTTATGTAAAGCCTAAATACTCAAAGGGTTTTCTTCGCATGTCTATTTTATTGCTTGAACAAAATTATGGTCGGATTAATATTAAGTGCCACACATATACATTCAACAGATTTGTGAAAGCCTTAATAAAATATCAAACAAACATACTAATTATATTTTGTCGTATTGACAATTAATTGCTGGTAAATTAGAAGTATTGTGACCTTGTATATCAGATTAAACAACCGATCGACCGTTGGGCGGGCGGTCTCTTGTCATATACGATTGTCATAGGACTTTTAAAGTTTAGTTAAAACATTCCAGTAGAAACGAATACACGTTGTTTCTTTAAAATGTAATTATATCAATCAGAAAGTTCACGCTTACAAAATACCTGACATAATATAACATAACATAACTTCACGCCTTTTGTTACCCGAAGGTGTAGGCAGTGGCTGTTAAGCCTCGTCTCGCCGTTATGTTTACGTCCCAAATAGGTGGCGAACCTATTGCCATACCGGGCACAAAGTTTTTCAGTCGTCGATATTTATCACACATAACTTCCGAAAACAATTTCGAAAAGTCATTGGTGTGAGCCAGTGTCTGGAATCGAACCCAGACCTCTGGATCAGAAGCCGTGTGCTCGACCACTGCGCCACCGAGACTGTTCTGTACTGTTGATATAATATACTTCAAATAATATTACAAAACTCAATTCGCCACGATCAGCATTTTTCTAACTTATTAGCTTATAATTATACATTATTTAAGCATACTAATTAGCAGAATAGGATGCTTAAGTATTAATTCCACGAGCTAAAATCGGACAAAGCATAATTAATTTGCAAAGGACAGACCCGGATTTGCATAATGTTATTACATAAATTAAGAGGAGAAAAGAAAAAAATACATAAGTAGGTATTCCAAAATGAACGTAGTTTCATCTAAACAAAAGCGAACCACTGCTAATGAGGGCTCGTAAATATAATCATTTTCTCCTTACAAGGTAATTTTCTTCTAATAAATCATGTTTTTACGAATCCCTGTAATGTCACAGTACCTACTTCTCTGGACAGTTCATTTTCGTTCATTAATCATTCCATTTTTGTTATACAATAAAATGAATAAATTTTTAATCAACTATAATTATGTGCTCTATTTATTGAAAACATAGTATCTTAACTGCAAAACAATCATAATAATTAAGTAAAAGCTATCATTATATAATAATTATTTTTACCATCTTCCCGTAATCGAACTTTCTTTTCTTTATTGTATTAAAGCAATGTATAGTTTTTTTCGAATATTTGTAAATATGTTCCATAATTAATTAAATTAATTTGGGAAGACGGTATCATGAAGTTACTTACTTAAGCAAATAAAACGCGTTCACATTTCAAAAATAAAAAATAAAATTATGAAGGCCAGTATCGACCGATAAAAATTATTTATTTAAAATTGCTTATAACGTTCTGCCTATATCATTTTATTCTATTTCTAATTTTACCTTTTTTGTCTGGTTTGATAGTCGAAAATTAACAATACGGGATACTCGGACAAATCATTTAACTTGTCCGTATCAAATTTAACGGATGATACGTTAGTCAGTGAAAATGTAATTGTTTTATTTTGTTTTGTTGTAATGTTGTAAAAAATGTAATTGTTTTATTTTGTTTTGTTCTAGTTTATTGTAACATATGATAGTTATTTTTTATGAGAAAGTAGATGTAATCATGTACAAATCAATATATTTTTTTAGTAAGCAGTATTTTTAGTATAATTGTAAGAAAATTCTAAAGCTGAAGCAGTTACGAAATCAGGTAAGTCGTAATATTTTCTCTCTTAATACTTATTACTACGTAATAAGTATTAAGAGAGAAATTAAATAAAAACCTGAATAAATAAGTACATAAATATGTGTTTGACATAAATCTAACTGAATTTTAAGCAAATACAATTAAATTTATTTTAAAATTGCATTTTTATTTTGCATTTTTTGGATTTGACCCTGTCCGTCGGGGCGGCCAATTTGGGCCCCGACAGATAACTTCCAGCTCGCGAAATGTCAAAAATTTACTACTGACTAACGAGTGGATATAACATTTTAATACAGAAAAAAATGTGATGAAAATTCTAAAGTTATATACTGGTAATTCATGAATAATGTAAGACAAAGTTGAGGTACGATTAAACTTCAAGTTGGTTCTGTAGCTCGTTTAACGCGATAAGAACTTGTTAAAAGATGCCTGTGGGCTCTTTCTTCATGCTTCACATATTTTAATATAACTATAAACTTAATATAGGCGCCTATGTTGCAGGTTGATGTTGGAAACGTTGAATTGTGTTGTTGTAATCTGATATAAACGCTTACTCTGTTGACTAACAAAATAACGTAGGAGGCTTAGTGCGCAGTAGAATACATAAAACAAGTAAATAAAATAATAAATAATAGAAGACATAGAATAAAGAGAAGGCATAAAATTATTTTACTAACATATTTATTTCTTAGATTTTCGCGAATCAACATCAATAACATTAAAACAACTTTTTATGGATTATATCGCGTTTATTTAGAAATTATTTTCTATTTATTTCGACGTTCGAACTCTTTACAGAGATCATTTCCACGAGTCTGTAAAGAGTTCGAAACGTCGGGAAAGAAATAGAAAATAAATTCTAAATAAACGCGATATAATCCATAAAAAGTAAATTTGTAGTCTCGGTGGCGCAGTGGGCGAGCGCACGGCCTCTGATCCAGAGGTCCAGGGTTCGATTCCAGACACTGGCTCACACCAATGACTTTTCGAAATTGTTTTCGGAAGTTATGTGTGATAAATATCGATGACTGACAAACTTTGTGCCCGGTATGGCAATAGGTTCGCCACCTATTCCATTTGGGACGTAAACATAACGGCGAGACGAGGCTTAACAGCCGCTGCCTACACCTTCGGGTAACAAAAGGCGTGAAGTTATGTTATGTTATGTAATCCATAAAAAGCTGTTTCAATGTTATTAACGTTACACTATGTTTACACTCCTTGCTAACTTCTTATTATACTCTTAAAACTTTTATTACATTACATTCGTGGTGCATTGGTTAAACTACCGACTGCAGAATTGAGGGTTCGAATCCCACCTGAGTACATGTATTTATGACAAGCATGAATGTTTGAATGGCGTATGGGTCTCTTTATAAGTATTTTTAGCATTAATAGTAGAAATTAATTAAAAAATAAAATAAATCTACCAGAAATCTATTTAATTACAATTTAAAATAAAGTTACACAAAGAATCAATACTAGTACAATCATAGAATCACAACAATTACAAATACTGCAAACTTTAATGACAATTTAGAAATGGCTTACGTGACCTTGATAATAACCGACACTGATTGACGCAACACTTGTGTACACTGTAACAGTCGACGAGCAAATAGGGAGGCAAGCTTGTATGTGCGCTCCTTATATACCTTATCGGCGGGTAGTGTGTGACGACATGAAAAGACTCCTAACACGGCCTCTCCTGACGTTGCGTCGTCCTCGACGCAAAACCTTCGGGAACCACTAAGGCCCGATGTTGGAGAGTTCTATAGAACAGGAGCCACGTCTTCATCTAGTAGGGGCATGGAAAAACCAGCCGCAGGGGTTAATTCTGTTGACATAATCTCCTCGTAGTCATCAGTTTCATCTAAAATAAAAGTGTCATTACTATTTATTCAACAAGTTAAATACACTCAGCCTTACAACTCGACCATTTCATCTTCTATCAATAAATTTATCCATCATTCGTTCAAACAGCTCTTATATACATAACACGCGTACATCATTCTGGAGGAAATAAACAATAAACCAGCTAGCATATTCCTGTTGCTTCAAAAGGCCTGTATTCTCGTCTTGTCAGTTGATTTGTTCCGCTACCAGCGTAACCTGTAATATGGTCTGCCAATCAGACCCACTCGTACGAAGAACGTATTCGAACGTACGAGTGCATTCCACACGCAGACCGTATTCAAACGTGTGAAGCTTCCCGACACGCTGACTATATACAAACGTGTCGAGGCTTCCCAATACGCTGACCGCAATCATACGTATTGAGGCATCTCACAATATAGAGCGATTTACGCAAGTGAGGAATACTGTAAATCATCCATGGATCGCCCATCAGGCTCACCACAGGAATACGTAATAACTCCATCAGCTTTACTTCCTTTAAAGTAAAACGGCACATGTCTCAGGGGTCCACTCGCCCCGCCACGACACCATATGCTGTGCAGCGTTTTGCGCAGTTTTACCATAACTGCCACTTAGTAATTGTAGAGTGCATAGTCCACTGAGTAGAACTCCAATCACTGTATATGGACCACGCATGCCCGAGGCCAGCTTACCTACCGACTGAGATTTTTTATTAACAGCAGCAGCTCGCCGTTGGTTGGCTTGCTCATCCTGTTCAAACTGATTTCGTCGTAGGTGGTCACAGGCTCCACCCCCAGTGACTTCACGGAGGGCCTCGCTGCTAGGCGCCGAGCCGACGATCGCCACAGCCAGAGCTCCAATCACAGGAGTTGTCGATTCCATGCCGATTAGGAGATTCAAAGAAGATGCTCCAGTAGTCTTCTGTCTTGTTATATTCAGCACCAGCTGCAACTTCCACAAAGTCTCCGACCACTGCAGGCCTTTACAGCTCGATCGGATGCGCAACACATCGAGCACGGTCCGCATGCATCCCTCCGCCTGACCATTCGCCTGGTGCATTTCTGGTGTGATGTAGTGTACATCACAGCCCAAATAGTTTATCCTTGTCATAAACTCATTGAACTCAAACATACGCCCTTTGTCCATGACCATAAGCTTAGGTACTCCAAATAAGGAAATAGTCTAAGTTATGAGGATGCTTCATAAAAGCGTCCACAACATGAAGAATGAATCTTTATCCTGCTGACAAAGGTAAGGGTCACAAAGCATTAATATGAACCGTATTGAATGGAGTGTCGAGATTTTTCCAAGAAGTTAAAGTTTGTAAATGTGCTCGAGGAACTCCTTTTTTGAGAAATGCAGACGAGACAATGTGAGACGTATTTATAACTGCCTAAAACCAGGAAACCAAAGGTCGAGAGTCTTCTCCCCATTAATGTGCTGATGGTCATCGTGGAACACTCTTAAAATGCTGAGAGGGTGACCCTTAGGTACGTAGCACAGCAACCAAGGCTTCTATCTTTCGGGGACTCGGCCTAACCTGACCTTGGCTTAAAACACTACCCGACTCGACTTCTGTGACTAGAGACGATCATTTTGCACATTCAAGAAAAGTGCCGGAACAACTAAATCGACATCTACTGGAATGTAGTTAAATTCTATAGTGAGAGTTACATAAGATGTTGCGATTAATTCTTTGTCAGTGAGACAAGTACGATTAAATATTAGAAGAAATGAGAGAAAAATCAAGGGCTCCACTACCATTTACGATCGCGGGATTAGTGTCATTACTATACGAGGCATTTCATCGAAATGTTCAAAGATTTACATTATGTTGATTTCGTTGATCTGATTTCGCTTTAATGAAGCATTTGTCCTCGGTGTGTCCCGATTTCTTACAAAATGTGCAAGTATTACTATATGGTGGTTGAGCGATGCGTGATGTGTCGGAAACTACTTGGGGAGACCGACTATCAGACACATTAGGCTTGGGTTGCCTACAGACCCGGCTAACATGTCCAAGTCGATTGCAGTTAAAACATTTCAGTACTGATGTGACAGCAGTGCTCACAACTTGGCTAGGTCGTTTATATTCAACTGCTCTATCCCGCTTCCCAGATAAAGGCTTGGTATAAATTGACAAAAATGAAACAATAGTTTCAGGGGTCAGGTTAGCGTTAGCGGCGGCCGCGCGCACTTGTGCATCATCTATACCACGTATTACTATCAGGATTCTCAACTCGTCGCCTAACCCTTGAACTATTTTTAAGCGCAGTAAGGTACGACGAGCGTACTCGGCGTAGTTGGAATATTTTCCAGAGGTTGAATTCATAGCTTCGAACAATATATTAGCGTAGTCTAATTTACCAGGACAGAGAGACTTGAACTCGCGTTTGAAATTAGACCAGGTGCGGTCATTAGAGACCCATTCGCCTAACCAAATCCTAGCATCTCCCCTAAGGCACGAAGCAACGCGAGACAAGCATTCGTGGTCGTTCCACCCATTAGTTTCCATCGCGCGATCAACCTCTTCACACCATGCTTCAATGTTATTGATTGATGGGTCAAAATTCGAAACATAATAGTGTTGGGACCTTGAGGGTTCCATAGTTTTTATTGCTTGCATCAAGGCGCTAGCGAGGGTAGTCGCTTCAGAGCACGGTGTATTAAGTTTTATCGATTCTGATTGCGGCGTTATAGTATCGGATGCCGGAGTCGTAAGCGCGGGTAGGATATTACCGTTATGAACCGGACGCGGCTTATCATTAGATGAACATGTCTTATTAGGCAAAGTGGTTCGCGAACGTAACCTAGGCCTAACGTGAAGGTCACTACGAGAGCGATCCTTACTACGCAACTCACATCTAACCCGACTACGCGACCGATGCACATCAGTATTGCGAAAATCACGGCGATCTCGGACACGCAAGCCATCGCGGGAAACACAACTTCTATTGTTCGAATCACGATTTCGCCTATCGCCATCGTATTCGTGAGTAGTTCGAGAAACACGGCGAACTCGATTACGAGAGCCACTACGCGAGCGACGCCTCCGTGGACTAGGCGTCCTAGTACGTCTGATCATTGCGAATTAAGTATACACCCGAACAAGTATACACACAAAACAATAAAGGAATAAAGTAAGCAGTAATTGCAAATTTCAAATAAAAAATGTGAGGGTATTTTTAATTTACTAAGAAAAATGTTTACAAATAAAAGGGCTATTTTTAAGCTATCGTGGGCTTAAAAGTCTTTTATCCCACTTCTGATTTTAGCATTAATAGTAGAAATTAATTAAAAAATAAAATAAATCTACCAGAAATCTATTTAATTACAATTTAAAATAAAGTTACACAAAGAATCAATACTAGTACAATCATAGAATCACAACAATTACAAATACTGCAAACTTTAATGACAATTTAGAAATGGCTTACGTGACCTTGATAATAACCGACACTGATTGACGCAACACTTGTGTACACTGTAACAGTCGACGAGCAAATAGGGAGGCAAGCTTGTATGTGCGCTCCTTATATACCTTATCGGCGGGTAGTGTGTGACGACATGAAAAGACTCCTAACAGTATTATATGTATGCTTTTACAAAATAGTATATGTGTATTAATATCTGTTATCTAATATCCATAGCACAAGCAATTTGTTGCTAAGTAAGGAACTAGAGGGCGCTGTGTGTATTGTGTCCAAGAAATTATTATTTTATTATTATACATTTGAGGGTTTCATGATAATACATCCACATTCAATTTTAATTGAGGAAATGTTTCTGTTAATTGGCTTCTCTTGTTCGACGGTATGTACCAATGTGAAGAATTGAAAAATAGAAAGATAAAAGACTTACTTTTGCTATGATTTAAATAGTAACTATATTCCTAAAATGGTTTGTTTTTACTTAAATACAAAAGAGATTTATTTATAAATAGAAAAAAGAGAAGGATAGAATAACTTACAACTATTTATAAATTTATCATTCCCTGTTTTCTTTCTACATTTTAAGGGAGTTCGATCAATAGAAAGTGTCGGTATAAAGTAAGAAAGGGCACGGTTCGGACATGT
Source organism: Euproctis similis (assembly GCA_905147225.2). Taxonomy (NCBI): domain Eukaryota; kingdom Metazoa; phylum Arthropoda; class Insecta; order Lepidoptera; family Erebidae; genus Euproctis; species Euproctis similis. The sequence goes on along the minus strand of LR990108.1, from coordinate 13,069,747 downwards.
GGAAAAAACGGATGATGCAATATTGACTAAGCAGATATACAATGCAAAAGTGGATTAATATCAGGAGCCTTAAAATCGACGAGCATGTATGACCATAGTAGTTGAAAGTCAAAGAAGTGAGTGAGGCGAGTAAAAATCCTGCTTTATGGAGTTCTGTTATCTTTGCCTCTTTGCCTATTCAGCACGAGACTTGTCGTGAAGTTATATAAGTATGCATAAATGAAATAAAAATACCTTTATCGTAATTTTTTAATCTAAATACCCATTATGTTTGGTTATGTGAACTCATCTGCAGTGACTTCAAAAACAGTATAAAGAATGATATTTAAAAATCTCCAGATATATATATATATATATATATATATATATATATATATATATATATATATATATATATATATATATTCTGCTGTTTTTCATAAATAATACGTTTCATATTATTTATGAAAAACAGCATATATTAGCCTAAATTATATTGTTTTAAATTTCAATGTATCTTGTTAAATGTACCTTTCATCAGAATATACATAATAATATTTTATAACAAATATAATATATTTTGAAGAGACAGCTGAATTTGATTCAAAACAGAATTAAATAACACAAGCTCGCTCGCTTTGTAAGTGATATGGTGATAATAAATTTTCTTGTTTTGTTTTTAATGTTGTTGAAAACTGAATAAAACAAAATCTCAGTAAATATAGACGTTCATACACACACATTTATTCTATTCAAAAATGCTTATTTATTCATATTACTTATCTTTGTTATTTTTGTGAATTAAATTTTAATGTAACAGTTTAAAATAATAGAACTTAACTCTTCACCCGTAAGGTATACCCTGGTTATATCTAACGGGTAAGAAAAAAGTAGTTACTGAATAATTTGATGTCAGTTATGTGAAAATATATTCGCACACATTTTATAATTTCATAGACTCCCGTCATTATCTGATAGTCAGCCTTCTCTTAGAATATCGACGTAGAGTGGCACATGGCACGTTTCGTTCCGCGGAAATGGTATCCGGAGGCTAAGCCCTCTTTACTCTCCCTATCTCCGTCTTTTCTTCCCATCCCACTCCCGTAAAGGCCGGTGTCGCAATGATGCACAAAGCATAATTTCGTCACAGATTTGTCACATTATTTTGAAAGCTATAACTCTAGTAGAGCACGGTGGTCACCGCTTGGGGCAATTTTGACACACTCTCTCAGTCTCTATTTCGGACATATGATAACAGTTAAAAAGAAATAATTAATTTGCAATTGAAGACAAATTCTAAATTCGACAATCCTAATCTGCTTCGCAGTGTACAGCTTTGTCTATACTGATAATGATAATGTAACTTAGTATACGCTTCTCATATCTTACTAAGAGAAGCATGAGTGAATATTCATATTAACCTTTCAATACATAATAGGTTAGTTACAGGGCGTTCCACTTGGTTAGGTAATTTTGTATAAATATTGACAATGGATCCGTTTTCGTAGTTTCCTTTATAAAATAGTAATAATAATAGTTTCCTTGTAACTGTCCAATGTAATTTCCATTCGTGAACAAAATATGGAAAATTCAACATTATCAACATGCGTAATTTAAATATGTCTATTATTTTATTAACAAAATTCAAATGTTAGAAAGAGTTGAAATAGCCTCTCATAATGTTACAAGCTCGTGCATTCCCGCGAACGGAAAAGTTTACATTCAAAAAACGTAACAAAACATCACGCCTTTTACTACCCGAAGGTGTAGGCAGTGGCTACATGCAAGATAAAACACGAAATTCACCCTCGCTTTCTAATAATAATTACATTTCTAATTGTATTTAATTTATTAGATCTATATAATTACATTATTTTTTTAACTTAGCGGAGCAAATAAATTAGCAACCTAGAATCATTAATAAATATTTGAATACCAATATTTGTGTAATAGATGCCTACTATGCCTACTATGTTTACTACTGATTACAGTCAGTTAAATATATGCGCATTATTATTAATATTATTATATTAATAATTTACCCGCACTCAATCCTAATTTCATATACTGTGTAAGCAGAAATAAATGAGTGCCACAATATACCGTTCCTGCAAACATCACCTGACTTCTTTGACATTCCACACTTCTTGTACATCAACATCTGAAAGGATTTCCAATTATAAATGGTGCCTGGAGGCCATCTTTAACTAACATTTATCTAGTAAAATTTTATTACTGTGACATCACGTGTTTATACCATCAACAGAAAGTCTTAGAAAAACAATCGTAAAGTGGCTTAACCCACTTTTCATTTAGTAAGAGAGTTGTCTGTCACCCAACCCAACTATCTTCCCCAGTGTGACTCTTTTGGTGGTGGAAATGGTACAGACACGACTACATCGTTTGCTTTCATTTCCTATAAAAATAAAAATAATCCCTAACATTCTCTTCTTTTCGCTGTCACCTCTCCATTCGGTTAAAAAGCAGGCGGTCACGTGTCACAGATTCCACGAGCAAAACGTTATTTGTGTGCTGTTACAGGAAGCTTCCAATAGCATTTTGCCAAAAAAGCAGAACAATATACAAAGCGATTGTATAAACCTATGTCTGTATATATCTTCGGCATACCGAGTGACCTAAAAATCTTGCTTCTTTTTTTTGTCATTCTTTTCTTTTTCAAATAGGTATTTCCACACAAAATAAATACGATTTACTAAGTACTACTTTACTTAGTAGTCTTGGTGGCGCAGTGGTCGAGCACACGGCTTCTGATCCAGAGGTCCGGGTTCGATTCCAGACACTGGCTCACACTTTTCGAACTATTTTTGGAAGTTATGTGTGATAAATAATCGATGACTGAAAACTTTGTGCCCGGTATGGCAATAGGTTCGCCACCTATTCCATTTGGGACGTAAACATAACGGCGAGACGAGGATTAACAGCCGCTGCCTACACCGTCGGGTAACAAAAAGGCGTGAAGTTATGTTGTGTAAGTTAATAATGTTACTTTACTTACTTTACGCGCCGGCTCGACTTGTGAAATTCGACGGCCTCTCAGAAGATCGACGTAAAGTGGCTCATGCTGCGTTTCGTCGGGTGAGAGAGGAGTTACCCGGAGGCCTATCCTAATTTACCATCCTTTCCCTAATTTTACTCCCTTAAAGGACGGCAACGCAACTATAACAGTACTTATAGTTGCATTGTAGGTTTTTAGGGGTGGCGCTGGACACTTAACATCAGGTGACATGCCTGCTCGTTTACTCCTCCTATCTCATAAAATATACTAAGAATTACATTAAGAGTATTGGTTGTATTGTAAGAAATATTAAGTAAGTATGTTAAGTTACGCTGCTTATTTAATCCGTTAAGTTATTTAGTAAGGCAGTTAAAGCAGGAGTTACGACTGAAGGCTTATAATTTCGCACTCCGCTTGGTATAAAGTAGCACCTACTCCGGCCCTTATCTATTACAAACTGGTTCATATTTCACGCAAGTTGTCTGCTATCAAAAGAAAATTCAAAATTCAAATTAATTTTTTTTTTCCGTGTGGGTAGTTTTAGCACTTAGCACTGATTAAAAAGAGCTCTGCATAAAAATTTAGATAACTATTTTTATTACATGTAATTTTATATTGTAATGATAAGAAACACTAACTAAGTAAACCTGCTTGCCGGTGAAGTGTTTTTCCTTCTTCAAACTCAAAATTTGACACTATTAAACTAGCAGAAAAATTGTGTACAGTACCAGCAATATGGAATCAATTGAAAACACAATGAGTTCCTTGATGGAGGCTTTTCAAAAAAGGATGGCTGAATTTGAAGCACAAGTGGAAGAGCTAAAGAGGCCAGCTGTTGCACCATCTGTTGCCACTGTGATGTCTGAGTTTGCTGTATTTAAAAAGTTTGTATTGCAGTCCTTCAGCATGGTGCAAAAACAAATTTCTGTCCTTACCTCAAACATTGATAATCTAGAGATGAGGAGCCGTCGCAAGATGTTAATGTTCCACGGAGTAAGCGAGGGCAAGGATGAGGACACTACTAAGGATATTGCAGGTGTTATAAATGCCAAACTCAAGCTGGACACTATTGCTGTCAATGACATCAAACGTTGCCATCGATTGGGTGGGCCTAGGCCAGCTGGTAGCCCTCGACCAATTCTAATAAAACTTGTGGATACTGTAGTGCGTGATAAAGTGTGGTACGCGAAAACTAAACTGAAGGGTTCTGGAATAACCATATCTGAGTTTTTAACTAAATCTAGACATGAACTTTTCATGGCGGCCCGTGACAAGTTTGGTGTAGCAAAGTGTTGGACACGTGAGGGGTGCGTATATGTTATGGGCATCAACTCTCGACACCGGGTTGCAACCCTGGGCGATCTGCATAGTCTTGAGGCTAGTGAGATGTCAAGGGCGGCGGCACCGAGCGACAAAACCACCAAAACAAGGCGAGCCGCCGCCACTAAAAAGTAAATCACGATATCCTTGTCTATACTTACTTTTCTTAGCAATTTCGGTAATTTACATTATTTATTGGTAGCGGAATCGATGTTGCATCTGGCATGAGCCCCTGTTATATAGCCATCATGCGTGTTGCTATGCTTTTGCTTAACTAAATACTTTTTTATTCGCACTGAAGGTAATTAGCAATCCCTAATTATCTTTAAATCACTGTGTATACGTTATGATATGTTAAGGTTTGGAGTAGGTAACTTTGTTTACATTAGCGAGCAATTGACACTCGCTGTCATATTCAACATATTGTCAACTGTCACTTTTCATTTTTATTTTTTTTTATATTTCTGGGTTTTAATCTTAATTCTACAACCTGGCACCCAGATCGTTTAAGTCAAGATGTCGAGTGTGTAGATACAAACACATATTCACAAGCTATTTCGTATTTTTATTACCTATTAGTATGTTATTGCCTATTAGCTTCCATTATATGTTCCGCAACCTGTGTGATGTGTGATATTGCCCTTGAATTGTAAAATGTGGTGCTGCATTATAACACTTTTTTTTTTCTTTTTTGAATTAAATAACTCGCTAGGACACTGAACTGGCAACTAGTTGTTTCCAAAAGTTTAAGATAAGAGTATATATTTAGTATATTTAATTGGTATTTATATATATATATATTTAAGTATATATATTTAGGTAACTTGGACATAGTAACTGAAAACATACATATTATTATTTTTTTGTTATATATTATTTGTATATATTAGTAATTATTGTTTATTAATGTGTGATGCTGATGATGGTAACAGTTCTGAATCTTTCCAGTCAGCAGACAGCGACTGTGACAGTTTTGTTAGTTTACCTTCACTCTCTGAAACTTTAAAATTGCGGTTTTCTGATGTTGCGGGGAATTTCAATGTAGTTCACATCAATGCTCAGAGTATTCCGGCCCATTTCTCCGATATGCTAGCTGAATTTGACTGTGGGAATATTCAAGCCATTCTTATCTCCGAATCCTGGCTCAAACCCTGTCTTCCTTCTAAATCTTACTCTTTACCCGGATTTCAACTCATACGCAATGACCGCTCAAGTGGAGGCGGCGGTGGGGTTGCAATTTATCTTCGCCAGCACTTATCCTATACTATAATCAGCATGTCTCCGCAGCCACCACCACGACATGCTGGTGAACATCTTTTTATCGAAGTCGTACTCTGCAATACCCGTATCCTTATAGGTGTTTATTACTCTCCTTCTCTTCACATCAACTACTTTCCTTCACTTGAAATTCTTCTTGAGAATCTTGTCTGTTCCTACAGTCATATCATTATTATGGGCGACTTTAACACCTGTCTTCTGAAAATGGACCATCGGTCATCTTTACTATCCCATACTATAGACTCTTGCAACCTGTCCATTCTTCCTTCATCTGCGACTCACCATTTTCCCAATTGCACCCCTTCTCTCCTTGATCTTATAATTGTTTCCTCTCCTGCTCACGTTGCTAAACATGGTCAGTGCTCAGCTGATTCTTTCTCCTATCACGATCTTATTTACCTGTCCTACAAGTCTCATATCCCTAAGCCAAGGTCTAAAACTCTTCTGCAGCGTAGTTTTGGTGGCATGGATCATGTTAAACTTTTGGAAGATTGCATGAACATCGATTGGACAGAACTATTCAATGCCAACGAGGTCGACGACAAAGTCCGTTTATTAATATCCAAATTGAATAAGCTGTATAACGTACATGCTCCAGAACGCCTAATAAAATTGAAGCAGCTTCCATCGCCATGGATAACACCTTGTATAAAGGCAATAATTGCTAAGAAAGCAGCTGCAAGGTCTAGGTATAAGCGTCGTCCTACGTCAGAAAATCTAGAGAGATACGTCAATGCTCGGAATCACTGCAGCAGGGTGTGTAGGAAAGCTCAACGCCAGTATATCCATAAATCAGTTGAAAATGTAGACCAAGCTAAGGTATGGAAATTTCTTAAATCGCTAGGAGTTGGTAAACAGTCTAACGAAGAGTTTCCTTTAGATCTCAATATTGATTTGCTCAATCAACACTTCACGTCTTCGTCCAATTTTAATAGGGCCACTAAAGCCTCGACTTTAGAGAATCTTTCATCTATTCCAACTCCAGATTTCGATCCTTTCATCTTTAATCAACTAGCCGATTGTGATGTTCGGAGGCATGTGCTATCAATCACTTCTAATGCAGTTGGAACTGACTCTGTGAGCCGTAATATGATCCTTCCTATCCTTGATATCATCCTTCCTGTTCTCTGTCATATTTTTAACTCCTCACTGTCCAGTGGCGTCTTTCCTTCAATGTGGAAAGATGCACAAGTCATACCCTTGCCCAAAAAAGCTAATCCTTCATCCTTTTCTGAATACCGTCCAATATCAATATTGCCGTTTCTATCCAAAGTCCTGGAACGCCTTGTCCATGAGCAACTTAGTAAATTCCTTGCCACAAACAAGCTCCTTAACCCTTACCAATCCGGTTTCCGTCCTTGTCATAGTACCTCAACTGCACTCCTCAATATTACGGAGGACATTAGAACGGGTATGGAGAGCAGTAAGCTTACTGTGGCTTGCTTGCTGGATTTCAGCAACGCCTTCAATACTGTCGATTTCAAAGTATTGCTAGCTATGCTCCGGCTTCTTAACATATCTCCAACGGTTATTGATTGGTTCAATAATTACCTGTCTGGGCGCCGGCAACGTGTTCGTTTTCATGACTCTTACTCGTCTTGGAATAATATCACGGCTGGGGTACCGCAGGGTGGCGTTTTATCTCCCTTACTCTTCACGATTTTTATAAATCCAATTTCAACTAAACTTCTCTCATCCTACCACCTCTATGCTGATGATCTGCAGGTTTATACTCAGGCTTCACTGCAACATATGCCTGAAGCTATTAACAGAATCAACCAGGATTTAAAAGAAATATTGGAATGGAGTGAAGCTTATGGTCTCTCCTTAAATGCCGCAAAAAGCCAAGCACTGGTTATCGGCAGCTCCAAACTAATATCTAAAGTCATCTGGGACCAAATCCCACCTATATGTCTCGGCGGTTCCGTTATTCCTATCAGTAACCATATAAAAAACCTCGGGATACTCATTGACAGGACACTATCTTGGGGTCCTCAGCTTGGGAACATTAGTCGTAAGATCTTTGCATCTGCTGGATCTTTAAGAAGACTTCGTAATTTTCTTCCGATTGCCACCAAAACTACACTCGCCCAATCTCTCTTATTACCTATCCTCGACTACGCTGATGCTAGCTATATTGATATCACCGAGGACCAACTAAATAAACTTGAGCGACTTCAAAACGTCTGTATTAGGTTCATATTTGGTTTGCGCAAATATGACCACGTATCCGAATTTCGTGCAAAGCTCAAATGGCTTCCTATACGCCTTCGCCGGAATTCTCATATTCTTTCTCTTCTTTACAATATCTTGTTTCATCCTTGCGCCCCCATCTATCTTAAAGAACGTTTTCAGTTCTTATGTGACACACATACGAGATCTCTAAGATCATCCGAAAGCCGGCAACTGGCAATACCGCCACACGCCAAGTCTTTTTTAGATAAATCGTTCACAGTACAAGCAGCACGCTTGTGGAATGGGTTACCTTTATCAATAAGATCTGCTGAATCATTATGTACATTCAGAAAACGACTAATTAATCACTATCACATAGAATTAGGTTACTCTAGCTAGTCCTGAATACACTTATTCCGAAAGCTGTATTTATATGTATGTATGTGTATGTTTATATTTTAAGTATATGTGTATGTGTATTTATATGTATTTAAGTATAAGTGTTGTTTAAGCTTTATGCATATGTAGTATGCTATATATCTTACTACATTATGTTTATTGTTTTGTTGAATCTACTGTAATCTATCTATTGTTACTATTATGTATTTTGTACTTTTCTATTTATATTCTAATTTTGTCACCAACGACTACCCTAACTTCTTTTTTTTTTTTTGTCCATAAAGGTTGTCTGGAAGAGATCGCCGATAGCGATAAGACCGCCGTTTGTGCATTATTGTTGTTCTTTGTGTGTCTATAATGTTTGTATTCTTTTGTTTTGGTGTACAATAAAGAATATTGTATTGTATTGTATTAATTATTGTTTTTAAATAGACACTGGGTTTCAACGGGGTGGTTTGTGTTCATTCATGTATAATGCAGTAAAGAATAAAAATAGGTAAAAAAACTTTTTAATTTAAACGGTTTTATGTTAAACATACATTGCAATGTTTAAGATAAATGTACTAAAAACCAAAAAATAATAAAATAGATACAGTCGTGGGAATTATAAACATATGCATAGACTAGACTAAAATAAAACCGTGGGGCACGTCAATTGTCTACAAATTATCGACTTAATGTGCGATAGAAGAATCGTTTAATTCGTCGTTAGGCAGTTGGCCCGCAGACGGTGAGGAAATTACTTACTATTTTCTTGCTCATGGAAATTCCAATAGTTATACACTTCATGTAAATAAAAGAGATGTTTCAACTAGTTTATCGTTGGACATTCACACTGCTGGCTGGCGAGGAATCGTTTCACTGCTCGTAGTTTGTCTTTAATCGACAAAACATATGATAAAAATACTACTCGCTCACCACTATGAAACCCTAAAACTCGAGCTTGCTAGCTTGTTTCCACATTCTAGCCCTACTTATCACACGTCCATCGTTGTCGGTTGAACAACTGCCTAATTATAGTGTAACATTACAAAACAAACATTTTAATCAACGATTGTAGACAATTGACGTGCCCCACGGTTTTATTTTAGTCTAGTCTATGCATATGTTTATAATTCCCACGACTGTATCTATTTTATTATTTTTTGGTTTTTAGTACATTTATCTTAAACATTGCAATGTATGTTTAACATAAAACCGTTTAAATTAAAAAGTTTTTTTACCTATTTTTATTTTCTAGTTTTTAGTTTTTATTTCGCATTCTTTACCATTTTGTTCCCACGAGTAATGGACATTTAAACGGTCGACCCCCCCAGAGGTCCAATAAAGGGGCAAGGCTATGTACAACAAGATGCGCCTGAGTCTTGAGGGGAAAACGCTAACGACATATCATTTTTATCCACCCTAATGCCATACAGTTCTCGGCGCGTTTTAACCTTTCACCTTAACTTGGGTGGTGTACCGCTAACGACGTATCATTTTTAGTCACCCTAACGCCACACAGTCCTCAACACGATACAAAATCTTGACTTGGGTGGTGGATTCAGGCTGGATTAATCAGATACCTAAATTACAGATTCAATTTCTAAATTTAAATCTTATTATTATACGCCATTTAGTGGCTGCGCCCATCTTAAATATTGAGGTTGTATAGTGCACTGTATTCTTCTTGTCAAGCCCTTTTATTTGATACCCATTATGGTGGGATTGATAAAAAATTGTTATCAGCCATTTGGTAGCGGCGGCCATCTTAGATTTCAATTTTGCATAGTAAATTGTATTCTACTTGTTGTGACCTTTCATTTGATACCCATGTTGATGTGATTGATAAAACCTAAGTTATCCGCCATTTTGTAGAGGCCGCCATCTTGGATTTCGATTGTTTATAGTATATTGTATTCTGCTTTTTGAGCCCTTTCATTTGATACCCATATTGATGGGATTGATAAAACCTACGTTATCCGCCATTTTGTAGCGGCGGCCATCTTAGATTTCAATTTTGCATAGTAAATTGTATTCTACTTGTTATGACCTTTCATTTGATACCCATGTTGATGGGATTGATAAAAACTAAGTTATCCGCCATTTTGTAGAGGCCGCCATCTTGGATTTCAATTGTTTATAGTATATTGTATTCTGCTTGTTGAGCCCTTTCATTTGATACCCATATTGATGGGATTGATAAAACCTACGCTATCCGCCATTTTGTAGCGGCCGCCATCTTGGATTTCAATTTTTTATAGTATATTGTATTCTGCTTGTTGAGCCCTTTCATATGATAACCATATTGATAGGATTAATAAAACATAAATTATCCGCCATTTTGTAGCGGCGGCCATCTTGAATTTATAAAGATAATGAATAAACATAATTGTATTGTCACCAAAATCCAAAGTGTATACAAAATTTCAGATTAATCGGTTGACAGGAAGAGGGTGAAATTTGAATTAGTAAATTTGACCCAAGAATAAAACAAACGGGGTGAGCTAAATAAAACCGTTTAAAAAAGTAATCATTGCAGGGATTTAGCACTTTAATTGTGAACGCTGTAAAATTACTTTGCGGAACAGAGTTCGCCGGGCCACCTTGTGTTAAATAAGTTTCAAATCACCATATTCAAATAGCGATGAATAAAAAAGTATCTTTTTTTTTCTTTCGGGACCTTGTTTACCCTTAAAAAGCCACCTGGTTTCGTTATTCTGTAAGTTGGAGATGTTTTCATATTTGGCTTTTGCTTCTACTCTAAGTGATCTTGTGATGTTACTTCATCTCAAACTACATACAATATAGTTATTTTATGAAATGAAATTAATAAAAACTTATTTAAAATTACAATTTATTTTGTAGATACGAAGAGCTTCTAATACTGGCGTTGGGAAGTTTATATAAAGTAAATAATAATATGCCATATTCAATATGCCCACGAAGTCGTTTGATCTTACTTTGTTTACCCCATTTTATTTACGGCAAAATTGTTGCCTCGAGCCTTGTGGAATAAGCAGGTGGCGTACATAAATTACAGAGACAATTTGCTTTGGTTTTCCTATTATATAGTATACAGTATAAATTCTTTATTATATGGTATATCTACGAAGAAAAATTACATTAATAAACGTGTGCCTTGGTGGGAGAGACTCAATTTTATATTATTGGTACAGTGATTTTAAGCATTTCGCTTCTGAATCAAGAAGACTTTTCGAAATTAGTTTTGGAATTTATGTGTGATAAGTATCGATGAGTGAATTTTTTGTGTCCGGCAATAGGTTCACCAACTTATTTTTATGGGATAGGAGGGCAATAGAGCAGGCGTGTCACCTGATGGTAAGTGACAAGTGACCAGCGCCGCCCATGGACTCCTGCAACACATATAGTGTTACCGTTGCGTTGCCAACCTTTAAGAGAGTAGGATAGGAAAGGATGGGGAAGGGGGATGGGCCTCCGGATACCTCTGTCACCAAACGAAACGCGTAATGAGCCACTTTACATCGATCTTCTGAGAGGTATTTCCCCGGCCGAGCCGGCCCATTCATGCAGCGAACTGCTTGGCTTTACCAACGAACGAACCGTTACCCTACCCAACGTTATGAAAGTTCAAGAAGCGATTGAGGTATGTAAGAGTCTCTCTGCCTACCCTGCAAGGATCTTGGCTTAAAGCTATTTAAGTATTAGCGAGATCTTCGAACATTATTCGACTGAATATTCTCCGCACAGTTCCATTGTACACAACCGGTATTGTATGTACATATAACATCCGTTGTATTGTTTTTCCGGAAGGTGATAATGAAAATACTATTCGTATGTTATACCGATGATATAGCAGGGTTTATAAATTTTGATACTTTAAAGTATTTTTTATTAAAAAGAGTAGTGTTTTTGATATATGTATGGCAATATGATATGAATGACTAGTTTGGTTGTCGTTGTTGTTGTGTGTCCCGTATTACACCAGATTGTACAGAACATTTTACCCCTTAATTGACACTGTTTTTTTAAGCAATAATTATGCCGACGGTTGAAAGGGAACAGGTAACAATATCCTTATGAAGCCCTGAAACCATCTTCGTAGGCAGCAGTGCTCATCAAAAATTGGCTTAGATGTTTATAATATACGGTTTTAATGTGTATAATCAACGACTAATTTCAATTATACTATTTAGTATACCAAGTTACTGAACCGTGCTATTGCAAAAGTTGGAACTTTCAATATTTTATTCCGCATAGTAATGTAACATGAAGATTGAGTGTTGTTTGTGTAGGACCTAACTACGTGTGAAAATATACGAGAGTGCGGCGAGAGGGCGCTTGTTTGTCGATAGTTTATTGTTTAGTCTTGTTTGAAAGGTATGCAAAGCTTTGTTTGGCACCAGGTATGTAAACAAAGGTGCTTTTTACTTTTATCACGCGGTAACTCCAACATTATTTACTAGAGGAAAGTGACCAAATATGGAATAGTATCCATAATATGGAATACCCCCATTTCTCTCTAATGCAAACTCACACACGCAATAAACAGTGATTTTCTATCTCTTTGTACTCCTATTCACGCGTACAAGTTGTAGCATGTCAGTCAAGCCAGCCCTTCAGTCATAGTGATAATGTTTTTTTTTTTATCGCTGCCGCATAACTTTCTAAGGTACGTAAAAAATAATTATTTTTCGTACAGAAAGTGCACACAGTATTGTTTTTATAACTTTTAGAGACCCTTTAGATGTTCTTCAGTATGTTTTAGCGGTATTAGATAGTATTACTTTCTTAAATATAAATATGTGAATATCAGTTTGAAATAGTTGGAAAATCCAAATATGGACGGATCACAGTGTCCAATTATGGACTATTCCATAATTGGGTCTCTGACGTATCAGCTGACTTAATGACTTTGTTAATTGTATTTTTTTCGGGTTTTATCAGAATAAGAATGACCTTACAGACAAAAACAAGAAAAAAGAAGGAAAAGAAAATAAATTAGCAAAAAACAAGAATAAAAAACAGAATGGGAAGAAATCAAAAGGAAAAAAAACAAAAGAAAAGACTAAGCCTATGTCTAATTCAGATGATGAGGAGGTGATGCTGTTTGATACAGACAGCGAACCCGATGCCTTGATAGGATGTACAGCCCCAAACTCTGAAGATTCGGAGTGTATTTTCTATGGTATGCTGTTTTCGAATGACACTCATGGGGAAACATGGATCAAGTGCCTCATGTGTGGGCTCTGGGCACATAATCATTGCGCTGGGCCAGAGTTTGATAACTGGATTTGCGATTTTTGTAAATAATTTGTGTTTATTTCTTTATTATACCAAAGTTTTCAAAGAGTCTCTTATAAGTTAAGGTTAATTTTTCATAGTGATTATAGTATTCCATCTTTGGGGTACCTATTCCATATATAGGTACCTTTATCGTTATTTAGTTTTTGAAAATTTTTCTTACCTAAAACTGAACAAAATAATCTAAAATTGTTACAAACTTAAGTGCAAATATCTGATTGTTAATAATTACCACAAAAAGTATTTTATTTAAAAAAATTGTGAAAGTTATGCCTGAAAATAAAAACGGTATTCCATATTTGGTCACTTTCCTCTACGTCAGGATTTACGAAGTGATTTATTTATGCAAATGTATGCAATGATTTTAATATATTTGTAGATAACATGATGTTTTATATTTTATCTGGGATGAATTTTGAGAGTTATTTTGTTCATTTTGTGAACGAATTTGTTTTAGTATTCTTTCAAATATCCTTTCAGAATTAATAAATTCTATTTAAACAAATCAAGTCGGGTAAAAATAACTTGTTTAAAATGTCGCTCGATTTATATATAGCTACAAAACATTGGAAAACATAACAAATTTTTATGCCTCGTTTCGGTTGGTGAGAGAGGTACCCGGAGGCCCACCCCCCTTCCCCACCCTTTCCTATCCCCTATCCCTTAAAGGTCGGCAACGCAACAGTAACACTATATGTGTTGCTGGTGTCCATGGGCGGCGTTGGTTGCTTACCATCAGGTACTCCTATCCCATAAAAAAAGATCATTTTTTAAAATAATTATTTCATCCATAATAGTTTTATTAATAGTTCCATAATACTCGTACCACAGGTACAGGTAATCCTATCCCATAAATAAGATCATTTTTTAAAATAATTATTTCATCCATAATAGTTTAGTTTAGGTTTTATTTATTATTTTTGAGTTTCAGGTTTATTTTTATACGGTTGTTTCCACTGTGGTTTTTTTATCATTTGGGTAATAATTATAATGAACATTTGGAAAAAATTCAAAAATACATTTCTGGAAACACAGTTTTACGTCCGCCTATGGGTACACAAATGATTGTTACAGTTGCGTCACCCGCCTTTAAAAGAGTAGGATGGGAAGTGTGGGAGATGCAGCGGACGGCAAGTCTCCACCTTTACGTTATTTAAGCAGGAAGGCAAGAGTTTCATTACTTTTTCACATTAACAACATTTTTAAACACGACGATACCACTGACTTAAAATTTAATAACGACAATTTGGACTGCCGAGATTATTAAATATGATAACATCGCAAAAAAATTATGTATTGTTTCCTAGAATCTGTAGATAAAAGACAATTGAAATTTTGTAGTTCTAGGCCAAGTATGTAAGCTAGGCCACCACAATCGCGACCTTTTCAATTGACATTATTGTAAATAGAATGTTTATATCTACATAGAATGTCTATTACAAATAAAATATGTATTTCCGTTTGCGTATCTAAAAACGAAGCTCTTTTAGATTTACTGCTTTTGAATCCATCCGCAAAGAACCTTAATTTCCTTTATGTTGTAACTTACCATTTTATAAAAGCCTTTCACAAAGGATAAGGTAATGAATGAACATGACAGACTAATGTAATTGATGTTGATAACTTCACGCCTTTTGTTACCCAAGGGTGTAGGCAGCGGCTGTTAAGCCTCGACTCGCCGTTATGTTTACGTCCTAAATGGAATAGGTGGTGAACCTATTGCCATACCGGGCACAAAGTTTTTATCAGTCATCGATATTTATCACACATAACTTCCGAAAACAATTTCGAAAAGTCATTGGTGTGAAAAGCCTATAAACTCCACAGCACTTCTGATTTATGATGAACAGTTTTAAATTTCGCTGAATAAAATAAGATCTCATATCCATATAATATTGCCCAGTATTTGGATAACACGGAAAATCTTTAATTTAAAAATGTTGTGATAGCTTTGCAGAATACATGCGGGAAATTAATAAATGTTTTAATCTAGAAGTCTCATTAAAAAAGAGATATATTTTTATAACTTTTGAATTATTAGTATTAGTAAATATTATGTTATACTGAAGATTAAAAACATAACATACATATAAGAGTTATGTTATGTATGAAGTTATTCACGCCATTTCTACCCGAAGGTGTAGGCAGCGGCTGTTAAACGTCGTCTCGCCGTTATGTTTACGTCCCAAATGGAATAGGTGGTGAATAGGTATAAACCTATTCCGGGCACAAAGTCTTTAGTGATCGATATTTATCATACACTAGCTGACCCGGCGAACTTTGTTCCGCATCAAAAGTCATAAATGATTAAATTTTGGATATCATGACGTTCAATTTGTGCTATTTAGCGTCTTTAACTGCTATGTCCCGCTATGTTAATACTGCAATATCTTCAAAAATATTCGTTTAAAATGCATGCTGTAAAGGGGCCAAGATCATCTATATTACATGCACAATCTATTTAAGACATGATGAAAATTAATGCTGTAATGTTTAAAATCACTTCGTAAATAAGGCATTATTTCTCGTAAAAAGTAAATAAAATAAAAATGGTCATTGTGAGTTATCTCACAATGACCATTTTTATTTTATTTACTTTTTATACATTCTTAAATACCTTCAAAAGTAAGAGATAGGCTCGCAGACTTTTTTGTAGACTATTGTTTTGTTCTGTGACTTAGGATTCAGCCAGCGTTTGTAAATAAAGAGTTAAATCTCGAAAATTATCATTTAATTTTTTTATTTATGACATCAGATATGAATTATTGATCAAAACCACCCCGTTGACACCCTCTAACTATTAAAAAACCGCATCAAAATCCGTTGCGTCGAAGTTTCAAGATCCTTACATTATTTTACGTTAAACCCCCTAAATTGCACTCGATAGTTGTGTTCTGGCGCTGCGTCGTTCAACCATTTAGTTGAAAAGGGATGAAAGGGATCTCCATTGGCACGTTCCCGACATTAAGATTTGCATACATTAGCCATTGTGTTTTACATAACAAGCGCCAAAACATCGCCGTATACTGCCTACTGTTTGGTATTTTACTATTTTGATTTTTAATCGACTTCAATTTATGTATTTAGATTAAAATATTTCTAACAGAGCTGATTTCTGGAGCAAAATATCTTATTAGCTCTCATTTGTGAATATAATAATTACTTGTGTGTGTGTGTGCGTGGTGTGGTGTGTGTGCGTGTGTGTGCGTGTGTGTGGTGCGTGTGTGTGCGTGTGTGTGCGTGTGTGTGCGTGTGTGTGTGTGTGTGTGTGTGTGTGTGTGTGTGTGTGTGTGTGTGTTGTGTGTAACTCACAAGACGCATAAACGCAAAAAAAATCTAAATGATGACGAGACTCAACTTTAAAACAGTAACACCTACATTTTCTGGTATCTAAGCGTGAGGTTATGGTTACGTAAAGTGGCTCATGCCATGTTTCGGTAAGAGATATATCCAGTCTCCTACCGCTCTCTCGCCCTATACTATCTTAAAGGCTGACAAACTGTAATACTATCTGTAATACAGGTGTCCAGGCGGCGCTAGTTACTACCAGGTGACAAGTTTACTAGTCTCTAATTCCTTAAATAAAGAAAAAGACTACACTTTGTTTAACAATGATGAAAATAAACAATACCGGTTAATTTTACTAGCATTTCATCAAGCAATTTCAGTTGGCAGCCGCTGTACCGCAATCGAGGACCAAATGGTACCTTTATCCTCATTAACCTAATTGGCAATCAGTACGGCCAATTTCGTTTACAATATCAATACAACAGCCACACTTAACTTGGCATTTATGCTCAATATAAAAAAACTAAAGTGACATTTTAAATATATTGTGTTAAAAATATGATAAAATGTACAATATAATATTAATTATAAATTATTGCATATCCATTCTTGTATAGAAAAAAATGACAAACAATATGGTATAGATTAAATTGTTTCTTAAAATGACAAGTTATAAGTTTACTGCCGAGGAAGCTCTGATAACTCAAGAACTGCGTTTGAGTATATTTCAAAGAGAAACGTGAAGTATTTCTCACAAAGTAACCCATTTAAAAATCAGCACAAGATTCTTATTTTAAAAGAGGTTAAGTGGCTATCATTTACAGCCAGGGTAAGGGTGCTTCGCGGGTGTCTTACAGCTTGGCTGAGTGGTGCGGGGATTTTTTTTATCAAATAGATATTGTTATATTGGTACGAATAGAGAAATTTGTTTCAGATTTAACAAAATATATTATTTCTTTCAAACTACGCATCATAACTGTTTTAATCTTGTTATTTTGTTATTTAATCTTTCAGTGTTTACTTAGTAAACTATTATTACAGCAAACAATTTTAAAAATTATTAAGGAAATAAATAACTACATGCAACCCTAAATATTAACCTAAATATAACACTTAAAACATTGTATATCTAAGGCCTGTATTAAACATAAAAAATGCAACCTTTCTAAAGAAATAAAGATTGAATGACCTCCTTACGACGGATGTTGAAGAAGGGTAAACTTTTAGGTCGAAAGATAGAGGCTACATTTTGTACAAAAGGAACATCATTGGGGTTCTTAGATTGAAACGAAGGAAGTCAATTTCCGACGAAAAATGGCCATTTAATATAAGTAATCCCTTTTAAAAGGTGCCAACGCGATCACTAAAGAGAATCACACTAGGACTTTCCTGTTTTGCCCATTCATCCGTCCAGTTTCCAGATAAAGACATACGTCTCGTCACGGGGCTTTATTGTTAAGATATCACAGATACTACTTTGGTTGCTATAGTTTTTTATTTTTATCTCTATCTTACACTTTACGCCGTTAATGAATATCAAAAAATGTATGATCCAGGAATTATGCATGAACAGGCCAATTTCTTTAAACCTGTTTAATAATTAGTGGCGAGCCAACTTTTGTTTGGAAATCAAACGGCGTTCCTCCTCCCCCGCCATCCCCTCACTTGCAAGCGGGAATAGCGGGAATATCCGCGTGAACATCCTCGAAATATTGGGTACAATCTTGTCAGTCATGGACGTATATTTAGAAATTGTGATAATAGTACGAGTATATCAGTCCCGGTGGTACAGCGGTCGAGCTTTATACACGGCTTCTGATCCAGTGGTCCGGGTTCAAATCCTGACACTGGCTCACACCAATGACTTTTCGAATTTATTTTCGTAATTTAAGTGTGACAAATATGATGATGACGATGACTGAAAAACTTTATGCCCAGTATGGCAATAGGTTCGCCACCTGGGACCACCATCTGGGACGTAAACATAACGGGGAGACGAGGTCACAAAGGTCACAAAGGCGTGAAGTTATGTTATGATAATATATCTATTACGAATCGACACCACTATGAGGGCTACGACACACCTTCTATGACAAAATAGTAGGAGTTCTGGAGAAAGGTGATGTTCGTAGCCTTCGAAATTGACTCACGTGTAGCTATGAAAAGAGTTATAAAAGTCAAAGAAGAGAGTGCAGCGTGTAAGAATCGTGCCTTATGGCGTTTTGTTCCCAGAGAGGTTATAAATAACTTCGAGCATTGTACAGTTTAGTAAGGTCACTGCTCTAAGTCCAGTGTGGTTCCATTTTACCTGATGTTCAGTTTTATTTATACGTTTCATTTATTAACGAAGCGTGAAGAATACATTCATTTTCCTGTCAAACAACAACATGTCATCCTTTGGGACTATCAATGTTGTCAAAAGGTTTGGTGGTGGTTTAATGAGCGGCCACCTGCCTGGCGTCAACCCTCCTTGGGAACGTGTTCGTTGGTGGGATAGGTTTGGACCTCTGGATACCTTTCTCCCCGAGCAAAATACCGTATGTGCCAGTCTACTTCAATATTCTGAGAGGTCGTGGTATTTCCCCGAACCGGCCCATTTATGCAGTGACAGCTTGGCTCTACCATTAAAGAATACAGACTATAATATAGTTATGTTATATTTTAAAAATATACAGACATACATATTTGTACAGTTCATAGTTAGATGAGCTGTACAAATTCGAGTTGAATAAGTTGGAATAAACCTTAGAATAAGCTATCAAAGGAACTTAGCAGCAGTGGAGTATATTCCTATTCCTCCACTGAAAAAACCCAACTCACTTTTATGTAGCTTTCGAAGTTCGATTAAAGTTGTAAATAAACTTTTTCACATAACAATTGAATGTTGAACGGAGCAGTTAAACATGTATCAAAAAAAAATCAATATATGAAATACAAGTTGATTATATTTCATATAAATTTAGTTGAACAATAACTGTACAAAGTCAAGATATAAATTGAGGACTGAATTAAGTAAAGTAGGCTATTTTTTATGTTTTCTAAACTATTTATATATTTAGGAGCAGAATTTTACGCGGACGTAGCTGTAGGTAACAACTAAACTACGAACTTTGTTTCGCGTCAAAAGTAAAGAAATAAATATGACCATTGCGGCTTATAAGAGATAGACTTATACCATCACAGACTTTTTTGTAGCCCTCCTTTGGGTGTGTACATTAATTTGATCTATCACTTAGGATTCAGCCAACGTTTGCAATTAAAGTCCTAAATATCGAAAATTATACGGTTGTCTTTAATACATTATACATAAATTCAAAGATACAGACCACTCCATTGACACTCTCTACTTATTAAACAAACCACATCAATAGTTAGCATAGTTCCAAATATCTAAGCATATAAGAGGACAGACAGCGGAAAGCGACTTTGTTTTATACTTTGCAATGATGATATATTAATGTATTAATACTTAGACATGTAAAAATACTTATTTGTCCTTACGGGGGTAATTTCACAAGTTTTATGTAATATTTGAACTCTCCAAAATGCCCTAAATAAAGAATTCTAATTACAGATGAACGGCTAACAATATTTTTTTAATAATTCTCTTAACACAAAATAGGTCTCAAATAAAACAAAGCAAGAGAAATTGTTTTCATTTACGAATTTACTTTTATTCATCCAGGCTTTTATTAAATTTGTGCAGATGTTACCTCTCAATGTTTACATCTATTATGGTAATACTTGGCCTTAACCAGTGAACACCTGCGAGTACTTATTGTAGGTAGATTTTTAATTAATTTCACTCCAGGCCAAGATATGCGCTGAGCGGCAACTTGAATAAAGTAAATGTGATATAAAGCTAAACAAAATTGCATAAAAGTATGAAATGTATGAATTCTGCTTGCATAGTTTAACATTATTAATACCTCGTGATTCTGCACCCCATTCCTACATCTGAAGTCCCGTGTGAATCCATCGTGAAATTTATAATTTTTAGGGACTTCTAAGGGGAAAAGATTTGGTTTTTTTTTCTGCCAATAAAAACGAATAGCACACACCGATTACATTCTTTTTTCGAAATTAGAGAAATACTGTATTCAGAAATAAAGCCGGTTCCCTCTTCTTTAGATATTTAGTTCGTGAAATTAAGTGCTAAATACGTTATACCCTATTTGTTATGTTATGTTCTCAAGTATGTTTCTAGTAGATCATCAATAAACACAATTCGCATAATAACATATGTCTAGTCCAAAACTAAGTAATTAACAGTCGAGATTCGATCAATAATGCTTGTCTGTGTTTGCAGCAAATTAACTAACATCGTACTAACACATTTCTGCGGTTAAACCCAATTTTCGTTCGTTTAATTTGAGAACAGTACTACAATGTTAAGTTTGTATATAGTTTTTAATTTTGTTGTGATGATGTTAAGTGTCTGTTTTTATATCTTTTTTTAATGCCCTGGGATATAGGCAGTAATTTAGTTATGTAAATGCTGTGTGCTTCTAGACATCGACACAATTGTGGCTTCCTACAAAGCATCAGAAAAGGCATAAATGTATGCCAGGATTCAAATCAAGGACTATTTACTGAGAGCCCCGCGGCGAATCATTATGATAAGTTACTGATACGACGCCGCGATGTTTTTTTTTTCGTTATATTTTTTCGTTTCAGGATATGATAAGCCCAGAAAGTCTTGGAGTCTCGGTGGTCCAGTGGTGGAGCAGCCCGCTTCTGAATCTAGAAGTCGTGGGTTCGAATCCTGGGGCACACCAATGAGTTTTCAATATTCTTTTCGAAAATTTATGTGTGATCAATATCGATGACTGAAAACTTTGTGCCCGGTGTATGGCAATAGGTTCACAACCATTTGGGACGTAAACATAACGGCGAGTCGAGTCTTAACAGCCGCTGCCTACACCTTCGGGTAGAAAAAGGCGTGAATTATGTTATAAGCTCAAAAAGTAATTAATCACCCTCGCGATTTTACAGAAAAAGCAAAGAGCGATATGCTTTTTTCTTTTTGCGTGAGTAAATCTCTGGGCGGAAGATGGGATAGGAGGGCAAACGAGCAGGCAGGTCACTTGGTGGTAAGCAACCAACGCCGCTCATGAACACCAGCAACACATATAGTGTTATTGTTGCGTTGCCAACCTTTAAGGGGTAGGGGATAGGAAAGGATGGGGAAGGGGGTGGGCCTCCGGGTACCTCTCTCACCGAACAAAACGCGGCATGAGCCACTTTACGTCGGTCTTCTGAGAGGTCGTGGTATTTCACCGGCCGAGCCGGCCCATTCATGCAGCGAACTGCTTGACTCTACCTCTATTAATCATACACACGAAATATGTGTTTGTGTCTAAAACGGAAACCCTCTAATAAAATATATCATAATTAAGAACCAATGCAGTTTCGTTAGTTATTACACGACTGATGGGGATATGGATTCAAAAGGTCCAAATTCAAGTACATGAAAACCAATAACTTCTCGGCAATAATTTCAGCGACTATTTCATGTAAATTTCAATGAAAATACCTTGTCAACAACGTGTTAGTTATTTGGCCCGCTCGGTTAGGTAACTATGTCAAATCAAACAGTTTCTGCTATCGGCTTTGCTATAAATAGATTTGAATCTCATATTCATTATTATCTCGACGGGCCTCGTGGCCCATTGGTAAAACTACCGGCTATAGCAATGAGGTCGGGGGTTCGATTCCCACCCGAGCACAAATATTTGTGACAAACATGAATATTTGTGTGGTGTCTGGGTATTTTTCTATATATTATAAGTATGTATTTACAAAAGAAAAGTATATATGTACTTATATCCGTTATCTAGTATCCATAACACAAGCATTTAGTTGCTTAGCTTGGAACTAGAGGGCGCTGTGTGTATTGTGTCCAAGATATTATTATATTATTATATATTATTATTTCATGCATTATTTGTATGCTTTAATATGCATGGAAATGATGCATTAGTTTAATTACACGATATTGTAGTTTTTGCCTTCGTTTGTTCACTTTTCCGTGGTAAAAGTGATACTACGTTTGAATAATCGATTTATGAGCAAAATCATTTATTTTACATTTCTTACCTCGAGATGTAAGGTGATTTTCTATTAGATTTAGATTTGTGTTAGGTACTTGGTCTGCTGCCAGCTTACACGAAATGCCCAAGGTGCATTGAATGTTCCTCTGGAATATCAATGAGATCATGATTTATGTGAGTAGCGCTTGTAATTAAACAAACAGTTAAAACGTATTAAATAAAGTGCATATAACATAAATCTTAAAGTATAGACTGCTGAATAGAAGTCGGTGAATTGCATCTCATTCTGGTGCATTTGTTTGCTAAACATGGACTTAAGATATTTAAAAAAGAGTCTGTACTAATCATATATTATTAACATCTGTTTTTTTCTAGATCTACTATATAACCGCTGATTATTCATTTTCAAACTAGATGGCGCTATATAAAATATTATGATTTATTATAAGTGTGTTAATAAACTCAATCATTAATCAGAAGATTTATCAGTCATCTATATTTATAGCTTAATATATATTTATAGCACATAACTGGTGAAAAGTCATTGACGTTTATTTATTTACAGTATCTACATAATATTACTATACTTTTATTCCAATGAAAACTCTTCTTCACTTCCAAATGGGCTGTCTAAACTACTTGGATTATGACTGTACACATAGGCACATCATAATTACTATTTCCCAACAAAATGTCTATTGAAATAAATGAAATATAATAGTCACTATCTGTGAAATATCATGTTATCGGAGCGGAATACATTGCTCTAGTATCTAACACTAAAGGCAAGTATCGAGGGATACCACTTGACACTTTGCAAAGTGTAAAGTGGAAATTCTAGACGAAACGAAACAATATTGCAGAGACGCTCACAATGCTTTTGAGACATGGTACAATGTATTCTGAAAGCATACGATCAACAAAATAGCAAACAATGTACATAAGAAAATAAAAAGATATTTACGATCATGGATATAGTTTCGATAGATACATATAAAATTAATATGACGTGTTATTTTTCGCCTGCTGCATGCTAAAAAAAAACTTTGAAATAGTCTATATTTAAGTACTTAAATGGTTAGTTCATATTAAATTATGAAAAGCTGGTGTTGTTGTCGTTTTTTTTAATTATCACTGCTCTATAAAGTTAAGCTCAATTTCAGTTCTCTGTGGGCTCGACGTTGAGCCCCCATTTCTGAATCAAGAATTATTTTGTTAGAATCTAGGCTCACACCAATGACTTTCCAGAATTCTTTTCAGAAGTTTGAAAGTCTTGAATATTGATGGCTGATAAAATTATACCCGTAGTATAGTATACCTACATTGCCACAATAATAATTGTGGACCTAAATTCGGGAAATTTCGAGAAGACGAATTGTAACGGCGGCTGCCTACTCCTTCACGTATAAATAGCTTATATTTAAGTTAAAAAGGACTACATTACTCATCGCAATTATTGATCGAGATAAATTATTTAAAGCACATTATTTTGTCAAAGCAAGTATAGTATCATTAGTCTTTTGTAAATTTTAACACCAGAAACAATCGTATGATTGCTGCGTTATATGCAAACTTTGTGGTTAATAAAAGGGAGGATGTTAGCAAAAAAATAAATTTATTTTTCCACAAGTTACCTACGGAAATGTACCGGGACATTTTTCTCATAAATTCCATACACATTTACATAATGAAATTGCCCTCTCGTGTTTGCGAGTGCATACCACGCTGACTGGGATTTTTGCAAATACTTTTAAATAAATATCCCACGTACTTTAAACTATATTTTTTTATAACTTGAGCCTAAACTTTAAACTTATACTCGCCGTAATTTTACGACCGAATGGGACAGGCACAAATGGGAAACGCACAATCATATTTAACACACTTACCTTCCGAAAATAATTTCGGGAAGTCACTGGTATTGGGCGTAATCGATCGCACGACTTCTTGACTCAGAAGCCGTTAGCGCGATTTCAGAATTACAGATACTACATTACAGTAAAGTGGAAACGACTATTGCTATAATCCTTTAATATTAAAAAAAAAAATGATTTTTTTTATTTTGTTTTATATACAATTGCTTAAAACAAGCTTATCGTACACACTTTCCACGAGGTAAAACAGTCATTACATAGTATAAAACATAGTCGCTTTCCACTGTCTGTCCCCTTATATGATTATCTTTGAAAATACGTAACGAATTTTGATGCAGTTTTTTGGAAAGAACTGAAAAAAAATGTGATAGTAAAACCGTAAGGAAAAGTCCGTGGAATAAAACCGTAAAATGAGACGTGCATAGGCACGTCAGTCGTGTACACAAGCGAGTAGTGTATAATATCTTTCTCTTTCTTTCAGCAATAGAATTTCATGACGAGACTGATTAATAAGAATTACTTATAAATAATACTAAACTTTTTTTGTAATTATTTCTATTTAATTTGTAGTTTTATTTTATCAAAAAAAAAATAAAGAGATATTTTGTTATTTTAATTGATACTTAATTTGATTTTTTGACGATATTTTATTTTACGTAATTTATGATTTCCTAAAATTTTGTTCTGAAGGAACATCGTTCCTACCTGGTGTCTCACGACACCGCATCTTTTTTTTAATAGATAGAGGTTGTCAACGGGGTGGTTTGTATTTATAATTCATGTATAATTTTGTTAGTAAAAAGTGATAATATTCGAGGTTTATCACTTTAATTGTAAACGCGGTAAAAAATACTTTTGATGCGGAACAAAGTTCGCCGGGTCAGCTAATTTGTTAAAAAAATCTTAGTCAGTTCAGGTCAAACAATATAACACAAGCATAATATAGTCGTTTAGCCCGGATCTAGATATTTAGCCATATTATTAATAATTTAGCTTATCATTAATAATCACTTATGGTTTTACTTATTTGTATATTTGGTTTTGTAAATTCAGTCTCAATTGACAACGAGAATCTTACTTACTTATCTTACTAAAACAGATGACTAAAATGATTGATTTAATTATACAACCTTACTATAATATTTAAGGTAACTTCCATAAAAGGCAGCTAGAATATATTAGTATTATTATTAGTATATTTAGTAGTATTTGTGAAATACCGTAAGTAAAGAAATTTCCGGAAAAAGTACACATTAAAACTATAAACCCAAAACTTTACCTTTGAAATTGTAATATCTGACTAGAAACATCGCACACGATGTGGCTGTATTTTTTACACCTAGCTTATGTGAATACACTTCGTTCACGTGACTAAGCAAAAAATAGGAAGGAAGGAGCCGCTTCATCGGCACGTAGCCCAGATTAGGATTTGCATATAAAATTAAACACGGTATCTGAAGTACCCCTTAAAATCGCGCCGTAGACACCTACTGCTCATTCAAGTTATATATCTGAAATCTGTATGTAAAATTTAATTTACTTTTTGTATTTTTATACAAGAAATTATTGAAATTGTTTTCGGAAGTTATGTGTGATAAATATCGATGAATGAAAACTTTGTGTCCGGTTTGGCAATAGGTTCGGCTCCTATTCCATTCGGGACGTAAACATAACGGCGAGACGTGGCTTAACAGCCGCTGCTTACACCTGTGGGTAACAATGGCGTGAAGTTATGTGTATGTGTTATAAAATACACATGACATTATTTACAATAAATACAATTATAAGACTAGGTAAAATGAAATTTTGCCGCATTTCGGACCATTAGCAGCCACGCTGAATGATAATGCGAATATTAAACCAACCTCTGGTCGCGAGAGGCGTTGATCAGGCGCTTTGCAATATCTTTAATATTATAATATATTTTTTAAATTATTCTTCTTTGATAACTTTCTTATCAAAAACACAATATAATCGTGGACAACCAGTGAAGAATGCAGCTTAACTTCTAATAGTAATAATAACAGCTCATTGCCGTTAAAAACAATATCGAAACAAGTTTATAAAGAAAAACAATATATAGTTTTAGTAATAGTCTTTTATATATGCCACGTATCAATCCCTAGCTGTCAGATAGGGTGCACAAATTGCGTTTCCACGCGAAGCTTCGTGATCTAGACGGTAAATTGTAAAGCCGGTTCACGGCACTGAACTACTATCGATTTGTAACGGTGAGGTAGAAAATGTACGCGACTTTTATATAGCGTTATTGGATTGTCGTTTATTGAACTGCAACAGTCAATAAAAGTTACGTATGGAATCCGAATCGGAAACCGAATTGGTTGAGTAAATCAGAGTTTTATATCGACATTTTTTATTTTTTTTTATTTTCGTAATTTACTTGACTATATAAGTATTTAAGTGTATCGTCATGTTTTAACAAATCTCACAATATCTTAATAAATTGTAACATGCATAGTTCTCATGTATACTTAAGCTATATTGCTGTAAAATTTCATTAAAATCCAATCAGTAGTAACATAACATAACTTCACGTCTTTTGTTACCCGAAGGTGTAGGCAGCGGCTGTTAAGCCTCGTCGCGCCGTTATGTTTACGTCCCAAATGGAATAGGTGGCGAACCTATTGCCATACCGGGCACAAAGTTTTCAGTCATCGATATTTATCACACATAACTTCCGAAATCAATTTCGAGAAGTCATTGGTGTGAGCCAGTGTCAGGATTCGAACCTGGACCTCTGGATCAGAAGCCGTATGCTCAACCAAAGGACCACGGAAACTTGCCGATAAAAAAAAGATTGTGTGGTTTTATAAAACCACCGTAAAAGTGAAACTTTTTTTCACATTATAGACATTTAACAAAAAATTTTCGGAATAATATTCCATTAAGGGTATAAAAATTGCTTCATCAATCTTAATTTTATACTTAGAAAATGGGAATGATAATGGGAAATGATAAAAGTAGACTAGGTCTCCAACTAATATTTTTATTGAACTCTGTTCCTCGTTTGCCCTTCTATCCCATAAAAAAATAGTGCGTTGAGGCCCTCCGCGCTAAAGAAGTGAAATATTATAACGAACATACATTTATAACACACTAAATGTAAAAAGATCATCACAGCACATCTTACTTACATTACGACGGGCCTCGTGGTGCATTGGTACAACTACCGACTGTTGAATGGCGATTGCCGGGTTGTATGAGAGGTACGTATACATCTTCTAGGAACAGACTTTGCTGCATCGGAAACAAAGCCACGGCTTATTCATAGGCAATTACACTGTGGACCTCTATTTCACATACCACTAAATTAACCAGCATAACCACCATTCTTACGCATCCACGGCCTCACGTCTTGGCCCGTCAAATCGAATAGCCTTCACGAGGCTCCCTTCGAAGTGAGATTTAAAAGTAGTTGATTAGCGGACATTTAAATCTCATTTCAAAGGGAACCATTCAATTGTGAAAACATAAATATATGTATTATGTTTGCCCGATAAGGATCCAGGTTTGAACAAAAAGAAAACGTCACATATTAATATCGCGAAGATATTATATTTCAAATTAATATTTGATAGATATTTATAGTTAGTAAGTAGGTAGTGTTGTTGTGGATTATCAGGATTTATCTTAACACAGACAAACTCATAAAGAGACGAGGATTAAAGAGCGGAGTCGCTCTGTGTTCATACTGATATTTGTTCGAATCAAAGTTAAGACTCGTGGAAATTTTGGCGGAGCATTCAAGATGAAGATAAATATTTCAATAAAATTCTATCTGACGTTACGCGAGATAAAACGTCGAGATGAAAAGATTTCCTAATTAATTAACGCTAACAAATTAACATCTTAAACATTAAATATTTATATTAATTTTACACGTCAACGGTAATTTAAGAGATATGAGACATTATTTAATTATATACATGTTCTATGTTGATATTTGTATCTTAAAAGAAATAAAGAATGCGCTGGTTTAGATCAGCGATGTCCAGTCATTGGAAATAGTTGAGTATATTTTTGAAACGAAGTTGTGTATTCTCTCAATATACCTATACACAAAATATATCGTCAACGTTAAAATGCCAGAACCAGAAAATACTTTCGAAAATTAAAACAACTCGAACCACCGAGATGGTCATTATAAGTCTTCATTATAAAAATAAAACCATTTATTTATCTGAACGCCACTATTTTGATCTGGTCTCTGTTTTCCTTTTCGTAATAAATTCTGGAAATATTTTCACTGATCGGCTATTGACAGTATGCTATTTGATACAGTGTATTGACTTTAGTTTTTACTTCACAACGAATTGGAAGAGTAGGAACAGAGGCATCAATAATAACTGTCATTCTGTAATCCAAGTGTTTGCATTGCGAATTAATTAAAAGGTTGCTGTTAATTTATTTGCTTAACATTTGCTATTTTTTTCAACATAATGTCTTCAATATTTTCTGTTACTCAATATTTACTATTTAAACTCTGGACCCAGAAGTCGTGAGAAGAGTTGTGAATGCCCGCTTCCCTAGGGTCCAGGGCAGTCTCTGGATCCTCCATCCGAGCTGGAGGTGACGGAGGACGAGCACGGGCGAGCCGTAGCGCGGCTCGCCTCCCGCAGCGCCGCTCCCGGCCCTGACGGAATTCTGGGCCGGGTCCTGGCGCTCGCTCTGGGAGTCCTGGGGAACAAGGCGAGACAGTTGTTCACCAACTGTCCCCGCCGCGGGGCATTCTCCCTCGACTGGAAGTCGGCGAGACTGGTGCTCATCAGGAAGGAAGGGAGGACCGGAGACGCTCCGCGCCGTTCCGGCCGATATGCCTGCTGAACGAGGCGAGTGCGACCGGACGATCTTAGGACTGAGGATCATATTGCCAAACACATTCACTCATTTTGATTTTTATCACACATAACTTTTAAAAATATTTTGACATTGGCATGATGCCGGGCTTTATCCCACGGCATCGTAATTCAGCGAGAGCTTGACCACTGAATGCCACCGATACCGTATACTTATTTAACTAAAATAAATTACAAGTATTTTATATTATATTGCACCATAACAGATGCTGCATTGTTCATAACGTTAGTCAAATTGGACGTTTTTAAACACAACCATAAATATAATATAATTTAAAATAAGTAAATAAATGTATTTCAAATCATAATATTTTAATCTTTTGATTAATCCGTTAAAACTCTTATATAATTTGTTAGCTGTAATGGCTTTCATTGTTGACGTAACTGCTGAAATTTGGGAGCTATAAACAGGAGCTGTATAGTAGGAATACTTACGATTGGAAAATTATTGCTGCAATAAACTTATGCAGGTCTTTGTAAGATTTAATAGCAAGAAATTAATTTTTATTTATAATTAGACTAATCTTTGCTGTATAAAATGTATATAGTACCAGTTAGTCAAATTTTGTATCTTACGATAATAGAGCTAGGTTTTAATACGAATTGAAAAAAGACATCTTGGCATGGATCGCCTTTTTTACGTAAGGGCTAATATACCAATAGTTAAGTACTAAGAGTATGTATTACGTTCGCGCCATAATTATCCAGGTCTGAACAAAAACAAAACCATCTTTACTATAGATAGAGTAAAATATTTTATTAGATTACACAACTTCCACTACCTACCCCGCACTTATAAATAACAATATAGATAAAATTAAAGGCAAATCTTTCAATCAATCCACGTTCCCCTATCTTTAATGCTGCCTAATTTTATTCTCTTAAATATTCCCCAAACCTTTCATTAATATTCCATCGGCAAGCATCCCCGGCATGAATTTACTTACACGATATACATTGAAATTTTCATTTTGACTCAAAGTAACATAATTGAGATAACTGATACAATATAACTTAGTGAGTTAAAAAGCTTATACCTTGTTTAGGTATTCTTTCTAGGAGCTCAGGAATGGAAAGAGAGGAACGGAAGAAAAAGTCCTCCGTACACCTCTCTCACGCGGCATCGGCTACTTTACGTCAATATTCTGAGATCTGATAGTTTTTCAACACCTGATAGGGCTCATTGTGCGAACTGCATAGCTCTAACACTGATATTTGTAAGACAAATCATAACAAAGCATAAAACAAATTCGCTTTCCGCTGCCAATTCGTTTATATGCTTAGAGATCTTTGAAACTACGGAACGGATTTTGATGCACTTTTTTAAAAGATAGGGGGTATCAACGGGATGGTTTTTATGTAAAATTTATGTATAATGTAGTTTCAGTTTGATGCACAAAGTTCACCGGGTCAGTTATTTGTTATATAATTGACAGTTTGAAAATCGGAGTTTATAAAATTGGACGTTTTGAATTTCTCTTGTGGACATCATAACAAATTTAAGGATGATAATTTTGCACTCAACCAGAGTGCCAAAATCATTACATAGTATAAAACAAAGACACTTTCCGCTGTCTGTCCCCTTATATGCGCATATCTTTAAAACTACGTAACGGATTTTGGTGCGGTTTTTTAATAGTTAGAGGGTGTCAACGGGGTGGTTTTGATGGGGTGGTATAATTCATGTATAGTGTAGTAAAAAAAAGTTAAAATTTTCAAGATTTAGAAGTTTAATGGCAAACGCTGCCTGAACCCTAAGTGATGAATCAAAACAACGTACTACATTATTATACGCCTTTAAAAGGTCTACAAAAAAGTCCGCGAGAGCATATGTCTATCTCTTAGGGATAACCCACAATGACCCTTTTTATTTTTTTACAAGAAATAATGGCTTATTTGCGAAGCGATTTTAATCATTACAGCATTAATTTTGATCCAGTTAAGTGTAATAAATAGATTGTGCATTTAATATAGCTCAATATTGCTATTTCCAGTATGTAATTTAAACGAATATTTACATAGATATTACAGTATTAACATAGCGGGACATAGTATTGCGTTGCGCGCCAAAACGCGTGTCGATAAATAGCACAAATTGAACTTTTTAATATCCAAATTTTACTCATTTATATTGATGCGGAACAAAGTTCGCCGGGTCAGCTAGTATAATAACAAACTGTAAATTTATTTATTGCTCAGATTTTCGCGAATCACATTCATAACATTAAAACGACTTTTTAGGATACATGCATAACTTCACGCCAAATCGTATCGGCATTTTAGAAAACTTTTCAGTATCGATTGTAGATCATGTCCTAAGTATTCTAAAAACAAATTATTATTTGTATATATAATGGGTATATCTGCCCTCTGCATATATAGTAATTATCCTCTTAGTACTTAACTATCAGTATTATATGAAATTAAGTGAAAAAGGCGATCCATCCCAAGATGTCTTTTTATTTAATTCGCACAAAAACATACAACCATAAATTTTCACTTTTCTATCATCTATCTCTATTATCGTATGATACAAAATTTTACTAACTGGTAATAAATACATTTTATACAGTAAAGATAACTCTAATTTTAAATTAAAACTAATTTCTTGCTATTAAATCTTACAAAGACCTGCATAAGTTTATTACAACATTAATTTTCCAAGCGTAAGTATTCCTACTACACAGCTCCAGTTTATAGCTCCAAAATTTCAGCAGTTACATCAACAATGAAAGCCATCTGCTAACAAATTATATAGGAGTTTTAACTGATAAATCAATAATGTTAAAATCTTGTATTATAATTACATTTATTTATTTATTTTAATGCCCTAATAGTCCAGTAATAAAAATGAAAGGCATTTTATCTGTGAACACTAGGTTGTCTAACACTAATAAAGTCTATTTAATCAAAGATCTTTATGAGTCTCGGTGGCGCAGTGGTCGAGCACACGGCTTCTGATCCGGAGGTCCGGGTTCGAATCCTGACACTGGCTCACACCAATGACTTTTCGAAATTGTTTTCGGAAGTTATGTGTGATAAATATCGATGACTGAAAAACTTTGTGCCCGGTATGGCAATAGGTTCGCCACCTATTCCATTTGGGACGTAAACATAACAGCGAGAAGTGGCTTAACAGCCGCTGCCTACACCTTCGGGTAACAAAGGCGTGAAGTTGTGTTATGTTAATCAAAGATAAATAAAAAGTACAATTTAACTAACGTTATGAACTATCCAACATTTGTTATGTAGAGATAGATGCAATAGGTTCTGCCAGGGACAGTTCAACGAGTCGAAGCATAACAGCGGCTACCTATACCTTCGGTAAGGAAAATACTGAAAACATTCTGTTGAAATAGAAGCAAATGACAAGCAAATAAATTAACAGCAACCTTTTAATGAACTTGCAATACAAAAACTGAAATCACAAAAAGGCAGTTATTATTGATGCCTATGTTTCTACTCTTTCAATTGGTTGTGAAATAAAAACTAAAGTCAATACACTGTATCAAATTGCGTACTGTCAATAGACGGTCTGTGAAAATATTTCCACAATTTATTACGAAAAGGAAAACAGAGACCAGATGGAAATAGTGGCGTTCCGATAAATAAATGGCTTCATTTTTATAGTGGATACTTATAATGACCATCTCGATGGTTCGAGTTGTTTTGTTTGTTGAAAGTATTTTCTAGTCCTGCCATTTTAACGTTGACGATATATTTTGTGTGTTATTTCATAATAGGTATATTGAGAGAATACAAAATACAGATTACACAACTTCGTTTCACCTATCATAACTTTACGCCTTTTTCTAACCAAAGGTGTGGGATAGCCACAAGCCTCGACTCACCGTTATGTTTTCGTTTAAATGGAATAGGTGATGAACCCATTGCTATACTGGGCACAAAGTTGGATAAGTTGATTGATTGGTGTGTGCCAGGATTCGAACCAACGACCTCTTAATTCAGAAGCGATTGGAGACCGAGACTGGTTTTTTTTTATGGGATAGGAGGGCAAACGAGCAGGCGTGTCACCAGATGTTAAATGATCAGCGCCGCCCATGGACACCTGCAACACATATAGTGTTACAGTTGCGTTGCCAACCTTTAAGGGAGCAGGATAGGAAGGGATGGGGAAGGGAGGTGGGCCTCCAGGTACCTCTCTCACCGAACGAAACGCGGCATGGACCACTTTACGTCGATCTTCTGAAAGGTTGTGGTATTTCACCGGTCGAGCCGGCCCATTCATGCAGTGAACTGCATGGCTCTACCACTTTCAAAACTGTCAAAACGGTTCCTATTTCTATACTATTTTTATTGTAAAAATAGCAACATTGAACGTGTGTAAATATATAAATAACTAGCTGACCCGGCGAACTTTGTTCCGCATCATAAGTAATAAATGAGTAAAATTTGGATGTAGCGACCCTCTAACCATTAAAAAATACCCGCATCAAAATCCGGACAGACAGCGGAAAGCGACTATGTTTTATACTAGCTAAAGATGTTTCTCTTAACTCTTAAAATTACCGTTGATGTATAAAATTAATATCAATATTTAATGTTTAAAATGTTAATTTGCTAGCGTTAAATAATAAGGAAATCTTTTCACCTCGACGTTTTATCTCGCGTAACGTCAGATAGAATTTTATTCAAAATATATCGTCATCTTGAATGCTCCCCCGAAATTTCTACGAGTATTAACTTTGATTAGAACAAATATCAGTATAAACACAGAGCGACGCCGCCCTTTGATCCTCGTTTCGTTATGAGTTTGTATGTATTTAGATAAGCCCTGATAATCCACAACAACATTACCTACCTATAACTATATCATCATTAGCCTGTTGCAGTCCACTGCTGGAC
Source organism: Euproctis similis (assembly GCA_905147225.2). Taxonomy (NCBI): domain Eukaryota; kingdom Metazoa; phylum Arthropoda; class Insecta; order Lepidoptera; family Erebidae; genus Euproctis; species Euproctis similis. The sequence continues at coordinate 13,035,357 of LR990108.1, read as the reverse complement.
ATAGGCCTCTCCCAATGTGCGCCACAAGATCCGATTCTCTGCCTTCCGCATCCAGTCTTTTCTAGCAGCCCTTCTGAGGTCGTGTGACCATCGGGCTGGTGGGCATCCTACACTACGCTTACCACACCATAACCTTCTTGCTCCATCTACCATCGGTCTCTCGACAGATGTGACCAGCCCATTGCCACTTCAGCGAGCTTATTATATTACTATAACTATATGTCAAATATTAATTACAAACATTCAACGCCATCTCTGGGAAATCCTTGATTTTCTTATGGGATAGGCGCGGCAAACAAGCAAACGGGGAATGATAAGCGACTACCGCCACCTATAGACATCTGCTACACAGATAGGGTTACAATGGCGGTGTCGGTTTTTAAGATTGGATAGAAAGGTAATCCGAAATAAAATGGGGAGGTGGGGGACAGGGGTTAGGCCTCCACCACCACTCTTGCAGAACGAAACGTGGCATAAGCCACTTTCCAGCGATACTCTGAGAGGGTCGTGGTATTTCAGTGGACGAGCCAGTCGATTCATAAATCAACTCTTTGCGTAAATAATGTAAAGACATAAACAAATAAATTTATAAAATGAATCATTTTGTCCATTTTACCCATAATAATGACCACTTAAAAATATTAGTATTTCTCGAATATACGTCATTTTAGTATAAGTATGGATTACAACAATTGTTATACAAAAACTTAGAACACATAAAATTATAGAGGTAGATAAAATATTTATGTACCTCTATGTACAGTATGCACATAAATCTTCGCTTAACGCCGTAGTACGACACGATCTTGGGGTCTCATAATAATATTCCGGAGCGTAGTAAGATTCAAGTAACGGTGTTTAGGTAGGGTCCGATAATTTGATGCGATAGACACCTCATCTATCATGTTCAGAGAAAATGAAGGAAACCCGAGCTACGTGTTACATGTTGGCTTTAAAGACAAACCACAGTACAGGACGACCACGAGTACTAAATTAATGAAGTATTACTCCAGAAATGAGGACATAATATTTTTCTCTCTTAAGTCTTTTGCAAACAGCAAAACGATGACATCTCCACATTTATAAATTTGATTAAATTTATTTAACTCATTGTTATTATCTCGACTTCCACTTTTTTTAAGGAATGGGAGGGCAAACGAGCAAGCGTGTCACCTGATCGTAAGCAATCTGCGCCGCCCATGGACACCAGCAACACATATAGTGTTACCGTTGCGTTGCCGACCTTAAAGGAAAGGAAAGTAGGATAGCAAAAGATGGGGAAGGGGGTGAGCCTCCGGGTACCTCTCTCACCGAACGAAACGCGGTATGAGCCACTTTACGTGGATCTTCTGAGAGGTCGTGGTATTTCAGCGGTCGAGCCCGGCCCATTCATGCATTGAACTACTTTCGTGGAGATAAATAAATTAATACATTGCCTACACCTTAGATAAACAACGAGTTAAAGATACAAAGAAACATGCACTAATAACCTTCAGGCATCAATCATCTGATTCAGCGTATATACACATCATTTAAACTATTCACACATTCAGGTAATTTGGGTACGAAGGTACAAAAATGACTATACAACTACTTACTATATCGTAAATAAAAAAAATTAAAAACATTAACATAAATTAATTATACAACTTAATTATATTTCACGAACACCGTATATATGAACTGCATTTTAGCAATTGTAAGACACATCACAAATTTATACAAAGCACTTACACTAAACTTACACTTATCTGTGTAACTAATGGCACAATGAATCTTGTTTATCGCGACAATGTTGAGCACCGCGCAGTATGAACTAAGCATTACAACTTACTACATATATACTACAAATGAGGTAGGAGGAACCCGTTAATGACTGTCAGACATCCATATACCGAGATACATTTAATTTTACTCGCGCTGTTGCTTATCAAACGCATAAACTATAAGTTTCAACCCACGATTTCTCTCGAGTATATTTACTTAAATCACAATAGTTTCAGTGATATAAAAGTGGAACTATCATCCCAGAGGTATGCAACGCCAAGATTATCGTATATTTAATGGATAAGTTAATAAAGTTGAGGATAAAGTTTCATTGTAAAAGCATTTTCTATTTGATGTATTATTCCGATAGAACACATCTATATGTCAACTCAGGAAATTGTCTATTTAGTGGTCAAATTTTATGTGATTCTGTTTAAGCTTACAAAATATTTCAAACGGTTGGCCATAGCTAAGCAGATACATCGCACAAATACGCATCACAGCGCTATGGATCTTATATATCTTCATGGAAATTTAACTTTAATGACCTCACTGGTCGGACGAAACAATCTGCACTTGATTTGTTTTAGACTTGCGGCTTTAATGAGTACACGAGATGTTTATTACGATGCTTCTTCAGCTATTTAAAATAAAATATAATGATCTCTCACACCAATGACTTTCTGGAACTTTTTATATGACAATAGGATGCGCCACTTGTACTTAAATACCAAATAAATTATTCAGTGTCACATAATTACACTACTAAGGGAATCACATTTATTCGTTGTTATGTTATAAAGGAATTAACGAGCAATCGGGTCATCTGGTGTTAAGTGACTAGAGCCGCCCGTGGATATTTGGAGCACTGAAATGGTCACGGTTGCGTTGCGTTTTAGATGGGATAGGCACTTTCGCTATCCCATCTTATTATGAATGATATGGAGACTGAAAAATATGGAGACTTGAGGGGAAGTGGTGTAGGCCTCAAAATACCTCTCTCACTGTACAAAACGTGGTATAAGCCACTATACGCGAATACTCTGTGAGATCGTGGTATTTTAGTGATCAATACGATCCATTTCTACAGTGAATTGTGTCTAAATGTTAACTAATAAAAATCGTCTCCTTCATACACATATCGTATCAGCGTGACCTCTGACTATTTCAGCAACTACTCTTACGCGTGTAACGTGCAATATGGGTTACGATATATATCGTTTTTGACAACCCTGACACAACACGGAGTTTTGCCTGGTGGCCGCATACAATAGCTTTTGTTGGACCACTTAGCTATTGTTGTTGGGACAGAATCATGACAGAAGGCTCTCAGTTAAGATTGTACTGATTTACGAGTGAACCATTGAAATTGGGCTTTCATTTCGCAAGGCTGTATAATTCACGCCAAAGTGTCAACCTAAAAATATTAACCTAATTTTATATTTTCTGTCGTTGTTATTTCAAAGATGGCCGACAGATATCAAAATACAGCCAAAAATAATGAAAAAAAATATTTAAGAATTGCTCTCGGTGATCGAGCATCCGTTTCAGAATGTAGAAGTCGTGGAAAGCATCTCTTTTCGTAACACATGTTTGATATATATCGACTTCTGACAACTGTGTGCCCTGTATATTGTAATAGGATTCGCCACCCATTTCATTTGGCACGTAACATTTTTTTTTTATGGGTTAGGAGGGCAAACGAGCAGGCGTGTCACCTGTTGGTAAGCAACCAACGCTGCCCATGGACACCAGCAACACATGTAGTGTTACTGTTGCGTTGCTAAGGGATAGGGGATAGGAAAGGATGAGGAAGGGGGTGGGCCTCCGGGTACCTCTATCACCGAACGAAACACGGCATGAGCCACTTTACGTGGGTCTTCTGAGAGGTCGTGGTGTTTAACCGGTCGAGCTGGCCCATTCATGCATCGAACTGCTTGGCTCTACCGCTTGGCCAAAAATGGGCATGAAATAACATTCATACAATTAGATTGCTGTGTGGCGCCGGCTTAGAATACCTACCGCCACCCCATCTCTTCCCGTGGGTGTCGTAAAAGGCGACTAAGGGAAAAGCTAGAAGAATGGGCAGCAGCATTCTCTCTCAAGACAATACAGCCTACTGCGATCGCCAACCCGCCTGCCAAGCGTGGCGATTATGGCAAAAACCCCCCATGATTGCGCGGACCGGCAGTTGTGGCGCTCTATGGGGGAGGCCTATGTCCAGCAGTGGACCGCAAAAGGGCTTATGATGAATTAGATACAATCGACTGTTTTAGTGTGCATATAAGTATCTTCCTTTGCCATAACGATTACTAAGATTATTTAAAAATGAACTCAAGCATAAGGAATACTTATGCTAAGGACTTTTAAATATTTTTAAAATTCAAATGAAAAATAAACGTAACCTAACGCAACGAGGATAACTATATTATGATCAAACTAACAGATGAGTGTTCACCAGATTTCCAAATCCTATCTAGAAATATAAAAACCCACATCTTTAATTGCAGTATTGTCGTATAAATGAAAAGAGATTATTCAACAATCGTACTAGAATACCTATGGACAATTTTAGTATTAATTTCCTTTTGATTATTATTCGTATAAAACTTTTATTCACAAAAGCATATCTCGTACGAAAAAATTTGCTTTTTCGTTTGAATTCATAAAGCTGTATTTTAATTACGTACAGCACTGAACACATATCAGTGTTAATACATGTTTTATTTCTCCTTATTTATACTCATTAATTAAAGAGTTATGTGTGTGTCCTTACTCTAATCCAACCCTTTTGGTGTACAGAAAAGAAAAGGGAATTTCGGTCGGATTTAATATACCTGACCTGAAATCAACCCATCAACTTTGGGTAATTAAATTTAACGTAGGTAATAAAATTACTTTAACTTAAAATTGGAGGTTAATCTTTTAAATTTACTAGTCCAAGGGTCCACCGGATTTTATATAAACACTAGCTGACCCGGCGAACTCTGTTTCGCATCAAAAATAAAAACTGCTGCCCCGCTATGTTAATACTGCAATATCTTCGACAAATTTGAAGTCGATAGCATCTATAGGTTAAAAATGGGAATTTTCCATTGTTAACACCCCCACAACCCCCCTTGTGGGTGGAATTTCGTAAAATCCGTTCTTAGCTGACGTCTACTCGGCGAAAGGAATAATCCTACCAAATTTCAAGTCGCTACGCCTTATGGTTCCAGAGATATCGTGATGAGTCAATATATAGGTGCAAATCTCTTATATTATATAAACATTAATATTTATTAATATTATGGACACAAAAAACTAGAGGGCGCCCTCTAGTTTTCCAAGCTAAGCTACTAAAGGCATGCTTTCAATTTTAGTAAACACATTAACACATTTAAAGCACATATAAATCCAGTCGCCGTATAAAATTATATCCATGATTATCATAAATATTTGTGCTTGGGTGGGGATCAAACTCACCGACCTCTTCTTACCAGTCCGTGGTTTAACCTATGCAATACGAGGCCCGTGAGTTAAATCTATATATATAAAATTCTTCTGTCACAGTGTTTGTCCTCGAACTCCTCCAAAACGGCTGGACCGATTTTAATGAAATTTGGTATACATATTCATTAGGTCTGCGAATAGGTTTTTATCTATTTTTCATCCCCCTAAATCACAAGGGTAGACCCCTCAATATTTTTTTTTAATTTTTCGACATATTTCTGTTTCTTTTTTTTTATAAAACGGGATACAAAAATACATACAACCCTAAATGTTCAACCCCCTACGATCAACCCCTATTTTTTAAATTTTATTTTTCGGCAAGACAACGTTTGCCGGGTCAGCTAGTAACATAATACAATTTGAATAACTATAATTTTGTTTTTAAAATTTTATTGTACTCTGCATTTCTTTCTCAAGAAGTTTAGCTTTTTCTAATTTACAGAACAGTACTTGATTACAATATTTGTTTATTTATTTCCTCCCGCATATTGGATGGTGTTTAAGGGCAACAGTTTTGACAGTCTCGGTGGCCTAGTGGTCGAGCACACGGCTTCTTTAGAATCCTGACCCTGGCTAAACTGACCAATGACTTTTCGAAATTGTTTTCAGAAGTTATTTATATTTTGCATGCCAGATGGTGGAATATGGTTAAGATCTTATATTGTATAATGACACCTGTTTGTACCCATATTCACAAAATAAATGATTGGATTGAAAAAAAAAAAGTTAAGGGTAATATCGATGACTGCAAAATTTTGTGCCCGGTATGGCAATAGGTTCGCCACTTATACTACATAACGGCGAAACGAGGCTTAACAGCCGCTGCCTACACCTTCGGGTGACAAAGGCGTGAAGTTATGTTATGTGTTTGAGGGCTACATCAGAAAAAGTTTCACTCATCGTAAACACTAATTGTAAAAAACCGGCAAAGTCTTGTGACATAAAATAAACTTAATTAGTAGTTATAGGGCATACCTTGGTTCTATTGTTGATATGAATAATCTAATTCCTTTAAAATAAAGATTGCGTCAGCAATGTTAACATGGTGCCACCTTTTGAATACTTGCTAAAAATGTATTAATATTAGTAGTGTGCAATTGATGAGGTAAGTAACTATTCTCTCGCCTTCATTATAAATTTAATAATTTTCAATGATCAGAATAAAGCCTGCTAATGTTGTTCGTATAGAAGAAGTTAATAACATATTATATCATTTATTTATACTGAAATTAGTATGTGTTTTCGTTTTTGTAATTTGGCAATAGCCACTGTATTCTAAGTCTTTTGCCTTACTGTTCTTTTGCATCGTTAACCTCTAGTCTCATCATCTTTTATTATGTTTTGCCCTACAACGAAGTCAGAAGCAAAAAACAGTTAAATAAACCGGGATTAAACCCCATTGATAAAATTTATAAGAACGAGCATTTGTAAAAACGAAAATAAAAATAAAAAGACTATACCTACGAATGCAGGCGACTTGGCTAAAGAACTACCACGCCCCCTGATTTGATCTTCGTTGCGAGCTTTCACTTTGAACGCTATTCAAATTTATAAGAGCAAAAGGATCTGTTTGAATGGGGGACTTTATAACGTACTACGTGACGAAGTAGGCTTTTTAAGGCAATTTTTTATAACATACGCTAGCAATAGATTCGTGAATTATACATAACTTCACGCCACCTCCCTCGCGGGGTAGGCAGATATAATCGACCGCAGTAAATCACAATTCGTAATCACTTCACACGCTTCTATGTTTATCACAACTCTTGTCATACACGCTGGTGGTTTCATAAGGCTTCTAAAGTTATCTTCCGCAAGACACGTTTAATTCAGTCATTGAAACTGTGTCGTAGCCTTTGTTGTCTCTAACATCTGTCCGCTTTTGAACTTTATATCTGCTTAGTTAATCTTGCAATATTTTTTTCTTGTAAAAATCCGAATTGTCTTGTGTGTCACACTTTTAAATGTGAATAATAAAATATACTTTTTTATGGGATAGGAGGGCAAACGAGCAGGCATGTCATCTGATGGTAAGCAACCAACGCCGCCCATGGACACCAGCAACACATATAGTGTAACTGTTGCGTTGCCGACCTTTAAGGGATAGGGGATAGGAAAGGATGGGGAAAGGGGGGTGGACCTCCGGGTACCTCTCTCACCGAACAAAACGCGGCATGGGCCACTTTACGTCGGTCTTCTGAGAGGTCGTGGTATTTTACCTGCCCATTCATGCAGCGAACTGCTTGGCTCTACCATTGTTGTATTTTATTAAGTACTTATTAAGTAATAAAGCCATCAAGCAATGTACTTTACATCCTATTAATATTTTAACGGCGAAAATTTGCGAGTAAGAATGTATGTTTGTGATTCTTTCACGTAAAAGCTACTGTATTCCATATCATAATGGCACATAAGTTACAATTTAAAGAAGATTAAAAGACATTACAGGTGCTGTTCAAAACATGGCAATGAAGAGAATAAAATAAAAATAGAAACAACAGTGGCTTTAGGAAACAGTGTAAATGGAGCGTTGGGCAGATTCCTGGGCACAAAGAATGTTAGCAGAAAAGCTCAGCTAGCAATTCACAATGGGATAATGATCCCAACGCTAACTTGCGAAGCGAGAGTTGGGTATCGAATTGAGTGCATGAAGGTATGATAAACTCTCTCTCTCTCTCTGACTCTCGATGATAGCGTCGAAAACAAGGTCGTAATTAAGTTGGATTGAAAGAGTGTCCGTGAACGTGTATGAAAGTATGGATGACGCAATATTGACTAAGCAGATATACAATGCAAAAGCGGATAGATGTAGGAGTTGAGGTCGACCACGACACACCTTTCATGATCAAATAGAATAAGCTCTGGAGGAAGGTGCTGCCTACCCCGCAAGGGATTCGGCGTGAAGTTATATATGTAGGTATGTGTGTAAAAAAGTTGAAATGAGGACAAAGTTGATATGAGAAAAAGTGATTACTTGACCCAATCGTCTTATTTTTTTGTAACCATTGTGTGTATTTTGGCCTTAAGCTATCTTCACCCTACTATTAATAATGTATAGGAAAAACATTGTCCTTGTTTCATCGTCCCTATATATTATATGGCGGTACCAAGTTCGCGAGATCTGCTCGTGTGATGTATAAATTCAACTTAAAATGAAACTATCAATATTAACGACACACAGATTATAATTTTAAACGATTTATTATATTTATATTGCAATTACGCATAAATAATCCACTCTGTTGAATATCTGCCTCATTGAATAAACGTGTTTCAAATTGAAATAATTATTATAATATCCCATAACATAACAAAAGTTCTATTGAAATAGTAAGTAATAGAGTATGAAATATTTTTTATTTAGCGGATGTTTATACTTTTACAGTGTTTTATTTGTTATTTATTGTTTAGGTCTCGGTGGTTCAGTGGTCGAGCTCCCTGCCTCTGATTCAAAAGCCGTGCGATCGATTCCGGGCTAGCACCAATGATCTCTCGAAAGTTATGTTTGATAAATATCGATGCCTGACAAACTTTGTGCCTGGTTTGTGGCAATATGTTCGCATCCGTTTCTATTTGCCTCGTAACGATTCGACGAGTCGAGACGTAACAACCACTGCCTACACTTTCGGGTAGAAAAAGCCGTGAAGTGTTTTTAAAGGCCGACAACCGTTAGTTGATTACCATCAGGTTAACCGCTTGCTCGTTTACCCACACCTATCCCACAAAAAGGGGTTTCTACTGACCTAGCAACTTGTATATATAAGCACATAAATAAACATTATACATGAAACCAATTGTTTTCGACAAATATAGAAATAGCTTCACCGTCCATTAAAAAAGGCGAAACGTTCAATCCGATAAAAAGAGGAATCAAAAAATTTTACCTTATACTCGTATATGAATTGAAATGTCATATCAGTTTCCTCTCGATGTTATAATTAAAAATGTACCGCTCACAAAAATCCAGGGAACTTAACATATAATATGAGTGGCAAAATTTGTTTTGAGTTTGAATTTGAAAATCGTTCTGAGTGGACAGGAATTAATTTATATTTTAGACTAACCTTCACCCGACGTTTTCTCGCCAACATTTTTCTTGATATATATTTGAAAAATAGGGGTGGTTATTAGAGGAGTGAAAATTAAGGGTTGTATGTATTTTTGTATTAACTTACTAAATCAATTCTTTCTTTTTTAAATATTTTCTTTGCTATTTGGGACACCGGGTCACGGTTCAACCAGAAATTACATAATGTCAAAACATAAAATAAAGAATTTACTATTAGCCGCCTACAAGGCTTGCCTGTATCACCTATCGCACCTCTCACTCTTAGGCGATCCCAGGAAATATAAGGCAGACCGGCAAGAAATTTGCTATTAGCTTACGCTGTACAGCGGACAGCTAAAAATAGTTTTCTTGAAACTCAACCAACGAAGGGGATCACAGAGGCGTTATTATAACGTATTACTTCCATAGGTATGAATCGTGGTAAAAAACATGTTATTTTTGGCGTGATAATAATCATTCACAAACCTATATGAAATGAATGAACCCATTTTGATGAAATTTTGTGTGCATAACGGGTAGGTCTGAGAATTGGTCAGCATCTATTTTTCATACTCATTAATGTTGTAGTGTTCAACCGCGTATTTTGTTCGGAAAAACTACGTTCAAGCTGGATCAGGTAGTTCAGTGCCTTCCATTATAAAGAGTGCGTACTTCATACATAGTTTTAAATAAAGTCGCTCACCGCTGTCTGTCCCCTTATATGCTTATATCTTTGAAATTATTTAACGGATTTTGATGCGGTTTTTTTCAATAGATAAAGGGCGTCAACGGGGTGGTTTTGATCTATAAGTCATGTATAGAATAAGTGATAAATCTGAAATTTACATATTTATTGCGTTTGATGCAGAATAAAGTTCGCCGGGTCAGCTAGTATATTATTAAGAGTTATGTGAAAACATCAAAACGGATGAAAAATTTATTTATGCGAAAAAGCATTTTATTCAGAAGTAATTTTGTCTGAATTTGTTTTATTCAATGATTAGGGGTCCGTACAAATATATAAAAGAAATTATAATTGTGACTATATGGATGATTTTTTACTTTTGTAGGTCAATTACGGAAGCTACGGGTGTTTTTCACTTTTTGAACTGGTGAAGCTGCGGGTAGATACAAGTGCTAAGACAACAAAGAGAAAATTGAATGTTGTATGTATAAAATGTATATGTTGGGGAACATTGGATTTTCAATTTCAACGTGTTCGAGAGTATTGTACATCGAAACAAATGTTATAATACAAATGGGAATTCAGTACAAGCATCGAGAACAGTATTATTGCTCAACAAAGCTATTTATCGTAGTATACTGTATATACTGTTCGCTCTATTAAAATTAAAAATATAATAAATAAACTACTATATATTTCAAGTTGGATAATACAACACATTTAGGGGAAAGTTTTAGGAAAATCGGTACATTAGTTCAGGAATATCTAGAGAACAAACGATGAAACTTTTACTGACATGATTGTTATAATATGCCATGCCCAAAATGTCAATATGCTTCCTTTTTAAAATATATTTAGGTTAGCGTCAAATATATATTTATATATTGTAATATGTTAATAATTATTTATCAATGGTTTATGTAAATGGAAAATACATTGGCGATATATAGCACACAACTTTTGAGACGATAAATTTCTAATCGTGTCCACGCTGATTCGTTCCAAACTATTCTCAAACAAAATCGACATTAGGAAATCAATGCACATAGACATATATAACTTCATGTCATGTCTTTCGCAAAGTAGGCAGTGAGCAAAGAGCGCCATAAGACACGATTTTTACATTAATCACTCGCTTCTTCGACTTTATCCATACGCTTTTTCATTGTATATCTGCTTAGTCTATCTGTTCATAGTATGTTGTAAATTATAATTAAAGTATAGCGGTTTAATCACCAATCCGGTTGAGACAGACACGCTTCGATTGAAAACCGCAAACGTCACAACTAGTCATCCTTCGCGGCGGCCAGCCGAATAAAGGCTAAAAGCCGTTTGCCAATTGCCATTGCAAAAGCCATTTTGTAACTATTCAACATTATATTAAAGATTAGTCGTAGAAAATAATTACGACTTTTTTAGAAATCCTAAATAAAATAGTTGGCACCTGTCATCCATCTTTAACACACATTATTCACGAAAAGCAATCCGAGAAGTCATCGAACCCGGAGTCGATTCCACGTCTTTTTGATTCAGAAACCGGGTGCTCGAAATATGGACAACCGAGACACTATTAGCTTATTATTATTATATTATTGGTTTTTTTTCCTCGACTTTTGGTCGGTTTTTTATAGACACCCCGTCCCGTTTCCTACGGGAAAAGAGATGTCTATAGTTTTAAGGAGTTCTTCTGCCTCTTCCTCTGCCTCTTCCCCTGCCTCTTCCCCTGCCTCTTCCCCTGCCTCTCCCCTGTCTCTTCCTGTTTCTTGAGTTGTATTTAATGTGTCTGAGATTGAATCTTGTGTGTGTGTTCTCTGTGTGCTTGCGTTTTGTTATGGATCCGTTGGTGGTGGATTTATTAATGGCGCTGTTGGTGTTGTTATTATTATATATTATTATAATATATTATTTATTATTATTAGTATATAGCTGTTAACAAAACATAACGTCCCGCCTTTTTATATCCGAAGATGTGGGCAACGGCCGTTAAGCCTGGCGAAGCTATTGCCATACCGGGCACATAGTTTTCAGTCATCGATATTTATCACACATAACTTCCGAAAAGAATTTCCAAAAGTCATTGATCTGAGCACGGATTCGAACCCACGAGTTCTTGTTTAAAAAACCGGGTGCTTGGCTTCTGGACCACTGATGGACTACAGTTGTAAGTTCTGCTGATTATATATGTTCCTTTACATAACGAATCCGCACCGGTCAAAATTTAAACGACATCAAAAAAGGAGCAGTAACCACATTTCATAATATACATATTTTAACCGTCTGTATCGTTATTATTTTAGACTTGGACTTAGGTCTGTTATAAATTTAGTAATGAAATAACACATTTAAGTATATCTCAAACAGTCTGGAAATTCTTAGACACAAATGACATTCCTTTTAAGATAGTTGTTTCTCCGTTATACAGTTTATAAGCGAGAATTTAATTATATACAAACATATATCGTCCTTGAATAGATGTTTGAACTATTGTATCAAAAGTAATTGTCAAACGTGGATTTCACTGTCTGATTCGTTTTGTATCAAGCAACAGACGAATTTTCTTGACGTAAGCATTTAAATTAAGTATCAGACATATGTTATTGTTTTTTATGTTCTATTAAAGAAATATATTATCTCATTTCTTTTTTATTTTATAATAGGATAGGGAGACAAACGAGCAGGCGTTTCACATGATGGTACGCAACTAACGCTGCCGGTGAACACCTGCAACACAGATACTATAATAATTGGGTTGCTGGCCTTTAAAAAGTTGGGAAAGAATTGAAGATTGAACGGAACGCCGCGTAAGCTAATTTCGTCGATTTTCTTAGAGGTTGTGATATTTCACGGGTCCAGCCGGCCCATTCATGCAGCGGACTGCATGGCTCTACATATGTTACTGTGTTTCTCATATGATAAGTATATATCCTAAGTAACTATCATAAGATTGTAATTTTATGTTGTATTTATATTATATAATTAAAACTCAAAAAAAATTAATTAATATATATGTGATACAACGCTTGAATAAAAGTGAAATAATTTGAGATTTCTGTGGAGGGTTTTGAATTCAGCATTAAATAAAATAGAGAGATATAAATAAATAAGCTATACAAGAGCATCCACAGTCTTAAATTAAACACAGATAGGTTTTTCGATGTTTGACTAACATCAAATTAAATTCACTATAAAAAAGCAAAGAGGTTATGAATAAATGTAAATCAATTCATAGTATAGAACAAAGTCGCTTTCCGCTGTCTGTCCACTTATATGCATATATCTTTGAAACTACATAAATAGATATAGGATGTCAACGGAGTGGTTTATATGTTTAATTAATGTACAATGTTTTAAATAGAAAAATATAATTTTAGAAATTTAGCACTTTAGTTGAAAATTTCTGTAAAATTACTTTTTATGCGTAACAAAGTTCGCCGGGTCTAGTAGAGTATAATATGTAAGCGAAAGCATGAAACTATAAATGGAAAAATTTCAAGTTGTAGATTCGCGCCAATCTACGAAGAAAGACAAAATACCAGGAGAGTGATGAAAATGACTGTTGATTGATATATCGGTAGAGAAAGGCCAAAAAAGAGATGGAGGTACTGCATATAAAGGTGATATGAATATGAAGAGTATAGGTAAGTGTGGAAACCACGAGTGATAGAGGAAAATGCAAAAGGATGATATGTTGTTCCTTCTCCACATAGAGTGGGTTAAGGGCAGGAAGATAAAATAATAGGAACAATACTTATAATTATTAATTCGTGTTATGTTAAGAACGCAAAGTTTGAAATAACTTTGTAAATTACTATACTACCTATTCACAATGAACGATATGTTTACTTGTAACTTTGAGCCAGTTTGTAGAAGGTTGATATGAAAATTTTCATCGTAAATAAGAGAAGGCTTTATGTTGTTAACAATCATATCTGGGAGTAGATCAGAGAAGCAGTATTTAACTTTATCATCTCTGTAAAGTTAATAGAAGACAATAGCTCGTAGAATTTATATTCTACTCGAGAATATATACGATATAAATTCTTCGTCTTGATCTCAAAAAGGTATTTAAATTTTAAAGTTCAGAATCGTTATCATAGCACATATATACATACATAACTTCACGCCAAATCCCTTGCGGGGTAGGCAGAGAGAACTGAGCGCCATAAGGCATAATTCTTAAATTAAACCTCATTACATAGTATAAAACAAATTCTTTTCATCGGGTCAGCTAGTTTATAATAAGATAAACCGACCGAAGAATAATTAACGGAAAGACTTATTTAATCTTTAATTGGCACGACACTAGTATTTTTTTTTGAGAAATAATAAAAATAAATTAACTTAGTACTTTAGTACATTTAGTAAAAGTAAGTTAAGTAAACTGTATATATTTATTAGACACCATATAAACACATGAGATAACACAGAAGTTGCTTATCTAAGTGTTATTAATATATGTTAGCGACCCACTCTCCAAACTAAGCTAAAACTGTGATAAGGGAGTCAGTTACTCCCGAGGGATATTAAGTATCTGCCCCCTTTAAACGGTTCAGAGGAAGTTCTTAGATAAATCTGTACGTAAACGTGCGTGCTCATTGTACTTGTGATGTGTCGGATATCCGTATTTGTATTCAAGAAAGGAAATTCAGATTTATATGTAACTTTTTCCGTTGAATTTGAACGAATGACTAATAATTATAGTTAGGTAAGTACGTATATGAATACGTAAATAACACTTTAAACGCCTTTTCGTGAGTTTAAAAAAAAATTCTTGGCCGGTGAAATACCATGACTTCTCAGAATATCGACGTAAAGTGGCTCTCGCCGCGTTTCGTTCGGTGAGAGAGGTATCCGAAGGCTTACTTCTTTCCTCCTCTCCTTCCCATCGCACTTCCAACCCCTTCTGTATCCCATTGTAAGGGCCGGCAACGTAACTGTAACACTATATATGTTTAGGTGTCCATAGGCGGCGTTTATTGCTCACCATCAGGTAACAAGCCTGCTCTTTTGCCCCCCTATACCATAAAAAATAACATTAACTATACACCACACAAATATTTTATTGTTACTCGAGTGGGGATCGAACTCACCGAATACTACTAAGCAGTTGTTTTATGCAACGCACCACGAAACCCGTCAAATAGAGACCTGCCCTATTTGCAGCCTTGAAATGGATCATGATTAATGATATTGATGATTACATAACATTAGTGTATAATACGGTTAAAATAACGCCAATAATATCTTCTAACGTAACAAGGAATATAATATATATAATTAAAAAAACGTATTTAATGGAATGGCAATATTCAACAATTATTTCAACACAATTTTAATGTCATATTTAAATAAATTCTTGGTAACCGCTTAAAGTGCACAATAAAGAACACAGAGTTTACTGTGCACTTCAGTTTTAACATAGTTCCTCTTTAATCAGTGGCGTATAAATAATCTCCAGACTGGCTCCAATGAGATTCTTGAAAATCCACACGCTAGTGGACTTTGCTTTAGTGTATGGTACAAATGAATATTTAACATAATCTTAAATATAATCTATTATATTTGCCAACAATTTGTTTTTTTCTCTATACACAACGTTTCAAAAAATTAGTGTAATTATAATCAAGTCTCATTCATCAATGACTCATCAATCATACAAAATAAACCTATGTACCCCTGATACCCCTCGTATCAGAAATAATACTCACTCCCGTAAAGGATGGCCAATTTTTTTTTAATATGTTGGTAGTTTTAATATGTAGAACACGCACTGACGTTTTATCTAGCATAAATACTTTACTCTTTTAATTTAATAAAAAAAATATAGTTCATTGTCAGTGTCGGTGATCCAGTGGACTAGCCACTACACCGCTTCTGAACCAAGAAGTCGTGGGTTCGAATCTTTTCGAAATGCATTTCGGAAGTTGTGAGTGATAAATATCGATGACTGAAAACTTTATGCCCGGTATATGGCAATAAGTTCGTTTAGGACGAAAACATAACCGGAGTCGAGGTCTAACAGCCGCTGTCTACATATTCGTGTAGGAAACGAGGTCAATTTATGTGAACTATGAAAAAATAATTTAAAAAAAAATATTATTTAATTAAGTAAATCCCGGTATCTTGTTATACGATTAAACAATTAAAATAAAAGTTAGTGTTCAAGTACGTATAATATGGCACTAGAAAATATTTACGACATGGACTTAGAATGTGGAAGTGTCTATGTACCGTTAATATTAAATATGATACACAAAAATATTCACACATAAGTTGATTGTGCAAAGGTGATTCACTGACGTTGAGTTTCTAGAGAAACTTTGGTCAACATGATGTATACCTCTCAACGAAGAAATTAAAAAGTAAGATATCACAGAAAATACACGTTTGCAAAATTAATTTATTCAAGTCAATGCATCATCGCCACTGCGTACACTTTTAGCGATAAAGGGCGTGAAGTTAAAATATTTCTCTTTTAATATGAGTAAATCACAAATCTGTGTGAAATATTGTGATGTACAGTTTATCACGTCGTTAATACGGTTCTGGTTTCAGCTGTGTGTTAATTTAAATTGTTTGTAAACGCCGATTAAATCTATGGTGAGGCAAAACAATAAACGTTTACTGAATGACAAAGCAGTATGTAAATGTTGAAAAATTAAAATTCAACAAAACAAAACACATATACGACTTTATATGTTGTCGGTATTTAACTTTTATCATAGCTATATATTTATATATATTTACAATTAGTTTTTTTTACAATTTCGGAACCAGTCGCCATCAAAGGAGTCCAACTCGAAGTTGCCCAGCATTATGTTTACATAGGGCAAACAAAGAAGAATACAACTGGGCTGGGCGGCATTCGGAAAACTTCGTCGAGTCTTCTCATCGCCTATACCGCAATGTCTGAAGACAAAAGTCTTCAATCAGTGCGTCCTACCTGTTTTAATATACGGAGCCGAAAGGTGGCCACTAACGGTACGGCTAGTCCACCAACTAAAAGTCACTCAGCGTGCTATGGAACGAGCTATGCTCGGAGTTTCTCTAAGGGATCAAATCCGGAACGAAGTCATTCGCCAGAGAACTAAGGTGACTGACATAGCTCAACGCGTTAGCATTCTGAAGTGGCTGGCCATATATGCCGCTGGACTGATAACCGCTGGGGTAAACTAGTCTTAGAGTGGAGACCACGGACCAGAAAGCGAAGCGAAGGGCGCCCAGTGACAAGGTGGAGCGATGTCATACGCAGAGCGGTGGGCAGCGACTGGACAAGAAGAGCCGAAGATCGGGCTCAGTGGTGCATATTGGGAGAGACCTTTGTCCAGCAGTGGACTGATGTGGGCTGATTATGATGATGATGATGACGATGACAATTAGTTTTCTGCCGTAAATAACATGGCATTTTATACAATCGTCTCTACACCTTTTACAAATATTATAAATATTATAGGAAATATAAACAAAAAAAAATAAAAAATATAAATTGTATCCTATAAAAAACCTTAAAATAAGTTAAAGAGACTTTACATTAAACAAACCTAAGGTAAAAAAATCTTAATTAAATTTTTAAAAGCAGCTAGCAAAATATTTTGAGAAAATGAATGAAAATGCTTTATAAGTAAGCTTACTCAGTTAACAGAACAACAGCTCCGTTACTTTATGTCGGTAAAAGGTATAAATTTCTGTGAAAACTTAAGACTTTAATTTTTCTTTGAGACAACTGAGATATTAAACAGCTTGTACTTAAATCTAACAAAACCCGCAGCGATGCTAATAAATTGTTTCAGATCTAGTGTATTTTAATTCCAGATTCTCTTTTGATTTCTAAACATTGGCTCTTCTTTTTTATTGGATAGGGAGGCAAATGAGTAGTCATATCACCTAACGGTAAGCAACTAACGCTGCCAATGGCACAGAAAGTGTTACAGTTGCATTACCGACCTTTAAAATGTGATAAGGGGTTGGAAGTGGGATGGGAGCAGGTTGGCCCTCCGGATCTCTCTCGCTGAGCAAAACACGGCATGGGCTACTTTAGGTCAATATTCTGAGAAGTCGTAGTATTTTACCGGTTGAGCCGGCCTATTCATGCAGCAATCTGCGTGACTCTCCCACTGTGTATTTTTTTGAATCAATTCTTCAAATCGATCAATATTTAAATAAACATTTCTTTTTATATTAAATTATTTTACAAAGCGGATATTAAATATTTTTGTTTATTTTGACTTACCATACTTAACTATACTTGCTGCCAAGTACATTCTTAGAATGTTTAATAAATCTCGAGGCGTATGGTAATATGCACTCGCCTTATAGAACAATCTCGGCGGATTGCCAACAGAAATAAAAAATGGTACAATAATAAAGAAAGTGCACTTTTTTATAGTTATTAAACTCATGTCTCAAAGTATTTTAATATTTGATTTGAATTAGAAGTTTAACGCACATAGGTAAGCTTACATATTAAGCGAAACTTAATCCTATAGCACTGGTTCTAATCGTAGTTCTTACTAATTAGCTACTAGTGTAGTCAAGTTTTAGGTGGTAGTTTGAGTGAGCAAAGTTTATCGTTAACTAATGCACTTTATATTATTACTTGAGCGAATACATTTTCTTTACAAACTTTACTATCGTTGCGCTGACGTTTGATCAAGTTTAACATATAACTATATATGTGAAAATTCGTTTTCGCAGAGAGAAACGGTAAGATTATTGTTTACTTGGGAATCTTAGGCAATAATTAGACTCTCTTAGTTACGGCAAATCTACAAGAAGAAGATAAAGATCGATTAGGCTCCAATAAGAAGTATCAAATCATTTAAGCTGCAAAATGTTCCAAAGAATTATATTTTATGCACAACTAGCTGACCCAGCAAACGTGTTGCCAAAAAATAAAAAATAATAATCGAAGAAAAGTAAAAATTTGGGGATATATGTATTTTTGAATGCTGTTTCAAACAATAATTTATCGAAAAATTAAAAAAATATATATTGAGGTGCTACCCTTGCGGTTTAGTGAGATGAAAAATCGATGTTGTCCTATTCTCAGACCTACCCGATATGCACACAACATTTCATGAGAATCGGTCGAGCCGTTTCGGAAGAGTATAATTACAAACACCATGACACGAGAATTTTATATATTAGAAAATAATAATATCTTGGACACAATACACGCAGCGCCCTCTAGTTCCAACCTAAGCAGCTAAATGCTTGTTTGTTCCGTTATCTAATATCCATAATACTAGATAACGGATATTAATACATATACATTTTTCTTTTGTAAATACACACGTTTAATAACCAGACGCCCAGACGCTATACAAACATTTATGCTTGTCACAAATATTTGTACTCGGTTGGGAATCGAACCCGCCAACCTAGCTTCTGCAGTCATTACTTTTACAAATGCGTAGTTACAAACACTCGAAAAACATAATCTTCCACATTGTGTAGTCGGTTAGTGAAAATACACGAAGAATTTTTCTAAATTTGCCAATCTCAAGTCACTTTTATTCACCCTCCTTTAGAAATAGCGGTTATCTCGACAATTAAGTCGGACACATTCCCTGCGGGAATAATACGCACGTAACTTAGCTGTTCGCTCCACCCTCCAGGGCTTACCTCCACTGAATATTTTCTTTTTCTTTACAAAATTCAACCACACTTGAGACGAGTAAATTTCTTGTGTACCTAAATATATTATATAAAAGTAAGAAAAGCCAGTGAACTCACCCAATCGGTTCTGTGAGCTCCATTGATTTGGATTTTCCGAAATTCACGCCATTTTGTTTTCGAAGGTGTACGCAACGGCAATTTTTCCTCAACTTACCTAAATTTTACGTCCCTAGTGAAATAGAGAACGTAATCTACTGCCTACATCAAGTATAATTTTGATAGTAAACAATATTAATCGCACATAACTTCAATAACAATTCCGGAAAGTCATCCAGGATTTGATCCCGATACTTCTTGATACAAAAACGCATAATCAACAGACAACTGACAAGTGGACAAACAAATGTATAAGTTTATGTAAATACCAGTTGAATATAATATCTCCTTTTTTGTATTCAATTATTAAAATAATTTACAACGAATTTCGCAACCGTTTCCCGTCGATCATGTGTCGATATGCCGAAGAACTCAGAATCATATTGTAACATAGCCAACATCCTTTATTATTCATCCAAAGAAGGCTTTTAGCTACAAGACTTCGCTTTTTCCTGTCTATTATTGTTCGCGAATGCGTCGAAAGATAAATCTTTTCCAAGTTTAATGCAAAAATTGTGTTCATGTATTAGGGTAGACTTTTATTCCCTCAAAAATATGTGTGTATAACGAAAAACAGTTCTATCTAGTGGATAAAATAACTTATTCCCTGCTAATATTCGTATAATATACCTGGAGTAAATTATATTATATTATTTAAAAACCTCGTTACGTTCAAAACAAAAACTTTCGAGTTCAAAAATTTATATTTACTAAGTATTCTGGAATGTAATCAATATTGCTCTGGGTATTATTAAAAGCTTTTATTTAAGTTGCACGGTATTTCAGTATGTAGGTTCTAGTGGAATTTTTCATTTAGATATCTTCAACCGATTGAGCTGAACTTTTAATATTTAAATGTGACATCATTCTAAATTCAATATCGATACCTTAATATGCAAACCTACTAACTCCACTTTTTTTCGAAAATGGCATTTTGATACCGGCAGAGACTAGATATTATCTAGTTTCTATTGGTATCAAAATTTTCATTTTCCAAAAAAAGTGGAGTTAGTAGGTTCAGCTTCGTCGGCTTCGTTCAGGTTAGGAGTCAGCTGGGAACTCTCTTTTCATGTTATTCATAGTGAGCCCTTTTATTTGATATCATAATCACCCTTATATCGCAGTTCTGTAATGTGACAGAAGTGCATTAAAAATAACTAGACATCAATCTTGGATGATCCACCATATCGATACCATAATATGCAAAACCTACTAACTCCACTTTTTTTCGAAAATGGCATTTTGATACCGGCAGAGACTATCTTACATAATCACAAGAAATGATAATAATACACATTAACTTTTTTCTATTCTGATTTCTATTCTTGAAATAATCCTTAGATACATAACATAACTTCACGCCTTTTGTTACCCGAAGGTGTAGCCAGCGGTTGTTAAGCCTCATCTCGCCGTTATGTTTACGTTCCAAATGGAAAAGGAACCTATTGCCATACCGGGCACAAAGTTTTTCAGTCATCGATATTTATCACACATAACTTCCGAAAACAATTTCGAAAAGTCATTGGTGTGAGCCAGTGTTAGGAATCGAACCCGGACTTCTGGATTAGAAGCCGTGTACTCGACCACTGGGCCACCGAGACCAAGTTGTCTTGGAAACACATAATGTTCACAACAAAACGCAAATATACTCAATGAAAAATGTATTTTATGGCTCATTCCCCAAATAGCGCATTTAAAGATTCACGACAGACCTAAGGATAATTTTGTCCCGACACCTTAAGGACCGTAATCCTCGATCCCTTTGTAATCTTCAACAAAGCAGCGTAACGTCCACAAGATGTTCAATGCCCTTGAAGCCATAAATCTTGCTATTGTGATGTCACAGGTCAAGGTTAAAATGTATGTACGTGGGTTCGATTATATTGTGATTACACAAAATCATACATCATTAACAATTAATTAATGACTTGATTTATATCATATACATTATACATGCATAACTTCATGCCATGTTCCTATCCGCGTAGGCAGTGGGAGCAGAGCGCCATAAGGCACGATTTTTACATCCCACACTCGCTTCTTTAACTTTCATAACTTCTGTCATACACGTTCATACGTTTCAAGGTTTGGTCTTAGAAATTGTGTTGTTGCCGTCCTCGACTCCTACATTTGTATTAAACTACTATTATACTATATTTATATTATTTACTAGCTGACCCGGCGGACTTTGTTTCTCCTCAGAAGAAATAAATGAACAAATATATTTTTTTTATAAAACAAATGTAGCCTAAGTTACTGCTTATTACATCAGCTATCTACCTGCCAATAAAAGTCCCGTCAAAATCGGTGCAGCCATTTCTGAGATTACGCAGAACAAACAGACAGAGAGACAAAAATTGTAAAAGCGTTCATTTTGGTGTATGTACGGTTTCAGTATTCATAGGCATGTAGTAAGTAGTAGTAGTAGTAGCCGAATGAAGTTTATATTTCAAAGTTTTAAACTCGTGATATCTTTTGAACGGAATATCAGAATCGAATAATTAATATAAAGTAATAGTAAAAAAAGGTATTGAAGCAGTCTTAAATATATTTTTAATTTCGATAAGGTTTTATTATAAAGAGCTTTTTGTAGCGGTGGTATTTTAATTTCTTTTTTTTATATAAAAAAAAACGCTTATTGTGACATGACTATAATAGTTAGAAAAAAATGCTGCCGCTGTTTTTTTTGTAGATAATGCTGTGTTCTAAAAAAATGTTATACATTATTTTATTCTATCATTAATAGTTTTCGCAGGGTACGTGATATAAGGAAGTTTTTTTGATATTTTTTATACTTTATCGTAATTTAAGTAAGGATCCCTAATTTTTTTCAATAAAATATAGCCTATGTCACTCAAGAAAAATGTAGCTTTCCAACAGTGAAAAAATTATTCAAATCTGTTCAGTAGTTTCGGAGCCTATTCAATTCAAACAAACAAACAAAAAATCAAACCTTTCCTCTTTATAATAATAGTATAGATATAACCACAATTTATAAACACAATTTTAATTGACTTATCCACCTATAAGGATACTTAATGATAACACAACGTTTACTTTGCTTATATTTCCCAGCAAATTCGCAATGTTGTTAGTAATATTAAGTATGTAAGTTATAATATCGTTCCCCGTAAGAACACGGTAATGTTTTTCAAACAATCTCAAAGTTTAAACGCGAGAATGAAAACATCTTTACTCGTGACGATAATTTAATAGGCAATCACTGAGGCCAATTATGTTTACGATATCACTGTTCGGTTTTCATTCTACAGAATACAAATGATTTTTATTTAATCCTTAATGTTCATATAATTGTAACTGTACATTAACTTGAAATCTTAATACTTTTTGTTATTTTCATTTCCTTAAGGCTTATTTCATTTTCCCAAACTGTGTTTTCATAACGTTGATACTTTTTGTTATAAATGTGTCTTAAACTACCTATTGTGTCGGAATGGGGGTTTCTTTGTTGGTTTTTACTACAAAAAGAAGTAGAAATATTCTATTGTAATTGTTGCTCTTAAACTTATTCTGCTCGCTATACCCAGCAACCGTATTTATCAGGCCTATATTTTTTGCATTTATTTCTTCATCCTATGTTAGATTTTTTAGCTAAGCTTTCTTAAATTATAATATGATTTGTATTTGCTAATAAGAATGTAACTTTACAACTATAGATGATGATTAGTAATCTTTATGACATTCAATTGTGATGAAACGTATTTTTTATAGATCCAGGAAAAGCTTAAGTAATTTCAGGGATTGTCTATTTCCTTAGTTTCTCCCTGGATAGTAAATCATATTTGTGTGATGCCACACACTGCTCGCAATTCTCTTTTAAAAAGCTGTCTACGCAACTGTAACGCACCTGTGTTGCAGGTATCCAAGGATAGCGGTAGTCACTCTGCCACCAACTGACCTGATTGCTCGTTTGCTCTCTCCCATAAAAACAATTATTAAACTTATTGAAGAAATTATATAATTATTTTCTAAAATGCTAAAATTAAACATTTTTTTATGTAAAAAAAATGTTTAATTTTGATGAATGTTAATTTTGATTGTTTTTTGATGGCTAAATCATCTCCAGTCGGTTAGTTAAATTTAATTAAAATATTTCAAGCTCAACTTTAAGCCTAAATCGTTGATTTGGTCAACCGAAAAGAAAAATTAAATTTACTATTTTGAATTTAATCAAATTAATTTCCAAGCACGTCATTGCTGAAACTTATGTTAAAATATTTTTTAATGTATTCGATAGTCATAATAACATTGTACAGCTCAGCTGTTCCATTTAATTTGTTTGTTGCGCATTCTAATCTGACATTATTTGATTACGTCAACATAGATCTTAGACAGAAAATACAAATAAGTCACCCATACTAATGCTTAAGCTGTTTTGCAAAATAAATTTGATAAAGAGTTTTTTTTTTGTAGGTGAAAGCCAATTTTATTAGTAGAAATAATTACAAGAATACTAGTTGACCCCGGGAACTTTGTACCGCCTTATTAAATGCCTTTACTACGAAAGACTACTGTTCTCCACATATTAGTAGTACCGTGATTAATATATACAATATGTTTAAGGCCTTTGTGTGTGAAAAAAATACGAAGATTAAACCAAGTAATCACATTCCTAAGTGGTAGAATTTCGAAAAACCCTTTGTTATAGGATTTCTACAATATATAAATAACACACCTTCCAAGTTATCTAAATATTAAGGTACATATCTATATTTAGGTATTTGATTGAAAGTTTCATGAGAATTTTATGGTTTAATTTTAAAGTTAAAATTGCCTCTTACCAGACCAGATCTTGCGTAAACCCACTTTCAGTACTTGTACTGAGTTGACAAGTATGCGCCATGGAATAGAAGAATAACAAACCTCATAACGTATGAAGAAAGCTGAGTAACTATTTGATAGTATCTCCGTTTAATAGCCCAGGTCTAAATGTGACCACATCCTTCATACAATATAAATGAAAGGGTTATTTTCGGTCAGCTTCACAATTTTTCGAGTGATCGTAAAAATCGCGCATTGACAGCGGTCTATTTATGTTACCGATGCTAATATTTGTTTTATGAAAGGTTCGTGTTTTCTTTTGCATATTCGAACTTTTCAATTATTCTATTCAAATGTAGAAGAAAACTTTGATTAGATTTTACAGGGTTGGAGCTACGCAACTCGCCCAATAGATGGTTCGACCGGTATAATACCATGGCCTATTAGAAAATTAAGGTAAACTAGCTTAGGATTTGTTGCGGATGAATGAAAAGTGCACATACACTCCTATACCCCTATCTACCCTATTTTCTACGCCAGCAAAGCAAGCGTGAGCATCTCATTATTGCATATATCCATGAAGATTAAAGAGAGAGAAGCTCGTTTTTGGTTAAAAATCTGTATCGATAATCTAAAAGTAACTTTCACTAACTTCTATATGTTTCCTTTATTTTTCTTTATGAATACATAATTCCAACCTAATTAAGTTGCTTAGGGGAGAACACCACAACCCAGAGATACTACAGGGTTTTAACTTTTGGGTGCCGCACCAATATATTTGGAAACGTCGGCGCCCACCACTACTAAAAGTTCCAACGGCTAGGCGAACTTACTAGCTAAGACACCGCTTACCTGTGCTATTTGTGTAATCAATGAAGTACACACAAGAGTAGATGTCCCTCTAGAGTAGATCCCTCTAGTGAAGTCGCGAAGGTTACATTATGCGTAGCAACCTTTGTATAACTAGGCACTAGGCATTATTATTTATAAGCTTTTATTATTATTTTATTTTTATTTTTTTTTTTTTATTATTATTATTTACCTTGCACTGTATGTATGTATGTATGTATGTATGTATGTAAGTATGTATGTTCGGTGGAATCTTGTAACTCAATTTTGAAGTAGATACCTCCAACCGATTGAGCTGAAATTTTGTATACACGTTTACTTTGGATGACAATGCATGATATAATGTATGACATTATTCTATATCCAATATGGCGGACGACCCAAGATGGCGGAATGGATATTTTTAATGCATTTCTGCAATATGGGTATCAAATGAAAGGGTTTGTTGAGTGTAACTCAAAATATAATATGACGTCATTCTAAATCCAATATGGTGGAATATCCAAGATGAAGGAATATATATTTTAAGCTTTCGTACAATATGGGTATCAAATGAAAGGGCTCATTGGGAAAACTAAAAAAATAATGTGACGTCATTCTAAATCCAATATAGCGGATAATCCAAGATAGAGGAACAGTTTTTTTTAATGCATTTCTACAATATGGGTATCAAATGAAAGGGCTTGTTAATAGTAGCTCGAAAAATAATGTGATGTCATTCTAAATCCAATATAGTGAAATAAATATTTGCGTTTCTACTATATGCATATCAAATGGCCCTTTCATTAAAGAGTTATATGAGAACTTCAAAAACTATGTCTCAGTGGTTCAGTAAACTAGCCCGCTTCTGAATCAGGAAGTCTTGGGTTCGAATTTCGCCTCACACCAATGTCTTTCGAAATTTCTCTCGAAAGTCATGTGTGATAAATATTTTTGACTGACCACTTTGTGGTCGCTGTATGGCAACAGTGGTAGAGCCCAGCAATTCACTGTATGAATGGGATGGCTCGACCGATGAAATACCACAACCAGCTCACGGCGTGTTTCTTTAGGTGAGAGAGGTACCCGGAGGCCTACTGCCCTTCCCCATCCCTTCCTACTCCCATATCCTATATCCTACTCCCTTAAAGATAAGATAATACGATAAGATAAGACGTAAACATAGCGGCGAGTCGAGGCTTAATAGATGCTGCCTACACCTTCGGGTAGAAAAAGGAGTCGAGCTATGTTCTGTTATTAATTAATGTTATAAACAAATTAAATTGTGTATAAATATTATATATATCATAGGGTTTTCAATATGAGCGGCTAGATGTTAGTGGCCTGCTTGTTTGGGCAGTGTCAGTCAATCTGTTGTTTACTATTCAGTCACTGATGCCAAATCACCATGTCAAGATACAGGGTTAAGCGGCGCGTCTAAATTTATAATCAAAATGAGTTAGTGCTAACATTGAGAACCTTACGACCACTTTACGGCTGAGGCGGTAGTCCATCACAGTCGACGGCTTTCCGTTGACCTATGTTTTAATAGTTAACAGTGTTTTAATTGTGGTCAGCCACGCAATCTGCTGCATGAATGGGCCGGTTCGACCGGTGTAATGCCATGCCCTTTCAGGATACCGACGTAAATTGGACAGGATTTAATAACTTTAACATGATTGCTACACTAACGGATTTTAATGGTGTTATAGGTATTATTCGAATTAAACACAGTGGATGGTGGGAACGAACTATAACTTTTATTACAACTCACTCCTATGTTATACTCAGGTCAGCAAGTATAAAGTACTGATTAAAACAACAGATGGCGTTACACATCACAAGTAGTTAAACATATTTTGTTATTAAACAACAGTCCCACATAACAAAATTAAGTTGCAAAATCAACAAATAAGTAACAAAAAAATTTGTTTACTTAGGCTCGAAACTCTTTGCTGCTGGTCAAGCATACGCGGACTTAAGTAGAGAAAAGACTTTAGGAGGTCTCCTCATTGAAGAGTTGGACTGTTCGAAATTAACTGGCAAATGACCTTGTAACAATGATGCTTTGAATGTGATGAAGAGACTGAGAAACTTACCCATCGATAACTAAAAACTTGAAAATAATTTAAAGAAAAAAACTTTTTTAAAGAAGCTTTTATTTAAACGCTCTAAAAAGAATAAAATAATTTTAACCTTATACATTTCAACTATCAACTTATAACCTTATTATATACAATTTATGTGATAATAAAAGCTTGTCGCTATGTTCAACCCAACCCTTCCCCCCTCCTCTTCCCATCCCAATTCCGACCCCTTCCATTTCCCATGGAAAGGGCCGGCAACGGAACTGTACCACTATATGTATTCGGGTGTCCATGTATATATGTTATAAACCAAAAAAATATATTTGGATAATGCGATCCGTCACAGTAATCATTAAATCTAAAAAAATATTTCTAGATGGTTATGGATAGCCACTGATAGGTAATTAAACATAGCGACAAGCTTTTATTATCACATAAATTGTATATAATAAGGTTATAAGTTGATAGTTGAAATGTATAAGGTTAAAATTATTTTATTCTTTTTAGAGCGTTTAAATAAAAGCTTCTTTAAAAAAGTTTTTTTCTTTAAATTATTTTTTAAATTTATTATATAAATATTTATAAAAATTTTCTCTGTTCTGTCGCTATAATATTAATATATCTTTTTATTTGTTTTTTATTTAGATAATAGTTATTATAATATTAGTTACGAAGGCCACTCTATCGCTTTAGGTGTGTTACCTGTAATGATAGTTTAAGGATGTAAATAAATAAATGAATAAAAAAATAAAATTCTCGAAACTTATCGGATACTCTTTTCAACCGCGCAAATAAAGAAGAGTAACGGCAAATGGGTATGTGAAACATCTTGAAATAAAAAAAAACTACTTTGTATTTGTATAAAGCTCAAAATAATAAATTGCTTTCAGTAATAGAACAAGTATGCCATGAATTAAAAAACTCATTATTAAGATTATGAACATATTACCATACATTGAGTACAGTGTTTTCAGTCATCGATATGTACATACATAGCGTTAAGTTCTAGGAGAATGGGTAGGCCTTTGGTGTGGGACGCTACTTGCGTCGACACCCTTGCGCCATCGCATCTTCCAAGGACGGTAGAAGTGGCCGGTGCTGCTG
Source organism: Euproctis similis (assembly GCA_905147225.2). Lineage (NCBI taxonomy): Eukaryota > Metazoa > Arthropoda > Insecta > Lepidoptera > Erebidae > Euproctis > Euproctis similis. The sequence goes on along the minus strand of LR990108.1, from coordinate 13,006,790 downwards.
CTGCTTCGGCAAAAAAACTCAAGCGGTATAAATACAGAAACCTTGTAGGTGATTATGTATTTGAGCCGTTTGGGGTTGAGACTTTGGGGACATGGGGTCCGAGTGCTCGTGCACTTTACAAAGATGTTACAAAGAGGCTGATCGAAGCCTCTCGCGACTAGAGGGCTGGTCTATTCTTCGCACAGAGGATTAGCATTGCCATTCAGCGTGGCAATGCGGCCAGTCTTCTGGGCACGCTGCCAGTAGACCGAGATGCGAAGAAATTTGATTTCAGGTAGTTTTTATAAGCTTTTATTTACCTTGCACTGTATGTATGTATGTATGTATGTATGTATGTAAGTATGTATGTTCGGTGGAATCTTGTAACTCAATTTTGAAGTAGATACCTCCAACCGATTGAGCTGAAATTTTGTATACACGTTTACTTTGGATGACAATGCATGATATAATGTATGACATTATTCTATATCCAATATGGCGGACGACCCAAGATGGCGGAATGGATATTTTTAATGCATTTCTGCAATATGGGTATCAAATGAAAGGGTTTGTTGAGTGTAACTCAAAATATAATATGACGTCATTCTAAATCCAATATGGTGGAATATCCAAGATGAAGGAATATATATTTTAAGCTTTCGTACAATATGGGTATCAAATGAAAGGGCTCATTGGGAAAACTAAAAAAATAATGTGACGTCATTCTAAATCCAATATAGCGGATAATCCAAGATAGAGGAACAGTTTTTTTTAATGCATTTCTACAATATGGGTATCAAATGAAAGGGCTTGTTAATAGTAGCTCGAAAAATAATGTGATGTCATTCTAAATCCAATATAGTGAAATAAATATTTGCGTTTCTACTATATGCATATCAAATGGCCCTTTCATTAAAGAGTTATATGAGAACTTCAAAAACTATGTCTCAGTGGTTCAGTAAACTAGCCCGCTTCTGAATCAGGAAGTCTTGGGTTCGAATTTCGCCTCACACCAATGTCTTTCGAAATTTCTCTCGAAAGTCATGTGTGATAAATATTTTTGACTGACCACTTTGTGGTCGCTGTATGGCAACAGTGGTAGAGCCCAGCAATTCACTGTATGAATGGGATGGCTCGACCGATGAAATACCACAACCAGCTCACGGCGTGTTTCTTTAGGTGAGAGAGGTACCCGGAGGCCTACTGCCCTTCCCCATCCCTTCCTACTCCCATATCCTATATCCTACTCCCTTAAAGATAAGATAATACGATAAGATAAGACGTAAACATAGCGGCGAGTCGAGGCTTAATAGATGCTGCCTACACCTTCGGGTAGAAAAAGGAGTCGAGCTATGTTCTGTTATTAATTAATGTTATAAACAAATTAAATTGTGTATAAATATTATATATATCATAGGGTTTTCAATATGAGCGGCTAGATGTTAGTGGCCTGCTTGTTTGGGCAGTGTCAGTCAATCTGTTGTTTACTATTCAGTCACTGATGCCAAATCACCATGTCAAGATACAGGGTTAAGCGGCGCGTCTAAATTTATAATCAAAATGAGTTAGTGCTAACATTGAGAACCTTACGACCACTTTACGGCTGAGGCGGTAGTCCATCACAGTCGACGGCTTTCCGTTGACCTATGTTTTAATAGTTAACAGTGTTTTAATTGTGGTCAGCCACGCAATCTGCTGCATGAATGGGCCGGTTCGACCGGTGTAATGCCATGCCCTTTCAGGATACCGACGTAAATTGGACAGGATTTAATAACTTTAACATGATTGCTACACTAACGGATTTTAATGGTGTTATAGGTATTATTCGAATTAAACACAGTGGATGGTGGGAACGAACTATAACTTTTATTACAACTCACTCCTATGTTACACTCAGGTCAGCAAGTATAAAGTACTGATTAAAACAACAGATGGCGTTACACATCACAAGTAGTTAAACATATTTTGTTATTAAACAACAGTCCCACATAACAAAATTAAGTTGCAAAATCAACAAATAAGTAACAAAAAAATTTGTTTACTTAGGCTCGAAACTCTTTGCTGCTGGTCAAGCATACGCGGACTTAAGTAGAGAAAAGACTTTAGGAGGTCTCCTCATTGAAGAGTTGGACTGTTCGAAATTAACTGGCAAATGACCTTGTAACAATGATGCTTTGAATGTGATGAAGAGACTGAGAAACTTACCCATCGATAACTAAAAACTTGAAAATAATTTAAAGAAAAAAACTTTTTTAAAGAAGCTTTTATTTAAACGCTCTAAAAAGAATAAAATAATTTTAACCTTATACATTTCAACTATCAACTTATAACCTTATTATATACAATTTATGTGATAATAAAAGCTTGTCGCTATGTTCAACCCAACCCTTCCCCCCTCCTCTTCCCATCCCAATTCCGACCCCTTCCATTTCCCATGGAAAGGGCCGGCAACGGAACTGTACCACTATATGTATTCGGGTGTCCATGTATATATGTTATAAACCAAAAAAATATATTTGGATAATGCGATCCGTCACAGTAATCATTAAATCTAAAAAAATATTTCTAGATGGTTATGGATAGCCACTGATAGGTAATTAAACATAGCGACAAGCTTTTATTATCACATAAATTGTATATAATAAGGTTATAAGTTGATAGTTGAAATGTATAAGGTTAAAATTATTTTATTCTTTTTAGAGCGTTTAAATAAAAGCTTCTTTAAAAAAGTTTTTTTCTTTAAATTATTTAATCGTAAATAATGTAAAATAAAATATATAAATAAAATAATTTAATGTTATTTCTTCTTATTATTGTAAATAAATAGCGTTAAGTCATTGGAGCGAATCAGGATATCATGCCACGACTTCTGGATTAAGAAGCGTGATGTTCATACTCTAAACCACCGAGAAAATTCTCATTAAATAGTTAAAGATGACCTAATTTCAGTATTACATTTTGTCTATTGCATTAAATTGACAAATTAGTACGTTATTTATCGCTTTTTAGTTATGGAGGTACTGTTTGCGTCTATTTAAAGATTTTGACATTTTTGGTTCTAGAAGTCGGTTTAGCTCTTTTTTAAAGTAATTTTATTTCTCGATTTTTAGTGGTGTTAATGACTTGTGAAATAAAACAGACGTCAGTTCATTGACATGTGTTTCAGAAAAATATATGCCAAATTTTGCTGGATAAAGAATATACATATTAAAGACAGTAATAAATAACATGTCCAGGAATAAAATTATATACAGCATTCCTCATGGTAAACTTGTTATTCAGAGGCATACATACAACATTTGCTGCAATCTCTATATTTTTACGATATTTTTACTTGACATATTGATTCATTCTGTTAATTGATAAAGGGCCTCGATTTCAATACAGCAAATCCTCATAGAGCTAATATTATGATCGAAGTACAGAAATCTATCCATTTATTCTATTCAACATATTCTTCTATGTTTTCTTTTTTTCTAACTACAATTTAGGATAAACCTCTAAACAAATGTTGTCATTGCCCTTCCTCGATTTACCAATAATTAAGGATATACGCCGACCCCAATATAAATTGCCCATCGAAACTTTCTGTAATATACAGTATTACACATGTATTGTATAAAAAATATGCATGCAAAGCTAAGGTAAACAATACTTTCGTTGTATATATTAGCAAATCAATAAATGATATAGAAACCCATCAAGAAAGGAACCTCGCTAGTTTTAATGTTACCTGTGCTCCACGCTGCTAGTTTATATGTGACCACACATGGCGCATCAAAATATTTATGCGGAATATTCTCCGTTTGTTTCACAACTTTCCCTGGCATCGGAAAAAGTGGCGATTGCCAGCGGCCGATCTATATTATTATCGATGAGGAGTCCAGTATGGATTCTTGTAACTAACTCCTGTTAATGTAAGTACGTAAAGGATGTCTGTTGTATATTTTCACATTTTTTTTTAAAGAGATTTTATATTATTACATAAATATACAGTCTAATTTTTGTATTTACGGAATAACTGGTATTACATATATAAACATAACTTCACGCCTTTGTTACCCGAAGGTGTAGGCAGCGGCTGTTAAGCCTCGTTGCGCCGTTATGTTTACGTCCCCTAATGAATACATAATACGAACCTATTGCCATACCGGGCACAAAGTTTTCAGTCATCGATATTTATCACACAGAAATTCCGAAAACAAATCCAGTGTCAGGATTCGAACCCGCGACCTGTAGATTCAGAAACGGGGTGCTCGACCTCGGGCTACCGAGACTGTCTAACTGGTATTAAAAAACGATTATTTTTATATTTGTGTTCTGAAACGTCGAAACGAATTTAGTATTATTATATATGATATCGCTAGAATTTATGTGTCCCAAAAGATTTAACTGACATAATTTTACCAGTCATCTATATTTATCACAAAATCAAGATTTGAACTCGAGACTTCTTAATTCAGAAGCGAAGTGCTCTATTCCCAGATCATTGCAACGTCATTGCCATGAATCGTTATATTGACATCACTCGTCTTACTACTTCGATTAGTTTCAAGTTCGATTGTAACTTATAACAGATCGTTACTTAGCTCTGTAATTTAACTTCAAACCCAGAACGGCTCAAAATCAAATTGAGGTTATTCTGCCATTGATTTAAACGTAGGCATACAAATTGATTGGGATTGCGTATTACGATTGAAAACGTTCAACATGCTCGTATTAATTGAAGTTTGCGATACAAATTACAAAAACCGACATGAAATTTCTTAATAACAAAAGCTGATATAATAGTCCAGTCATTTAAGCTGAAATTAGGTAAGAATCTCGGAATTCGAGATACCCAGCTGTAAGTCTGTAAATAGTTGTATATTGACACCCTAAAAGTTATCTCAAAACCTACATATGGTAGGGTGTAAGCAACTATTAAATTTCAAGGTCAAAGGTCACAAAAATCGGTTTTTTGCGCTTTTTTTGGAAATATCTCAATTCCTATGGGGTTTTTGCTATTTGTATTTGTTATCAATATTGTAGAATACAAAATTCTCTACAAATTTTGTTTAAAAAAAATTTTTATACGGTGAACCGTTTTCGAGATAGAGGGCGGAGAGCGCGCGGTCACCGCATCACTTCAGGTCAACCGGTGCCTCCGGTCGAAAACGCGCCATATATAGTTGATGAACTATCAATAAATCAATGATTATAAATATTTGTCAATTTTTATAAACTATTATATTATATTTTATCATTTTTTTCCTAACTTATCCACTTTTTATTCATTATTAATTTATTTAACAACACTTACCTGCCCATGTAATTGCAGAATTGTTAATGAAAATATAAGAATTATATTTGAATTTTAACCTAATTAATATTAATAACTTCTTACATGATGAAAAAAAAAAACAAATAAATTATGGATTAATCTTTTTATTAAAAAATATCATTGAATATTTTTTTTTATTGAAAGTAAAAAAATGGAATAAAGGGTACAAAAACTACAATTTATAATTTTAAACATCTTCTTCCTCTTCATCGTCGTCTTCTGGCTGCTGGTAAATTTCAAACTGGTCTTCATTATCGTCTTCAACGACATTTGTCTCAAGTTCTTCCATGATTTCGGGATCAAAGGTGCCATCTTCGTTAATGTCACTCTGATATGGTTGAGCATTGAGACAAGCTTGCCCATTACATTGGCCACAAGCTAAAGAGCATTGCAAGCCCGCTTTCCTGCATCCGCATCGCGAACCACAACCACTTTTGCAGTTGCAGAAAATTGTATTTAGCAAATCTTCTGGAGCAGGTGGTAAAATTGTCATGATAGGCTCCAGAAAATCATTTCGCATTGCCCAACCCCATACCTGGGGTTCCAAGTCATGTCCTAACCAAGTTTGAACTTGATAATATACACGGTTGAAATGTTGATGAGCAGCTGCACTTGTTGGTGGAATATTTGAAAGCTGCACAGGTTTATTAAGTATTGTAGACTTGACGTAATGCGTAAAACGAAGATGATCGAGACTTTTCACAGATTTCGGAGCATTATAGACTGCCAATAAGGTTTGAGTTCCACTCTCTAATAATCTCTGGGCCGAACAATTTTCTTCCTCAAATGCTGCAGCTAGTTCATCCAAATTTGTCAGTTTCTCAAAAACTTTTAAAAATGATTTTTTCCCTTTTTAAAAAGCGCAGAAGTTGTGTTACAGCCACTTAATGCGTGCAGAAATAAAATATGTTTTTTGGAATGAGGATAAATGTAAATGGGAATATAATTTAACATTTAAGTTTTTCTCTTAATTATTTTTTAATTTTAGTAAACGGTTATCAGTATTATCGAATAGATATAGATTTAATGCATGAAGAAAATGATAAAATATAATATAATAGTTTATAAAAATTGACAAATATTTATAATCATTGATTTATTGATAGTTCATCAACTATACATATATGGCGCGTTTTCGACCGGAGGCACCGGTTGACCTGAAGTGATGCGGTGACCGCGCGCTCTCCGCCCTCTATCTCGAAAACGGTTCACCGAATAAAAAATTTTTTAAACCAAATTTGTAGGGAATTTTGTATTCTACAATATTGATAATAAATACAAATAGCAAAAAACCCATAGGAAATGAGATATTTCCAAAAAAAGCGCAAAATACCGATTTTTGGGACCTTTGACCTTGAAATTTAATAGTTGCTTACACCCTACCATATGTAGGTTTTGAGACAACTTTTAGGGTGTCAATATACAACTATTTACAGACTTACAGCTGGGTATCTCGAATTCCGAGGTGAACTTACTATAATGACTGGACTATAAGGTAATAGTTAAAAACCGAGTGCACATTACTTTCTTACTATCATATTAATAATATGAAGACTTAAAGTCTGCAAATATGGTGTGAATATTATCAGTGCAGCACACTTACACTTAACGCAAGTCTTTCAAAGCAATAATTTTGAATATTGGTAATTTAATAGTCTTTGACACTTTTATGGCAAAATTAAGTATTCAAAAATGGTAGAAAATTGGAAGTATAGAGACACGCAGCTCGTGCAGTGGAAACAGCCGTCTCAACCAGTGAAGAACCTCTTAGAAAATCGAATTAAAATATTTGATGTAACGTTCATGCAATGTTTCTTTACTTTAGAGAGGTATAAAGAGGCCTTCCCATTTCTAACCGATACCCTCAAAAGCCCCTGCCTATTCCATTTTAAAGGTTGTCAACGCAGCCGTGACCGTCTCGGTGTTAAAGATGTCTATTGACTGCGCTTACCAACAGGTGACCACCACTGTTTTAATTCGTAAGTGTTTTTTTTATGATTATCTTAATTTTAAATATAGTTACGTAATGAGAAGAGATGATACACATATTGCGAGAAGAATGATAAAACTGAATGTGGAAGAAAGAGAAGATGAAGACCTAACAAGATATGGATGGATTGTGTGAAAGACGTGTGGAAGGAAACGAAGGGAAGCGTGGAAAAGGGGAAAGAAAAACCTGTTGTACCGACCCCAATCAATAGAAAACAAGGCAGGAAGATGATGTTCATGAAATATAGTTTTACATTCAAACAAATATTTAAAAATAAATGTCACCTCTTCTAGTAAATAAATATAGATTCTTCATATCCATAATAATAATGTATCCAATTTTATTGTAAATGTTACCGCTGATGATAATGACGCTGATATTAAAATACATGAATACGTAATGGTGGTGTAATTAAAATGGACTTGTTTTCATAGATAAATATTTACGTATGAAAACTGGTTCAAACCGAAAATATCATTCGATAATGAATTTAATTCGACCACAAGCTCATTGATCTGTTCTCTGCGTTAATAATTATTAACGATCAGAAATCAGATAATGAACGTAGTATCTGAATAAACTGGGAGTAATGTGGTTGATAGCTGCAATGATATATATTGTATGATTACTTTTGCATGCATTCTAAAATGTTTGTAAAAATTAGAGATTTTTTAGTTTTGTTTCGTGATAACTTAATGAGATTTATAATATTTAATAACATACTTTTACGAAGCTGTTCCTGTCAAAGAATTCTATGATGGTCTACAGTTTAGTCAGTTACCTTTCTGTCTTTATTTTTTATTCTTAAAATAGTCTGGATATCGGCATGGTTTTAAATAAATGATCTGTTTTAACCAAAGTACTTATTAAAACTTTTGTTGGCTAACACAAATATTAAAGCATATTATTATAATTATTATTAGTGACGAAATAAATTTGAAACTTGTTTAAAAAGAAAACAAGAATTTCTTATACAGATATGTTTGTATGAATAAACTAAATCCTTTTTTTAAGCGATAGGAGGGCAAACGAGCAAGTGTGTCACCTGATGGTAAGCAACCCTCGCCGCCCATGGACACCAGCAACATATATAGTGTTACTGTTGCGTTGCCGACTTTTAAAGGGGTAGGATAGAAAAGGATGGGGAAGGGGGGTGGGCCTCCAGGTCCCTCATTCACCAAACGAAACGTGTCATGAGCCACTTTACGTCGATCTTCTGAGAGGTGGTATTTGACCGGTCGAGCCGACCCATTCATGCAGCAAAATTGCAGCCAAAAAAAATTGATTTTGGTTATTTATTTCTCTATCTACGATTCTCAAACCATTTCTTTTAGTTTGTTTTCTAGTTATTTGATAAACAGTTAAATTGACTAGAGATATTAAAGCACTGGTTAGATATTAGAATTTCAAAGAGCATGTCTATAAAGTACATCTGTGGGGTAAGTGTACGTTAGCATCAATATTATGAGCGATCATAAAGTATCACTTAATGTTCATCCCCTGACCAGATCCTACGTAAGCTCAGTTTCAGTACTTGAACTGAGTTGACAAGTATGCTCCATAGAATAGAAAAACAATAAATCTTATGACGTATTAAGAAAGCTCATTACATTAACAGTATCTCCGTTTAATAGCCCAGGTCTAAAAGTGACCACATCCTTCATAAAATATATTGATGAAAGGTTTAGTTCTCGGTCAGCTCCACAATTTTTCGAGTGATCGTAAAAAATCGCGCATTGACAGCGGTCTATTTATGTTACCGATGCTAATATTTGTTTTATGAAAGGTTTATAGAGGAGACCCTCGTGTCTTTTTTTGTATATTCGAACTTTTTGATCATTCAATTCAAACGCAAAAAGCTTTAAGCGTTAAAAACATGCAACTGGTTCGATCGGTTTTAATGCAAAATCAAGGTAAACTAACTCAGGATCTCATCGTAAACGCCGAAAACTTTCCGTGTTACAAAATATGTCCATGGGCAGTGCTACACCACCAGATGACCCGCTTGCTCGTATCCCAGCATTAATTGTTATTCTTATTAGGATATAATAACATAATTAATTTATCGTTTCTGAAAAGATTAGACTTTGCCCTATAACAGGTAAAACCCGCAAACTAATTAAAACTTCTTGTCAGCTCAATCTCAAAATGTCTTTTGAACGACTGTACTTAGTTTCCAATCAGTCGGTTACAAATCTTTATCGAAGATCTAAAACTAATTTTCACAAACATCTTCGTGTTTCCTTTATATTTCTTTACTCTCGAAACTTTTCGGAAACTCTTTTCAACCTCGTAGCTAAAATAGGGTAACGGCAAATGGGTATCTGAAAAGTCTTCATATTTAAAAATTTTGGACTTTTTAGTTCTATAAATCAATTCAATAAATCATTTAATAAATTGCTTAAATTATCTACAGAGAAACTATTGCTATACATTGGATACAGTGTTTTCAGTCGTCGATATGTACACACATATCTTTCGCAAAGTCATTGGAGTGGATCAGGATTTATTGCCACGACTTCTAGATTAAGAAGCGTGATGTTCGAACTCCAAACCACCGAAAAAATATTCCATAAATAGTGTTATAAATAGTTAAAATGTGTCTGAACAACTCATCAAGTGTGTTCTCTTCAATTCCTCGCAACCACCATCTCAGTCAATAAAATATTCAAAAGACTCTCCTGCTGTTTTGTTAACATAAAATTTTCTATTATCAAATCAAATTCACTCGAAAACATCAAAATTTGCATTTCTACCAACCAAAATGCTTTTGTCATCCGGAATGCTGGTTGAGTAAATACAGCGTTGGATTCTGTTCAGCTTAATTCAACGTAAAATTGAAATTGAACGTAGCTCTATCAACACAATCAAAAAGTTACAAGCTTCAGCCATACAATCAGATAATTTTTAACTACTGCAACTAACAGTACCGAAACTAACTAGCAATTATTCCATTCAGTTTAAAAGGGGACTCTGAGATAACTGAAACACTTTTTTTATACGAAAGCGGGCATTCGATCAAGTGACATACCTTACCTGATGGTAAGTAATTACGGTCAACTATAAAACCGTGAGGGTCCTAGTTAAATTATCGGCCTTCATTTCCTTACCTTCTCCAGTTCTTAGTGAGGAAAGTAAAGAAAGGGAAAGGGCCTACAGATACATCTCTCACCGAAAATAACATGACATCAACCATTTTACGTCAATCTCATGAGAAATTGTATAATTTCGTCGTTCGAGGCACCCCATTCAAGCAGTATGGCTTAAACTTGTGATAAAATGAAAGGAATTGTACTGCAAAACAAAGTAAGGTTTATTAAATGGTAACCACAAGCTACTGGCTGAGTAAGAAAGGATTTGTCTTTTTACAGAAGTTCCGACTTTCAAGTAAAATTTTAACTTAACTGTATAATTGCACCTCACTCTGTTGTTACGCGTTTATATTATACGAAATGTAACTTTCTCTCTTTTCTCATATTAAATATAAAAATATTATTATCTCACTTTCTAATTATTTTTTTATTGATCACACTTTTAGTTACGCACTTGATGTGCGTTAAATATATGAATAAATATTGCATAAAAGATAAGTCAGATAAATGAACATACATTTAAAAAATATATGCTTATCAAAAGTTTTGCTGAATAAAGAATAAACAAAGTAATATCCATTTTGAAACGTTAATCAAAAATAAAAGAGAAGTAAACCGGTTGTAGAATAAATCCCATTAAAAGACAAAGTGTTCTTTGCTGGAGGCATTTTCAGCATTTTCTGATTTTCTAAGGAAATTAGGTGCTTTTATATTTCTTATTATAAGTTTATTTTATGCTACCTTCAAGTGCAGTTAATCAGCGGGTAGAGAAGTAATGGGATAGTTGTGTATGACAAACATTTTATTGCAGCTAATAACCAAAATTTACCAATAAATAATGATACGCCAAACCTGATACAAATTTCTCACCGAGACCTCCTGTAATATACACAATAATATACTGATCCCAACGCTAACTTATGGAAGCGAGAGCTGGGTATGGCAGAGCGTGCATGAAAGTAGGATAAACGCGGTCGAAATGAGGGCATTGCGCAAAATCTGCGGAGTGACCATCGCTGACCGCGTGGAAAACAAGGTTATAAGGAAGGAAGTCGGATTGAAAGAGAGTGTCAGTGTAAAAGTAAGAACTCTAACAGTGGTAGAGCCAAGCAGTTCGCTGCATGAATGGGCCGGCTCGACCGGTGAAATACCACGACCCCTCAGAACACCGACGTAAAGTGGCTCATGCCGCGTTTCGTTCGGTGAGAGAGGTACCCGGAGGCCCACCCCCCTTCCCCGTCCTTTCCTATCCCCTATCCCTTAAAGGTCGGCAACGCTACAGTAACACTATATGTGTTGCTGGTGTCCATGGGCGGCGTTGATTGCTTACCTGCCTTTACACGCCTGCTCGTTTGCCCTCCTATCCCATAAAAAAAAAAAAGAAAGCGCATGCTCCGATGGTTCGGACATGTAGAAAGGATGGATGATGCAAGATTGACTAAGCTGATATAGAATGCAAAAGCGGATGGATGTAGGAGTCGAGGACGGCCTAGACACAGAGGAAGGTGATGTTAGGAGCCTCAAAAATCGACGCGCGTGCATAAAAAGAGTTATGAAAGTCAACGAAGCGAGTGAGGTGTGTAAGAATCGTGCCTTATGGCGCTCCGTTCTCTCTGCCTACCCTGCAAGAGATTTGGCGTGAAGTTATGTATGTACACATGTATAAAAAAGTATTTAAGTGGTAACCCAAAGTAAACGATACTTTCGTTATAAGTATTAGCAAATCAATTAATAGTACAGAAACTCATCAGGGAAAGAACCTCGCTATTTTTAATGTTATCTGTGCTCCACGCTGATGGTTTATGTGTGACCACGTCCTGGCCATAAAAATAAATAAACGAATTTTTCCCGGTTTGCTCCACAACTTTCAGGTCCATCGTGACAAGTGGCAATTGCAATGGCCGATCTATAATATTTATACTAATATTTTGTGACAGGTTTATCGGAGTTAGTGTGTTTTTTTGTATTTTCTAACTTCTGGTCATGTACATACGTAAAAGATGTTTTTTTAATTTTTTCTAAAAAATTTTCAAGAGATTTATAAAAATATTCAAAAATTATATATACAGTCTAATTTTTGGATTTACGCCATAATGATGCTATTTAAAAACATTTTTTGTTATATTTATGTTCCAAAAAGTCGAAACCGATTTAGTTTTATTATCTATGATACCGATAGAATTTTTATCATCATCATTTTATCAGTGCTCAATATTTATCACACAACTAGTTCCAAGTTCGATAGTAACATATAACAGATCGTTATATATGTCTGTAATTTGCCTTCAAAGCCAGTGCGGCTTATAATCAAATTGAGGTTATTCTGCCATTGATTTAAACGTAGGCATACAAATTGATTGGGATTGCGTGTTACGATTGAAAATGTTTAACATGCTCGTATTAATTGAAGTTTGAAATACAAATAACAAACACAGACATGAACCGAGCAAATATATATAATCATTAATAATATAATCAAACTGATATAAGGTAATAGTACAAACTGTGCACAATATTTAATTAATAACATATGGAGATTTAAAATCTGAAAATAGAGTGTGAACATTATCATGACAGCACACTAGAAAGTCTAAGGCTTGTGTTCACCAATTATAACATAACCATTATTTACCTAATCAGTAATTAGATTTTCAAAGTTATCGCTCTTCACCACAAATAAAATGCGGACCGTTATCCAATCAGTCGTTCTAGGATAAATGGATACCAAAAGGACGAGTAGTATAATACTACTTAATAAAAATGGTAGTGTAAAATGTGTGCAATTTGAAACGTATGCTTACATCCAAGCGACAACCAAAATTGTTAGGATAATTATATTATACTGCAAAATGTGATCCTGCAATGCGATTTAGTTAGCATAAACTTCTTTGTTATTTATTAACATAATGTTATACATTGTATATGTACATGTATACTGTTGATCTGTTATGTCTGTTATGTAACATTTTGCTTTCTTGTCATATTCTGCAAAATAATTTCGCCATATTTGGAACGGACTGTCCGAATAATTTGCTTATTATCTCCAAAATCCTCTAAAACATTATTTTTTTCGAAAGTATATGATCAAACACGGTGAAACCTGTGTCCGGGGCGCTTTCCTGACCTTGAGTAATCTATGCTGGAGGTCAGGTAAGGTTTCCATGGACTAGAGGCGCGCTGTCATCGTGCCCTTGCATAAAGGCATCACATATGCAGTGCGCCAGTTACAGGGACATCAGTTTGATCAGCTTAGCAGCGAAAGTGTATGGGAAAATTATTGAAAAGATAATGAGGGTGATGGAGTGTTGTGGGGGGCTCAGGGTGGTTTTAGAAGCGGACGAGGGTGCATGGATCAGATTTTTTCACTCCGCAACACCGTGAAGAAACAATTAACCGGAAGGTTTTCTGTGGTTTTGTGGATCTGGAAAGACCGTTTGACAGGGTGTTACGAAAGGATCTGTGGGACATACTCCCGGGCTACGGAGTGAGCGGCGCACTGCTGAGCGCTGTGTAGTCCACTTATGAGGGCTGCGTGTGTGCGTGCTGCCAGCGGCTAGTCCCCCTGGCTTGACGGCAATATCGACATCAGACAGGGTTGTGTGCTGTCCGCTCGACTGTTCATCCTGTACCTGGACAGTTGTGTCCAGAGAGTGAGATCGATGAATGCCTTATGGCGCTCTATCCTCTCTGCCTACCCCGCAAGGGATTTGGTGTGAAGTTATGTATGTATGTATAATTTATAGCGTCTCGAATTTTATTTTATTTATGAAATGTCACATTGGTTTACAATAATCGTTTGTTAAACTAGGTTAATAACGTTGTTTAACATAGACAGTCAATTACAGCACTTAATCAATGTTTTGTACAAGGTAAATTGCAAAATATTGCTAAACAGTTATTTACGGGGTAAACAGCTGTTTTAAATTGAATCATAATAATATGTTCGTATACTCAGGCCTTAAACTATTTCATGCTGCACAGTTTCCTTTCGGTAACCTGGACACCTCTTGTATCCAGGAGCTCTCTCATTTATGTACCATAGCCTTCAAATTGCCTTCCATATTCAATTTTAACCTATCGCAATGTTACAGATATCCATGAGCGGCGCTTACCACCTGGTGATTACCAGCGATCCCATAAAAAACGAAAGTTCAATTTAATATTGATTTGCATCGAAATTCTCAGGTCAAAGTCAAAGTAACTTTATTTTTATAGGTCTTCACAGACACTTAAAAATAGACAACAAGTACAGATAACATATTCATTAAAATTAAATACAAACACGAGCGTTTGTGGAAAATTAACTGTTTTTTAACAGTGGTAGAGCCAAGCAGTTTGCTGCATGAATGGGCCGGCTCGACCGGTGAAATACCACGACCTCTCAGAAGACCGACGTAAAGTGGCTCATGCCGCGTTTCGTTCGGTGAGAGAGGTACCCGGAGGCCCACCCCCCTCCCCCGTCCTTTCCTATCCCCTATCCCTTAAAGGTCGGCAACGCTACAGTAACACTATATGTGTTGCTGGTGTCCATGGGCGGCGTTGATTGCTTTCCATCAGGTGACACGCCTGCTCGTTTGCCCTCCCATAAAAAAAAAAAAAATGCCTCCGTGGAACAAAAAAAGACACGGACGCAATCGCCCCGAACGGCCCGATTCCGATTGTAGGGGCTATCATGAGAAGAATCGCGCAAGAAACTCATGTGCTCAAATACTCTTTTCAAACCATCTGAAATAATCTTTATTATGTAATAATAATAATTTTATACTCAAACAAATATTTAGAAAATGTTTGTCTCCTCTTCTAGTTATATAGATTCTTCATACCCATAATAATAATATATCCAAGGTTTATCGCATATTAATTGTATTTTTTAACGTTGATGATAATAATGTTGGAATTAACTACATTAATACCGAATCGTGATATAATTAAAATGTAATAGTAGTTTTCATACATAAATATTTACGCATGAAAACTGCTTCAAACCGCTGCTATCATTCGATAATGAATTTTATTCGACCACAAGCTCGTTGATCTGTTCTCTCCGTTAATAATTATTAACGATCACAAATCAGACAATGAACGTTGGATTTGAATAAACTATGACCAAAGCGGTTGGTGTCTGCTATAATTTTTATTTGCGATTCTTTAATTAAATTATAAAATGTAAAAGAGAACATTTCATTACGACTTCATTTTAACCGCAGATAAAATATATTTGCTGCAAAAAAAAATGTATTTCATTGATTTAGATCATACGCTTCCCGAACATTCTGCTTTAGTTAAATATTACAGTGTTTCTGCTTATCTAGAATTACTTAAAAGTTAAAATTCTCTTCAGGAACAAAACTTGACATAAGTATAACTTGAAACTATTCGTTAATTTTTATGTGATTATAAATAATCATCAAAATTATAATTCTATCATTGTTTAAGAAATTCTTTACTTACTTCTTTGTCAATTTTTCTTTTTCTTTTTTTATAAAAATACATTTCAAAGAAATCCACTTCACGCTAAACCGTTCCGCAATACGAATTCTTGAAGACTTATTAGTATTTTTAACAACTTTACTCTCACATTGAAAACGAATAGTAACAAATAACTCAAAAATATGTTGTAAATAAAATCAATATAAACAAAAAAAAATAAGTTTAGCTTCTTATGTATTTTCTCATTGCCTCATAAGTTTTTGTGATAGCGTTTCAAAGAGAATATTAAAAAAAGACAAGTTTATTAATGTTTAAAGACGTCGTTGGTTACGACCGCACAGTATCTCCGGAAAAGTTATAATGGCTTTTTTTAACTACCAGCTACAAAGCGTAATTACAAAGTACGTGTAATAGGGTTGATCTATTGTAAGTATTTTGTACTTATAATTTACAGCTTGCTAAGAAGGAATGCAATAAATAAATAAAAAAGCGTTTAATGGTGGGTACATGCAATTCGCTAAACGTATGAGCCGCCTCGACTGGTGAAACACCAGAACCTCTCACAATATCCACCTCAACTGTGTCATGAGACGTTTTGTTTGATGACGAGATGAATCCGGAGACCCATTCCCCTTCCCCCTACTCTCCTACTCCACTTCTCTAATCTCATATTAGAGATCGGAAATTCAACTGTGACACTATGTTACAGTTATTCTAGCGGCGTTAGTTACTTGCCATTAAGTGACCCGCTTACTCACTTGCCCCGTATCACGTACAAAAAAAAAATATATTAAATTCATCCAAAAAGTATTAAGAATCTTATAGAATTGTAAGAATTAGTTGACTCAATGATACCACAACTAAACACATATACTCCACTTCTCTTTTTGGATAGTAGATACAAAAAAGTAGATATTTGATATATGTATTATCATAATAGGGTTGCCCGTAAGAAATGGCCTTTAGTGATATGACCTCTTATTGTACGTATCTGTATTTTTATGAGAAAAGGTTTGTTGTTTCGTGATATTTAATATAGAGTAGAATAAATAAATACCTAAATATATCTCATAACATATTTGTATTTTGTGTACATAAAAAAAAAGTATTTTTATTTCAAGATTACGAAGAAAAAATATTGTTATGCCAACCCTAATCATTTCTTCAATTTTTACTTCTACCGCTTGAAGGTAGTTTAAAACTAACATCACTAGATTTTATTTAATGTTGCCTTTTGATTAATTGTTACTTAACTGATTACGAAAAATTGTAAAAGGTGAAACAAGTAAGGCCATACGCAATATTTAAGGGCAATTTGTTCTCGAAAAAAAATTGAAAATGTACATCGCGTTACATATGTAACATACCTCCTTGTGAATCAGTCCGATAATAATACAAAGAAGCCAGTAATTTATTTTTTAAATATCACCAAAGTTCCAAATTCAAAAATTCAAACTACGAACATTTATATAAAGATAAAAAAATGAAATAGTTTCATATGCGACATGTTATATAACGCTTAACGGATTAGGATT
Organism: Euproctis similis; assembly: GCA_905147225.2. Taxonomy (NCBI): domain Eukaryota; kingdom Metazoa; phylum Arthropoda; class Insecta; order Lepidoptera; family Erebidae; genus Euproctis; species Euproctis similis. The sequence goes on along the minus strand of LR990108.1, from coordinate 12,989,441 downwards.
TTATTTCGAGTTTTCCTTCTCTTGCGTCATGATATATGGTTGTCTTGGCATTTCTCACGACTTTTACGACGGGAAATAATAATGCGCGGGAATAAATCTGATTCTAGCTTTAACTCTAAATAGCTGTATGTTTAAGAATTGTAAGTAAAACTTGTATAATATAAAAACATACTATTCATCTCCATTTACTTATTATCTATTGTCGAGTGGTACAGCCACGCAGATCGTTACATGAATGGGTCGGCTCGACTGGTGAAATACCACGACCTCTCGGAATATCGGCGTGAAGTGGCAGCTGCCGCGTTTCTTTCTGTGAAAGAGGTATCCAGACGCCCGATTCAATTTCCCTTGCTACTCCCTCAAAGGACGGCAACACACCACGGTATTTATGGGCGGTGAGAAGTTACTTACCATCAGGTGACCCACTTGCTCGTTTACCCGCCTATCCCATAAAAATAGTGTATATTACACCAATTAATAGGGGAAGACAAACAGAGGAAATAAAACCCCGAATTACTTTTCTAATCTATAGATCTATATATAACTAAAATAGAAGTGTCTGTAATATTGAAATAACTGCTTTTTTTCATTGCTGGTACAAAATACCAAATACCAAAATATATTTTTACAATTTATGTCTGTCTGTGAGTTTGTTCCAGGTAATTTCTGAAATGACTGTACCGGCTGCCAATGAAAAAAAATATGGCTGCCGAGGTGAAACAAGGTTCCTCGGGTCAGCTAGTTCCAAATATAATGGTGGCAAAATTTATTTCACCTTTAGAAATAATAATATTTTTTAATATTCTTTAAACTACCAGCTAATCGATGATTTTAGACTAATGTTCAAAAATTAATGTTAATTTGGTCAATTTCCATTTACGATTGTAAACTTATTGGAGACATGCATGACAACAATATCATCAAAGTAAATGAGAGCAATCATTTAACTTTTGATTCTGATCTTATGATGGTGCTTATACCACTTTGGTTGCGACGAAACTGAAAAGTAACTGGCAAACAAAATGCCCGGTCCTTCAAAATTGTTTTAGGATTGTCTCGAGTTTTTACATTTTAATTGTTTGTTCAACAAACTTTTCCAAATTCAAAACGGTTTACTATGATAATAAGAAAATATAGACTATGATATTAAGATGTTATTTCAATAATGTACAATTCTATAGTATTTTAAGCTATTTTTTCTCACAGTTATATGGCTGTGGTACCAATAAACCCTTTAAACAAATTAAATACAATATTTTAATTAATTAACAGTAGATTTATAACATTCCTTACACTGTATTTAACTTTCGACCGGAATCGTGGGACATTCCGTTTCGTGCCTAAAATAAAATATTTATGTATTTACTTGAAAACATCAAAGAAGCGATTGAGGTCTGTAAGAATTGTTCCTCGTGACGCTGTATTCTGACTTGGCCTAAATTTTTTATTTAAACCTCAAAAGTTTGCAATGTAATTCCAAAAACCAATTTCAAATGTAATTTCGAATTATATGGCTGTGAAAGCAGCGTGGAGCTCTTTACAATTTAATTAAGGCTTGCATTCAGTTTGCAAGGTAGTTAAATCCACATGATCGAGCAATTAGGAATGTTCGTGAAAGCTGCACACCAGACTAAATAATACGATCTAGTCTACAAAGGTACCTTACAGAGTCAGAAATGGTTCGCAGCTTCTTTATGAACTGTAAATTGTTAATTAACCACTGCACTATCGCGTTTATATTATAAAAACCCGGTCAAGTGCGAGTAGGACCCGCGCACGAAAGTTCGTATTAATAAACGGCAAAAAACCTTATTGTAAGGAACCCCCTTAAATATATTGTATATAGAATTTTTGGTATTTGTTGTTTGCAATGGAAATGCATACATACATACATAACTTCACGCCAAATACCTTGCGGGGTAGGCAGAGAGAACAGAGCGCCATAGGGCACGATTCTTACACGCCTCACTCGCTTCGTTGACTTTCATAACTCTTTTCATGCACGCGCGTCGGTTTTTGAGGCTCTTAACATCACCTTCCTCCAGAACACGTCCTATTTGGTCATGGAATGTGTGTCTTCGCCGTCCTCGACTCCTACATCCATCCGCTTTTGCATTGTATATCTGCTTAGTCAGTCTTGCATCAACCATTCTTTCTACATGTCCGAACCATCGAAGCATGCCCTTTCTTACTTTTACACCGACACTCTCTTTCAAATACTCACCGGCAGATACTCACCGGGCACGGGTGCTTTGGTGAGTATCTGAGTCGAATAAAAAGAGAAGAGACTGCGAGATGCCACCATTGCGCATCCAACCTGGACTCGGCCCACAGATCGATCAACTCGCTTTTAAATCACAAAGTTCTAAAAGTATTCTAAAAGTATTTTCTTCACAGACCCCTCACCATGGCGCTTGGCTGTTACGTGACTATAGGAAACATTGATTAACAGAAAAGTATTGATCAAACTGCGTCGCGGATTAATTGTTATTGTTGTATTTATTTGTAATTAATTAATTCATTTTCTATACTAATATTATAAAGAGGAAAGATTTGTATTTTTGTATGTAACGAATAAACTTATAAACTACTGGACCGATTTTAATCATTCTTTTTTCTTTAGAAAGAAAGCTACATTATCACTGAGTAACATAGGCTATATAGCCTATGTTACTCAGTGATAATGTAGCTTTCAGATATTATGTAATCATAGTCGTCATCGACATTTGTTTGTACGCGAGTAACACCGTGAGGCGGGAAGCTACATACAATATAGCGGTACGAAGTTCGCGCGGTCTGCTAGTTATTAATAAACGCGGCAGAGACACGCAGCTCGCTGCATGAATGGGCCGGTTCGACCGGTGAATTGTAATTGATATATTATGCGAAATATTACTTTTCGATAGCTCAATCAAATTAAATATTTATTTTCCCTAATTATATTCGATTTATATATTTTTTTTAATTTTAAATAATTTTAAATTTGCATTAAAAATTGAATAGAAGTTTGTCTGTACATTTCAAGATAATATCTTCTTCTCTTCTCTCTTCTCTCTTATTATGTAAATAAAGAAGTTAGTGAAGAAAATAAATTATTAAACACTCTCTACTCTCACTTTCAGAATATTTTCATTGAGATGGGAATTTGCATAATAAAATTGTGGCAATAATTTTCCCGGAAAGTATTTTGAAATAAGATTCTTGTTCTTCACGCACTTGTTAACATCATTCAGGGCTGTAACCAACTTTAATTAATCTGTATCTTAAAATAATTTGAACCTTAGTGTAGCTTAAAAAAAATCATATATATTTTTATTTTTTATGGGATAGGAGGGCAACCAACGCCGCCCATGGACACCAGCAACACATATAGTGTTACTGTTGCGTTGCCGACCTTTAAGGGATAGGGGATAGGAAAGGACGGGGAAGGGGGTTGGGCCTCCGGGTACCTCTCTCACCGAACGAAACGCGGCATGGGCCACTTTACGTCGGTCTTCTGAGAGGTCGTGGTATTTCACCGGTCGAGCCGGCCCATATCAAATCATAATATCAAAGCATTGATCAAAGTCGGAAAGAAATTAATTTACAAAAAAAAATGCTTCTTACTATTTCGTTGTCCTTTCGAATCGGTTGTATGAATTTTTGATAAATATTTTGATAGATATTATGTATTTTTAGACTAAGCCAAAAATTAACTATACATAGCGACTGATAAATTTAATAACAATACAGTTTCACAGGCATTTTCGGTCGGGAATTTACGGAATGAAGGTTGCTTTAAAGGTTGAGGTTCCTTTGAAATTATGTGGGATATGATGTAGTGTTACCTGCAGTGTTGCCGGGTGTAACCATGTCTTTGCAATACCCAAACGCAATGCGACCACCAAAAATATCTACGCTATATACTTACTGAGTAAGCCGTATATCTGCGGTAAGCGGCTAAACCCGGCGCTAATGAATTATTTTCAACCATAAAAGAGGATTATTAAATACGAAGGAGACAGGAATCTCGTTGGTCAAAATTAAGGAAAGCGAAAATCGATTCGCATTCCAAAATCCCGTTAAAAATGTGGTGTTGGACAAAACTGCTGCGAATTCCTTGGACAGCATTTCGCACTAACGAGTCCATTCTTCGCGAATTGAATATCAAGACTCGACTTTCCATCGCGTGTTTGCGAAGGATATTGGAATTTTTCGATCGATCGATCGATTTTCGATTCGAAAGAAAGGACAAATGGTCACATTATGGTCACTGGCAAGGTCGATGGTAAGCGTTCAAGGGGCCGTAGCCCGCTGAGATGGTCCGACTAAATCCGCTCGTCGCTAACCACCAAGATGCACGATGCCAAAAAACGTTACAACACGTTTGACAATATTTTGCAAAGATGGCAAAATATTGTCAAACGTGTAATAACAATAAAACTACTTTTATAGATTATATCGCGTTTATTTAGAACTTAATTTTTATTTATTTCCCGACAACAACGTCCTAATAAGAAAAACTATGCAAATATATTATGTTTTTGAGTCGAGCGCAACTGACGCGACATCTTTTATTTAGAGTGGTAACAATATCAAGGCAAATTTTAAACTAGAAAGTGTATATTCATAACTATCAGAAATTATTACGGAACGCCTCCACTCCAGAACATGTGAACAAATTTCAACACGCAAACTACAGAATCCGCGTTGAGCAAGCAACTTGACGGTCCCAAGATGACTTGTCCTATCTAACCTATCATCTAACACATAAATTCTCGAGTCGCGGTGTTTGTGGTTGAACTCTTCCGAAACCAGTCGACCGATTCTCATTAATTTTTTTGTGTAAATAGCTTTGATAATCGGACAACAGTGGTGGATCAACAGTGGTAGAGCCAAGCTGTTTGCTGCATGAATGGGTCGGTTCGACCGGTGAAATACCACGACCTCTCAGAAGATCGACGTAAAGTGGCTCATGCCGCGTTTCGTTCGGTGGGAGAGGTACCCGGAGGCCCAGCCCCCTTCCCCATCCTTTTCTTTCCCCTATCCCTTAAAGGTCGGCAACGCAACAGTAACACTATACGTGTTGCTGGTGTCCATGGGTGGCGTTGGTTGCTTACCATCAGGTGACACGCCTGCTCATTTACCCTCCTATCCCATAAAAAAAGTAAAAGTGTGTGTCCGCTCCGACGCACGACTGGAGTTTACTCCTCAAGAACGATTATAAAATAAAATAATAAATATTTACTGTCTACAAATATGAACACATTTCTTCGTAATAGAGAATGGCGTATCGCTATAAAGAGTGTTTCTATAAAGAGCTCAGGACATTGTATGGAGTGCCGACTCTTATTTATATGCTCTGTGACTATAAAGAGCTCAGGACATTGTATGGAGTGCCGACTCTTATTATTATACATTGTAAATCGATTCTTAAGGAGTAAACTCCAATAATAAATATATACTAATATATACTATGTACTAACATATTATATTAGAAACAAATAGTAATTAGTTAACAACGCCATCTGCTGGAATAGCTTTAGTGTTGTTGTCGTTAAAGCAAGTTAAGTGCTCACAATTTAAAATAATTCACATTCGCCAATAGATGTCAGGAATTCCAATAAAAAAGTAAGTTGATGTTTAAGTTAATTATCGATAAAACACGATAAAATGAAATTTTCTAAAAATGATTCCTAGCTAGATCGATTTATAGCCCCCGAAACCCCCTATATACTAAATTTCATGAAAATCGTTGGAGCCGATTCCGAGATTCACACACTTTTTATTAGGAGTACGATGTTGGCGATGCTACTGTGGCGCCCCTCGTTTCATTACCAAAGATCGAAAAATATTATTGATACATACATACATACACATACATAACTTCACGCCAAATCCCTTGCGGGGTAGGCAGAGAGAACAGAGCGCCATAGGGCACGATTCTTACACACCTCACTCGCTTCGTTGACTTTCATAACTCTTTTCATGCACGCGCGTCGGTTTTTGAGTTTCTTAACATCACCTTCCTCCAGAACACGTTCTATTTGGTCTTGGAATGTGTGTCTTGGCCGTCCTCGACTCCTACATCCGTCCGCTTTTGCATTGTATATCTGTTTAGTCAGTCTTGCGTCAACCATTCTTTCTACATGTCCGAACCATCGGAGCATGCCCTTTCTTACTTTTACACCGACACTCTCTTTCAAACCAACTTCCTTCCTTACAACCTTGTTTTCTACGCGGTCAGCGAGAGTCACTCCGCAGATTTTGCGTAGAGCCCTCATTTCTACCGCGTTTATTCTACTTTCATGCACACTCTGCCATACCCAGCTCTCGCTTCCATAAGTTAGTGTTGGGATCAGGACTGCATTGTGGATTGCTAACTGGGCCTTTCTGCTAATATTTTTTGCGCCCAGGAATCTGCCCAACACTCCGTTTACGCTATTTCCTATCGCCACTCGTCTTTCTACATCCGCGGTGTACCTTCCATCTCTGCTAAAAGCGCATCCAAGATATACAATTTCATTCACCTGTTCCAGCACTACATCATCAACCATTATCCTTGCATCTGTTCTGGATTCCTCCCTTTCAAACACCATTACTTTCGTTTTCGTCGCATTCAACTGCAAGCCTTTAATCATGCAATCATCTTTCATAGTAGTGACTAGTGTTTGCAGGTCCGACGGCGATTCGGCTAGAAGCACCGCGTCATCTGCGTAAAGCAGGCAGCTCACAACTAGGTCACCCATTCGCATCCCTACATCCATCGATCTCATTCTCTGGAGACAACTGTCCAGGTACAGGATGAACAGTCGAGCGGACAGCACGCAACCCTGTCTGACGCCGATATTGACGTCAAACCAGGGGGACAAGCCGCCGTCAACACGCACACACGCTGTGCAGCCCTCATAAGTGGACTGCACAGCGCGCAGCAGTGTTCCGCTCACCCCGTAGCCCGGGAGTATATCCCACAGATCCTTTCGTAACACTCTGTCAAACGCTTTTTCCAGATCCACAAAACCGCAGAAAACCTTCCGGTTAACAGCCAGTTGTTTCTCCACGATGTTGCGGAGAGAAAAAATCTGATCCATGCACCCTCGTCCGCTTCTGAAACCACCCTGAGCCTCCCACAACACTCCATCAGATATCACCCTCATTCTCCTTTCAATAATTTTCCCATACACTTTTGCTGCTAAACTGATCAAACTGATGGCCCTGTAACTGGCGCACTGCATACGTGATCCCTTACCTTTATACAAGGGCACGATGACAGCGCGCCTCCAGTCCATGGGAACCTTACCCGACCTCCAGCACAGATTGCTCAAGGTCAGGAAAGCGTCCCGGACACAGGATCCACCGTGTTTGATCATTTCAGCAGACATCATATCAATTCCAGCTGCCTTACCATTTTTCATACTTCGTATCGACCATTCAATCTCTTCCATAGTAATGTCCTCATCAGATGTTGGCGCAGCGGTGTCAGCCGTAGGCTCACTCGCGGCGCCCACATCCGGAACATACTCGTACATTTCCCCAAAATACTCACTCCACCTGCCCAATACATCGCTTGGGTTTGCAAGAATGTCACCAAACTTAGACATAATTTTGTCCATTCTGGATGTTGACGAAGAACCCCGAGACTTTCTAACTTCCCTCCAGAAGAGTTTGTTATTCGCCTCGAAGTTCTCCGTCAACCTCACTTCCTCATTCGCAACAAGTCTTTCACGCTTCTCTTTCACTAAGGCTTTGGTAACATTCCTGCAGCGGCGGTAGCTCTCATACTTTTTCTCTGTCATACTATCATTCTGGTTCAAACTTGAGACATAATCCAACCATGCTTTTTTCTTTCTTTCGACGCTGGATTTCACATCCGCGTCCCACCAGGCGTCACCTCTCAGAATCTTATGCCTCTTTGCACTACCACATACTTCTTTTGCACTATTCACTATACTTTCTTTCATTCTTTCCCAGCATTCTTCAACACCTAGGTCAGAAAGACTCGTCTCATTGAGTCCTTTACTGACTAGGCCTACATACATACTCCGTACACTTTCATCTTCTAATTTCTCACATTTTATCCTTTCAAGCTCTCCGAAATGGGTACGCACTCGCCAGTGTCTCCACTTCTTGAAAAGGCCCACGAATCGGCTTACCACCAGGTAGTGGTCCGTATCAAGAGTGGGGCCTCTGTAGGCTCTTGTATCCCTTAGAGTATTTCGGAGACGACTATCTATCAAAATCAAATCTATCATACTCTTTTGCTCATTCCGTCTCCACGTATACGTGTGAATATCTTTATGACGGAATAATGTGTTAGACACAAGGAGGTTCCGTTCCAGGCATACGTCCAATATCGGCTTACCAGCATCATTCACTCTCTTGTCACCATTCGGACCAAGGACGGCCTCCAGGCCGTCTCGCTTGGTTCCGACCCACCCATTAAGATCACCACACAGAATTATCCTTTCATTTTCCTCAGCTAGATCCAGAATATCCCTAACAGTTTCCCAAAACTCCTCGAGTTCGCGGGGATCCGCGGAGCTAACGGGAGCATAAGCTGCGACCAGGAAAACTCGCGTGATCCCCAGTTTTATTCGAACCCAAAGATGTCTTGGGCCTACCAACTCATAATCTTTCACTCCGGAAGCAAAGCGGGAGGAGAGAACGACTCCAACACCCCCACTGGCACGGACGTCCGGGTCCACTCCGGACCAAAGGGCTACCATGCCACCGGGGAGGTCCTCGGTCTCCCTCCCCCTCCGCTTTGTCTCCGTCAAACATAAGGCATCCAGGCATCTCTCATTTAATACATCCATCATCTCATTCATCTTTCTTGCCATGCTACCTCTAACATTCCACGTGCCTATACGGCACTCCCCTCTCCTCGTCCCGCCAGGATTGGCGCTGCGTGAAGGGTGGCGGCCCCCTTCGCCGCATGCGCATGCAGCCGCACCGACGGGGGCTAATCGGTGCCCGTCGCTTGCGGGGCACGCCCTAGCAGCCCGTCCGGCTGAGTTTGCTTTGGTCAAGATTGCGTCCCACTGGGACGGCAGGGATCGCGACGCGCACGCTCTTGACATGACCCCCATTATTATTATTATTGATATTATTATTGATATTTCATTATTTTATTAGTATGTAATTCGTACTTAAATATAATTTTCAAAAAACACAATTTATAAAAACACAATTTATAAATAATATAATTTTTTTTTTTCTCCGCCTGCAATACGTACTTACGTATATGTATGTATGTAAAAAACAAACAAACAAACAAACCCGATCCTAGAAAATGTGTCGAAATTGGTAAAGAGGACGGTAATTAGACGATTATACATACGGCCCTCGTGGTGCATCGGTAAACCGCACTACCGATAACACAAGGTCGGGGCGGGTTCGATCCCTCGTCTGGGGGTGTTTTTTTCTACATGTTTTTACGGTATTTATTTACAAAAATAAATATTTACTGTCTACAAATATGAACACATTTCTTCGTAATAGAGAATGGCGTATCGCTATAAAGAGTGTTTCTATAAAGAGCTCAGGACATTGTATGGAGTGCCGACTCTTATTTATATGCTCTGTGACTATAGCGCATAACGCATTTCGTGTGACACTCACGTGACTAGTACGATTTTGGTCCCCATAATTTTCATACCCCGGGCCTATATATGTAAATCGATTCTTAAGGAGTAAACTCCAAAAAAACATATTTGGAGTTTACTCCTTAAGAATCGATTTACATATATAGGCCCGGGGTATGAAAATTATGGGGACCAAAATCGTACTAGTCACGTGACTGTCACACGAAATGCGTTATGCAGTCACAGAGCATATAAATAAGAGTCGGCACTCCATACAATGTCCTGAGCTCTTTATAGTCACAGAGCATATAAATAAGAGTCGGCACTCCATACAATGTCCTGAGCTCTTTATAGTCACAGAGCATATAAATAAGAGTCGGCACTCCATACAATGTCCTGAGCTCTTTATAGAAACACTCTTTATAGCGATACGCCATTCTCTATTACGAAGAAATGTGTTCATATTTGTAGACAGTAAATATTTATTATTTTATTTTATAATCGTTCTTGAGGAGTAAACTCCAGTCGTGCGTCGGAGCGGACACACACTTTTACTTTTTTTCTTCCCCCTACATGTTAAGGGCCCTATTTTTTTTTAGTTTTCCGATATTCTTTTTTTTTTAATAAACGGCTTTAGTATACCTTAATAACACGGAACCTTGTCAGAATAACAGCTGCGTGACGTCACTCGCTTCAAAAAATGCACTACTCTTAATAATTTTCTTTAAGTAATTTTAACGAGTAAGTATGATATTTAACAATAAATAAATAACAAAAGTTTATAACAATATAAAATCGGAAACAATTCAACAATAACAATTTAAACTCAATAGTATGCGCTTCTCAACGTTGCGAACGGTACTGACACTGACTCTTGCACTACGTGACCACTGCCAAGATGGCGGTTTTTCCAATCGCAATATCAACGCGCGCGGCTAATACAATGAAGTCGCTTTCCGCTGTCTGTCCCATTATATGCTAATAGGTATCTTTGAAACTGCGCAACGGATTTTGATGAGGGTTTTTTTAATAGATATAATGTAACAACGGAGTGACTTTTATTTATAATTCATGTATGATATAGTAAAGAAAAAGTGATAAATTAAAAATTTACTCATTTATGCTTTTGATGCGGAACAAATCTCGCCGGGTTAGCTTGTATTATATAAGATACTTTCTAATTAAGTGTCTCAAACGAAAACAAACGATTGCATATAGATCGTATATCAATCTGTTTTCTGGTCCAACAGAGTTCTATTTCATAGGGTACTTACCCTGACCTCTGTCAGTATATTTGGTTTTTTGTGTACCTAATCTTCGTATATTTGTGTTCCGACGAATGTCTATTGGGAAAGGGTTCTTGTAACGTACTCTGAAATATGTACGCAGCAAACATACATCTGTAGGTAAATATTTATCATTACTACAATATTTACATTCAGATTTATGTTCTTAAGGCGTAAACAAACATAGTATTATTTATATCTTCCTCTATTATCTTTACATATAAATAGAATTGAAGTGTCTATTTGTAAGGTTGAAATAACTGCTTTCTAGTACATTCTTTTGTACACCAAAATTACATTTGATTTTTTTGCAATTTTTGGCTGTCCGCTTGTTGCAGGCAATCTCTAAAGTCTAATCTTTACCGATTTTGACGGGACTTTTATTGGGAGATATGGTGTAATTAGGAGTAAATTAAGACTTTTTATTAGCTTTTTATTAGCTTCACCTGTATGTATGTTTGTAGGTTTGTAGGTTTGTTTGTAACCGACTTCTTTTTTAGTTTCCGCTGATTGCCACTAGATGGTGCGATTATGAAAGTTCTAGACTAGAAAACCGAACTAAAAAATAGAAAATAAATTTTAATGAATTTAAATTAAGAAAATAGTGTTAAAAATTTCAATGAATATAAATTAAAAAAAGCGTGGGGTGCTTTTTAAGATATTATCGAAATGATAATCACTCTACTCATATCTGTCAATAAAATATTTATAACTATTGACACCATGCACCCCACGCTTTTTTGAACGATAGATGGTGCGATTTGTGAACTATGAAAGTTCACAAATCGCACCATCTAGTGGCAATCAGCGGAAAGTTTACGTTATCAACTTGAAACGAGTTCCTTATATAAGTCACAGATGGCGCTATTCCTCAAATTCGAAACTAAAAAACGCGCTGTCATACAAAACCGAACTAAAAAATTTAAAATAAACAATAGTTTAAAAAAACTAAAAAACACGCTTTTTATTGAAAACCGAACTAAAAAATAGAAAAATAAAAAAAAATACTTTATTTTAAAAAAAGCGTGGGGTGCATGGTGTCAATAGTTATAAATATTTTATTGACAGATATGAGTAGAGTGATTATCATTTCGATAATATCTTAAAAAGCACCCCACGCTTTTTTTAAAATAAAGTATTTTTTTTTATTTTTCTATTTTTTAGTTCGGTTTTCAATAAAAAGCGTGTTTTTTAGTTTTTTAAACTATTATTTATTTATTAGAAATAATTATTTATTGACATCATTGAACTTGGAAATAAAGCAACCGTAAATGGAGACCAGGTATCAAATAGGTATTTCGTTATACGGCCAAATGTAATTTCCATTAAGGTACTCGTAAAAGTAATTCATTTTCAAAATTACTAACTTTGTATGTTTTCACCGATATTAATACAACATAACATAACTTCTCGCCTTTTGTTACCCGAAGTGTAGGCAGCGCCTGTTAAGCCTCGTCTCGCCGTTATGTTTACGTCCCAAACCACCACCACCGCCACCTATTCCATTTGGAACGTAAACATACCGGAGAGTTGAGGCTTAACAGCCACTGCCTACACCTTCAGCTTAAAAAGAGGAGCTTATAAAGTGGAAAGATTTGTATTTTTGTATGTAACGAATAAACTCAAAAAGTACTGGACCGATTTTAATAATTCTTTTTTCTTTAGAAAGCTACATTATCACTGAGTAACATAGGCTATATGTAATCATTGTCGTCATCGACATGTTGTTTGTACGCGAGTAACACCGTGAGGCGGGAAGCTACATACAATATAGCGGTACGAAGTTCGCGCGGTCTGCTAGTGTTTTGTATTTTTATACATAATATAATATAACATTGAACCTTTACAATTAACATTATTATAAACATATGTTATTATTAACAGTTGTTTATAGCAACATTAATTATGTAATCTGTAGGTGAATAAAAGCTAGTTAGTTAGTTTAGTTAGTTTCAATATATGGAATTAGTAGAAAATTCAGGCTGGAGGCAGCCGGCCATATAACCTCAGCCAAATCCTTTGATAACATGGATAGTTCCGAATGATGACATGTTGTGCCGACCCCACTTAGAGTGGAATAAGTACAGGGTAATGATGTCAATAATATATATTCAACATATTCTAGAATTTTAAGAACTTTTAATATTTCAGTAATATATAACACACACGTATATTCATTGCTTAGATTCTCTTATAATCGTGAAATTTCCATTTTACTATTACTGCAAATTAATCGATAAGAAAACCTAGATGTATGAAATCTATTTCTTCCTCATATATCGAAATGGCACCTTTAAATAGACAGAAGGTATATTTAATATTTTTTTACTTTCAATACAAGTACTGTTCACATTGTTCCACTCCCGATACGTGCTCATATTAAATTATGGTAATTATCTATAAATACCTTAGTTACTCAGTAAATCGAAATATGGGAGGATATTTTTAATACCTACGAGACTGATCCCAATGCTAACTTATGGATGCGCAAGTTGGGTATGGCAGAGTGTGCACGAAAGTAGGATAAACGCGGACGAAATAAGAGCACTACTAAAAATTTGCGGAATGGCTCTCGCTGACCACGTCGAAAACAAGGTTGTAAGGAAGGAAGTTGGATTAAAGGAGAGTGTCGATGGATCCGACATGTATATTGACTAAGCGTATATACAATGCAAAAGCGGATGGATTTAGGAGTCAAGGACGGCCAAAACACTCATTCCATGACTAAATAGAACGTATTCTGGATGAAGGTGATGTTAGGAGTCTCAAAATACAACGACGACGACGACGACGACGCATGAAAAGAGTTATGAAAGTCAACGAAGCGAGTGAGGCGTGTAAGAATCCTGCCTTAAGGCGCTCTGTGCTCTCTGCCTAGCCCGCAAGGGATTTGGTGTGAACTTATGTATGTACAAAGTTTTCATAAATCATTAAAACTATAACTATAATTATAAATTACACAAAGTACATATACATAAATATATTTAGAGAAAATAAGGAGTATAAAATTTATAGATTTCGTATAAAAATTAATTGATGATGATTGATTAATTCCGGATACCTCTCTTACTGAATATAACTAGACATGAGCAAATTTACTAAGATTTTTTAAGAAGACGTTGTATTCCACGCGGACCCGCTCTAGTGACATTGTAAACAGCTACCCTCTACCACTAAAGAAAACTAATAGAAGTTTTTCTCTAATTTCTCAAATGTACAGATACGGCCCTATGACAATGTTAAGTCCAGATGTAAGTATTGATTTCCAACATCACGCCGTTGGGGACATCTCAATATTTGGTTTATTTTATAAGCATTTAGGAATTTCAATACGACATATTCATATACCTAAACTAATGTTTCTAGTAAGTACCTATAGATGGCAGAAAATAATGAAATTCATAAAAACATATACATTTTTTAGTATAATGGAACGATAATATGTTTTAACATAATACAAAAATAACTGAAATATACGTAAATGTAAGCGGTAGCCCTTTGTTTAAGCACGCCGCCGTTTTAAGAGGGTATGACATCGAGGTCATTTTGTGTCGACAAATGTTGCTAGATATTAAAAATATCGCCTTTTATAACAATATTTTTCTTTTTGTTGAGGCATTTTGAATTACTTTTTAAATTAACTCATAAATCAACAATGTTTCCACCATTCACATTATTTCAAAAAGTATATTTGTATATATCAAATAATTTCTGTATCGGAGCCTACCTGCAAGAGTGATGTCTGGACTGCGTCGACCAGAATGGGATGGAGACAAGAAAGAAGGTCCATTTCCGTGGTCCATGCTTGGGGCCCTGCTGTGTCCCGCATAGTCTGCCTAATAATTTGGATGAATTGGGGGCTAATAAATAACAAGCTATATTTTAAATGAGATCATAAGACCCACTTTTTAAAATAAACATTAATAAAAAAACTCAATTAAAAAAAATGAGTTAAAAATCGTTTATATATTTCGGAAAAGTCTGTATTTGTGTTTATTTTTTTCATAGCTACACACAAGCTGAAATAAAATAGCTGGAAGCTATTTACTCACAGCGCTGACTAACGTGTACAAAGGAACTAAACTAATCATGACAACAAAGATTAACAAACAAGGGGTAGCCTGCAATGAACCTAAACATTAAACAAACACTAATAAATTTACTAGCCAAAAAACGCTTGGTATATTTTTTCGTTTTATTTTTTTGTTATTCGAGAGTGTACTGAATTACAGACTATATTATTTAGAGAAACCTTGATATTGCTGCTTAAATAATAAAAGGTGAGAGTTAAAATTTTTCCTCGGTTTAAAACTCACAACCATTCGAAATGAAATTTAAAAAAAACATTTCAGCAAGTTCAAGACCCGTTCGATGTTTGGATACTGCGACCTCTGCCTTAGAAGGGCAATGAGCAAGGATAGAAGATGGATGCAAGCGTAGAATTAGAGACAGCATAGAAGATAGGATGCAAGCGTTTTACATATTGATATTATTAATAATTAGCAATTGGATATGTACGTAAAAGTAATTAAATAGTAACTATGGTAGTATTTCATTTCATATGATTAAAATATTGTGCTTTTTCCAGTGGTCCAGAGTGGTCCAGTGATCGAGCACCCTGCATCCGAATTAAAATCTCGTGGGTTCGAATCCGAGCCGATAATTCGACATTGTTTTTGGAAGTTAGTTCATAGACGAAGTTAATTAAATAAAATTAAGTATAAATATCGATGACTGACAACCTTGTGCCCGGTATATGGCAATAGGTGTGCTATCTATTTCCATTTGGTACGTAAACAGAACGGCAAGTCATGGCTTAACAGCCGCTGCGTACACCTTCGAGTAGAAAAAGACGTGAAGTTATGGTGTTTCTTTAATATATTAAAACACCAAATGTCAACAAAATTTATCGAAGTGTCGAAGACCTGTCAGTACTTTAATTTTATTTTCTGATTGAGCTTATGTTAAATACAATTATAAGTTTTTAATGGTTTTTGTTATTACTTTCTACTGTTTTTATCCGCGAATTATATTGTACCAATTCAATTTTATAACGAATTTTAGTGCAGCTCTTACCTGATTTCCATTAAAACGCGGCTTTGCTTCCACCATCACATAAACATTTCGTGTGGTCTGTAATTAAAAAGGCATAACATAACCCGCGTAAGCTTCGTAGAAAAAGGTTTTCCTTGTTTTTTATTAAAAACACAATGGCTCCGTGGTCTGCAAACAGATAAAATGTTATAATATATTATACGGTTAATTTATTTATATCCTTTAAAAAAATATTGAAGGAAGATTTTGAAAAGATGGATGGATTGTATAAAAGTTCATATGAGTATAAGGGGGGTGAGTGTGGAGACAACGAGTAATAGAAGAGAATGGAAAAGAACGACATGTTGTGCCGACCAATTTTTGAGTAGGATAAGTGCAGAAATATAATGATACAATTTAAGCAACTACGTTTACTCTTTGGGGTATTATGAGTGATTCAGTATTATATTATATAAATAAAAATATAATTCAATAGTATACAGTTATTTAATTAAATATCGACCATAACTCGACAAGCCTATGGAATGACAATCAACATACTAAATTATTCATACAGAAATCTCGGTACAAGAGTTCGCTTTTTCCTGTCCATCACTGCTTTGTAATGTGCAAAAAGGTATTTTTTTAAATGTAATACAAAAGTTTGATTTATTTTTAGTATCTCATTTAGCAATAGAAATAAATTGTTCCATCATATTTCCTATTAACATTCAGAAATAAATGTCAACAATGAACGGTCATCAAATCATATAAAAACATAAACAGAACTTCACACCTTTTGCTACCCGAAGTTGTTGTGGCTAGTGATCGACACCGACGTGCTGAATCGTTTTGTCAAGTCTCAAATGGAAAAGGTAGCGAATTTATTGCCATAAACCGAGTACAAAATGGTCATTGTCATCGATATAAAAATATGTCACAGAAACTTCTGAAAAGCATTTCGAAAAATCATTGGCGTGAGCCCGGAATTGATCCTATGACGTCTAAACGAGCGGGGAGTTCGACCACTGGACCACCGAGACTAAAGACTAAAACTACAGTTTAAAAAATTGTACAAATACAGTAGGTACTTTATTTATTGTGATTATTATTCCTGGAAGCCATAAGAAACAAACATACCGTGTAGCTGAATTAATTTCGGAAACGAACAGACTTCGAAATTTGCATTTCATTGAGCATTGTTACAAGAGTTGAATGGGAGGATTTTCAAATAAATTGAAATAAATATAACTGGTCATTTCAGTCATTTGTATGTTTTCCGCATCCGTTATAAGCAAAATTGTTTTTTCAGAGGAAAAAACAAGCTAGTTTTTAAACAAATTTATTTGGTCTTTTGTATGTTCATAAGATAATAACTTCGAAAAGAATATACTTAGTCATGCCATAAATATTGTAACAAAGAAAAAATTTTTTTTTAATTGCAAATAACATTTATCACAGTGTGTTACTTTAATACATAAATATAAAACGATATAAAATATAAAAAGCTTATTCGAAGTGGTGTCCATTGGCTGCAATACAGGCCTTTATAATCCAGTGGATTAAGATCGGGACTAGACGACGGCCAGTCTTCAGCTCTAATGAAGTCCGAAACGTTCGCTTCCAACCAAAATTGCGTGGACCGAGCTTTATTACCAGGTGCCGAGTCTTGCTGGAAGGACCATACTTCGTTATTGAACATGGTGTTGTTAAGGGGCTTGACTACCTTTTCAAGAATGGTATCTTGATACACTTGTGCCGATGTTTTGATACCTTTTTCACAAAAATATGCCTCAGTCACTCCTTCGTAGCTAACACCCCACCAAACCATCACTGAAGTCGGATAATGCCCACGTTGCACTCTGTCAACTAATTGGGAAGCTTCCTTAGAGCTTTGAGCATAAATACGGTCATTTTGTTTGTTAAAATGTTGCTCAATTGTAAAAACTTTTTCATCCGTAAACAATATTTTTCTGTGACTTCCCTTTGCGTACCGCTTCAGTAGTTGTTTAGATTTTAACACCCTATTCTTTTTTAAATTATCAGTTAATAAATGACCAGTGCGCCTCTTATAGGCTGCAAGTCCTAAGTCATCTTTTAAAATACGCGACATTGTTCTAGGTGCTATCTTCATCTCCCGAGATAAAATCTTTTGCTTGCGGACAGGATTTCTTCGAATTCTTTCCCTTACTGCTTTGACCACCTTTTTCGTATGAACACTACGTGGACGGCCAGGTCTTTTTCTGTCACAAACAGAGGAGGTCTCATTGTACCTATTAATAGCCCGGTACACAAACATTTGACTAATACCAAGTGTATGGAGAGTTTTAAAAATTGCATTTGGCTCCATACCTACTTTGTGTAATGCAATCACAGCGATTCGGTTCTCTTTATCACCCCACTCCATTTTAATATCGCAAAATATTGTACAATGTATTGGCGTCAAAACGAGATAACACAATGAACAATCGTATAAAAATGACAGATTCCAAATTCAAATGTAATATCTTTTTATTTTTAGTTGTATATATATCGTAAACTATATTCCAGTCCACGACCTTTCTGCTCGTCTGTCATTGTCAGACTACAACTCTTTTTTTATTTCATAGACATAAACTACCAAGACATATCGCGGTATAAGAACCAGATGAACGTATCTACAAAAAATCAAAAAAGTTTTTTTTTCATAAAACGGTTCACAATATAGTCCTTTATGAATTGCCAAAACGACGTAACGGTAAAGTCAGTATTTATCAAATTCCAAAAAAACGAAATAGTTTAAGAATAATTTTCAATGGAACCAGAAACACGCATTATGAATACCGTTTAAATAGTTCTAATTATCTTCCTACCTCTTTAGAGCTATAGGAACGTATTTCTAAAAACAATATTTTTATTCTTAGAATATAGTTTGTTTGGCAATATTATACAAACCATAAGAACGTAAAAGCTTATACGTTGTTTTGGTCGTAACAGAATTTTGTTTTAATGCTTAGTTTAAAGAGCAAGTGTAACGGTTGTGTATTTACGTTTTATTGGCACAAACATTTTTGTTAGATAAATAATACAAGTCAATGGCCAAAGCGATGTATTACGATTTAAGTTTTTGTGGAAGTACTATTTTTTTTTAATTACTATTATAGTCCATTGACAAAATATTAACTTACGTTAGTTTGACACCTAAAATTTGATGTAAGGTCC
Source organism: Euproctis similis (assembly GCA_905147225.2). Lineage (NCBI taxonomy): Eukaryota > Metazoa > Arthropoda > Insecta > Lepidoptera > Erebidae > Euproctis > Euproctis similis. Next base: position 12,970,357 of record LR990108.1, on the reverse strand, counting down.
CAACGAGTTGAAACACGCAGTGCGGGGAGCCCCATGATTTAAAGTTATGTACTTCAGAAGGAGATACTTATTTTTTTTTGCTTTTACTTCGTAATAGTGATTTTAAGTAACAATAATACAGTGATTCAATAAAAAGAAGAAGAACAGTAGAAATTGGAAGATTTTGGAATCGTTGGAACGAAAAGCACCATCTCAGGTTCACGGCGAATTCTATCAGATTTTTGAACAGGTGAGTTATCTTTAATACCTATGTTATAGTCTTGACTGTTATGAATTTGCATTAAACGGTAATTCCCAGGTAAGGTAAGTGTAACAGAGTTTGAGCTCGGATAGTACTAATAGTAGGTAATAATAATATTGTGTTACGATTTAAATTTACTAATGTTATAAAACTAAACCCTTTTTACTCATTAGGGTGAATACTAAGTACCTATACCTAAAGCAATGGTATTATTTACTTTACAGTTAAACAGTTTTGTTTTGTTTTGTCTCAGGAACCAACTCATTCAATCGAGACCATCTGCAATGCTGCCTTTGAAGACATCAACAATTGCTTAAGCCCTTGTCCTCAACCATCCTTTAGTAACTTAACGACAACTTTAGAAAATTAATCTCTCTCTATTTTTGGTAAATCTAGACCGTCACCCACACAATTACTGACATTGGAAAATGTGTCACTTATTGATTTACACGAGGATTTGTATTTATCACATTCAGGCAATCATGGAGTGATTTTTCAATTTCGGAAACAAGAAATAATGTTCAAATAAATGATATTATGACCCAAAACATTTCTTATTCTAGTAATATTCTTGATACAAACATAGAAACTAATACTACAGATATTTCTGGAGTTGAGTCTATCATACCTGGTCTTCAAAATCGAAAACGCAAGCGCAAAGGTCAAGCGGAGCCCAAGCAATGGAAGAAGAATTTGAGAAAAAACAGAAGACAAAAAGTGAACCTTACCTCTCCAGTAAAGGTGTTTTAAAACGAGAAAAATTATATACCTTTATTTCACCCATCTGGATTCTATACAATTATAAGAAAAGCTACCCGAAAAAATCCATATGACGTCCATGAAATGGGAACAGAAGACTTCGTACATATTAAATACCTAAAAACTATATTAGTTGAAAATGCTAAGGTGGACTGTGATCGTAATGCTGTCAACTGGCTAAAAATAAGATGGCTGCAGTATCGTAAAGAAGACAATAAACATATATATTTTAAATATGATCTGGAGGATGATGATTTTAAAATGATTAAGAATATCAGAAGAGGCAAAAAACTACCTGTGGAACAAATTGTGTTGAAAAATGCATATAACAAACCCTTACCCATTTCTAGTGAAAAGTATGACGATTTACAAGACTTATGCAGACCAATACCATGATTTTTATAAAGAGTTTTCAGTTGGAACTCCAACAACAGATGTAGAAGATAATTAATATTTTTCTAAACGCTGATATGCTGATTACAGGTTTTATTATTTAAATTGTACTATTTCAGGAGTAAATAAAGTTTATTAATTTATTACCTATTTTATTACACATTTCCTATTTTATTTCACATCACTACAGACATATTATTATAAAAATTTAACTTCACAATTGACGTATTTAAGTTTGACAACAACATAAGTTTGAAAATAATTAAGGGCCACACTAGCGTATATCAACCGAATTTTAAAAATATATATATTGCGGCAATGTAAGCAAATATAAATAAATAATTTCAATTTTTTTCAAAGTTCTAAGAGTATGGCAATACATAGAATAAAACTTTTTTTTCCATATTAGTATTTTATTTGTACTAAAAAGCTGGTAAAGTTTAAAGAGTCGAATTTTCACAGTATTGTTGCTTTCCTGTAAAATTGAGAAATTGTAGATACGTTTATCTGACTCTTACACCGCGATATAAAATACTTCATAGTAATAACATTTTATTAGTATATTTATGGTCTTTATACCTAAAATGTAGTCTGTTATTACTCATCTATAAGTTTTCTTTTATCTTTTTGCCATACGAAACATACGTAATATTATTTCTTTGAAAGTATTGTTTCATCATACAATAAATTATGTCACCTTATTCATTTTTTTTCATCATTAAGTATTGAATTTGCGTGTTATTTTGTTACATTTAAATAAATAAAGGACACTTAAGACTGTAAAAAATAAACTTCTTCGATAAATCTAAAATTAAAGTCAGCCCATACAAAAATATGAGCTGGTATGTTCTATACCGTAAAATAATAACACATTTTAGGGTTCTGAAACGGCCGTGGGGTAGTTTTGTCCCGCACCTTACAGACCGTAATACTCGATCCCTTTGTGTGACCCAACAAAGCCGCGAAGGATTTAACCTCTAAAAGATATTCAACAGCCTTTAAGCTGTCAGTCTGGTCACTGTGAAGTCATAGGTGTCAAGGGTAGGTTCAACATTAATTTCAATTAAATAACTAGACGCTAATAATATAGTTGTATTGAAAGTATACGAATAATTGATCAAAACAATTGATCAATGAGTGGGATTCGCGAAAGTCTTAGAAATAAATAAGTATACGAATAAATTTTAAAAAGTATATGTATATACAATTTATTTACCAACTTTTAATGAAATTATATAAAATTTATATTGAAACGCCGAGTGAGATTTTTCAATGGCTTTTTATCACTAAATTATAAATATCTACATAGTTTCTTACCTTTAAAATTGAAAGGTACGGGCAGCACCATTTATGCTGCAAAATAAAAGTAAATATCACGGTTTCGAATTTACGATCAGTACAATCAGTTTGTTAAACCATTAGGCCATCGATATATTAGTGAGATGACAACAGAATAATTAAAAGCAGTGTTTGAGAAGTCCCGTGACGCAGAGCACCTTAAAAAAGGGAACAACAAATTGATTTTATCAGCCAATGACAGCGTTCTCTCCTTTTTACTCAAATAATTTTAAGGCCTTATGGTTTATTGTCTAGAATCCTAATTCAATTCAATGAAATTAAAGCCCTTAAATTCGATTGTGTCGTTGTGTTATATTATTATGACAGTAAACGTAACTTCACGCCTTTTTCTATCCGAAGATGCAGGCTACGGGTGTTAAAGTCTCGACTAGTCGAATCGTTACGTTACTTCCCAATGAAATAGGTGGCGAACCTATTGCCATTATACTGGACGCAAAGTTGTCAGTTAACGATATTTATCACACATAACTTGCGAAAAAAAAACCGAGAAATCATTGGTCATCCAGAATCGAACCTACGGCATCTAAATCAGAAAAGTTATTTATTATATTTAGATAGTAATATACTTAGCAATATATCAATACTACATATATAAACATAAACATAAACATAACTTTACGCCTTTTGTTACCCGAAGGTGTAGGCAGCGGCCGTTAAGCCTCGTCTCGCCGTTATGTTTACGTCCCAAATGAAATAGGTGGCGAACCTATTGCCATACCGGGCACAAAGTTTGTCAGTCAACGATATTTATCACACATAACTTGCGAAAACAATTTCGAAAAGTCATTGGTGTGAGCCAGTGTCTGGAATCGAACCCGGACCTCTGGATCAGAAGCCGTGTGCTCGACCACTGCGCCACCGAGACTGTTAATCTAATTATAAACTACTACTATCAATACTAATTATAAATAAAGCACAATTTGCCTATTTATCAGTATTTATCATCTACTCTAAGTAATACCTACATATTATATTTATTTAACAGTCCACTACTCCAGCCTTGAACGTAATGAAAACCATCGTTATCCTTTCATCAATTATTATTTTATAATAATCCGGGTCTTATACATTTTCAGAACAAACAAATTGAGGTTTTACTTTGATATTGTATCATAATAATACTAGCTAATACTGCTTTTAGATTTGATATAGAATTTTCGTATTCAAGAGAAATATACAGAAACTATACTTTTGTTTGTTGTTTTGTTTGTAATGATCACAACCTTAACATCCGATGCTTCAATAATGCCTCTACTCACTGAATCAAATATCTCAATTCAATTGAAATTGTGGCAAAATTGTGGTGAACATTGGGCATAATTTTCAGTCCTCGGTATTAATTATCACACAGAACTTCCAGTAATTCAGAATTGTGAGCTAGGATTTGAATTCGGAACTAAACCAGAACTAGAATTCCTATCAGAACATGTCCCGTAATTGGCATATCCCCATCTTAAAATAACTACTACTGTATAGTTACATAAAACACTTATATGTAGGTACTCATATTGCTATGTAGTTTGCTGCATGAATGAATCGGCTGGTGCTCGACTGGTGAAGTACCGCGGCCTTTCAGAATATCGACGTAAAGTTTTGTTTGGTGCAAGAGAAATCCAGAGGCTCACACCTCTTCCCCTTCCTTTCCCACCCTTTTCCTTTAAAGGCCGGCAACGTAACTGTAACACTATATGTGTTACAGGTGTCCATGGGCGGCGGTAGTTACTTACCATCGGGTGACCCACTTGCTTGTTTGTCCTTCTATTTCATAAAAATAAAACAAGCTTATATACAAAAAGTAATGCAAGAAAAAAAAAAACACAGCGCGACTTTAAGACTTCAAGTTAAATGTTCGAACAGTATTTTCCTCTAAAGACAAATAAACTCGCAATCTGGAAGCTTCATGTGTTAAACATCGCTGGTTGTTCGATTAAATGAATGGTTCTCTTGGCGCTGCTACAAACAGCGCTGCAATAAAGCCGAATGAATGCTGGACCGGTGATGTAGTTATGTCTTGCGATGGTCCTTCAGCTCTGTAAATTGGGTTACACGAAAGAAAATAGAAGACGCTTATGATAATTTTCAAAATTGTATTTTCTTCTTCTTACAATATTAAGCTACTTTTACTTATTAAGTAACTTTAACTTTTACTTATTAAGTCATACAACAAAGGATCTTTAAACAATAATATGAATGCATCTTATAGATAAGTATTTAACTTTTGTTTTCATGGTCTGATGTGGGTTACCAATAGTAAAAATCATATTTTTAACATCAACTTTTTGATTTTTATTTCCGAAAAGTAGGTGCTCTCTGTATCAATGAAAATAGCTTTTGAACAACTACCATCTTTTTCTTCATCACTCGTGAAAATGATCTCTGTAAAAAGTTCGAAACGTCGGGAAATAAATATAAATAAATGAGAAATAAACGCGATATAATCCTAAAAGTTGTTTTAATGAGTGAGATTCGCGAAAGTCTTAGAAATAAATAAATATTAAGCTATTTATAAATCTTGTACATTAGATAGCTTGTGAATTTGACATTGAAGGCAACGCATCTGTAACGGCATACAAATAAAATTGAAAAATACATAACTTCACGCCAAATCCCTTGCGGGGTAGGCAGAGAGAACAGAGCGTTATAAGGCACGATTCTTACACGCCTCACTCGCTTCGTTAATAGAAAATAGAAAAATCCTTTTTATTAATGTTCCAGTAATTCGTCTAACTTTACAAGCAACAGCATTAATGCCTCGACACTATCATTTTCTAATTATCTCGTCTCAAATGCGTAACATATAACATAATATAACCTTTCTTTGAGCACAATTCTCTTAGTCATCGATTTATTTGTCATATATTCTATTATAATAATAAAATCTCCGAAAAAATTCCCAAAAGGCACGACTCGTTCGAAACCGATACCTATGAATTAGAAGCAGAGTTAGAAAAATTAACTGTTTGTGTATTCTTATTTAACGAAAAGTTATAACTGTATACTTTTAGAGGGCGCTATCATCATCTAAATATCTTGAAAGTAACAAAATCCCTCAGGCGAACTGGAAATTGAATGGCCTCTTTTACGGAAGATACCCGGAATATAGTGAAAGGGTAAACTGGTATATATACACAGAGCTACATTTTGTACAAATTAAGCATTATTGGGGTCTTGGATTGAAATTAGAGAAGGCCAAAAAAGATATATTATATTGAATATCATACCACTGGTTTTTTAATGAAATATGTTAAACAAATTAAAAAATATCATTAACTTTATCTTTATAATATAAAAAAACTGCGTATAGTCTCGCTGGTCCAGTGGTCAAGAACCCCGTTTCTGAATCAAGAAGTCGTGGGTTCCAATCCTGGCTCACACCTTCAGCCTCGACTCGCTGAATTTTTACACCATCCCACGACTTCTTGATTAATAAGTGCGAGCTCGACCACTGGACCACAGAGACTACAAAATTGGATATTTAGCTGTTATTTATAATTATTAGGCCAATGTTGTCAGTTATCGCCAACAATGACCATATTTCAAAGAACATATCGTCACGACTTGGAATATCAAAGAGAAACGGTATCCTAACTTCATTACCAAACTATCCCGAACCAATAAGTAATTTTTCATTCTAAAGCTGTCGATTGACGTGAAAATAAAATAAGGTTAATACTTTATCAATTAATTAAATATACTATTTCCAGAATAAATAAAAATATGCTAAAAGAGTAAAAACTCTATAATCATTACATAGTAAAAAAACAAGTCGCTTTCCGCTGTCTCTCCCCTTAAATACGTCTTTGAAACTATGCAACAGATTTTGACGCGGTTTTTTTTAAAATAGATGGAAGGCGTCAACGGGGTGGTTTGTATGTCAAATTCATGTAGAATGTAGAAAATAAAAAGTGATAGTTTTCGAGATTTAGCACTTAAATTATAAACGCAATAAAAAGTACTTTTGACGCCGAACAAAGTTTGCAGGTACGGCTAGTAATATTACCAAAAGAAACAAACGATATTGCATAGATAAAAAAATATAAATGTACGCACTAAACCTGTGGTTGTGCCAAATTAACGAGTGTTATACCAGTATAGTTATTGCTGCGGTTTAATCCATTTTTCGTTTGAAATTTGATTAATATCCCCTGTGGCAATGCGTATAATTGTATTTTCATACAACTTCAGAAATTTTTTTTTCACATCTACTCTAGTTTTTATTAACATGCTTCTTCACAAAGGATCCTAGTAGTAGTCATAAATGTCAGTATATGTGAAATACTATCGCTAAAGTCCGCTGAGATAAAATAACATTCTATTTTTTTTATGTAAGAAATATATTTACTCAGGTTAGATATTTATAGGCCCTATTTCTAACTTGGAACAGGAAATTTACTTCAAGTTAGGAACTAGCTCGTTTTTTAGTGTTTAAAAATCATCATGTAAGTAAACACAGGTAGGCAGTTCATTAACGTCCCGCTGGGGGTAATTTCCACCTCTGTTCCTGCTCTTGCTTCGAGAACAGATGCTTAAAAAAACCTTATATTGGCAAAACCAATACCTTATTATAACTACACTATCTATTTACAAATAATTAGTTAGTTTAAAATTCTTGAAATATTCTTATATTCTTAAAAAATTCAAACATATTTTAATATTTATTGAAAAAAATGCTTTTTCCATCTTTCTATAACAAAATCGTTAAGATTACTATAAAATTTAGAAAATTGTACCCATTATAAAATGTATAACTCCAATCAAAGGAATAAGACTAATTCCAGCTCCAGGTTATAAGCGACCGCTCCAACTCCAATGATAACAAATTGTATTTCAAAAGTATTTCACCCAAGTTGGAGTGCCAATATTGGAAAAGTTTCCAACGTGCTCTTGCTATCTGTGAATGTCTGAAGAGATATGAGTCGCTAAGTGCTTGGTTAAATTGACCATATTATAGAAATCTGAGTAGTAACTTTACAACTTTGTCACAGACAGGGTGTTTAAACAGAAGCTAACTTTACCTGGTCAGTGAGTAAGTCGCACAAATAAAATGTATTTTAAACTCAAGAATTTCATGAGAATGCTCTGGTGTATCCATAATTTGGAAAATATGTCATAAAACTCAACAAAAAACAATTAGAAGTTGAGATAATATATGTCAAATAAATTCACCCTTTTATTAGATTTGAGATATATTTACTGCTTCATTTAACTGCATTCTGTTTCATTTTCGCTGTATCCAATTCAACAACTTAAAAGCATAACAAAAATCTGGACGCAGTGAGCTCTCGGACTATTAAAGGCTTTCTATAGTCACACTTTTGAAAACACGTCACAGACTAATAAGGAAAGTCTAACATGATACTTGTCATTTTTTAAACGAAATGGATTCTCATACGTAAAACTCTATAGACATTTTCATTTTATCAAACCTATTTCCAAAGTGGGTATTACAACGAAAAGTAATTCTCCAACTTATCTGAAGAAAATTTCTGTATAATATACAAAAATACAAATTCACTCTTGACTTAACGATGTCTTCGCGTTATGATGAATTTGTAACAAAAAAAGTTAAATTTGTTTCTTTTTACGAAATATTTACATATTTTTAAAAGCTTTTATTTAACTTGCACTGTATGACGTATGTATGTATGTAAGTATGTATGTTCGGTGGAATCTTGCAACTCAATTTTGAAGTAGATATCTTCAACCGATTGAGCTGAAATTTTGCATACACGTTTACTTTGGATGACAATGCATGATATGATGTGTGACATTATTCTATATCTAATATGGCGGACCACCCAAGATGGAGGAATGGATATTTTCAATGCATTTCTGCAATATGGGTATCAAATGAAAGAGCTTATTGAGTGTAACTCAAAAAATAATATAACGTCATTATAAATCCAATATGGTGGAATATCCAAGATGGAGGAAAACATATGTTAAGGTTCTGTACAATATTGGTATCAAATGAAAGGGCTCATTGAGAATAACTGAAAAAATAATGTGACGTGATTCTAAATCCAACATGGCGGATCATCCACGATAGAGGAACAGTTTTTTTTAATGCATTTCTACAATATGAATATCAAATGAAAGGGCTTGTTAATAGTACATAACTCGAAAAAAAATATGACGTCATTCCAAATCCAATATGATGGGAAAAATATTTGCATTTCAACAATATGGGTTTCAAATGAAAGGACTTGTTGAAATTAACTAAAAAAATAATATGACGTCATTCTAAATCCAATATGGCGGATATTCCACCATATTTGCTTTTCTACAATATGGGTATCAAATGATAGAGCTTGTTGAGAATAACTCGAAAAATAATGTGACGTCATTCTAAATACAATACGGTGGACCATCCAAGATGACGGCATACATATTTTTGATGCATTTCTACAATATGGCTGAATTAAAAATCATCATTATGATTAAATGGAAAAGAAAGCTCCAAGCTGAAATTGAATTAGATGATCTCATTATTGAAGAGCTGGACTGTTTGAAATTAAGCGGTAAACTAACTTGCAATAATGATGCGTTGAATGATATGACACTAACCTAGCCAGCTATAACTAAAAATAAAAAAATAAATTAAAGCAAAAACCCTTTTTAAAGAAGCTTTTATTTAAGCGCGCTAAAAATAAGAAAATAATATTTCCTTAAAAATTTCAAGTATCAACTGAGAGCCTCATTATGTACAATTTATATAATAATAAAAGCTTGTCGCGAGGTTTGACTCCCTATCAGTTGGTAATTAAATTTCAATAGATAATAAAGTTAGTAGATTAATTAACATGAGTGTTTTGCCCATTTCTTCTCATGACAACCTTACACCCGAATCGTCCGTGCGTTTTTATTCCAAGGAGGCAATTTTCTCAAGCGCTCGTGTTTTAATATGTTACACTTTAAATATAATAATAAGTTAAATATCTGTATTTACGGACTATATTTAACTGTGTGTGAAGACCCATGAAAATAAAGCTATTTTGCACAATTTATTTACAATTCGCGCGACAAGCTTTTATTATTATATAAATTGTACATAATGAGGCTCTAAGTTGATACTTGAAATTTTTAAGGAAATATTATTTTCTTATTTTTAGAGCGCTTAAATAAAAGCTTCTTTAAAAAGGGTTTTTGCTTTAATTTATTTGCTACTAAATTCAGACTGAACGCTTCTATTTCTCAAGGGAAAGCGTTAGGGTCTAAGAGCTAGAATCGTTTTTGAGCGACGGCCTGTTATGGTCTCGCCAACTTTTTCGTAGGAATCAATATGGTCTTTAATATTGTAGATCATGTTTTTGTTTTCTAATATGTAATTTTCGCAGCGTTCGCGACATTTCATGGTTAATTTTGGTAATATTTATCACCATATTTAAAAAAATACACTTAGTATCATCATATGTGGTTGCCTATGTGTTGTTCTGACGTATAAGGTGTATCTTGTTAAGTTTCATTGAAATTCATTTAGTAGTTTTTACGTGAAAGAGTTAGAAACATGCATAAATCCATACTAACAAAGTACTTCGTAGTTGAGATTGATCATTATCTTAATTTTGTACAACAATATATTATTACTTTATATCGTACTAATCAACAAATTTATTTCATTGTTTTAAATCCTTTCTCTGTTATTTATTCGACGATTGCTAGACCATCAAAATGATCCACATCATTTTTCAGTTTTGGATGGGTCTGACAGAAGGTTAGCGACCAGATAGCGGTCTGGTAAAATTAATTTGAATGTTAGATACATATATAACATACATACATATATTTAACAAATATAACATCATATCAAAATATCAGCCATTATAAAATTTTGTTTATCTGAATTTGCGTCTGGATCAGCTTTAGCAAAATCAGAACGGTCTGTAACAAACAAAAGTATTCTTATAATGATTTGAAAACTAGATTTATTACGTGTACAAAGAGCTACGCAGGAACGAACGCAACCACTATCGCCAGCCAGACTGCCTGTGTTACGTTCGGGAGAGTGAGAAGACTAACATATTATCTATAAATATATTTATATTCAATAATATATAATTTATGATGATTTTCTTATTTTAAATTTACTTTGATATTGCTTTTTGTTATTCAAACATTTGTAACACAACCTCTCTACTCTAAATAATAGATTTCGCGACAGTTGTACTCGACTAAAATAGTTACGTAGAATTCTCTCGTTATCATGTAGGACGTTGAATTTAATTTGGTAGGGTTTTATCTTGAATGCAGAAGCCTATTGCTATATTTTTGGTAGCAATATTAATATTATTATTATATATTAAACATGATTTGAAAAGAGTATTTGACACATGAGTTCCTCGCCTGGTTCTTCCCATGATAGCCTCTACCCTCAGAATCTGGCCGATCGTGGCGATGCATCCGTATTTTCTTGTTCATGTTTAAATATTTCATTAAAAATAATAAGCTTAATCTTTGTATTTCTTGATGTTTATACGTCTGTGAAAAGAAAGCTTTTTTGACTTGACTTATTAGTAACCTTCACTTGTTTAGTACATCTTGTTAAGTAACAGAGAACTACTACTACAGTGTAGGCCAAAATCTTAATTGTAAAAAAAATATATAGTTGTACCAATACATACATACATACATAACTTCATGCCAAATCCCTTGCGGGGTAGGCAGAGAGAACGGAGCACCACAAGGCACGATACTTACATACCTCATTCGCTTCGTTGACTTTCATAACTCTTTTCATGCACGCGCGTCGAGTTTTGAGGCTCCTAACATCACCTTCCACCAGAACACGTTCTATTTGGTCATGCAATGTGTGTCTTGGCCGTCCTCGACTCCTACATCCATCCGCTTTTGCATTGTATATCTGCTTAGTCAATTTTGCATCATCCATCCTTTCTACATGTCTAAACCATCGGAGCATGCCCTTCCTTTCCTTTACACTGACACTCTCTTTCAAACCGACTTCCTGCCTTATAGCTTTGTTTTCGACGCGGTCAGCGAGGGTCACTCCGCGGATTTTGCGCAATGCCCTCATTTCGACCGCGTTTATCCTATTTTCGTGCACATTCTGCCATACCCAGCTCTCGCTTCCATAAGTTAGCGTTGGGATCAGTATTGCATGGTGGATTGCTAGCTGGGCTTTTCTGCTAATATTTTTGCGCCCAGGAATCTGCCCAACGCTCCATTCACACTATTTCCTAACGCCACTCTTCTTTCTACATCCGCGGTATACCTTCCATCCATTGCACCAATAGTGAGCTAATAATTGATGTATTTTCATCTTTTGACAAATCTACACATTTTATTCATTTCAAAATTATTAGGCCCTGAGTAAAAGATGCCACAGGTAATTTCAGAAAGTATTTTCAAACAGTCATTTTATCAGTGGTCAATGGTATGATACTACAACTATAATAAGTTTATGACTCAAATAAATTTATTATCACAGAATATTGCTATCTCAGAGTTACGTAATAAAGAGATGTTTTATGTCTATAGATTTTTGATTTAATTATTAATTTTCTATTGAGAATTACTTGCTCCTTTCAATTTTCACTTCACTGAAATTTTAATTAAACGTTTTTGATGTTCCTTAGATTTATTAAAACCAATTAAGCTTACACACAACTGGCTGTTCGTATCTATGGAAATTTTTAATTAAATTTCAACCATTTTTTTGATATTGCTTTCTTTTTTGTTACTTCACGTGTTTTGTACGCGAATATGCAGACAGTGTTTATGTATGTCAGCATATATTGTGACCAATTTTTCTTACATTACTATGATTTTAAGATACATAAACGTGAAAAATTTTAACTGGTTAAGTTTATTTATCAGTACTAATTTACTAGATTTTGATGTTACTACTGTCACTGTACCTCTTAATACCTGTAGGTCTCGGTAATGCGTAATGTATGTTAGTACTTAATAAAAAGACAAGAATAAACAAAAATAATATCTCCATATTATCTAACAACTATACGTACTGTACCTACAAATCTTGTGCCAAAATTAAGTATAATGTTATCTCTCATCAGAGTTCATCATAATCATTTTATAGCATAAATCAGAATCGCTTTCCGCTGTGTGTCGTCTTACCTTCTGTGTACTAAGTATCGGGAATTTGTCAATAAAACAAAAAATACAAATTATTCATCTAAATTTATTTTATCGCCTTCAAAGTAGGCCCCATCGCTTGCAATACAACATCTCCACCGCTTCACCCAGTCTTCCATACATTTTTCATAGGCTATTTGCGGTATGGCCTTTAGCTCATTCAGCAAATTTTCTTTTATGGCTTCTATTGACTCAAAACGTTTTCCTCGAAGTGGTAATTTTAACTTGGGAAATAAATAAAAGTCAGACGGAGCCATATCAGGTGAATAGGGTGCTTGGTCGAGAACGTTTGTTGAATTTTTCGCTAAAAACTCTTTCAATATAATGGCTGTGTGTGATGGTGCATTATCATGGTGCAGCATCCATGAGTTGTGTCGCCACAAATCTGGACGTTTTCGGCGGATACTCTCACGCAAACGCTTCATGACGCCTAAATAATATTCTTTATTCACTGTTTCTCCCTCTGGAAGGAATTCGGAGTGAACCACACCACGGTAGTCAAAAAAAACTGTCAGCATCACCTTGATTTTGGTGCGACTTTGCCGCGGTTTTTTGGGTTTCGGCTCGTTGTCGAGACGCCATTCTGAAGACTGTTGGCTTGTTTGCATGTCATACTCATAAACCCATGTCTCGTCGCCAGTTATTATACGTTTCATAAAGGTCGGATCCGTAGAAGCTCGGGAAACCATGTCTTCAGCGACATGCTTTCGCTGCCCTTTTTGAACAAAATTGAGCTCTTTTGGAACTAGTTGAGCGGCGACGCGTTTCATGCCTAAAATGTCAATGAGAATATTGTGGACGGACTTAAAAGATATGTTCACCTCACTAGCCAACTCTCTCAGACTCATACGTCGATTTTCGAGCACTAGCTTCTTGATTCTGTCGATGTTTTCTTTGGTCGTAGCGGTTGAAGGTCTACCAGAACGAGGCAAGTCTACTACTACTTCTCGGCCTTCTTTAAAAGCCTTATACCATTCATAAGCCCTTGTTTTCGATATACATGATTCGCCGTAGGTATTTCGCAACATTTTTAGTGATTCACCACACGAAATATCATTCGAAACACAAAATTTAAGGCACACTCTTTGTTCAACAATATTTTCCATTGTAAAATCGCCGAGGACTCAAAACTATGACCAACAAAAAGTTTAGTTTAAATCAAATTAAATGACAGATCCCGTTCAAATTTTGCGCGCTAAATCAGTACAGTACTACCAACATGCAGTAAAAAAATTAGAACGACCTCTTTTACGCGGGTCTCTTTATTGACATATTCCCGATACTTTTTACACAGAGTAGTATATGCTTTTTATTTATAAAACCATGCAAATGATTTTGATGCGGTTTTTTTAATAAATCAAGGGTGTCAACGGTGTGGTTTTTATCTATAATTTATGTATGATGTAGTAAAAAAAGTAATAAACCAAAATTCTTATTCTTTATTACTTTTGATGCGGAACAAAGTTCGCCGGGTCAACTGGTCATTACATAGTATAAAACAAAGTCACTTTTCGCTGTCTGTTCCCTTATATGCGCATATCTTTAAAGCTACGCAACTGATTTTGATGCGGTTTTTTTTTATAGTTAGGGGGTGTCAACAGGGTAGTTTTGATCTATAATTCACATATGATGTTGTAAAGAAAAAAAGATAATTTTCGAGATTTAGGACTTTAATTGCAAACGCTCAATGAACCCTAAGTGATAGATCAAAACAAAGTTCTACATTATTAAACAGCTTCAGAAGGTCTACAAAAAAGTCCGCGAGGGCGTATGTCTATCTCTTAGGGATAACCCACAATGACCATTTTTATTTTTTTACTTTTTACGAGAAATAATGGCTTATTTACGAAGAGATTTTAAACATTACAGCATTAATTTTCATCCAATTACGAATTATCCAATGATCCTGGCCCTTTACAGCATGCAATTTAAACTAATATTTTCGAAGATATAGCAGTATTAACATAGCGGGACAGCAGTTAAAGCCGATAAACAGCACAAATTGAACCAAATTATATCCAAAATTTACTCATTTATTTCTTTTGATGCGGAACAAAGTTCGCCGGGTCAGCTAATAAATTATAAAATCAAAAATAAGTGTGAAGACTAACTTTTATTTACATTAACGTATTATCTTATTCTGATGTTTTAAACTTGAACTTTGTGCCCGGTATTGCAATAAGTTCGCCACCTATTCCAATTGGGACGTAATCATAACGGCGAGTCGAGGCTTAACGGCCACCGCCTACACCTTTGGGTAGAAAATGGCGTAGCGTAGAAAATGCCTCTTCTAACAAAGCTACGTGACAAAGTTATTACATTTAATTATTACGTTAATTTTAAATCCGATTTACTACACAGATCATTCCGATATATTTTCTATATCGTTGGTATAAATCTGTAGTCAATGTTTGATATTGGACCTTAAGCGAATAAAAGTAAGGTTTTCAAAGGAGTCTGTGCGATTTGGTGGGGAAAGTCTTTCATTTCAGATCTATAGTTTATTTTCATCGCATTCTTCTCTTTAACCGACTACGTCAGTTGGAAGATATATATAATGGGGTATACCCACTATTTATTTGGTATTCTCTCTACTCTATACTGTGGATTGAATCCTAGCTTGGGAGGTGTTGTTAATTTTGCCTTTCCGAGAGGATGAGTTAAGATTTGAAAAAATTGCTTTGTTGCTTATAAGGTTTAAGTCACCTTATATATAATTACACAAATATTCAATTCCATCAATATATATTGAACAACATTTATTGTATAATTATTACAACTCGCGGAATAGTATATTTAATATTAGTGTTTATTTTAAAACATTTTTGCTTCAATCATAAAATTATTTAAGGAATTATAATATAATTTCTCTGGAAAGACCAACCTATCAATTTCTTAATATACCTAAATTAAGGTAACATAATCATACAATGTATTACAATAATTTTACGAAAATTATGTGTGATAAATGATTAATCTCGATGACATGATATGACAATAAGTTCCTTCGGACATACAGAAAGGCACAAAAAGCTATCATCTCATCGAGCCTTATGTTTGTCTAACGCTGTCATTTATTATTTAAACGAAACAGAAATGCATAACATAAGCGAAAATAAGGAAATTTCCTGTCATTTCTTACAATCACAAGTATCAACTATGAACTTTACAGGCGAGAAGCTTATTACATAAATAATAATCATGAAAAAGTTGGCGCAACCATTGTGAAGCAATAAGGGAAGATTTTGGTCGCCAATGCTTACTTTCGTATTTTATGTTAATATTGGCTTATATTTATAACTATTTAACGCCTCGATTTGTCGAAGGTCTAAATTCTAAATGGTAACAGAATCTACTGCTATAGATCACGCATTATGTTGCTCAGCCATCGATATTTATCATGCATATCTTGAGAAAAGAATTCCCAATAACTCATTGATGTGGTGATTCTGAAGTGGGCCTTCTTGATCGACATTTGAAAGGATTTGTTAAATCCTATTTAATATTTTCCAAGGGTTTATAAGTATGTCGATCGGCTTAATATGAGCCTATCGGCTAAATTACATTAGACTTTGATGAGACGGCGGCTTATCACTTATAAAGAAGCTTTGAACTAGCTAAATACACTGCATTTGCATAATCGAAAAATTTGATTAGATATGCATGAATTTTCTCTAGCGGTGAGGTTTAAAGAGGATTTTTAACAACCACATTAATACTTTGGCTTTCTTTCTTCCAATTCTAGACATCTTACAAGTCTGTTCGTATCCACTTTTCAGAATATTAGTTCTTGCTTCTGTAATGACTAGGCTTTTCGGTCATTTCGAGATCGATAAATGCTTGACATCTTTATAATATCTTTTCATCTAGGCTGCGGTCTATCATAGAGTCTTTTCGCTTCCAGTTCTTGATTAAACCTTAATTTTGGCAGTAAATTGGTTTCGTTGCTGCATATTTTCATGAAAGAGTCTATTGCTGTATGTACAGCCATACAATTATTATATATTTTACATGGTTTCAAAAGCGTATTTGGCACATGAGTATATTGCCCACTTCATCTAATTCCCCCCTCTCTTCTTCTCTCTCTCGACACTCGGAGTCGACGGCGTCCATAGTTTCTTTAATTTTTAAATTTAGTAATATGTTATGTTTCATGTACATATTGACTATTGCTTACTTTCTGTGAAGACCTTTTATATTTGTTTTCTTCGTGTTCTAGGAGTCTATTTGTTTTTTCATCACCCAAGTTATGTAAATATCATCTAAAATACAGATACCAACAGAAAAGCTATGAATCTAAATCAAGCGGGGCTTCATCAAAGTTTGGTAACATTACCGCGCGCCCGGGACATAGACCCGCTTTCAAATTCATTTACATATGGCGAGATTCCATGATACGACAGTTCTCCAACACCCAAATGTCGTCATGATTTCAATATTAAACCTTAGATTAAATGTAAACTAATTGTATATAAAAAGGCTCTGTTTACTACAAAGATTTAATGTAATTTTGGTTTGTTGTATTCTTCTGCCGGTTTGACAAAATACCTACGTAAATATTATGAATTGTTCTGGATAAAACTGAAATGATTTTATGAGACAATTTCTTTTAAGAATAATTTCTTACCCGATTACTCATTAAACCCGTTTAAAAACACATTGACATGAGTGAATTGGTATTGACTTACCTATAATTACTAAAAAAAATAGGTAACCAAGATAGTCATATAGGAAGAGATTTCTTTACTTTGCTGATCTGATACAGCCACTTTTTTCACTTTCTGCATAAAAACTCTCCAGACAGAAGAATTTGTACGGTTAGGAGGATAAGAGATATCTTTGCAAACCAAGTCACTGACAACAACTAGCTTAACTGAAGAGTATATGAGACAATCTCTTACTAATAACACGAGTGAGTACACACTGTAACGGTAGGTTGTTACTGGTGACTATTCCACTGGATGGTGGTATATAGTGAGTGGCGCTTCTTCCATGATGGTGGTTGAGCGGCCGGTAAATGAAAGACGTAATTAGAATCTTGTCATGTTTATTCGTGTCAGCGACAACTGCCTGTCGCTGCACGCCGACCACTACAGCATACTGTGCGTACCGTGGTTATATACTATTGATGGCACGTACATGTACGTGCCACGAGGTGTAGTATCCCTTACACCATTCCCCCCTTAGTTGAAAAAAAATCCTTAAAATTGATCACAAAAGTAAAAAAATTCCTATAGTTACACAGTCCAGTACATAATATCTTTACATGTTCATGTTAATAAACAAGATTAATACAATAATAACATATAATGCTTAATTGGCAAAAACGTGATTTTACTATAAATATTTGTCAATATATCGGTAATTAGAAAAAAACTAGTTCTCAATGTCAATGTTAATATGATGCCTACATTGCAAAATAGTGACGACGTGATTTAACAACGATTAGTCGTCAACATGCTTTGCGGAAATTGCGTGACATTGTCACAGTCACTATAACATACACAATATCGATTACGTGTTTTTAACAATTATACAATCCGGTATAGTAGCCGCGTTTAATTGTCTATAAACTCTACAATGACGTATTTCCCAAATTTTAAGGTACAACGTGTAGATAACTAGATCATAGACTTCTTGACGGCCTACGTATCCCTAATTCCTGCATAGCAGCGAATTCTGTTTTAACACAAATAAATTTATCGGGCGGTAAACGTCTGGCGTGCGGAGATATCCGGCTCTGCTACATGTATACCGCCACACCTAGATTTCCTGCAGCCTTCTTCCGGCTCAGGGTGGCACACATCTATAAGCATGTTTCTTACGTGATACTGACATACCTAATCTTGGCTTTTGGAGTTCTGGAGTGTACGCGTGTGGCTGCGAGAGTTGGAACGTGAGCGGCGGTGGCTAAACCTTCTGTTGCGACCGGCCGCGTTGCGCTCGTTCCGTGTCTTCGTTACGGGAACTCGGCTTCCTTAATATTTTTTCTGTATTTGGCGCCTCTGTGATTCCTCGTCTCGTCTCGCATCTTCAACGTTTCTTACTTATTGTATCGTATCGGTTCTTTTCCTTAGAACTTGGTCTCTCGTCGCTGTGCTTTTGTGGAGTGAGTACTTTTGACTTCGTCTGACTTCTTCTGCCCTTGTAAACCATACGCGAGGCTGGTCCGTCAAAAATTTCGGAAATTGCGAATCGAAGGAAATGCTGTCGCGTTATAGGCTTCAGATTTCGAGTCATTCTTCGATGGACCTTGCGTAGGCGACGGCATTGTGCTGGAGAATGGAGTTTGTGGATTAATTTTTCACAAAAAAGTGCCTTCACGGTGTAACAATTTCTTGGAAGTCGGATTTTCTTGAAGCGTCGGGGTTTACACGTCAGGGTTTCTTGATTGCGTGTTCGTCGGGGTTCACACGTCGGGGTTTCTTCTTTGCGTGTTCGTCGGGGTCACCAATGTAACGAATGACGTTACTGATGACTGTTCTTATGGTTGATGTCATCGTGAGGCGGATGTTCTTCGGTGATGGTGAATGAGTGGCCGATAAATGAAAGACGTAATAACGATCTTGTCATTTATTTGTGTCAGCGACAACTGTGTGTCGCTGCACACCGACCACTACTGCATACTGTGCGTACCGTGGTTATATACTATTGATGGCACGTACATGTACGTGCCACGAGGTGTAGTATCCCTTACAACACCATTGCCTATTATTACGCAATATACCCAATATAATGGTTTATTTAACCTCTTTTATTCCTTCGATGGATTTCAGAACAGATTAAATTTTTGACCAATATACCCTTTATTAATATATACATACGATTGCATTTGGAGTACCTATGAGTAGTAAGTACGTGTAGTTTTGGAGAGATTTTTTATTTATTTTTTGCTATTATCAGTAATAATTTTGAAGTAAGTAAAAGTAATGTTTCGTTTTTACGTTTTTAATACTATATTAACATATTAACATATTAAGGCGTGATTGGTAGCACAAAATATAGTGTTATATGAAAGATACAAGCGTTTTTCTAAATGTTATGATTACAAACTACAAAAAACGAAACATTACTTTTACTTACTTCAAAATTATTACTGATAATAGCAAAAAATAAATAAAAAATCTCTGCAAAACAATATATATATAATAGATAGAACAAAATGTAAGTACCTCAAATCACTAAAGTCACTATGTATCATATATTGTGCACAAGAAATTTTTAATCATAAATTCATAAGCAATCACTTCTATGATATGGAATTCTTCGTCAATAAAACCTCAAAGAAAACAAAATACAAGTATTCATATGACCAATTTTATAATTACATGCATTACTAAGTACTATTGTTGAGGTAGACGGTAAAAGCTAAACCAATATTGGCTTCTCAGAAATGTGTTCAAATACTGCAGCGAATTTTATGCAAGAAAAATAGATATTTCTTTTTTTAACTTCTCGCTATTTTTACAGAGAACAGACATTCAATTTCACTTACGTAGAGTAGATAAATATCAGACATCTGGTGTGGGTGAAATTTCTCATGAAAAGGATGAAAATAAATGAACTATCGTCTCGAAGCTTTATCGTGAGGGTTGCTGTTTGGAATGTCTCAGCACACACCAACCACTGATTCTGATACACATACACACGCATTTTTTTTGCCAAATTTTCGTGATTTTCAGGACTTGAAAATGATATTGTTAACTGAACAAAATGTGTCTAAGGGTCCATCTATTGCTCTTTGGAATCCAGTCTGAAGTTGGCTAAATCTAATGACTTTTTGTAATTATTTTCATACATACTTTCATATTTAATATAGATAATTATGCTGATTATCAAAAACTGACAAAACTATACCCAATGTATGGTAATCCACCTTACATTAAATATATTTACATTCATAGAAAAGTCGGCAGGTCGAGATTTAACTGCCGCTGTCTACACCTCCCTGTATAAAAGGTGTGTTTATAATTATAAAATACTAGGAATACTAGGAATACTAGTTCAATAAAAACAACAGATTATAATAAAAGTTAGGAACGACTTTTCAAATCTGCTGATATTTTTTTTCTGCTGAAAACATGACGTGTAGTCCAATATATCCTGGTATACAAAGTTTCAGTAGTAATTTATATTCGGGTTGGTGTATATCCTTATTTATGGGTAAATCGGGGAAGGGCAACGGTAACGTTTGTCTTCGGAGGTCTATCCTTAATACAGGTTTAGCTGCAAAAAGGTAAAAAGAAACGACATTTGGCAAATCTTTGTGCTACAGCTGTGCAGAATTTTACCTGACTAAATATAAAATGTTATTGACCATTTGAAAAATAACTTACCCAAATTTAGAATATACAAACTACATGTTGTAAACTACTTTTAATACAATTATTTTATTATAACATGTACTTACAACATTGCAATGTATATAAAAAGGTTATAGAAAGAAAAAGAAAACAAAATACTTTTAAAAATATCGGTTCAAATTAAATATGATATCCATTTTAAAAAACTAAGTTTATTTGAAACTATTCTTTCTTATCCTCGAGCAGTATTTCGTATGCTCCCAACTAAAATAGATTATCTTCAGCAAACAAAATCTGATTTCGTTTGAAAAGTAATTGTGAGTTTAATTTTCACCATGAAAATGAGAAAATTAATATATTACAAATTATTTATAGAAGTCTCGGTGGTCTAGTGGTCGAGCACACGGCTTCTGATCCAGAGGTCCGGGTTCAAATCCTGACACTAACTCACACCAATGACTTTCCGAAGTTGTTTTCGGAAGTTAAGTGTGATAAATATCGATTACTGAAAACTTTGTCCTCGGCATGACATTAGGTTCGCCACCTATTTATTCCATTTGGGACGTAAACATAACGGCGAGATGAGGCTTAACAGCCGCTGCCTACACCTTCGGATAACAAAAGGCGTGAAGTTTTGTTATGTAATTTACATCTATTTGGTTTGGGAAGTTAAAAGATCGGTCAATCGAGGCATAAGAACCGAACCTAGCTACAGTGAAAGTCGTGTATTCCCAAAAAAACATACTTTTCACGATGGTTTAAAAAAAACAGTATTCATTAAAGTTTGTCTTTAAAAAAGGTTTACTCTGAGTGAATATCCAAATTTTATATAACAAAACTATATTAAAATAACATACAAAAATAATAATGCCAAAAACATTTCAGCTTATATCTACCATATAAAGAGATACGGAATTGTATATGATAACAGCTATTTTTACCACACCATACCATCCCCACAAATAGCTTTTACACAAATAAATAGAATCTGACTCATTGTCAACTGACCGTTACACACACCGTATAACCACTTTTGTTGAGCACAAAAAGGTGCGCCTCAACAATGTACACATTCAAATAAAATATTCTAACTATTCACGCAATCTTTTTTGGGATGTGCCCCAAAATGACAGCCTCACCGCAGAATTCAATGTTACATAGAGGTAAACCATACTGAATAACATCTGACAGGAGTCGTTTTTGTACCGAGCAAAATATAGGTATATAGTATTAAAGTTTTCATAACATTTATTGTTATAAATGCCTTATATTCAATTCAATTATTTTCTCCTATAAGTTCAAGGAAGTGAAATAGAAATATGATGAAAGAATGACTAAGCAGATATACAATTCATAAAAGGTATCACGTAAGTGTATATTTGTTATAGTCCTGGCGGTTCAGTGGTCGACTTTTGAATGAAGAAGTTGTGGAATCGAATCCGGGCTCACACCAATGACTTTTCGATATTATTTTTGGAAGTTGTAAGTAATGAATATCAATCACTGACAATATCGTGCCCGGTGTTACACAATAGGTTTCACTACGTATTCTATTTATGGCGTAAAATGCACTCAGTCTAGGCTTAACGGCTGCTGTATACACCTTCAGGTAGAAAAAAGCGTGAAGTTATAATATAACAAAATCTTGTTTTCTACTTTAGGGTCGGGGATGAGGAAGAAAAGTTGAAAGAATTACTAAGCACATATACAATGCATAAAAGTTATGAA
This sequence comes from Euproctis similis, assembly GCA_905147225.2. Lineage (NCBI taxonomy): Eukaryota > Metazoa > Arthropoda > Insecta > Lepidoptera > Erebidae > Euproctis > Euproctis similis. The sequence goes on along the minus strand of LR990108.1, from coordinate 12,947,461 downwards.
CTTATGAGTCGAGAATAGTCATAGCACATCTTCCACGACCACGAGTCTCTTTGATTTACAAAATTCATAAGAATCTCTGAGAAATTGTTTATATTGATGACATGACATCAGATCTTTCTGTCTACCCCGCTTGGAAATTGGCTCTTTAATATTAGTGTGTGTGAAGGTATATTCTGAATTCATTAATCTCGTTCAATTTTCGTTTACAGCGATCATAAAAACAAAATACCAACATAAAAGGTTATTTATAATTACTAAATAACATGTTTATTTTTAATGCTCCAGTTGTTGTACCTTTAATTTTATTATACAACATTGCAATTTATTGTGAGATAATATAATTTTACACTCTAAGGGATTATAAATTTACTTTCAATTGGAGGCTTTATAATACAATGTTATTAATATTAGTTATGAATAATTAAATTATATTTTAATTCAAATAAAACGTAAGATCATGCATTTATTCCTGGGAGTATAATTAGTTAAGTAAAGTACTTTCTGTATAAATAGATCTTTAGTAATATGCGAGTAATATTTTATACGAGTGTACTCTCGCACCATCTGATCCACTGAGACTTAGATAGTTTTCCTTTTTTATGGGAAGGCTAGTGGGTCACCTGATCGTAAGCACCACTCACCGCTTATGAACACCGTGGTGCATTGCCATCCTTTAAGGGAGTAGGACGAGAAAGGAAGGGGAAAGGAGATCGGGCCTCCGCATACCTCTCTCACGGAACGAAACCCGGCACGAGCCACTTCACGCCGATATTCCAAGAGGTCGTGATATTTCGCCGATCGAGCCGGCCCTTTCATGCAGCGAACTGGAAGACTCTACCACTCTTGTAGTAGCTTCAATGTTGTGACACATAGACGGCATGGATTATACGGCCCATGTTTCCATGAATCAGGCACATTTGGAACCCACGATTTATATTTATACAAAGATAAATTACTACATAGTCTGCGTTTACAGTTAGTTTTAGCATACATTTACTCGTCTCGAAACTAGATGGCGCTGTACAAGCTGCATTCGAAATATTATTACTTATAAAATGTCTGTTATTGATTGGAACGTCTCTCTTTACGCCCCCGCCGGATGCATCGAGGTATAATTACCCATTCCTACACCTCGGGTTTACACCCGAAGAATAGATTAGAAGAATGTAAGACGGATGTAAGAAAGAAGCGATTATATTTCTATTCGCTGAATTTATTTATTGCCTATTGCTGTGCATCGAACACGATTTTGAAGTCCTCAATATTTGTCACACATAACTTCCTTACAGAATTCCGAAAATCAAATAGTCATGTCAGTCAGAATTTCCAAAGTAAGGTGCTAAATTTCTAAGCTATAGAAAAAATATATCTGCTATTCATTTCTTATTAAATAAAAAAAAAAACGTAACCGTCTTTAAGAACTGCTTAGTGCTTAATAATTAATTGAGTCATGCTTGTGTTTATCGTTACTTGTTATGAATACAATTGTTTTCTACAGTGGTAGAGCCAAGCGGTTTGCTGCATGAATGGGCCGGCTCGAGCGGTGAAATACCACGACCTCTCAGAAGATCGACGTAAAGTGGCTCATGAAGCGTTTAGTTCGGTGAGAGAGGTACCCGGAGGCCCACCTCCCTTCCCCATCCTTCCCTATCCCCTATTCCTTAACGGTCGGCAACGCAACAGTTATACTATGTGTTGCTGGTGTCCATGGGCAGCGTTGGTTGCTTACCGTCAGTTGACACACCTGCTCGTTTGCCCTCCAATCCCATAAAAAAAAATTTTTTTCAAATTTTTTCACATTTTTTTGTAATTTTTTCTTCCAAAATCGTAAGCATTATAGATGGAATAAAGAATTACACACACTTTTACTCCCTATCAGTAGGTAATTAAAATGCAATAGATAATATAGTAAAGTTAATAGATTAATTTACATGAGTGTTTTGCCCATTTCTTCTCATGACAACCTTACACTCAGAATAGGACTATATTTAGCTGTGTGTGAAGGCCCATGAAAATAAAGCTATTGTGATGTGATATATTATAAAATTAGTACAGTTTATTTACAACTCGCGCGACAAGCTTTTATTATTATATAAATTGTACATACTGAGGCTCTAAGTTGATACTTGAAATTTTTAAGGAAATATTATTTTCTTATTTTTAGAGCGCTTAAATAAAAGCTACTTTAAAAAGGGTTTTTGCTTTTAATTTATTTTTTTATTTTTAGTTATAGCTGGCTAGGTTAGTGTCATTTCATTCAATGCATCATTATTACAATTTAGTTTACCGCTTAATTTCAAACAGTCCAGCTCTTCAATAAGGAGATCATCTAATTCAATTTCAGCTTGGAGCTTTTTTCCATTTAATCGCAATGATGATTTTTAATTCATAGCCATATTGTAGAAATGCATCAAAAATATGTATGCCGTCATCTTGGATGCTCCACCGTATTGTATTTAGAATGGCGCCACATTATTTTTTCGAGTTATTCTCAACAAACCCTTTCATTTGATACCCATATTGTAGAAATGCAAATATGGTGGAATGTCCGCCATATTGGATTTAGAATAACGTCACATATTTTTTTAAGTTACTCTCAATGAGCCCTTTCATTTGATACCCATATTGTACAGAAGCTTAAAATATGTTTTCCTCCATCTTGGATATTCCACCATATTGGAATTAGAATGACGTCATATTGTTTTTTGAGTTACACTCAATAAGTCCTTTCATTTGATAGCCATATTGCAGAAATGCATTCAAAATATCCATTCCTCCATCTTGGGTGGTCCGCCATATTGGAAATAGAATAATGTCGCACATCATATCATGCATCGTCATCCAAAGTAAACGTGTATACAAAATTTCAGCTTAAACGGTTGAAGATATCTACTTCTAAATTGAGTTGCAAGATTCCACCGAATATACTTACATACATACATACATACATACATACATACATACATACATACATACATACATACATACATACATACATACATACATACATACATACATACATACATACATACATACATACATACACACATACAGTGCAAGTTAAATAAAAGCTTTTAAAAAGCGGCTAGTTCGATATTACAAACAGACACTCAGATTTTATTTATTCGTATAGGAGATATAGATTAAATCATACAAATCATTTTTTGCGTTATTTGTTCTTTAAATCCAGTTTTATTTAGTTAAGTATAAAAATTTCGTTACAATCGAGCACAAATTCCCTGACAGTCAGGTCTTAAATTAACATTTATGTACCCATGACTGACTTCTATGTCGACAAACGTGCTTTACGCAACATGAAACCTTCATGACGTCATTTGTGCCCAAGAATAATTACAGGAACGTTTGTAGCAGATAATATTATTTCGCTTTCCAAGCGATAAGACTAATAATAGAGAGGAATAATAACGAGAAAACGTCAGAATTAAGTATTCATTCTTAAGAAGAGCATGAGGGACATCTGGTGGTAAGTGTTTGGCGCCGCCCATGAACATCTACAACGCAAATAGTGTTTCCATTGCTTTGCTCTTTCACTGATCAAAATGCGGCATATACCATTTTCGCCAATCTTACAGTCAAGCTATCCATGAAAATATCAAACAGCGCAGTCCCGGCCTCAAAATGATTAGAAATTTGGGTTTTAACTTAAGTAACTGAAATAATTGACTGTAATTGACTATTCTTAAAGACTTTTAGAGACTGTCTAGGACAAAAAATGTACTATCGTATTTTCGTGACTTTAAATATTAGGCATAGAATTTTTTTGTATGAATATCATAAAGTAGGACTCTCGGTGGTCTTGCCTACGCCTTCGGCTAGTAGAAAAAGGCGTAAAGTAATGTTATGTAAATATCAAAAAGTAAATCTTTAAATTTTCAAATTGCTGACGTTTAGCAAAAACTCTTTAGAAGCTGAATTCAGTTTAAGAGTATCTTATTACGGCAAACAAGAAGCGGGCAGTATTCTTAAGTCTTATAAGTTAATGACTAATAAGCTTTTTTGAAAAATTAGTACAGTCCCTATAAGAGAGTAACAAAAGCAATAAAGCAAATACCTGTTCACATAATCAACCAACAAGTTACTTTCCAAGTTGTAAATTCCACAGTGTATTCGAGGGAATTTTTCGGTTCGTTGGCCCGCTCCGACTAAATGGGTTGCAGCTTCAATTCACTTTGAACAGATTTATCTCTGTCCATCTATATTTGACCTCATCGGATACACTTTACTTAATGCTTTCTATTCTATTGCTTGAACCAACGCTACTGTTGGATACACAAGAGTGTATATATGTTATACAGTTATATTAGATGTATACCTTTACAATTTTTAAGACCAAAATCTAATACCAAATTTTAAATCTAATACCAATAACACACTTTCCAAGACCAAATTGAAAGAGTTCTTTAAGAAAGGTGACGTCGGGAGCCTTAAAAACCGACGAACGTGTACGAAAAGAGTTAGTTAGGAAAGTCCAAAAATCGAGTGAGGCGTGTAAGAATCCCGCATTATGGCGCTCTATTCTCTCTGCTTAGCCCGAAGAGGAATGGCATGAAGTTATGTATATATGTAAAACCGAAAAGTGTAAGCAGCATTGTCATGCATTGAGTAAAGGAATTATTGGGTTCCTCGTGGTGCCACTATTTATATATCAGATAAAATTCATTCAGCAGTCGATAGCTTCTGATCAGACATTGGTAACTAAGCTGTACCTCAAACCCATATCAATGGCGCAGATATATTAATGTATTAATTAATATTCAAGAGTGTCAAGTTCCAGAGCTATGTCATATGCTTACCCCGTGACCCAGGCTGTATATCCCTGTATCTGTTAACATAATAAAACCTCTGGACGCCAATGAACAGGGTATATTTCTAATAGCCTACTAGGAACGGTAACGTTATAAAATAATTAAATACAAAATATATTTGAGCATCTTCAACCTAAATTCTACATAAATTCCCACCAAGTCCCCTGCAAGCTAAGAGACAACAGGGCGCCTTAAGTCACAATTCTTACACACCTCACACCCTTGTTTAAATTTCAAGACCTTTTTAACTTTTAAAGACAACTGTTTTTGCCAACTGTTATAAATATTTTAGATTTAAAACTCGAACAAATTCGTTAGTTTGTATTTCATTACGTCGTGGCTGAGAAAGTACTTTATTTCAGGAAAAAGTTATAAATAGTTTGAGTGTAGTATCCAGAGTGTGCATGAAAGTAGGTAAAAAATCTGCGCAGTGACTCTCGCTGACCGCGTCGAAAACAAGGTTATAAGGAAGAAAGTAGGATTGGAAGAGAGTGTCGATGTAAAAGTAAAAAAGGGTAAGTGCTCCGATGCTTCGGACATGTAGAAAGGATGGATGATTCAAGATTTACTAAGCAGATATACAATGCAAAAGCAGATGGATATAGGAGTCGTGGACGGCTAAGACACACATTCCATGACCAAATAGAACGTGTTCTGGAGGAAGGTGATGTTAGGAGCCTCAAAAATCGTCGCGCGTGCATTAAAAGAGTTATTCCTGTTCCTGTTCTTACATACCTCACTCGCTTCGTTGATTTTCATCGAAGCGAGTGAGGTATGTAAGAATCGTGCCTTATGACGCTCCGTTCTCTGCCTACCCCGCAAGGGATTTGGCGTGAAGTTATGTAATTATGTTGTTATACAAACTAGTCGTCTCCGCAAAATTAATGAATCATTCAAGGAACAATAAGCTTCTACAACAAACTACCCAAGGAAATCCGCAATATGCCTTTAAATAAATATAAAAAGCTATTAAACTCAGACTCTGATGTAAGGGATACTACACAATTGCGAGTTTCCTTGAGGACCAAATACAGTGGAGATGAGCGGCTCCACATACAAGACTGTATTGTATAATTTCTCAGTAGCTCGTGAAGGTTGTGAGAACCCTATGTATATAAGTTCAGTTCATTTTATTTTAATTAATTATTTTTAACTGGCAACTATGTCTAACTTTCTTAAGCCCGTTGCTTCACCCTTCGATAGTTACTTTTTAGTGTGAATAATACTATTTTCTTGACTTCTTCTTTGAATTTCTTGCCTGATTCTTCTCATGACAGCCCTCACGCTCGGCATCGGGCTGCCCGTGCGCGGTTGCGTCCGTGTGAACTTGTTTCACGGAGATTATACAGTAAAAATAAGATTAAATTTGTAATTATGGACTATTTTTAAGTGTCGATGAAGATCTATGAAAATAAAGCTATTTAGGTTGGAGTTCATGAACTATGACATAACGATGTGTTAGCTAAATAGAGCTCTAAATATAATCGGACCTTTAAAGTTAACGCTGTTCACCAAAAATAAAATGGGCACTGCACCGCCTGCTGCCCAACCTCGGGGGACCGGGGGAGGGAGTTCGCCGCCTCTACGGTGGCGTCGTGCGGTCCGTGGGCCTGTACGGGGCCCCCGTTTGGTCGCGAGACCTCGCGGGGGCCTCCCGCTCCAAGGCTCTGCTGAGGAGCCTGGAGCGGATCATGGCCATACGGATCGTACGGGGCTACCGTACCATCTCGTACGAGGCGGCGACGGTCCTCGCGAGTTATCCCCCCTTCATCATCCTGGCCGAGATGTACGCAGCTGCGTACGATCTCGGCCGGGGAGGGGGGGACGCGCGGGGACACGAAGTGCGGAGGCGGGAGGCCTTCCGGCGGGTCCTGGGGGACTGGCGCGACGCGCTGGTCCTCCAGGGCGGTACGCGTTCACGCGCCGTCGGGGCCGTCCTGCCCCACCTCGAGGCCTGGGTGCTCCGTAAATGGGGCACTGTCACCTACAGGTTGATTCAGATACTCACCGGGCACGGGTGCTTCGGTGAGTATCTGAGTCGAATAAAACGTGAAGAGACGGCGAGATGCCACCATTGCGCATCTGACCTGGACTCGGCCCAGCACACGCTGGAGGTCTGCCCGGCCTGGGCGGCCGAGCGCCGAGTCCTGGTCGACGGGATCGGGCGAGACTTGTCCCCGCCGGCGTTGGTCGCGGCAATGCTGGCGGGCGAGGAGGAGTGGAGGGCTGTGGTCTCTTTCTGCGAAGCTGTCATGCTCCAGAAGGAGGCCGCCGAGCGGGGTCGGGAGAGAGCCGATCCCGCTCGAAGGCGGCGGCGGCGAGCTCAGTGATCGTGTTAGATTATATAACTCTATGTAATTGTTAGATTATAACTTAACCATATATTTACACTATGTAATAGTATTCAACTTCCTAATTATATACAGTAGATAATATTGTTAAACATTAATAAATATAAAGTCAACTTCCTAATTATATACATTAGATAATATTGTTAAACATTAATAAATATAAACAGGCACACAGACCTTGTAACCACTTACCCTATCCCCACGCACTTGTATCCCTTAATGTGTTCCCCTCTCCAAAACCAATAGTATATTTAAGATGATGTTGTGCCATTTCACAGTCAGTCTAGTAAGTCAATTCATAACCACAGTATCTTCTAAGTTAAATTGTATTATTATATTTCTATTTCATTTCTAAATTGTAATTTTAGTATTAGAAATAAATATTAGTTCCTAAAAACAAAAGTGTTGCCATTGCCATATAACAATTTGGCGCAGTCGGTAGGATCTTCGCAAACAGTAAGACGAAGGAAACGCGCGTCAAGTCTCCGTCATCAGGACAGCATCGCCTAGCAGACAGGAAACAATGACGTAGCGGTAGCCGTAGGCTTTTAAAGAACTTCGCCGAACCATGCGAGTCCAGTTATTACTGTTAATGTGGTAAGTGGCATAATTTGTTTTGCTCTCCTAATTCCTAACTCTGTTTTTATATTTCCTAAGACCTCAAATTAATCCTAATTCTATTTTAATTATTTTATTTTCCAATTCTATTACCTAATTCAATGATAAATCAAATTAAAGACGAATCAACTGACCAACTATATAGTAATTTATCTACTTTCTTTGCAAATTCTTTCGCTCAATCAAATATACATAAAATGTCACTCGATATCGCAACATTATTAAAACTAATACCATCTTTCGACACAAATATCAATGACCAAGTATATAGATTCATTCGTTCATGTGATTCCGCTTTTAATCTAGCCACTGAAGAAAAAAAACAAGTACTCTTAGTTTACGCGTTAAATAATATCACTGGTGCAGGTGCACCAGATATACATTGTAAACGATATAACACATGGAACGAATTGCGTTCGTTTTTGATAAACAAATTCTCTAACGTTAAAACTATTGCACATCTCAGCCTAGAACTACAATCTCTCTTTCAAAAACCAAACGAAAGTATTACAGAATATTTTAACAGAGTAGATTTATGCCGAAGTAAAATAGTGGAAAAATTAAATGCCGATATATCTGATAGCACATTACCGGGACGTTTAGCAACTACAGAAGAAACCGCCTTAAACGTTTTCGTAAACGGTCTCAGTTCTGACATAGGCATAATGCTCAGAACGAAAGACGTTAGTACGCTAAACGAAGCTGGCCATTTCGCGATTCAGGAAGAGAAAATTCGCGCAATGAATTACGCACGTCAATCCCTATTTCGTATAACATCCCTTCGACCGATGAACCCTAATACAAACAGATCAACACCACTCCGTAGTAATTATACACCTAATAATCGAATACCTCTACCACTAAACCAACCTCGTCAAAATATGAATAATCCTAGTACATCAATACAAAAAATATGTAATTATTGTAAGAATTCGGGTCACGTAATAACTGAGTGTCGCAAACGAGCCTATAATAATAATTTACGTCATAGCCAGCCTCAACGCGCTCTTCCCGCTCCTTCTGCACAAGTAAATAATTTAAACTGCAAGGCGACCGACGAAATGAGCAATTCGTCGGAAATCGCCCCACTAACTTGCTCACCCACGTCAAATCAAACATTAGCACAGAGCTTGAACGACCTCCAACTCTAAGAGAACGTGTTAAATCTCACAGCGCGCCGATACAAAATGTTAGTACTCATGAAAAACAATTTAGAGACGCGTCTGTTCAAACTATTTCTAGTCCCATTTCTACACCTACTAAATCAATTATAACTCAGCCAAACGGACAGGGTAACCAGCCCCAAACTCATGGCTCTTCCACTGATTCAATTCCTACTACATCTACTCATTTAAATAGTACAAATTCTTATTCTAATTCTACTAATTCATATCCTACTAACTCCAATTCTAATTCTACTAGCTCAAACACAAATTCTAATTACTTAAACTCAAAATCTACTAACAAATCAAAACCTAAATCAAAACCTAAACCCAAACCGAAACCTAAATCAAAACCTAACATCGAATCATTTGCTATTTCATCTTTAAACGACGTTCCATCGGAAAATTTACTACACTGTATTTTTCACATTGAAGGAAAACCAGTCACTCTACTAATCGACACTGGAGCAGGAATTTCAGTTATTAAAAATAGCAAAATAGGATCTTCTTATTTAAACAAATCTAATATCGTATCTATTGTAGGCATATCTAGCACTCAATCCTCAATTTTCACTTCAGGTACTGCTGAAATATCTTTAGATGATTTACCAAAATTTAAGTTTCACGTTGCTGACCTAAATATTAAAGCAGATGGTATTCTAGGTAACGATTTTATGTCTAGATTTAACTGCCATCTCTATGTACAGTCTAGAACTATGAGATTACGTGACAAATCATATAAACTTCATTTTATTAATGAAATTCCCAACTTAAGTAACTCTCCAGATAAGCAAGTACTAAATGGACGCTCTGAAACCGTAATTATGTGTAAATCAAACAACTTTAACTCCGGAACTGCATTAGTCGAAAAACAATCATTAGGTAATGGTATTGTCATTCCCAACGCACTAGTTAATGTCTTAAACAACTCATTCCTAATCACATGTGTAAACACAAATAAAACCGATGAAATTATTACCATTCCCACTCTCGAACTTATGCCCTTTAATATTAACGAACAAATAATTGACAACGCTGAACATCCAATAAATAATTTTAATATAATATCCGAAACTGATAGACAGAACAAGGTCCTTTCTTCAATACGAAGAGAACACTTAAACGCCGAAGAATCTCTATCTATAAATAAAATCGTAGCCGAATACTCAGACATATTTTTTCTCGAGGGTGATAATTTAACTTTTAGTAACCACACAAAGCATAAGATAACGACCACAACTGACACTCCTATACACACAAAAACTTATCGGTTCCCACAAATCCATGAGAGCGAAGTCAAGAGTCAAGTTCATAAATTATTAGAGCAAGATATCATTAGACCGAGCTCTTCTCCATGGAGTAGCCCGATTTGGGTTGTCCCTAAAAAACTCGACGCCTCAGGTAAACGAAAGTGGCGTCTAGTTATCGACTATCGTCGACTGAACGATGTAACCATAGGCGATAGTTATCCTCTTCCAAATATCACAGACATACTTGACAAATTAGGTCACTCTCAGTACTACACGACGATCGATTTGGCCTCTTCATTTCATCAACTCGAATTAGACCCTAAGGATATACCTAAAACTGCCTTCAGCACACCCTACGGGCATTATGAATATAAACGAATGCCTTTTGGATTAAAAAATGCACCGGCTACTTTCCAACGCGTTATGGACTCTGTTTTGACTGGTCTTCAAGGTGAAAGGTGTTTTGTTTACCTTGATGACATCGTTATCTTTGCGTCTAATTTAGAGGACAACGAACAGAAGCTTCGCGAAGTATTCTCACGGCTCAGGCAATACCATCTTAAGGTCCAGCCCGATAAGTGCGAATTTCTTAGACGCGAAGTAGCTTACCTAGGACACATTATCTCAAATGAAGGTGTCAAACCAAATCCCGACAAAATAAAAGCTGTAAAAGAATTCCCTATTCCTAAATCGTGCAAAGACATAAAAGCTTTCCTTGGCCTAACTGGCTATTATCGTCGCTTCATTTCTAATTTCAGTAAAATCACAAAACCTCTCACTAGCTTACTAAAAAAAGATGTCCCTTTTGTTTGGGGTGAATCTCAACAAAATTCATTCGACGAATGTAAGAATCTACTTACTAGTCCTCCTATTCTACAATATCCCGACTTCACTAAAGAATTTATTGTGACTACTGACGCTTCGATACACGCTATTGGTGCAGTTCTATCTCAAGGCGAAATAAATAAAGATCTACCCATCGCATATGCATCCCGAACTCTTAATAAAGCCGAATCAAATTATTCAACAATAGAACGCGAATTGCTAGCTATAGTTTGGGCTGTTAAACACTTTCGACCTTATTTATTCGGAAGAAAGTTTAAAATAGTTACCGACCACAAACCTCTTACGTGGTTATTCTCGATCAAAGATCCAGGCAGTCGTTTAGTAAGATGGCGCCTTAAACTCGAGGAATACGAATACGAAGTTATTTATAAAGCAGGGAAGAACAACACGAACGCTGATGCCCTTTCGCGACCTTCAATTTTAAACACAAACATAGACATACCCGATAACACAATTCAAAATCCAACCAACACATCTGAAGATTACTTACAAATAAATTATGAGTACTTCTCAGAAAATTCTCACTACAACTTCGACACTCCAAATCTCCAAATCTCTCCGGATAACCTCTTAGACGATCGACACAAAAACATTTTAATTCCAATTTCATGTGAACTCTCAGATAAACATGACATTTTTAACAACCCAATCTCTAAATGCTCTCAAGTGGACCCATACATCAACAAAAAACGCACACTTTACGATACTGATTTATTGATTTCCAACAAAAACCAAAACATTATATTTGGGTGCTCAAGGCCCACTTATTACGACCCGTGGGACGCTGAAAGTTATTTTAAAACACTTTTAAATTGCTTACACAACAACACTCTTGAAACACTTTATATTCCTGATCTTAAAACAGACAAGACTTGTAAACTCAAAGGCAATGAACAGTTACATATCACTGCTTATCTTGCTGACACATATAATTGTAAAATTACCATATGTGAAAATAAAGTCAAGACACCAGAACTAGAAGAAATTCCCAACATCTTAAAGACGTTTCATGACGATCCTCTATCAGGCCATCGAGGCGTGATAGAAACGACACGTAAAATTAGGGACGAATATTTCTGGAAAGGTATGACTGACGCTATCAAAGAATACATAGACAATTGTCAAATTTGTCAACGTAATAAAATTCAAAGACGAACTTATAAAGCACCAATGGTAATTACTTCTTCTTCCACTGAACCCTTCGAACGCGTAACTATTGACTTAGTCTCATACTCTGACATCACCAACGAACATAATAAATACATCTTAACATTACAAGACGACTTAACCCGATTTGTTCAAGCTTACCCTATACCTGATAAACAAGCTACGACTATAGCAAAAACACTACTAAGCTTCTGCCAACATTATGGTATACCTAAAAGATTCCATTCCGATCAAGGTACAGAATTTGTTAACACAATTATCAAACAATTAATGAAAATTCTTGGCTCCACTCATACAGTTAGCACTGCGTATCATCCTCAAACGAATGGCTCCCTAGAACGTTTCCACGCAACTCTTCGTGATCACATAAGAATGTATCACAAACGAAATAATTCAAACTGGGATCAAATAGTGCCATTCGCCGTCATGTGTCATAACACATCTGTGAACCGATCTACAGGATTTACACCTCATGAACTTCTCTTCGGATTTAAACCTCGAACTTTATCTTCACTCAAAGAAAATAACGACTATACTACACACGATTATCTGAACGATTTAACCGAAAAACTAAAAATCTCACGCGACGTAGCTAAACGTAATTTGGATCTAATGAAAGAGAAAGCTAAAGAACGCTATGACAACAATATAAAAAACATAGCAAAATTCAATATAGGCGATAGGGTAATGCTCAAGGTACCTAACCCCAATAACTTAGATAGTAAATGGGACGGACCTTACGATATAGTTAGATTAGGATTTAATGAAAACTATATTATACGAAAATCCGGTAAAACTCAATTAGTGCATGCTAATCGTTTACGACCGTTATGCGATTAGACTAAATTAATAATGTCTCTTATCCTTTAAAAATAAGTAATAGTATATATATATAGTATTAATTTAAGTTCAGGGTAATTACATCCATGGCTAATCCTATTCCAATACCCGAAAATAGTAATATCCATTCAATCAATTCAATCAAAAATCAATTATAAATATAATTATAAATTATAATTATTTCATCTCGTTAGTGAATAATCCCTATTTTAGTTTATAATCTGTTCCTTAATTTAATTAATATTTTACATTATTTTATACAAACTTTACATTTATATTGAAAATCTTTACACAACTTATAAATTAATGTATCCAACTTCTTGAAAAGCAACAAATTTCTACGAAAGATATACTTAAACAACATTTGCATATAATTTCTACAACTATTACAAATTTCAACAAAACTATTTTAAGAATTAATTATGACGAAAACCGAATTAACGAAAATCTAGTTAAGATCAGTTCTTATTTTAAATCCACTAACCAAATTTTATTTAATCTTACTATTTCCGAAGAAGTCTATATCTATACAAATCCTCGAAGCAATAACTTCACTAGAACAAGATATAGATGATATAATTAGTAATATATTGTTCATCAAATCGGGCGCTATTCACCCTTCCATTATTTCTACTATTCGCATATACAAAGAGTTACTATCAACCAGTCCAGCCAGATCCAATCGGAATCTCGTAGCACATCGTAGCACACATCTCGTAGCACTTTAAGCAATATTCACCAAATTCTCGAATCAGCTTCCATTACTTCTTACATGTACATGAACAAACTCGTATACATATTAGACTTCCCTTTAGTAAAAAAAAAAATGACAAATTCACCTTATATCACCTTTACTCTATTCCTATTCTCCATCCCGACTCTTTCTTATATTCCACCATACTTCCCGAGCAAACATACATTGCCACCAGCACTACTAGACAACAGTACGTGACTATAAACTCATTAGATAGCTGCAAGACAATCGCACCAAACGCCGCAGTCTGCAAATTCACAATATACAACGTCAACTCAAGACCTATCTGTGAACTAGCAATTCTGTCGACCACTTCAAGAAGCATTCCAGAAATCTGTGAAACTACGACTTTCTCCGCCAATATCAACACGTTTCAAAAATTAAAATCGAACAAATGGATCTTCATTTTACGCCACAGAACTCCATATGCACTGGAATGTGGAGATAAACCAAGCCACGGAGAAATACTCGGAACAAGAATCATCTCCTTAGAAGAAGGCTGTAAATTATATACAGCACTAGCAACCTTATCAATAGAAAACAGTAAATCCTCCAACATCAGTCATCCCATAATTACAGTAGACCTAGAAACTTCGTGCTTAGAAAATGATTTCAACATAGAAAAATACCAGAATTAATGCCAATCAATATAAATAACATTCCGCTAGATTCGTTAAATACGATAAAAGAAGAATTAAAAATTCATACACAGCAACTTAATGAAAAAGAAAATTTCATCGACAAAAACTCATCGAGCTCCTCATTTATAAGTCTCGCAATTGGCTTCATATTGTTATTTTTCATCTGCCTTAAACGCTGCAACATAAATATATTTAAATTATTCCGCAAAAGAGCCGCACATCGTAGCGACGCCAACTGTATCCAGATATTCAACAATTGTTTTGACCGATCTCAAAGGCGACAGCAAGTCCATATGCCAATACCGATGACAGACTTCGCTGTAACAGCGCGCCCATCCGAAGACGAAGACTACACAGCCAGAACTTCAAGTCCTCAAAAATCGGGCAAAAGAGCCCAATCTTTGTTCTAAGGGGGGAGGTGTTAGATTATATAACTCTATGTAATTGTTAGATTATAACTTAACCATATATTTACACTATGTAATAGTATTCAACTTCCTAATTATATACAGTAGATAATATTGTTAAACATTAATAAATATAAAGTCAACTTCCTAATTATATACATTAGATAATATTGTTAAACATTAATAAATATAAACAGGCACACAGACCTTGTAACCACTTACCCTATCCCCACGCACTTGTATCCCTTAATGTGTTCCCCTCTCCAAAACCAATAGTATATTTAAGATGATGTTGTGCCATTTCACAGTCAGTCTAGTAAGTCAATTCATAACCACAGTATCTTCTAAGTTAAATTGTATTATTATATTTCTATTTCATTTCTAAATTGTAATTTTAGTATTAGAAATAAATATTAGTTCCTAAAAACAAAAGTGTTGCCATTGCCATATAACAATCGCCGCCGCCGGCGGGCCGCGAGGGTGCACACCCCGCGGGTATATATTCATAATTACATACATAACTTCAAGTATCTGTAATAAATTCTACTACGCATTCTTGAGAATATTGATATGATATTTTACTAATGACTCTTGGTCTGTGTTTTGTCCTAATTGCTTGTATTGCTTTTACATTTGATGAACACTGTAGTACAAGTGTCCATTATTAGATCCTTCACCTTACTTTATTTATGAAATGTCACATTTGTTTACAATAACCGCCGGTTAAACGAAGTCTTTGAGGTATATTAAGATAATCGGTCGATTACAGCACTTAATCAATGTTAAGTGCTTGGTGAACAGCAAAATATTGTTAAAGACCCGTTTACGGTGTAATCGCCTGAATAAGATTTAATCATATCTTCGCGAACACGGGCCTTAGAATTACAACTTTTTTTAACTTTTGTTTAATATAATATTCCATTTAGCAAGGATGACTATCATGTTTATATTATCATGCTGTTTGTTCAGAAAATAGAGAAGTAGTTATAAATAACTGCAGAATGATTAATTGTGAAGCAATACAAATTTGGACTAATCAGGGAGATTGACACATAACCTATGACTATTTTCGGCGCTTAAGAAGCAATTTGAGGTGAAAGTGTATTATCCATTCAAAGCTAGAAATTATAAATTGAACTATAAATACAAATCTGTTGGTTATACAATTGAAGAATAATATAATATTCTTTCTGGAAGTACATTCAGTAACAAATGTGATCGGTGGTAGGTACTTAACTTGTAAAACGTTTCGCTCGATTTCACGTGGTCACGGAAGAGAATTGGAAATGTTACAGTCAGGGTTGTGTACCACTGCGTTTGGAAATTCCACCACACGTCATGTTGTTTTTTTTAAATAGGTTAAGAATAGTAAGTGCTTTTTTAAGTATTTATTTATTTACAGTATAAAGGTTGTCATGATATTGATTTATCTTTCATACTCATTTCTAGTCTGCTGTCTACTCATTCACTTTGATTAATATCTGAATATAATCATATCTGTGTGAACTGTATGTTGACTACAAATCGACTACATCTAGTTGTCCGAAATAAACAACTAAATAATTATCATAAGGAAATTAAAGAAATGCATATCTAAACATTACATGTTTTATTTTTAATATATATTTATAAATAGTGGTTCAAAGAAGAATTTTTTACCGCGTGTATAATTAAATTGCTAAATCTCGAAAGTTATAACTGTTTCTTTACTACAATAAACATAAATATATATATTACATACAAACAACCTCGTTGACTACCTCTATCTATTATAAAAACATCATCAAAATCCGTTGCATAGTTTCAAAGATTTAAGCATATAAGGGGACAGACAGCGGAAGCGACTTTATTTTATTCTATGTAATGATGATACATAAACGCCAAAACTACCCATGTTCATACATGCATTTTGATCTACGAGACTGGTCGCTGATATCTACCGAGAAGTGAGTAGTTTCACTAAAGTACCAGTTGCTATTGTAAATTACAAATACTTCAAATAAATATTGTAATTATTATTTATTTTTTTTAATTAAACAAATAAAACTGACAGCCCTAATATCACAGATGCATTCGAGTATGTCGGATAGATTTTGTATAGCCGCAGGTAATGCGAGTAGGTGCGGGTCACTGCATGCGACAGGGGATAAAAGGATTGTCGGTTCTGCAGTGTGCAGTTTCAAGTACAATATTCCACCTTCGTGTATTAATGGCATGAAGTAGATTTGTTTGGTCGTAATTAAATTTGGTTAAGATCTATTGTTATTATCATTCAATAAAATTGGAAATCACTTAAAATTTTAAACACATGAAAGCACAGTATCCACACTATACATTTTATATTATTTTGCTCCATGATTTGAATTTAAAATTATTTTGAAAGGCCATATTTTTAGTGTTATGTTACGTTGGATCTTAATTAAAGCTGTCTCTTATTTTTGAAAAGTAGGCTAGTAAGGATGTTTGTGAAAGAAATAAATTAATTAAAGAGTCTATATTACTCAAAAAAAATTTCATTAAGCTCGAAATTCACATAGTAAATTTGAAGCTTTTCACAAACCAGTTACCCAATGGATATTAAACTCGAAAGTTTTTGCACTCAAGGCGCTCGCCGACAAAATTTTAGCATATAAATACGTATAATTTTCTTATTTATTTATTTATATACACTTTATTGCACACAAAAGACAACAGATACATGGTAAAACTTTATAACAATAGTAGATAGTACAATGCGGCGGCCTTATTGCTGTAAGCAATTTCTGCCAGGCAACCTTGGGATGGAAAAAGTAGAAAATAGATTGAGCGGTTAATGTTGCGTACAATTTAAATTAATTTTACTATACTAATAGTAGTTAATATATGTATATATACATACAAATACCTACATATACTTACATAAATTATTTCAATATACACACATTTACTTACACGTACACATATATAAACACATACATAAACATACATAAAAATACATACATGGAATATGAATGACTAATAAGTTGACGTAAGTGTAGTAGCAGTAGACTTATACTTACTGCGATGATTCCAGGTAGTGCTCATGCACCAATTTCTTGAATGCTCTTAGGGTTTTAGCGCCTCGAATTTCCACCGGTAGATCATTCCACAAGCTTACAGCCTTAACGGTAAAGGATTTAGCGTAGAAACTAGTGGTTTCTTGTCTTTTTCAAAAGTTCGATGTAAAAAGCAAACAGTTCCACCATTTAATGTTTAAATTAAATATTTGCCCGAGTCGTACTAATCCCAATGGCACTGGGATCAGCGTTCTAATCCAGCAAAATTCAGACAAAGTAACTATTTTTGCGCGGGTCAACTACCTGTCTCCCGCCATTCAAAAATATAAGTGGATATTAAAGATGTAACATTTTTAGCATTACAAATGAAACTGTAACAAAGTTCCTTGAGCTTGTAAGCTAAAGCATCAAAATAGATCGTCAAGATTAAATCAATTTAAAAAGTTTCCGTTTTTAATAAAATATATACTTTTAAATTTAACTATTATTTATAAAGTATAGTAAATATTACTGTCAATAAAACTCGCTAATATTTCTTGCTTGGTATGTAAAGCTGTAATAATCAATTGTACAGAATCGAGAAAGATTTAACTAACACTTTAGTGTTTGTTATATGTAAATTTAGTTTAACACAACAATTACAATTTCAGTCTTCCAGTAGACCAGTAGCCAGTAGACCCAGATGCGGAGAAATTTGATTAATAATGTAATTAATTTAAAGATTCTACTTTGGGTTATCAAATTGAACTTTAAATTCGTGTACCTCAGTCAAAAAAAATCAATTGCTGTAAACATATATACTACTAGCTAAATCAAAGGCTAGTTGGCTATAGATTAAGACATTTATAAATTTTTGCAGCTTCAAATTAGCATAAAACAAGTACAAAATTATCCCAAATGACCAGTACATATTTTGTTGTGGATATTACTTAACTGTGTAAGTCCGGTATATTTTTAGTAGAAGCTCATATAAAGAAACCTATATTTATTTTATTACTGCAGTATTATATTTCTTAGGTATTGCCTACTATAGAACTATATTATTACCTACTATAGAAATATAATTCTGTTTACAAAAATGTTTATAAATTTATCAACAATCCCAATTAAATTTCTAAAGAGTTACAACAACTCTATGGATACTTATAATATAACACTTAATAACTACAAATAGCTTGAAAGCCATATATATCTACAATAAATGGTTCGGGACGACACTAATGAATTATTTTCTACCATGAAAGAGGCTTATTAAATTCAGGAAAGCGAGTCTGGTCGGTAATATTAAGGGGACCGTAGCGTTGTGAAAAATTGGCTCATAAAAAAACAATCTCAGACACGTTCAAACAAGGAAAGAATATATAGTTTATGGCCTGAAACAATACTGTTCATTTCTGACCACTCTTACAGCGGAATGCTTCTTTAAATTGAATAGTACCTGTTAAACGCTAAACCAAATACCACATAGTGTTAATACAACGGTACTATATTTCTAAATAGATGGCAGGTTATTATCGTTCTGAATCGCGATATTAAGATTCTCCGGTCATAGCATTAAGCTCTGGTTATGTTATTTTTTATTGAACAATTGCAAGTGGACAATAAAAGCATTTTATTCGAGTGACATTTTTGGTTTTATTTATACGGTCACTCCCACCAGTGCAGCTTGTGTTGTTCTATTGGGCTCAGTACCAGGCAACTCTTGGTATTAAGAAGCAGAGCAACTTGCGTTGTTCCACCGGGTTTAGTACCAGGCATCTCTTGATATTGAGAAGTAGAGCAACTTGCGTTGTTTCACCGGGCTTAGTACCAGGCAACTCTTGGTTGGTATTAAACAGTACCCATATTAAATGCAACACCTCACATCGTATTCGTAACATGCTTTCATTCGATAAATAATGCATTTTATATGTAAATTAAATAAACCTCATTTGTTTTAAAATCTATTTTAAATTGAGACGGACATGAAACTATAAAAATGAGTTAGGAGTTTTTTTTTTTTTGAAAGGAGACAAGTGAGTAAACAGGCTCATTGACACCAGCACTGAAATTGTCAGAGTCGGTACTTTAAAGTTTAAGACTTTAAAGTTGTTACAAAAAATAGACAGGGTAGAGTATGTAGCGTGGACCTCCGCAAGCCTTTCCTATCCAATGAATTACTGTATGAACCCTTTTACGTCGATTTTCTGAGAGGACCTGTTATTTAACCGCTTGAACCGGCCCAGCATATTGCATGGCTGTTAGATCTCACTGTTAGATTTCTGCAAAATACTTAAGGATTGAGAGTCCATATAATTTCAAACAATTTACTGAACGCAATTAGTGCCTTTGATTTCATATTATATCCAAAGCTCAAACAACTACTGTTTTTGTACTTTTCTGTAATCATTGTTTATTTGTATAGGGACGGTGATCCTTAAGTATTGAATCTTATGACATTAACGGATAAAAATATTGTTTGAATTTTTTTATTATTGCATACATATATCTTACATATGTAAGTACATCATATAGAAAATATATTATTACCATACTGAACAAATCCTCGAGGTCAAGAGTCTTAAAAACCGACGACACGAGTTATGAAAGTCATAGAAGTGTGTAAGTACCGTGCCTTATCGCGCTCTGTTCTTTCTGCTTACTCTACAAGTGATTTGACGTGAAATTATGTATGTATAAAGAAAAGTTCTGGACGTGGATCACCGTGCTTCTGAATCTAGAAAACTTGGAATCGAATCCGGGCTCACGCCAATAACTTCTCGGAGTTCCGAAAAAAAGACTCATTTTATCTGTAGATAACAAATAAAATGAGTCTTTTTTTACTATTGAAATAACTCCTTTCTACTTCTCTACTACTTACGGTACATAGACCAAAATAAAATTTTTCTTTTATTTATTGCTTCCGAGGCGAAACAAAGTTCGCCGGGTCAGCTGTGTGTAATAAATATCGATGACTAAAAGCATTGTGCCGGAAGCTTGTCAATTGGTTTCACCACTTATTCCATCAGAGACGTAAAAATTCATCAGCCAATAATTAATTCCAAATACGGTAAATACAGCAAACTTGTCAAATGAAAATAACATAAAAAGATAATCGCTGCTCAGAAAGAGAGGGTACACGGATTTCCAGAATTTGATATTATTACCGTCTTCTTTTCTTTAAATTACCTGTAGCTGAAATATCCAATTCTAAAATATTTTATTGACACATAGATAAATGATTCAATATCAATATTTTGTTCACAATACATGAATATTTTTCCTGAATAAAATTTAACCTTCAAATAATTTTTAATGTTATCTAACTCAGATACAGAAGATCGTATGTATAATTTACATTTCTTTAAGTCACCTTTCCAAGTGTAAAAAATAGTCGTCAGATTCGTATAATAAATGCAAATTGAAATTTGCGTCATAAATATTAAGCGCTATAAATAATGAAATATCTGAATCAGAGTCCGTTTTTGTACGTAAACTTAGTTATATTTTTACGAGACCTCGTTATTTATTCCTGCAAATCTATTTTAAATTTCGCGCCAGCTTTAGAAACCATCCTATTGAGTTCTCCGTGGCATAATGCCGATTTCAATTACAGGCTTCAAGCATAAAGCAACTGTAAAATTATAGTTCGGTATCAAACACAACGTTTTCGATGTTGGGTCGATTGTAATTTTTGTTTGAATGAAGCAAATGTTGCAATTTCAACAAAAAAAAAATCCAATACATAATTCTATTGGTCAATTATTTTTATAGTTATCAAATGTAGTCGAATACGCTATTTAAGATTCCAGGAATACCACGTTACTTTATTAGTCCTTTCTTCTCAAACTTACCGAAGTTATCGAGGCGGAAACTGAACGAAAAAGGTGTTTATAGGTAGCATCAAAACGTACTCAATCATGTTAAGTAAACAAGCAAACTGGTGAGTTACACGTAATATCAATTTATCTTCATTTATTCGTTTTTTGTTTTATTTTCAACCAGGGAATGAAAGCAATTTGCAGGCGCTGTATTAAAAAGAAACTAATATATTATTCTCCTGTGATATTTATAACAAGACTACAAATCATATTTATCTCTAAGACTTTCGCGAATCACGCTCATGACATTAAAACAAACTTTAGGATTATATCGCGTTTATTTATTACTAATTTTATTTATTTCCCGACGTTTCGAACTCTTTACCGAGATCATTTTCACGAGTGATGAACAAAAAGATGGTATTTGTTCAAAAGCATCATTGATACAGAGAGCACCCACTTTTTCTTCTCTCTATATCTATATCTATATCGATGTCTGTACACTTTGTGCCCGGTACGGCAATAGGTTCGCCACCTATTCCATTTAGGACATAAACATAATGGCGAGTCAAATGCAACACAAGGGGCGTGAAGTTATGTTGTAAATATTATTACAAAATGTAATCGACGAATTAAATTAATAATTAAAACTCTTTTTGAAACGCTTTTATTCTACTTTATATTGTAAACAGTGACGCGATTTTGTTAGATTTATTTTATGAATAGAAGAAATCTAGACAGTGTGCCAATTGCTTCTGATTATTTTTAATTAATTATTCAGTCTCAATCTATGAAGACTCGGTGGTCCAGTGGTCCACGGTTTTAAATCAAGAGGTCGTGTGTTCAAATCATGGCGGCAATGACTTTCCGAAATTTATATGTAATAAATATCGATGACGGAAAACTTTGTGCCTGGTATGGCAATTTACTCGCCACCTGTTACATTTAGAACGTAAACATAACGACAAGTCTAGGCTTAACAGCCACTGCCTACACCTTCGGCTAGAAAAAGGCGTGAAGTGATGTTATTTTATGTAATTATTCAGAATATTTGTGGTGAAATAATTTACTGAATCAAATACAGACCATCAGCATGAACACGCTCACTGCTGACTTTAGACAGACACTTAATTAGTTACGTACCGTTTAATTTGTCTCATGGCGTGGAGGGAACGCCATTTGTATATTTACCCTAAAAGTGTATGTATACATTTTGGTTAAATACATAAATTATTTTGAAGAATTAAATGACTGAATATAATTAAATGGTCAAGTCATTATTTCCTGCCCTTTTCCCATTCTAAGTGAGGTCAGCACAAAATGTCATTTCCTTGCGAACTATACATGTTGTCAAAAGTTATAGCCTTTTTATGGAATAGAAGGGAAAAGCAGCAAGTGGGTCATCTGATGGTAAGCTACTATCCCTTCTCATTGAATCCTGCAATACAGATAGTGTCACAGTTGCGTGGCCAGCCTCTAAGGGAGTGGGCCTTCGGATACCTCTCTGACCAAACGAAACGTGGTATGAGCCAATTTCCACTGATATTCTGAGAGGCCGTGGTATTACACCGGTCGAACCAGCCCATTCATGCAGTGAACTGTGTCACTCTACCATTTATTATACAAGAAATACTATGAGAAATAGTACCTATGACACCCACGGGAAAAGATTTTCACCATCACGATAAAATATCTACGTACGATACGTGTACCCATCCTGGTTTATCGGCAAATATATAAGTTCTAATGAAGAATAATTCCAGCGGGGATGCGGATAAAACATTCATATATGAAACTTTGCGTCTGCCTGACGACTGTTGCATCGCGCAATAAGAAAAGTTTGGACGCGTCTACGTCTACGGCCCGTCGGCACGTTGGTAAACTTTGGTAAACTTCTAGTTCATATATATTCATAGCCTTTCAAATAGTATCTATCTATGTTTTGGATTATGTTTACTCATGATTCGGAATACAAACCTGATAATATTTTTATTGAAAAATAATAGAAGACTCGTAATCTTGTTCTACAATATCAAAAAACATTTATCAATTTTCCTATTAGTCTGGTAACAGATATTGGTGTATGATATTTATGTGAGTACTAAGGGTAATATATATTAGGGTTATTTAAATTTTCTTGTTTGTTTGGAAAAAATGACAAAAATACTTTCATTGCTGAGAAGCATAGTAGTGCGATCATCTATTTAAATGTTTTTTTTTTTAAATTAACTTCACGCCTTTTTCCACCCGAAGGTGTAGGTAGTAGCTGTTTAAGCCTCGACTCGCCGTCATGTTTACGTCCCAAATGGAATAGGTGGCGAACCTATTGCCATACCGTGCAAAACGCCCCCCGTCATCGATATCTATCAGACATAACTTTAGAAAAGAATTTAGAAAAGTCATGTGGGCCAGGATTCGAACCCGCGTCTTCTTGATTCAGAAGCAGGGTGCTGAACCACTAGACCACAGTACAGGCAGATTTAGACGAATGAGTCACTTCTTTAAGTTTTATCTGTTTGGAGGTTATTGACGGTTTTTTTTTTAGATGTTTAAGTTATTCATCCATGTGTATTTAATTAAAATTGAAAACTGGCACAAATAATATCCCCATTTTTAAAAACGTAAATGATTTAAAAATAAAATATTAAATGTATTCTGTATCTCCAGGATTACTTACACGTGTAATGCGATGGTATTTAAGTCTCTTTCATATCATTCTCTTTACAGACAAATACCGTTGAATAGTTAAAAAAATCTAAGCGAATCAGACAGCAAAAGATACTGTTTTATATAATATGTAAAGATATCTTTAATATATTTGAAAAATCCCTTATCATCAAAGCTATGTGTGGGAAAATTACATCAAATATTAAATGTTAAATCGGTGTACATCTTATATTAACGACATTAGGTCGCAAGTCGACCTCTATAAATTAAATAAAACTTCAACCATTGTTCCTTTCAAATATTTCAGGCATAATTTAAATTGTTGCCTTCAATAATAGGCTTTTACTTCTGGAGAAATAGTGTCTTCTTTTAAAGATTAAATTATTATGCATTTTAACTCATTGTTAGTTACACATTTTTCGTTAAAATAATTTGTTAAACCCCTATTATATATGGGAAAGGAGGGGAAAAGGGCATCGGGCCTCCGGACACCTCTCTCCCCGAACGAAACGCGGCACGCCTATATTCCGAGAGGTCGTGGTAATTAACCGGTCGAGCAGGCCCATTCATACAGTGAACTGCGTGGCTCTACCACTGTTAAATTTCCTTATTTCCAAGCTTTTATTCGAATATATTACTAAATGTATTTAACCCCCTTTATACATATCCAACAAACTGAAGTTTTCAGTTCATTCATCATATAAACAAACAAATCGTTCAAAATATTACGGTTTTTATTTTAATATTCGGTATTGAGTCAACCAACAGCTTGTAAAGCTAAGCCGCAATGCCATGAAGCGCATATGAAAAACTAAAATGACAAATATATATTTATTCTGTCCGACTAGACAATTTATTTTTATCTTAATACTTCTGAGACCTCTGGTTTTGACATTTTTAACGAAAAGGTGAAAGTGATCAAATTAAAAATACTGTTTACTTTGCTTATCATATTTTTGTTATTTTAAATTAAAATATCACAGGAACATTATTAATTAAGTGTTTTATTTTCTTTTTGCTGACAGACTCAGACTCGTAATATAAATACATAATAAGAAAGTAGATTCTAACTATTCAATACTGATCCTAACGCTAACTTATGGAAGCGAGAGCTGGGTATGGCAGAGAGTGCATGAAAGGGTTAAACGCGGTCGAAATGAGGGCATTGCGCAAAATCTGCCGGGGTGACCCTCGCCCTCGCTGACCGCGTGGAAAACAAGGTTATAAGGAAGGAAGTCGGATTGAAAGAGAGTGTCGGTGTAAAAGTAAGAAAGGGCATGCTCCGATGGTTCGGAGATGTAGAAAGGATGGATGATGCAAGATTGACTAAGCAGATATACAATGCAAAAGCGAATGGATGTAGGAGTCGAGGACGGCCTAGACACACATTCCATGACCAAATAGAACGTGTTCTGGAGGAAGGTGATGTTAGGAGCCTCAAAAATCGACCCGCGTGCATGAAAAGAGTTATGAAAGTCAACGAAGCGAGTGAGGTGTGTAAGAATCGTGCCTTATGGCGCTCCGTTCTCTCTGCCTACCCCGCAAGGGATTTGGCTTGAAGTTATTTATGTGTGTATGTATGGAATAAAATTAAAAATAAATAAAAATAATAGAATTAGTAAAATTCTTAATATATCGCTAAACGACCGGGCAAGGCAACAGGCATCAGGCACAGTGTATGAGTGAGAATTTTCCTGGTTAATTCTTCTGTGCTATGGACTGAAGACAGAAAAGCCGGTAAACTTACATCAGAAATTTTTCGAATACCTAGACCCCCTAAAGTTTAGGCATCCCTACCAGTTCGTTTAGGCCCTTTTCTGTCTTCAGTCCATAGCACAGAAGAATTAACCAGGAAAATTCTCACTCATACACTGGGTAATTCAGAAGTGTTATGCTAGACTGACGCAGTAAATGCCTGGAAACTGGCCTGTCCTAACTCAAATTTACCGAACAACCCATTTTGCCAGAGACAGTGGGACGACCCCCTCTGCACCATCTTAAAAGAATCACTTATTAGTGGTTCTGTAGGTGAAACTGAGCGCGCTCGTTTGCGGGCTGTGGGAGAGTGGGAGTCCGGTGTTTGGCTTAAGGCACTGGCATCGCCCAATATAGGAACATTATTAGGTAATTCGACTTTCCATATCGCAGCTTGTCTTCGTTTAGGCGCTCCCCGTGTTTCCTCGCATTTATGTCGCTGCGGAGAGGTTGTCGACAGCAAGGGACGTCATGGCCTCTCATGCGCCAGGAGCGCTGGCCGCATTTCCCGTCACGCCAACATCAACGAGATTATCCGACGTGCTCTTGCCACCGCTGGTGTACCAGCCGTTCTGGAACCAAACGGTTTGGTGCGCGATGACGGCAGGAGACCCGACGGGATGTCTCTTTTGCCTTGGAGGATGGGTAGGCCTTTGGTGTGGGACGCTACTTGCGTCGACACCCTTGCGCCATCGCATCTTCCAAGCACGGTAGAGGTGGCCGGTGCTGCTGCTGCTTCGGCAGAAAATCTCAAGCGGCACAAATACAGAAACCTTGTAGGTGATTATGTATTTGAGCCGTTTGGGGTTGAGACTTTGGGGACATGGGGTCCGAGTGCTCGTGCATTTTACAAAGATCTTGCAAAGAGGCTGATCGAAGCCTCTCGCGACCAGAGGGCTGGTCTATTCTTCGCACAGAGGATTAGCATTGCCAGTCAGCGTGGCAAGGCGGCCAGTCTTCTGGGTACGCTGCCAGTAGACCGAGATGCGGAGAAATTTGATTTCAGGTAGTTTTTTAATTGTATATATTGTAAATAATGTAATTTATTTATTTCTTCTTATTATTCTAAATATAGCTTTTTCAATTATTTCTTTTTTCAATTTATATTTTGCTTTTATTCACTTGAGATGGCATATCTCTGTTTTTCTAAGCATAATTGATAATTATACTTAGAAAAACAGAGAGAGGAGATTTGAGCGGAGAATTTAATAATCCTCTTAGTTGTCTTGACTGAACATAATAAAAATGTCGTATTCATCCCGGAGACAGATTACAGAAAATTTCTTTAAGAGCTGAACCAAATATTTTTATAATTACAGATGGCCTTGTTAAAGTATTATGTTTTGTATATTGTACTAAGTAGGTAAATTAATTGGATTATTTATCACTTTTTAGTTACTTAGGTACTGTAACGACGTTAATATGTGGTCTAATGTAACGACGTCTATGATCTCGTCTTCCCAATCGTTATGACGTTGGTTCTACCAATATGAAAACCACTATATAAAATGACTCAAATCTGATATTCAATCCTAGGGTATTTATTTAGCTCAGTGCATGTGTTAAAAAATCATAATGCAGATAGATTCAATCATAGATTGTATTAGAGAAATAATCTAAACATGACCTTTTATTATAATTTTCTTTTCAATTCCTTTGTCCACTGCTCCACATCAGACTTCTATTTATACTTTTTTTTTATGGGATAGGAGGGCAAACGAGCAGGCGTGTCACCCGATGGTAAGCAACCAACGCCGCCCATGGACACCAGCAACACATGTAGTGTTACTGTTGCGTTGCCGACCTTTAAGGGATAGGGGATAGGAAAGGACGGGGAAGGGGGGTGGGCCTCCGGGTAGATGTTAATTTCAAAAGTGAGCTCTATAGCCTTATCATCAGCACAGTAGCATCAAGTGTTGATGCAAGCATACCTCCCAAGCAACAAGTTAGCCTTACATACTAGTAAGTAGTTTCTATCGACCGAAAGCAGTTCTGTCTCCCAACTCCTAACCGTTAAGGAGTTATGTAGCTACATCATCGGCACAGCAGCATCAGGTGTAGATGCAAGCATACCTCCCAAGCAACACGTTAGCCTTACATAATACTAAGTGGTTTCTATCGACCAAAACCGCTAAGGAGTTCTGTGAGCTTCATCATCAGCGCAGCAGCATCATATTTTTACACAGTAAAGCATATCCGTAAGACATCACTATTACGTAACAAAAATACCATACTCGCATACACTTTTCGGTGGTTGCCTTCGATTTCTCATGGTTTCCATCATCAAACCCTGACCTGGTGAAAATGGGACCAAATGGGAAGCACCAGCTTTCAAATAAAAAGAATTTTTAAAATCGCTTCGTCCAGTCCAAAGTTATGAGGTAACAAACATAAAAAAAAATCATACAGCCGAATTGAGAACCTCCTCCTTTTTTTGGAAGTCGGTTAAAAATATTGGGAAACATTATTAGGACGATGTTATTAAAATTTTGTCATTATGAAGTATTACTGACAAAATAATCTTAAAAAAAAAATGCGTGTCGTAGGATTTTGATTTCGGTATTGTATTGTATTGTAACGCCAGTTCACCCCCATGATAACAAAGGGGCATCGTAACTCGATACTGTGATGTAACTATCTGTTGTCTTAAAATCGGTGACAAAGCCTTTTACGTCCAGTGAAAAAAAAAGTACCATAATTCCTTACCGACGAGATATTTCAAATAATCATCCACAAAAACGTACCATCGATCATAGTCTCTACAAATGATCTATGAATCTATTAAAAATCAATTAAAGGGGCATATATTTGATTTCATGACAAAAAAATAACACACATACATACATAACTTCACGCCAAATCCCTGCCCAAATGCCATAAGGCACGATTCTTACACGCCTCGCTCGCTTCGTTGACTTTCATAACTCTTTTCATTCACGCGCGTCGAGTTTTGAGGCTCCCAACATCACGCATCCTGCAGAGCACGTTCTATTTGGCGTCCGGATCACAATGCAGTCATTGTGGATTGCTAGCTCTTATTTTTCTTCTTTACGCCCAGGAATCCATTTACGCTGTTTCCTAACGTCACTCTTCTTCTTTAAATAACTATTTATAATAATGTAACATTAAAAGACTAAAAATAACATAACTTCACGCCTTTTTTACCCGAAGGTGTAGGCAGCGGCTGTTAAGCCTCGTCTCGCCGTTATGTGTACGTCCCAAATGGAATAGGTGGCGGACCTATTGCCATATTGGGCACAAAGTTTTCAATCATCGATATTTGTCACACTTAACTTCCGAAAACATTTTCGGAAAGTCATTGGTGTGAGCCAGTGTCAGGATTCGAACCCGGACCTCTGAATGAGAAGCCGTGTGCTCGACCACTGGACCACCGAGACTTGTCAAATTAAAAAACTGCTCAGTAACAATACTGATAAAATAAAGAATTGGCGTCAAAATATAAAGTCTTTACTTTGCTTCATCAAACATTTTCATATATTTCTTTATCTATCAAAAAGTGATATTCAACTGTAGAAATAGACACTGTTCGTACCCATTATAATCTTTAACGCAGTTTCCGAACAATTTGCAATTTATTAACAACGGGATCTTCAAGATACTTAGTTGAATCGGCCGACTGACAACTGGCGTCTTTTTGTACAATAGATTATTTAAATATTGTATTATATATTTGCTTGTATATTTATTTCAATATAACATTACTTCACGCCTTTTTCCACCCGAAGCTGTTCGCAGAGCTGTTAAACCTCGACACACCGAATCTTTATGTTACATCCCAAATGGAACAGGTGGCGAACATATAGCCATACATCGGGTTCAAAGTTGTCAGTCATCGATGTTTATGTATCACACATAACTTACGAAAATAATTCCGAGAAATCATTGGTGTGAACCCGGAATCGATCCCACGATTGTTGAATCAGAAGCGGGGAACTCGACCACTGGACCAGCGACACATTTGAGTAATATATGTATAAGCATACATATTTACTGCTTTAAACTCTAGACTTGTATTAGTTATATAATCAAAAGTTTCGTTACTCCGTTTTATCATACACTTATTTTGTGCATCGTGCAGTTAAATGTCGACGGTAAACGATAAATTAATTAAGCGCCATCTAGTTTATCTAACAATGTAATATATAATAAGCATATTGTTTATGTTATGAAAAATAGACAAAAGACATCACTATTACTTCTTTATTTTGGAAATGCAAATGCAAATACTTATAATACAAAGATAGAACCTATAACCCTTACTTAGACGCCATACAAACATCGGTTGCTCATCATAAAATTTTTTACTTGGTTAGTTATTAAACCCGCCGACCCTTACTCAGCGGTCGATTATTTTATCAATGCACCACGACGTCAATATGTAATACATGTGTAACCTATAATCTTTAACATAAACTGTAACGTTATAATTAGTAGTCGACGAAATAATTAAACCCTTTGATATATGATTACCTCGGCAAATCACAGATAGATCATTAATATTGTGAGGGTACGCTGAATATGGCTGAACAGAGAACTTAACACTGTAACTTATAAATAGATTGGCAGGTATCTAATTAAAGCCTTACTTAAAATAAGCAGCTTTTCAAATAGATGCTCAGCAAGGTTACTTTATTGGAAGTCTGTTATAAAATATTGCACTTAAGCTGAAAACAAAATGGCGATGGAGTAAATCGATATTTATCTTGGTCGAAATGGAGTTGTATTGGACTAGTCCTGGTAACGCCTTACAGATAACCTTGGTCAAATAATCTCGCTTCATCGTGCTAGCTTGAATATGAGTTAAGTATTAGACCTCAGTGAAGATCCCCTTCGTAACATAACATAATATACCCGAAGGTGTAGGCAGCGGCTGTTAAGCCTCGTCTCGCCGTTATGTTTACGTCCCAAATTGAATTGGTGGCGAACCTATTGCCATACCGGGCACAAAGTTTTCAGTCTTCGATATTTATCACACATAACTTCCGAAAACAATTTCGAAAAGTTATTGGTGTGAGCCAGTATCTGGAATCGAACCCGGACCTCTGGATCAGAAGCCGTGTGCTCGACCACTGAGCCACCGAGACTTACATTTATATATTCGTATGAAAAATAAAAATTTTCCTTACAGTTCATTTGTCAAATAAATGAACAAATATAGATTTATTACTTATAAATATACAACTAATGGCAGCCCATACTATAGGCTATAATAACTTAATATTTTCATTTCTCTTCATGTTTGTATTGGTGTGTACTTTGAAGGCACTTTATTAAATTTCACCCACGACAGTCAAACCAGTTCGACAGAACAGCAATTTTTCATCCTGTTTTGAATCATTCATAAACTGTTACATAACTTTTCCTCTATCGGTTTATTTTGAAAGTTGCTCTACTATTTGAATTGGACTGGAACTACGAAAAGCAATCATACCGGTCCACCGCTAACCAAACCGTTTTGTGATGAAACTTGTTCAAACCGCAAAATCTATTGAATTCCTATTCCGCTTGTAAATAACGTTTTAATAAAAGAAAATAACAATTTTATTAATCTTGAACTGGTATATGGATCTGTCGTCGTACATATAGTACTACAACAGGTAAAGGAAAATGCTATTTTGATATTTAATAATGTTTTTAAACACAATATTCTCAGCGCCTTATAACTTTTTAAGTTATGCAACTAAGTGCTTGTGTTATGGGAAACAGGCGGCGTATTCCAATACATTTTTTTTTACTACAATACTTATTCAGATGGGGTTTGAACCCATCGATCTCTAATTAGCAGTCAGTGGTTTTACTAATAATAAACCACACGAGACCCGGTTTAAAATCTAAGTCCAATTAGTGATTTGCCGAGATAAGCGTGTTCCGATAAAATCTTCTTTCACTAGTATTATCGATATTAATTCTGTAAATTCGGTACACTTTACAAAATATTATCTGCTAATAATAACACACGTAATTGATTTAACATGCATTCGAGAGTCTTCGTGTCAGTGTTCTTTCAAAGAGTTACGTTATCACGTCAGCCTTGATTCATGTTACTATTGCCTTCTTATCTTATATCGTTTTTTCCCTATTCAGTACTCTTATAGAGGTACTTAGTCTATTTTTTCTAAGGGTAAATAAAATAATAACTTGTAATTACAGAATTTAATTTATTTTAAAATTACTCCGATAAAAATCTGAAAAATCGACTTGCAACATGCAATCGATTCAACATTTTGTTCGATTTAATGTATATCTATTACATAAATATTAATTTTACATAAACAAAACAAAATTGAAACTTACAATAAAATTCATAACGACTTAAAATTTTATCAAAATCTGCAACCCTCTCTATTTAAGACCCCTATGTCTTAAATAGACCCCATTGATTTTTTTATGATCTATGATCTTAAAAGCTACAATGATATCTATAACGATATGGGTTTCACATTTAATTTCATTAAAAGTACATATTAATAAGGTATTATTAATTAATATTTACAATTGTTCTTACATAATTAAGTGCTTCTAAGAATAGATCCTACCGATAGATTTTTTCATCATGTGGTGGCATACTTATGAAATATGAAGCAGGTGGTGGGGGTGCCATATATCTAACTGAGCCTGGACCAGACTGCACCTTGTGTGGCAAAGTTGCATTAGATATAGATGGTGGCGGTAATGTACCTGCATAACCTGGCCAGGGTGGTCCCCACATGGGTGCACCACCTGTAGGACTATTTGCCAATGGACCACCTCTGTAAGACGAGGAAGTCATCCGTATTCTAATGATACATATTGCTACTATTAAAATAACAATAAAAGCTACAACTCCACCTACGATTCCAATAATAAGATTGTCATCATTGGAAGTACTCGCTACACCGATTACAGGAGCTCCTTTAGGTTCTCCAGTCGCTTTTGGTCGTTCATGAGCTGGTGCAACAGACCAGATTATGTCGGGTTCTGATGAAGTTCGAATTATTCTTGGCGTAGAAGTGGTAAAAATACTACTGCTAGAAAAACTCGCCGTGGTTCTTCGTTTCGTTTCGCAAGTCAACTCATCATCTCCAATCTCAACTAGTAAAAAACCTGATAAATGTTCTGGTGAATTACATCGCACATCTGTCACTCCTACATTTGGAAGCCATCTCCTCAGCGCTCGAGCATTACAGTCACAGCGGATCGGATTAGTTTCCAGACCAAACATGGATAAATCCGCCCGGCGGTCGTCTAACGCCAGCAATAATTGTGGCTGTACTGTTAGCAGTTGGCTGCCAGCAACATCTATAGTTATTTGTGATGATCGTGGCAGTGGAAATAGTAAAGCTGGCGGCAAACTTGTAACCGATGTATTTCTGAATTTCACAGTAATTACTGGTGCTTTAAGACCAGCTAACACACCTGATGATACTGTTTTCAGGCGTGATCCTCTAATTCCAAGTTCTTCGAGTCGCGGATGAAGAGTTGTATGTAACTGATCGCCACCAATGGTCGTATCTTTTACTTCGACGTCTAGCTTTTCGAGAGCTAACAAATACTGCAAAGCGCCTTGTACGTCAAAATATCCAAGTCTAGGATATCCATATGCTCTCAACTCAAGTAAATTAGGTAATGATTTGAATGCATTTTTCTCTATCCGTGTACATTTTTCTAAGTTACCCATATCTAGAACGCGTAGTGATGCCAAATTTTCGAAGTTATTTTCCATAATCATCACTATAGGATTACCGGCAATATTGAGTCGCTGAAGATTTTTGAGCTTAGACCATGATACAGAAAGTGAACCTGATATATCAGTGATTTCATTAAATGATATATCTAATAGCTCCAATAGTGTAGTTCTCGTGAAAGTTTTTTCTGATAACATAGTAATATTGTTGTGTGACAAGTTTAACTTATGTAAAAATGGTGTTTCAAGTTGTCCAATAGTTTTAATTCCTGTGCTTGCGAGGTTTAAATCGCGTACGGTTTTCGGTTCTGTGAGGACATTCATAATAGCTTTTTCTGATAACGGGTTAAAAGATAAATCCAGCTTTTTTATGTTCACCAACACACTGTCATCAGCTGGTATATCAATTATCTGATTATGCGATAAGTCAACCGACGATACGAAAAAGTATTGTTTTTGCAAAGCTTTCAAAGGTGGGTGTTCGAACAGATTCTTACTAAGAACAATCTCTTCAAGCATATTTAATCTGGACCGCTCGAAAATAGTATCAGGCAATTCAGTAAGTTGATTATTACCCAAATTCAAAACTTCCAACCTTATTAGACCTTCAAATAGCCTATCTCCCAAACGATCAATTTTATTGCTCGACAAATCTAAATATTGAATTTGGGTAGAATTGTGAAAAGCCATTTCACTAATTGACTCGAGTTCATTCCTAGCCAACAAAATACTTCTTAACTTTGGTAATCGTGCAAAATCCAGTTCATCTACGATCTTGAGAGCATTGCCCGATAAATCGACTAATTCGAGATATTGCAGGGTACTTATAAGTTCAGATGGGAAGAAGTTGAATTTATTGTTACTGAGTATGATCTCTCTTAAACGTGGGTGAATTTTAAAGGAGGAAGGGAACAAGTAACTTAGTTGGTTATCAGAAATATCTATAACTTCAAGACTTGTTCCGGTATTAAAGAACTCGCCTTTAAAAGCATTTAACTGATTTCCCTTTAGAGATAAATGCTGTATTGACATTACATTCACAAAAGCTGGAGTTCTTATATTCACAATGTTATTGTAGGACAGATCCAAATGAGTTAAATTTCTAAGGTTTTTGAAACTGTTCTCCGAAATTTCTTGCAAAAGATTATTGGATAAATAAATCTCTTTTATGTTGAAATTTTTAGAAAACAAATTGACGGGAAGAGCTTTCAAACCCACATGACTTATATCTACAGTGATTAGCGCCTGGTTATTTTGAAACACATTTTGTGGCAGGATACTCATATGGGAATTACGACTAATGTTAAGATGAACTAGGCTTGGTATATATTGGAAGGCATCCACTGGTATCTCTGATAATTGATTATCGGAGATATCTAAATACCACAGGTTGATTAATTTCAATGGCTCTCCAATAAACTCTAGTATCCTATTTTGGCTTAACGATAAAAATTGAAGAGACTGTTCTAATCCACTGAAAACTTCAGCACTTATGAAATTAAGAAGATTTCCTGATAGATCTAAATGATGAAGATTTTTAAAATGATCGAACGCTGCAGGTGGTAGTTCTCTAATAACATTTCTCGAGAGTACTAGTGAGATGACTCTTCCCGAAACTGCCTTTAAGATATCACTGGACAAGGCGGTTACTCTATTATAACCAAGATGTACAGAAGTGAGGCTAGGCAGCCGTGAAAGAGCAATAGCGGGAATAAGTAGAATGTTGTTATCACGCAGTAGCAATGTTTCCAAGTTTGTTAAGCCGTCAAATGCATCATCTTCAACCTGTAATGAAAACAAAGTTTGTTAGTAACAAGAATACAAGAATCAATTGGCAAAGTTTATACCGATCCAACTGCTTATAATTAGAATCTTTAAGAATCTCAAATAAATCTAATCTAGGCTAATTTTAGTTCATACTAGACTAAGTTTCTCAGTTGCAAGTTTTATGAATAAGAGCAGGCGTGTCACCTGATGGTAAGTAACCAGCGCCGCCCATGGACACCTGCAACACATGTAGTGTTACAGTTGCTTTGCCGACCTTAATGGTAGTATGATAGGAAAGGATGGGGAAGGGGGGTGAACCTCCGGGTACCTCTTGCACCGAACGCGGCATGGGCTACTTTACGTCGATATTGTGAGAGATCGTGATATTTCACCGGTCGAGCCGGCCCACTCGTGCAACGAACTGCTTGGCTCTACCACTGACAGTATGTGTGAATTAAATATTACAATAACGGTAGGCATTTATAACTTATACTTACAGTTCGAAGGGCGTTAACACCTACATCCAAATACCGTAGCTCGGTAAGCCCCACGAAAGTACCTGGTGAAAGTTTCACCAGATTGTTTCTGCTCAGGTCCAATACTCTCAGAGACACTAACGAACTAAGGTGGCTGTTGTCTATGTTCTGAAATGATAAATAAATATTTAAAGTCACAGGAAATCATAACAATTATACTCTTATTAAATAAAGACAGTATGTCTAAGTTAAAAATGGTACCATGGATATAAATTGCTTGAAATGTATTTTTCGGTCATTGTATTTCTAGTGGCATTTATAGTTTAAGGGTTACATTGTTATCTACTGAGCTTATTTATTTATTTATTTATTTCTTAGATTTTCGCGAACCGCATTCATAACATTAAAACAACTTTTTATGGATTATATCGCGTTTATTTAGAACTTATTTTCTATTTATTTGCCGACGACGTTTCGAACTCTTTACAGAGATCTCGTGAAAATCTCTGTAAAGAGTTCGAAACGTCGGGATACATCGGAAACGCGATATAAACCATAAAAAGTTGTTTTAATGTTATTAATTTATTATTATATCAATTCCATTTCCGTCTTAGAGGTCTTGTGACTTTGATGTCGGTCTAAATATTAATATTACGTCATCCATCAAACACGACACTACCATTTTCGATGTTTAACGCATTCTATACCTACTTAATATTCGTTATTGACATTAAATAAAATAATATATGTTAAACTTTGTAGAAAACTTTGTGCCCGGCATGGCAATAGTTTCGCCACCCATTCCGTTTGGGACGTAAACATACCGGCGAGACGAGGCTTAACAGCCGCTGCCTACACAACAACAACAGGGTAACAAAAGGCGTGAAGTTATGTTATGTTATGCTTTGCCATTCTAATAATCATAATTTTCAAATGTATGAGATTTTTATTTAAATACACATTAAATTAAGATTGCTTCAAATGAGTTCTAGTCATAACTTCATTACTTTACGCCTTTTTCTACACGAAGGTGTTAAGCTGAATGGAATAGGTGGCTATACCGGTTGCTAAGTTTTCTGTCATCGATATTTATCACACATATGTTCCAAAAATAATTGCGAAAAATTATCGGTGTGAGCCAGGAGTCGATCCCGTGACTATTTGATTCAGAAGCGGGGTGCTCGACCACTGAACCACCAAGACCTCGAGTTTTAGCCGATCTCTATAATTTATATTTAATTCACGAGTTAATTATAACACTAGGAATGAAATTACTAATTAGCCTTATTCAAATTATAAAACTTCGTTTAATAAATTTGTCTGTAGTACTTCTATATTCTACAAACATAATAATCAGTAGAAAACTGGATTTTATACATTTATATCAGTACACAATGTTTATCAGAACATTCATGTGGCAGATTAGAAAAGGTCTGTAGCTCGTAAAAACATTGGCACAAGCATTTATCTTCTTTTTTAAAATCTTTGTTTTTTTATTGGATAGGAGGGCAAACGAGCATGCGTGTCACCTGATACTAAGTTACCAGCGCCGCCTATGGACACCTGCAACACATATAGCGTTACAATTGTGTTGCCGACCTTTTAGGGAGTAGGATGGGAATGGATGTGAAAGAGTGTGGGCCTCCGGGTACCTCTCTCACCGAACACGGCATGAGCCAGTTTATGTCGATCTTCTGAGAGATCGTGGTATTTCCCGGTCGAGCCGGCCCATTCAAGCGGCGAACTATTTGGCTCTACCACTGTTAAGATCAATATATTATTATCCTGAAAATTAAATAAAACTTAAGACTCACCGTGATCATATTACTAGACATATTCAACTGTTTTATAGCAACAAATGATTTGACAGCGACCGTTGGAAAATCTGCTATAAAATTCTCAGACAGATCCAATTTTTCCAAATTCTCTGCGCCTTGAAACACGTCGCTATTGAATTTGGATAGTCTGTTCCGGCCCAGATCAAGAATTTGTAATTCACCAAGAGTTTTAAATGCACCACCTTCGATGGACGATATCATATTGCCGTGCAGATCTATTTCTTCCAAAGTCTTTTGTGAAATGAAAGAACCTTGACGTATCAATGCTGTAATAAATGTAATATAGAGTTAACACAAAGTGGAAACTTCTAAACCAAGTAAAGGAACTCCTTGAAAAGTTTTTGAAACCCAGACCTTATTTCTAGCTCTGAATGTCCACAAGTTTACTAAGTATATACTTGTTAATTTTGCAAGCACTACGAATTATTCTATAAAGTTTAAAGAGAAAGAGCTGTTCAATTACATGGAGTATTCATATTACCTATTCTATTTTCCCTTAGCGAGATAACTTTGAGCGCCTGCGGTCCATTTAAAGATGTTGATGGCACAGAATTTATGTTGTTACGATCCAACCGTAAGACCTAGGCAAGAAATAGAAAAAAAAAATATAAGGTTAAAAACTAAAATAACACGATCTTATACGACTAGAGAAATCAGATTCAAGATATCTAACTTTATTCAGTGTGCAAAAATTCGTTAGTTAAATCTCCTCCTTTACATTCCAATATCTTTTTCGTCCTTTTACTTATCATAACATAACATAACTTCACGCCTTTTGTTACCCGAAGGTGTAGGCAGTTGCTGTTAAGTCTCGTCTCGCCGTTATGTTTACGTCCCAAATGGAATAGGTGGCTAACCTTTTGCCATACCAGGCACAAAGTTTTCAGTCATTGATATTTATCAAACTTAACTTCCGAAAACAATTTCGAAAAGTAATTGGTGTGAGCCATTGTCAGGATTCGAACCAGGACCTCTGGATCAGAACCCGTATGCTCGACCGCTAGACCACCGAGACTGTTCGTCATTTTATCTATGCCATTCAAAAGTTCCAGTTAAATACTGGAACTTTTAAATGGCAATCATATTCACGTAGTTATAAATACTCAGAACAGTAATTTAACATTATAGTATACGTACATTATTATACATTACATACATCACAATATATATTAAACAATTTATTTATTTTTATTTATCTTACCTTCAATACATCACAGCCAATCAATAGACCTTCTTCCAGCCCTCGAATGCTATTGCCACTCAAATCCAGTTCTTCTAATGTAGGTAAGTTATGAAACTCGGCGGTTGAAAAAATTGGATTCAAATTATCACCAAGTAAATTATCAGAGAAAAGCAACTTAGTGATATTTCCACGGACGCCAGCCAAAAGCTTATCTGGAAGTCTTCGCAGACTGTTATGAGAAAAGTCTAACTCTTTTAATGGTAGACCGTAAGATGAGAATATCTAAAACAAAAAAAAACACTCAGATTAATGACTTCATTTTCAGAGTAATTTGAATGGGAAATCAAATCTTTTCCAACAGAGTAAAAAGAAATCATTAAACTGAATTAGATATATCCTCATCATCATCATCATCATCATCATCATAAGCCCTTTTGAGGT
Source organism: Euproctis similis (assembly GCA_905147225.2). Lineage (NCBI taxonomy): Eukaryota > Metazoa > Arthropoda > Insecta > Lepidoptera > Erebidae > Euproctis > Euproctis similis. The sequence goes on along the minus strand of LR990108.1, from coordinate 12,907,952 downwards.
CCACTGCTGGACATAGGCCTCCCCCAAAAAGCGCCACAACTGCTGGTCCGCGCAATCATGGGGGGTTTTTGCCATAATCGCCACGCTTGGCAGGCGGGTTGGCGATCGCAGTAGGCTGTAGTGTCTTGAGAAAGAATGCTGCTGCCCATTCTTCTAGCTTTTCCCTTAGTCGCCTTTTACGACACCCACGGGGAGGAAATGGGGTGGCGGTATTCTAAGCCGGCGCCACACAGCAATAAAAAGATGTATCCTACTTATTAGAAATCACATTAAATATAAACATCGTATTTCATAAACATGAAAAAAATCTCTAGTTGACTGTATTCATCCGACTCGCGCTCATAAAAACCTAGTCTATATCTACTTTAATGTGGAAATAGCATTAGCATCTAAATAAGAAAAACTAGCTACAAATTTGTCAAAATAATAAGCCAACGAATGTTTATGTCCATAAAACAGACAATTAAGAAATGGCGCAGTAATTATGCACCCGTTCCGACCAACTGATTCAGTTATCAGATCATGAAAGATCGCGTGTTCCTCTCGCGCAAATAGAGAGCACCCACAGCGCATACTACTGCCAATCGGTACGACTATTTTAGGTCCTTCGATCAGTATCATTGAACATAACATAACTTTACGCCTTTTGTTACCCGAAGGTGTAGGCAGCGGCTGTTAAGCCTCGTCTCGCCGTTATATTTACGTCCCAAATGGAATAGATGGCGAACCTATTGCCATACCGGGCACAAAGTTTGTCAGTCATCGATATTTATCACACATAACTTCCGAAAACAATTTCGAAAAGTCATTGGTGTGAGCCAGTTTCTGGAATCGAACCCGGACCACTGGATCAGAAGCCGTGTGCTCGACCACTGCGCCACCGAGACTGTACTGCGCCACCGAGACTGTGTATCATTGAAAATTATAATAATACTAGCTGGCCTGGCGAACTTTGTTCCGCATCAAAAGTAATTATTACAGCGTTTAATTTAACATTCGTTGTGTAGTGGCAAAAACCTAAGCATATAAGGGGACAGACAGCGGAAAAGCGACTTTGTTTTATAATATGTAATGAAGATTGACTTTAGTATTTTAAGAGCATATTTGTCAATATGTATGGATTTATTTGTCCATTCAATTAGTATCATTGAAAACCATTAACAATAAAGTTTAATGATGTTAGGAAAATATCAATAATAGACATCAAAACAAGGCATATTGCGTTGGCAAATGGAAATAACTTTATTTGCATTGGCTTATTAATCAATCGTTTATTTTTCTAATACTGAAGTACAATATTTTGTTTGACTACTAACCTGGGTGGGTAATGCCTGTTGTCCAGCATATCTTTGACTGAAAGATATAATCGGCGCCCCATACGGCAAGCTTGGAAAGTCTCCATTGAATACGATACGGTCACAGTTCATTAAGATTCTCAATTGGAGAGCGCGATCAACCTGCACCTTGCATCTGCATGGATAGCGGAGATCGTCGTTCAGTTCCGAGCATGGCACCCATTGTTGTTGACCCACAACATAAGGTATCGCGATGAGTAGCAGAAGTAGTCGCATTTTTTTCTGAAAAGAAAATATTATAATCATAATTAACAACTTTTTTAATGTGTTTGTGACGGGGTGGTTTTGATCTATAATTCATATATCATGTTGCAAAGAAAAATTACAATTTTCGAGAGTTAGCACTTTAATTGCAAACGCTGGCTGGGTGATAGATTAAAACAATGTTCTACATTATTAAACACCCTTAGAAGGTCTACCAAAAAATCTGCAAGGGCATATGTCTATCTCTTAGGGATAACCCACAATTACACTTTTTGTTTTTTTACTTTTTACGAGAAATAATGGCTTATTAACGAAGCGATTTTAAACATTAAAGCAATAATTTTTCATCCAATTAATTGCATTGAATATATTGTGCATGTAATATAGATGATCCTGGCCGTTTACAGCATGCAATTTAAACGAATATTTTTGAAGATATTGCAGTATTAACATAGCGGGACAGCAGTTAAAATTTACTCATTTATTACTTTTGATGCGGAACAACGTTCGCCGGGTCAGCTAGTTGACTATAAAATCATACAGATCTCATAAACTTTTATTAGAGCCCATTCGTATAGTTTTTAATTAGTAACTAAACTATGAATAAATATAAAATTTTCAACCGCAGAACGCTTTCCACTGCAGAATATGCAGTATTCTGTAACATTGAAGCAATCGTAGTTCAATTAAACTTTAATTAACCGGTTCATCAATTACCTGCCATTGTATTAGTTCAACCTCACTAACTTTCCTATTTACATAGCAATTGTTTATACGTTAATTACATAAAAAAAACTAACAACTTGTGAATCTCACTATACCTAGTTTATAATAAGTATAGATAATTTATAGCAACATTAACCATTTAATAAAGGATATTTTTTTATTTCATTCCATTTATATAATCCAGACTGTTAAAATAAATCGCAATTTTGAATACCCAGACTAAATGTTCCAAATTTTGAAGTCGATAAATTCTAATCATATCAGCCATTCTAATCTGATCTATGTTTTATGAGTTTTGAAGTCGAGATGATTCCTAGCTATTATCATTATTCAATATTTGATTCGTATTACTTTTATTCCCAATGGGTTTGAGACAATTTACCATACTTAAATTGTCTTAGATCTTTTGGGAATAAAATTTTCGATTTTGTTAATTCTTTTATACAATTCAATTGTATAAATTTCAATCATTATGCTTCTTGCAATCAGTGGCTTCTTTGAATTAAAAACAGACACTCTAAATATACTATTTATATGATCGGTCGAAACTCTTGGTGGTCCAGTGTTCGGACTTCTGATTCAAAAGCTTTTTCAAAAGCAAAGATTCTTTTCAGATTCAATGTTCATGTGATAAATATAGATGACTGACAACTTTGCGCCAGGTATATGGAAATAACGGTCTATTTGGGACTAACCATAATGATTCGGCGGGTCGAGGCTTGACACTAGAGGCTACACCTTCGGGTAGAAAAAGCGTGAAATTATGTATGTATGTTATGTGTAATTTATATTCTCCAAAACAATGTTATAGCTGGTTGGTTACATACGCTTCACAACTCATAAATACAAAGCGAAACAATCATTATTCAATACATATTTACACTCAATACATACGTAAAGTATTTCATAAGATGGCTGTAGTTCACTATTTCAGGAGCTGCACGGCTCAATAAATAGTGCCTTTAACTTCACACGATACGATATATTAATATGCTATTTGTTTTTGGATATAAAAAATATCTTTGTTTATAAATAGATACTTTTTAACAGTGGTAGAGCCAAGCAGTTCGCTGCATGGATGGGCCGGCTCGACCGGTGAAATACCACGGCCTCTCAGAAGACCGAGGTAAAGTGGCTCATGCCGCGTTTCGTTCGGTGAGAGAGGTACCCGGAGACCCACCCCTCTTCCCCATCCTTTCCTATCCCCTATCCCTTAAAGTTCGGCAACGCAACAGTAACATTTTATGTGTTGCTGGTGTCCATGGGCGGCGTTGCTTCCTTACCATCAGGTGACACGCCTGCTTCTTTGCCCTCCTATCCCATAAAAAAAAAACTTTTTCAGTTCATAAACACGTGACCATACATCTATTAAAAACTACCTACACAACTGTCCTATTTTTATTATTAGTTATAATATCAAAGATGTGTAAAACTTAACATTTAAAACAACTTTTTAGGATTATACCGCGTTTATTTATTTACAAAATGATTTACAAAAAGATGGTAGATCTTTTTGTTCATCACTCGTGAAAATGATCTTAGTAAAGAGTTCGAAACGTCGGGAAATAAATAAAAATAAGTAATAAATAAACGCGATATAATCCTAAAAATTTGTTTTAATGCTATGAATGTGATTGAAAATCTAAGAAAAAACTGTGTAAAACTTTATAAAATTTTGCCCTGCATGCCAATAAGTTCGCCACCTATTCCGTTTGGGACGTAAACATAACGGCAAATTGACGCTTAACAGCCACTGCCTACACCAATGGGTAGAAAAGGCGTGAAGTTATGTTATGTTATATCAAAGATAGGTAAACAGGTATGTAGAGTAACATCTAGATGATATATATATATATCATCTAGATGTTAAAATAAATGTGAATGTGAAAATAGATGCTGATAATAGCTAAATATTAATTATGGTACTGTGGAAGGAATAGAATTTACCTAAAAAACCTTTATACCATAGCTGACACTTTGACCAATGCATTCTGAAGCTACGAAGATTCATGACGCATTAGTAAAATTACGACAGAAGTAAAACTAAAAATGTTGGAGGTTCTGTGACATCCTTCATCTTCATAATAAATGCTCAAACAAAGCATATATACAGGAATTACTATATAACATAACATAACATAACTTCACGCCTTTTGTTACCCGGAGGCGTAGGCAGCGGCTGTTAAGCCTCGTCTCGCCGTTATGTTTACGTCCCAAATGGAATAGGTGACGAACCTATTGCCATACCGGGTACAAAGTTTTCAGTCATCGATATTTATCACAAATAACTTCCGAAAACAATTTCGAAAAGTCATCGGTGTGAGCCAGTGTCAGGAATTGAACCCGGACCTCTGGATCAGAAGCCGTGAGCTCGACCACTGGGCCACCGAGACTCAAAACGAGAATTACTATATAAGAATTAAGAATATAAAGTCATTATTTATATTCGACGGGCCTCGTGGCGCATTGGTAAAACTACCGGCTGCAGCATTGAGGTCGGGGGTTCGATTCCCACCCGAGCACAAATATTTGTGACAAACATGAATACTTGTGTGGTGTCTGGGTGTTTTTCTATATATTATAAGTATGTATTTACAAAAGAAAAGTATATGTGTATTAATATCCGTTATCTAGTATCCATAACACAAGCATTTAGTTGCTTAGCTTGGAACTAGAGGGCGCTGTGTGTATTGTGTCCAAGATATTATTATTATTATAATTCTTATCAATTTTGATAGTTCTCCTTTATTTAGGGTATTTAGACCAATCACGCGGGCCTTGACCAAGCGTGACCAGATATTTATGTGATTGTGTAGGCAGATGAAAATGATGACGTTGTAAGGAACTTTCTTGTAAGTCGGCACGTGTTCAAAATAACAGCCTTCTGCAGGAATATTATTATGTTTTATTCTATCCCTTTGGATCTCAGCAATTTCTGGTAAAATTGACGTGCTACTCACGGGCTTACACCAAGTGAGTAACATCGTTGCCTACTGACGTCGGTGTTTGTGTAGTTGATGTGAGGAATCGTCTGACTATGGAGCATGTGTCGATGATAACTGATTTCTGTAAGGATATGTATGTAGCTTTGTGTAGATTTAGTTGTTCTATGGACGCATGTAAAGATTTAGGAATAAGGCCTGTGGAAGATATTATAATTGGTACTATTTTGACTACGTTTTGTTGCCACATTTGTCGTATTTCATCCGCCAAGGGGATGTATTTTTGTATTTTCTCTGTATATTTCTTGTTAATGTTTTCTGAATTAGGTATCGATATGTCTATTAAGTATGTTACTTTTTGGTCTTTAATGGTAAGTGTAATGTCCGGTCTATTATTTTGTGTGGTTTTATCGGTGATTATGTCCCGATCCCAATACAACTTCGTAGTTTCACTATTTAGTACGGATTTTGGCTTATATTTGTAATAGGGTTCTATTTTATCTATTAAATTGTATTTTTTAGCAAGTAGTGCATGAATTTGTTTAGCAACATTGTTATGTCTTTCAGTATATTGTTTATTGGCAAGAAATGCGCATCCCCCGGTAACGTGGTCTATAGATTCAGCCTGTGAGTTGCAAAGTCTACACATGTCTGAGATTATGCTAGGGTCTTTCATTATTCGTTTCTGGTAGGTTCTAGTTTTAATGGTTTGATCTTGGATTGCAACCATAAATCCCTCAGTTTCCTTATAAATATTGCCTTTACACAACCACGCGTAGGATGCCTCTTGATCTATATGGTGTTGTTGGGTGAGATTAGGGTATTTTCCATGTAAAGGTTTATTCTTCCATTGATCTATTATTTGTGTGTCAGATGTTAAATTTTCTATTGCATTGAAATCGTTATTGTTTAGTTTTAGCGGTGTTCCAGACGTTTTTATTTGAGTTAGAGCTTTATGAATTGGACTATCTAATGCCTTATCTAGGAAATAAGTTCTTATGTTATGTACCTGTTTGTTATGTAACCTTTTAATGTCGGTGAAACCTCTCCCTCCTGATTTTCGTTTGAGATTAAATCTCTCTGTAGCTGCGTGTATATGATGTATATGGTGCTTGAAGCATGTAGTCCGTGTGAGTCTATTAAGTCGGTCCAAGTCCGTTGCTGTCCACTTAATTATACCGAAAGAGTACGTTAATATGGGTACTGCATATGCATTAATAGCTTTTATTGTATTACGCGCGGATAGTTCTGTTTTTAGGATTCTATTAAGTCTTACTACATATTTGTTTGTTAGTTCTTCTTTAATATTAGTGTGATCAATACCAGTGCTCTGGCAAAAGCCTAAGTATTTGTATGTGTCATATATGTTCATTGTATCAATAAGTGAAGATTGTTGTGTTAAAAGATATGGACCTGTACTATTGTGTTTACCTTTTAATATGCTGTTAATCTTACATTTATCTGTACCAAAATTCATTTTTATGTCATTACTAAAACTTTCAGTCGATTTCAATAAGGAATTTAACTGTTGCCTATTTGCTGCATATAATTTTATGTCATCCATGTATAGAAGGTGGTTAATTTTGGTGCTATTTTCTTTGTGTATACAGTAACCATGTCCTGCATTATTAAGGATTCGGGATAGTGGATTCAAAGACATACAAAACCAGAGAGGGCTTAAGGAATCACCTTGAAAGATACCTCTTGCTATTTTAATTGGTTTAGATGTAATAGTTCCTGTTTCTGTATTTATTGATAATTTAGTTGTCCATTGTAACATTAACTGATGTAGTAGTCCCACTAATGAATGATGAATTTTATAGATTTTCATAATTTGTATTAACCATGAATGGGGTACACTATCATACGCCTTTTGGTAATCAATGTATGCGTAATATAGATTTCTGTGTGTTTGCCTAACCTGATTGTGTATTTCTGTGTCTATTACTAACTGTTCTTTACAACCTCTGGACCCCTTTCTGCAACCTTTCTGTTCTTCTGAGATTATTTTATTGTGTGAAAGATGTGTGTTGATTTTTTGTGAGATAATGGATGTGAGGAGTTTGTATAGAGTTGGTAGACAAGTTATGGGGCGGTATTTTGCGGGATCAGTAGTTTCACAGTCTTTGGGTTTTAAGTATGTATTTCCTTGGGTAAGAAATATAGGGATATTATTTGGGTCTTTAAATAATCTATTAAATGCATTTGCTATGTGTTGGTGACTGCTGGGAAAGTATTTTAGCCAATAATTCTGTATTTTATCTGGCCCAGGTGTTTTCCAATTTAATGTTCTATTGACTGCTCTTTCTATATCTAGTTTATCTATTTCAACTTCTGGCATGGGGTTAATATCCTTGAATTGATCTTTTTCATCGTTTATCCATTCCGCTTCATTGTTATGCTCTACTGGTTTTGACCATATGTTCTCCCAAAATTGTTCTAAATCTGTTATGCTAGGTGTTTCTGTAATTTTGGTTTCTTTATTAAAGTTTCTGTAAAATAATTTCTGATTAGTATTAAAAACTATGTTATCTTTATGTCTTTGGTTTGATTTCTTATATCTTTTTAATCTTTTCGATAAGGCCTGCAGTTTTTGAGTTTTTAGGTCTATGTCATTAATTGCATCTTCTTTATTATTAAATTTATATATAATGGTAATTCTGTTATTGTTCTTGACTGATAAATTTCCTTTAACGTATTGGGTTAATCTTCCTATTTCCTTTCTGAGAACAGCGATTTTATTTTCTAGGCGTCTTTCCCATGGGGGCTTATTATTTTTTGGAATATTTTTATTTTGGCTTTCTATATTTATTTTATTGTGAAAGGAAGTGGCGGTCAATGCAGCGCAGTAGATAACCTCCTGAATTTCTTCTAAATCTGCCTGTTCGGATTTTGATAACTCTATACCTACATGTTTATCCAGTATCCTAACAGTTTGTTTAGCAATGCGCGAGTTTTTAAGTTTTGGAATATTGGGGCGGCTTATGGGATCAGTTCTTTTGTATTTAATCATTATGTCTTTAAAAGCTTCTTCTAATTTAATTTCATCTATTTCTGTGCCTATTCTGTCTTCTAGATTTTGTATTTGGCTGGTTTGTATTTGGTTTGATTCTTGAGGGTGTAAACTAAATGAGCTTATGGTTTCTTGTGATAAGGAAACAATTTTTTCTGTGCTGATTGTAGGAATACTTTGGTATGAACTGTTAGGAAGTGTGTTGGAAACTGGATTGAAATTTGGAGTATTGGGCATGTTTTGTGGATTTTGTCTACTGTTTTCTAAAGTAATTTCACTCTTTATTTTCTCTCTATCTGGTAAAGGGATTCTGTTATTTCTATGAATTACTCTGATTTGATCAGCGAGTCTCTGTTCGGTAAGCATATTAAGGTCTGGGTATTTGTTGATGAATTTGGCATGTAGTGTTGAACGATATCCTGTGAGATTAGTTTCGCAATTTGTAACTGTGTAATAGCAGCGCAGGAGTTCACGGTTAATATCATCGGTCCATTTCATCCGCTGCCTGGTTTTGCCAGAAAGGGTGGTTGCAGGAAGTAATTCCTGCAAAACACTTCTTCCTGTATTTTGTGTAGTGTTATTTGATGGTGTGTCTGTGTTGGTGTTATCGGCTGTAACATCTTGAGCGATCGCGACCCGCCTGTTCAATCTACGACCACTGACGGTTCGCATGCTGCCACGTCCAGCGTCAGCTCCAGACGTGCCCTGGCGATCCCCAGGTAGCGACCCTATACGTACTCTATTTCTATTTCTCTCCATGTTATTGGGTTACCCTTTCCTGCTTAGCCGTGTATGTTTCTATACAGTTTGTTCCTGTATTACACGTGTCCGCCCCCCACGTGAGCTCGGTCTTCAACTCGGACGTGAGTCGGGGATTTTGGGGGGCATATTATATTATTATTATTATTATTATTATTATTTAGATCTATTTAAAAATACTCGGGTGTTAACCGGTTTTTATATGACGTTTACGGGTGAAAACCAAGTGAAACGCCACTTAATGTTGAATTAGGGAGGGTTCTGGGGCTGTTTCATCGCTTTGCATAATCGCTTGCTTTCTTACTGTCCGACATGTATTTAAGATTGCTGCTTTTTGTATATTGATGAATGTATTATGAGGTAAATTAAGGAGCTTTAAACTATGATGCAGGTGTCTAGGGATAACCCCAGTTGTGGAAATAACAATAGGTACTATATATACTTTTTCTACATTCCATATTCAAGTAATTTCTTCTTTGAGTTCAGTGTATTTATTGATTTTATCCGTAATAGTTTTTAATAGATTGTGTGTGTTAGGGACAGCTATATCCACTAAGTAAGCAATTTTATCTGATTTATTATTATTATTATTATTTTAACGGTCGTATCAAATGTCTCGCAGTGTAAACTCGTCTCTACGTTTCACGCGAAAATATATCAAGTATTGATCGTATATTAACATTGTCATTAGGTCTATATATGAAAAGATAAATATATTTATTAATAATGCAATGTTTTCGGACTCAATACACACAGCGCCCTCTATATCCAAGTTAAGCAACTAAATGTTGGTGTTATGCATACTAGTCAACTAGATTAATACATCATATTTTTTTAGTAAATACAATCAGACATACAGACCCTGTATAAACATGAATGCATTACATATTAATTTGAATGCTTTACATTTATTGCTATACATATATTATAAATATATGTACTGGGGTGGGAATAAAACCCACCGATCTCTACTTCGTTGTCGGTTATTTTAAAAATGCACCATGACGCCAGTCAATATTAATATGTTAAGGTAGGTATGAAATGGTGTATAGCCGTTGCAGTCGACATGAACATCCTATAACAAACATTAATTGTGAGTATCGAGGTGCTCGAATCACAAAGGTATTCCTATAATTGAAACTGGAGGCAGGATATGAATACGTTAGAAATGAATATGCTGAATACTAGCAAACTAATCTCGCTTCGCTTTGGCTTCCCTATCCATTTGTTTCTCTGTTTGATAACATAACATAACTTCACGCCTTTTTCTACCCGAAGGTGTAAGCAGTAGTTGATAAGCCTCGACACGCCGAATCATTTTGTTACACCCCAAATGAATTTTCTGTTTGATAAATAAGTACATACTTATAATTACTAATAAACAGCTTATAAAAAGTTCTTACAAGTGACACCTTTGAATTTTACCATACTTTAAATTGAAGAAGATATAACACTAAATGTTTGAATGGGAATTTAAAATTATAATTGTTTAAGAAGATTGTAAATGCATCATTCCATGTTAGAAATATAATTGAAGAGAGTCATTGTAAGAGAGGGTCTTCCAATGGTTCGGATATGTAGAAGGAGATAGGAGATATGTAGATGTAAGATTGATTCAAGAGTCAAGGACGGCCACGACACACTTTCCATGACCACATAGAACGACCACATAGTCCATGAGTAAGGTGATGTCAGGATCCTTAAAAATCAACGAATATGAATGACAAGATTTGCGACAGTCGCAGAAACGAGTGAGGCGTGTAAAAAATCATGCCTATATGCTGTGATCTCTCTACCTATTCCGCAAGAGATTTGGCGTGAAGTTATGTATGCATGTATGCCTATAACAGATAAAATAAGAGAAGGTAAGGATTTCATTTTTAGAAAGAAGTTATTGAATTAATACTCAGACTTTGATTCTTTCTTTCAAAATTCACTAACTAATAAATTATATGTAAAGAGTTCGAAATGTCGGGAAATAAATAAAAATCAGTTCTAAATAAACGCGATATAATCCATAAAGAGTTGTTTTAATGTTATAATAAATTATAATAATATTCATATCTTGGACACCAAACACAGCGCCCTCTAGTTTCAAAATAAGCAACTAAATGCTTGTGCTATGAACTAGATAACGGAGATGAAATCATATATACTTTTTTTGTAAATACATACTTATTATAATACGTAGAAAAACACCCAGAAGTCATACACCCATTGAAGCTTGTCACAAATATTTGTACTCGGGTGCGGATCGAACCCGACAGTTTTACCAATGCACCACAAGGCTCGTCAAATTATAGTAATGAACCAATTGTAGCTAAACTTATATATAATTTCGAAATGCTAAATCCTTATGATGAATTTCCTTTTCACGAGTCTCCATCATATTTCCACGAGTTTTTTTTACTCGATATATCTGACTAGCGTAAGCAAAATGGCCGCCTCGCTCGTTATGTTCGCTCAGGCGGTAACAACTGACATCAATGAGATGCGCCGAGGGAAATATATTGTATTGGGGATCTCCTTTTCATCATATGTTATATTCAAACCACGTATTAGATACGCCTTTTATCACATTTTACGTACCGCTAATTGTGCCTTCGTTCTGCGTGTTTAAAACATCATCATAACATCCAAATATAAGAGATAACATCTACAGTCAAAGGATATTCGCTGTGTATTAAGAAATTGTATGCTCTTTTTATCAGCAACATTATTATTAAGTATTACATAGATACTTTACTGAAGACAATACTAAATACTCATAGATTTTAATTACAGTTTTGATTAAATTTCAAAAGTCGTTAGGAATATCTTTAGAGTAAAAAAATCGCGTATAAATCCAAGTTCATCTCTATTTCACAGTTTTCCTACACACATAAAACATAACTTCACGCCTTTTTCTACCCGAAGGTGTGGGCAGCGGCTGTTAATCCTGGTATCGCTGTTATGTTTGCGTCCCAAATGGAATAGGTGGCGAACCTATTGCCATACCGGGCACAAGGTTTTCATCATCCAAATGTTTTAGTTATGCCAGATTTCATTATGTGTGATGATATTACAAATATTTCATTAACAAATAGGCCATTAATACTCATTTACAAATAAGCGTAACCAATTTCATTTATTTTTATTTTATGTTTATGCGCTTGAATTTGCCCAGACTGTCTATTATGCAGGTCCTTATAAATTAAATTCGTTAGCAAGATCAAAAGGTTTTGTAACAAAGTTACAATCTCATCGAATAATGAAATCCGGGCTTTATCCGTAAGTAACATCGGATAGAAAACACCAAATATGCTAATTCTATTAAAATCCCCTACAGTACGGTGTACTCACAAGTAACAGTTTGTTTGCGTACTCTACGACGGAAATCTGGCAACTTATCTGATCTTCTTCAAAAAAAATAATATTAATATTATAAGCGTAAAACACTTTATGTGGCTCTTTATTCCGAAAAACAATGCAATAAAGAAAGATTAAAAAGATCCGAACAGTGTTATCATTCGCGCTCAGCTTTAATCCACTTCCTTTTTAGCTGGCGTTCAGTTTTAGAAATTCCTTTGTTTAAAACCTTAAAGAACATTTTATCAAGGTTATTCGTGTTTATAAAAAAAAACAGTAATCTGCAAATACTCAACGATTTTTACGTTTGGCGCGACAAAGGAAGTATTCGAAGCGTATTATTTAAAGTAGGTTAGATTTAATTGTGAATTTTTATCGATCAAATTAGTCGTAATATTTTCTGTTTCTTACTTGCCCTATAGTTTTTTTTTATGGGATAGGAGGGCAAACGAGCAGGCGTGTCACCTGATGGTAATCAACCAACGCCGCCCATAGACACCAGCAACCTCTGTCACCGAACGAAACGCGGCAAGAGCCACTTTACGTCGGTCTTCTGAGTGGTCGTGGTATTTCACCGGTCGAGCCGACCCATTCATCCAGCGAACTGCTTGGCTCTACCACTGTCTATGGCAATGTCTATGGTAACTATGCTAATGTTTATTCTAATACTATCCATCTTAATTATTGTATTACTAGCAGACTCGCAAAACTTGTTTCGCATCGTAAGTAATTTACAGTGTTTACAATTAAAGTGCTAAATCTCAAAGATTATCACTTTTTCTTTACTACATTATACATACAAACCAGTGCCTTGATAAAAAATTGCATCAAAATCCGTTGCGTAGTTTCAAAGACCTCTAAGCATATAAGGGGACTGACAGCGGTAAACGACTCGAATGACTTTTCATGAAGTAAATTGTTGTAATGGGCTCACAGCTTATTCCATAGGACCAAAATTTAGTTCGTAACCTGCCTACGCCGTATAATATTATGGATTGTTTGCAAATGTATTTATGTGTAAATAAAAGAGGAATACTAAATTAATTTAAAAAAAAAAAACAATTAATACCAAAACTTTGAGATATCATAAATTGGCTTTCTCTCTTTATGGAGACATATAAACAGAATCATAATATAAAGTACGTGGAGGTCAACGCAACTTACAACTTTTCCTTTTACTGCGTGAGAACACATACTCAAAAAACATTATTATAACACACAAACATAACATAACTTCGCGCCTTTGTTACCCGAAGGTGTAGGCAGCGGCTGTCAAGCCTCGTCTCGCCGTTATGTTTACGTACCAAATGGAATAGGTGGAAAACCTATTGCTGCCGTACCGGGCGCAAAGTTTTTCAGTCATCGATATTTTTCACACATAACTTCCGAAAACAATTTCGAAAAGTCATTGGTGTGAGCCAGTGCCATGATTCGAACCCGGACCTCTAGATCTGGACCACCGAGGCTATACTATCATTATAATTTTCTCAAATTTATCTTAAACACAATTTGTTTTATACTCCTGCTTCGCCTTAATAATATATTTGCACCTAGTTAGAAATTAAAGGAGGAAGAAGAAAGTTATACAATTTATTTTGTTATCACATCTTCAATCAGTTTTTACGTTATTATTTTCCTGATTAGTAAAAATGTGAAAGTGCCTTAATAGTCAAGTAGTTTGAGTGGCTTCTAATCAAACATTAAGTACCTAGGACATCTATGTCAGACTACAATTTTATCGAAAATGACATAGAATAAGTTTCTTATAACAAGAACAGTGGTAGAGCCAAGCAGTTCGCTGCATGAATCGGCCTGCTCGACCGGTGAAATACCACGACCTCTCAGAAGACCGACGTAAAGTGGCTCATACCGCGTTTCGTTCGGTGAGAGAGGTACCCGGAGACCAACCCCCCTTCCCCATCCTTACCTATTCCTTATACCTTAAAGGTCGGCAACGCAACAGTAACACTATATGTGTTGCTGGTGTCCATGGGCGGCGTTGGTTGCTTACCATCAGGTGACACGCCTGCTCGTTTGCTCTCCTATCCCATAAAAAAATAAAACGTTTCTGTATCCACCCTACAATACTTGCATATGTACGCATTTAGAATTGACCTTATCATTTACTAAGTTGCAACCCGCACAGTAACAAAATCGTCGACTATGCAATGCTACTTAGAAAAATGTGAAGTACCGTTCTTCAAGTTCTCAGTAAAGCCAGTCCTTAGTCCCACTTGAGCTTAACTAGCCATCGACAGCTCGAGCTTGCTACATTCGTAGTAATACGTACATTGAACAACTTGTAATTTATAACTAAACACTGTCGGATGTGTTCCGTTAAGCGACCTTGATTGGAGTTCAGTTAATATTAACCTTTAGTGGAGTTTTAAAGTCTTCTAAAGTCATCAAATTATTACTTCGATAGTTCTTAAGCGAAAATTATTACCATAGCTATAACTACACGCCTTTAATATGTGTAAGTTATGCCAGATATTGTTTTAGTGCCAAATTTAATAAAGACGGCATAACTTTGTCTGTCATCGATATTTATAATACATAACTTCCGACAAGTCATTGGTGTGAGTCCGGATTCGATTCTACGACTTCTTGATCCAGTCCATACCACCGAGACTACGTTTCTTTCATAACAATATATAACTGATGCTTTTAATGTGAAAGACTTTTTGAACGTTTGTGACACTTCTCGACGTGAAATTTTTGATCGAACAACATAGTCTACTATTAATGCTCGCAGCGAAATTTTGGAGTAGAGAGAGAGGAAAAAGGGAGAACATAACCTGGAGTATAGTGATGTTTCATTACTTGTAATCAAACATCTACTGTCTCTCCTCCTACTCTGCTACTGCTTCATTTTCTGCTCCAAATAATCGTTTCAAACATTAAAGGTAAACTATGTATTTTCCTGCAATCTATCAATTTGTTTACAAAATTTCATAACCGAACCGATCGAAAAGTTTACGACGTGAAGGGACATAAACGAACAAAAACTCTTTTGCATTTATAATATTAGTTACTGTATTCTTAAAAGTACTCAAGTAAAATCACGAGTATAAGCTAAATACAACAATCACAAAAGTTCTCACCAAGTTCTTCGTAGACAAAAATAAGACACGATTTTCACTTTTAAAAGTCTTTTTTTTAATCACAACTTATAGTGATTTAAAAAATCATTTAGCTTTTACTGATATTTGTATCAGTATTTTGTTCTTTAACAAATTAATTTGATATCACCGGCTTTTGAATTTCTTACATTATTATCTGTTTAATAATATCAGCATTAGCGCTTTCATGTCCGCTGTTGGACGTAGGCCTCCCCCATGAAACGCCATAACTTCCGATCCTGTGCTATCCGGTGTATTCCAGTGATCTTGAGTAGGTTGTCGGTCCACCTAGTGGGAGAAGTCCAGTTCGACCTTTTGGGCTATATCGGTAACGTCAGATCTCCTGCGGATCTTCTTACTTCGGATAAATACTATTTATAATTTACTTTCTAATAATTCAAAAACGGTTTAACCAATCTCGTTGAAAAGTAAAAACATGTGATTACAACATCCTCAGAAAAAAAATGGAAACCAATTAGAGCGCGCCTTTGACGGGTTCGAAAAGTTTTTCTTGCGATAAAAGAAAATTTTCTTGTTACACAATTTGTACTTATTATAAAGTATTTTTTAATCATATTATAATATACTTGATTTCTGATATTGATGATTGATTTAAATTAGATATAGTTATTAAACGTCTGATATTTCATTATTTGGATATCTGCCACATTCAAAAATTTACGTTCTGATGATACATTCAAAAGTGTAAATTTATTAGGGGTTTTAGAATTATGGAAACAATGCTGTATTTATTTTCAGTTCGGTTTATTTTCATATTTAAATAGTAGATCTAGAAAACACTAGTACGCGGCCTATGAAGAACCATCTGTTATTAAGCCTCAACACAAAATCGGATTAACTTTATAGCTTTATAGCCTCAAGAACGATAGGTTTTGACCTATTGGTTATGGCACAATTCGATTTAACAGCTTTGATATTTATAAAAACATAAGACTTTTGAACCAGAAATTGTACCGCTGACACTTACGACATCAAAAGTTTATTCGAACTCAAGATGAACAACACAAATGACGTTTTGAAATATTTCAGAAGTAATGTATGTATGAATATCTTTAACTACATAATTACAAATTATTTATTTATTACAATTTATTTATATTTCGCGGTATAATTTCCGCTGCCAATGCCATTGTGAATAAAAATAGTGATGAGTGAATAAATGAATGAACGATGAAGAATAAAGTGTTATAATAAAAACCTCTTCATATGTATTCATATTCAAGACTGTTCTTCCGAATTTTATTATTGAATTTATTGTAAGTAAATTAAGTGTTAAATTAAAACTTATTCAAGGAATATTAAAAAGTTATAAAAAAAGAAATATTTCTGCGTATAATAAAATTCTAACAGGTGTGTTTTATTACAAAATTAATATATTTATTTATAGCTTTTAGAATTTTTATTATTCTAGATGCATTCGCGATACTTAAAAACTACTCACGTTCTACGAATGACAGTTAACAGTGGTAGAGCCAAGCGTTTCGCTGCATGAATAACCTGGCTCGACCGGTGAAATACCACGAACTCAACATGAAATACCTCATGCCGCGTTTCGTTCGGTGAGAGAGGTACCCGGAAGTCCACCTCACTTCCCTATCCTACCACTCCTATGCTATAAAAAAATTACAAGACATTTCAAAACTTACTTGTATTGTAGCTATAAAAGAAAACTAAAATATTCACGTTCTTATAAATATATATTTGATATTTTCTTACTAACAAAGAAAGGTTCACGATAAGTGTATTTTAAAAAGGCTAATATCTTCCAAGCGTTCGCTCAATAGAGGAAGGCTCTTCATAGAACTGCGTTCTATATTCGAAATACAGAAATAAACTGCCTAACAAATATGTTCGGATCCTTACAGCCTTAATTCAAAGACAATCCGTGAGTAACTGTATTAGATACAACCTTATTTATCACCGCCTCCCGGACGATTTACAGCTATACCAAAATGTGTTACTGAAATTTTTTTCCAAGAATTTTTATTTTATTTCCCCGCATATTCTATACTAGTATTTCTCTGACGAAACAAAATTAGCTCAATATATTCAACATTTATCTGCCCTTATACCACATAATTGGGTTTTGCATAACATGTCATACTTTCGAACTATCCATGTTGTCGAATAATTTGGCTGTGGTTTATGACCGGCCGCCTTCCTGACGTCAACCTAACTTGGGAATATTTTCGTTAGTAGAATAAAAGGAAGGGGTTGGAAGTACGATGGAAAGAGGAGAGGGGAAGCCGTTAAGCCTCCGGATATCTCTCTCATCGAGCAAAACGCGGCGTGAGATACTTTACGCCGATATTCTCAGAGGTCGTGGTATTTCAACGGTCGCGCCAGTCACTCATGCAGCAAACTGCTTGGCTCTAATACTGTATTAAGCTTATGCATAACTGCAATTAAGATGATACATTTTATGATCAATGCCATTTACTTAAATTAATAGATTTGTTTCAGACTAAAGTATTGTTAAAAAAATCATTAACATCGAAGAATTAATATGTAATTTTTTCCAACGTGAAAATCAGACAACACTGAAACCATTCAACAAATTTTCATGCAATTTCAACAGTTGGGTTGGCATGACTTATTCTATCTTGGTGAGTTCATTCAGCGAACCAGTGCACAATTAAAATCTTTCAAATTTTCAAGATATATTTGCGTTGATACATTTGGAGATAGATAAAATTGTTTTCTTGTATAACTTGAACGATATGAAGGGCAAAAGTTACCGTCCTAATAATCATTAACTAGTAATATTATTTCGTCGGCAAGAAAATGTTTATGTTAATGCGAGACATGTCCTTACTCGTACTTTACCGACCAGAGATAGTGACCAATTACTGGCAAAGGTACTATGAGGTACAAGGCTCGAGCAAGTGCTGCAATACACACAGCATTACTCGTGACAATATTTACATACCCTACTTCCAAACCCAGTTTAAAATTGCCTACAATTTAACAAATATGTATTGGGAGAACCAAAAAATCTGTCGGCTTGGTATGGGCATGTATTGGGGAGGGATGATACACATGTCGCGAGATGAATAGTAAATCTAAATGTGGAGGGAAATAAGAGAATAGGAAGACCTAAGAACAAATGGACGGATGGATTTTGTGTAAGATGACAAAACTAAGTAGGGCGTTAGTGTGGCAGAAGCCTATGATGGTGATGTCATCATTTTCCTGTCCTATTTCTGGCTCAGTTCAGTGCAGACAGATAAGGGAACTTATATAAAATTAAAATGTTATATATAAAAAGCTTACACTTAGGCAAATAGCCTAAGCCTAATAAGCCTAAATATTTCATTTATATATAAACTGCGCATTCTTTTGTTCATATGTAATCAAATAAAATAATTTTTCAATTAAATTTGAGATATCTTTTAATTTAGTTTTCAGTAATAACGATAGCTTCATGACGTAACATTATTGCGTGCTTTTACTTAGCTAACGGTCTACATTTGAGCATATGATGCATATGAATATTATACAATAAAGCAATTAAATAAACTCAATAAATTATTCATTTGAATATAAATAGATTAAATATAATGCAAGTCTTTCCTAAATGTGTGAAAGTTACATTTGATTTGATAAATATATTGCATTATAAATTTAAACGCAGTAAATTAATGACATTTCGAGTTGAAATAACTGATATATACTGAATATTAACTAACTTCAACTCTTTCACATTAAAAAAACATGTCCTAATTAGTTAATTGTGATTAGTTAATTGATTTTTTTTTAATTTTAGAGGCATATTCGTCATAATATGAATATATATAATAACTTAAATAATAAAGGTCAAAAATATCTGAGATAAATCAACTAAGCCTTGCCATACCATTTTCATATTCTCAATATGTAAACATAATTTCTCATAATGAATCATTTGTACACAAATAAATTGAAAGTTTAGAGCTATCTTGGATAATATTTCTTGTTCTTCTCTACGGAATACCCTTATCCCTAAGAGATGTGTCTAAAATACAATACTTGTTTCAATTGTAATTTTATTTTACCTACGTAAAGAAACATAAATGAGTTTGAGTTGAAGGTCTTATAAAAAACTCCCGTTACCATAGGAACAGCTCCGTATTCCCAATATTTGGAAAATTCCCTTACCACGTCCCACATATTTTAAACCCACGCATCATGAGATTGACTTTTTTTTAGCTTTTCTTTCGTGATTAACTTGCTTACGAGACCTGCAAAACGTACCAGGTGGTTTTATGAGTAAGCACTGACTCTCTTGCACTAAGCGAAAAGCGTAACTTCACGCCATTTCTGCCCGAAGGTGTAGGCAGCTCGCAGAATCGTGGAAGAGTTACATTACGTCCCAAATGGAATATAAGTGGCGAATCTATTAACATACACCGGGCACAAGGTGTCACCACAACACCACAACTTCCAAAATGAATTCTACTGAGTCAGAAGCAGTCCCGGCCACGAACACTGGACCACCAAGACTTAGCAATATATAACTCTAATTTCATACATAATTCAATATCATAATTTCATTACAACCAAAGCTGATTAAAATAGTCAAAACTGTTATGACTGTTACAGATACGGATAGGTAGGCCGGCTCGACCGGTGAAATACTAGGACCTCTCAGAATATCGACGTAAAGTGGCTTTTGCCGCGTTTCGCTCGATGAGAGAGGTATCCGGAGGCCCAACCCCTTTCCCCTTCCCTTCCCATCCCACGCCTGACCCCGTCCATATCCTATTATGAGGGCCAGCAACGCAACTGTAATATTATGTGTCCAGGTGTCCATGGGCGGCGTTTGTTGTTCACCATCACGTGACACGCCTGCCCGTTTGTCCCCTACAATATAAAAGAAAGATACCAGAGTCGGTTCAAGGATGCCCATATAATTAGTGGACCTAACTATACCTAATAACTAAATGTTATAACCTAAGAATCAGAGAAGGACATTATAGACAAAACCAAGTATGAAAAATAAAATAACTCTATATAGTCAAACGTGATGCTGCGTCATCTATTGGCCTTGACTCACCACAATGAGAATGTATGTCAAAAGAAAGGAGGTCGGTTATAAGATCGGTTCGTAAGTTTAAATATTTACAACGATAAAACCATGCCAAACTTTATGCACTTTGTACTGAACGTGTAGACAATATGTCTTAATCACTGTGACACCATACTATACCAGTCGATATATTTGAATAAATCAATTTATTTTTGAACGGCTACTGGAACGAGAATTTAATATCTAACACCAAAATTTAATATTAAATCTTGATTTTGCAACGAGACTAGAGAGCCCCTCGCGTCTAGAGGACTAGTCTATTCCTGGCATAGAGGATTAGCATTGCCATTTAGCATAACAATGTAGCCAGTCTTCTAGGCACGCTGCCAGTAGAACCGAGATGCGGATAAAATGTTTTCAGCTAGTTTTCGAATTATATATATTGCAAAGAAAATGTTTATTCCTTTTTAATTATTAATCGAAAATTATTCGTTTAAATCGAGTGACGCTGACGAAAAAACAGTTTAAAAATTAAAAAAGGAATTGACCACGGCCCTTTTGCCAGATTGAAAGATGAAAGAGACTACGAAATCCAAAACAAAGTAAAAAGACTCGGTGGTCGACGATGTATCACTCGTGTCGAACGATACAGTTACAGTGATTAATGGCATACCGGACCGTAAATTGTGCTCAAAGGATTCGAGGTGAATGACGCTGTGTCCATTATCGTGGTTAATTTACTTTGGTTATAACCATTACACGTTTAAATTTCACTTTTTGACCTCTATCAAATGAATGATTAATGTGATAGATAGAGCCACGGCACGACCTCTCGGTAAAATCGACGTAAAGTGACTCATACCGCATTTCGTTAAGTGAGAAAGGTATTACTCTGTTCGCAGCCCCGGGAGTTATGGTTAAGTATTATAATTTAAATACATTGACATCAAAGTACAGTTTTTACAGTTCATTGGACGAATGGGAAATATCACCAAATCTACCTCGGTATATCATCGACGTAAAGAGGCTCATACCGTGTTTCGTTCCGAAAAAGTTATCCAGAAGCCCAAACTCTTTCCCATTTCTTTCCCATCCTACTTCCGTAAGGGCTGATAATGTAACTGTGATACTTTCTGTGTTGTATATTTCAAATGGCGGCGGTAAGAAATAAATAGGACAAAAGTCTCAATTCTTGACTTTTCTTTTTTCTTAATCATAAGTACAGATCCGTTAAAAATATTAGCATAATTTCGCAGAATTTCAGAACGTGTCTATTAGACCGTATTTTATTCGTCTGACTTATTTTCTACGTAAGTTTAATTTTTATTTAAGCATTTTTTTTTTAATTAAGTAACATTTAATTTGCAGCATCTGAATACACGATACATTAAATATTTACATTGTGTGTAATCAAAGATTTGTTATTTCAACAAAGTTAGTAGCTTTAAGGAGAGTTAGGTGAACAGTTAATATAAATGTTTCTCAATAACCGCTCTAACACCACAGAGCTAACAGATAAATATGCAAATGAAAACCTATTGTTATATCGCTGTTCATGTTCTGTTAGAGGCACGTCCATTAAAATTTACAATTTCTTATATAAACTAAGATACAAGAGAAACAAACACTTTATAGAATCTTATTTATATGTTATCTGTGATCACCTTTTCCTATGAAAAAAAAAATCTATTTTATATAAAAACTTTTTGATGCAAAATTTGCATTTCTTTAACACACTGCAATAAATATAAAGAAAAACCTAAATAAACAGTCATTTTCTAGTAATTCATTCACAATTCAATTCACAACTTTTCTAGTAGGTAGTTCATACCCATTTGTAGAAAATTCGAATGAAAATCTGTTAATGAGTATTTCAGTGAATCGTATTCAAACTGACTGACATCCGCGGTATAATTACAAATCCCCATTTGTATTTTGTAAAATGACTTCAACATTAAATCCCAATAGTCTATGAGATCAGAACGCTTCAGAATGTAAAGAAAAATAATATTTATTTTATTTATCCGAATGGACGGGTTTTGAATAACAAATAAAGTCAAGCCTCAGAATTGTATTTCATTCGGAATCGTTAAAACCTCTTCACGTTTTAGAAAACGCTGGCAAAAACAAATAAAATAGTAACAAACAATATTTAAAAATGGAACAGAAAACATAGTCTTGCTATAGGTAAGACCTATAGGACTGCAGGATTTCAAAAACTTATTTTTTTAAATAGGAAAAGCTTGACTGCTTGATGGATAGAAATATACATCGCATTTATCAGACTTGTTAGTATAATCTAACAGAAAAAATATGGTATTTTATTATGAGAAATGGGAATTTGGACAGCCAATATAATTATAAGTTTATTTACCTTTCGAAAAACCACTAAAAACTTAATTATACATATATTATACCTATAGACACCAACTAACTGTATCTTCGCAACATTTCTCAGTATTAAAGATATATTACGTCATTGATATCAAACGAAATAGCTTATATCAAACAAGGGAGTGATCATTACTCTCGGAGGACCACAAACGACAAACTTGTCAAAACACATCGAATTATCTGGTTTCCTTGACACATGGGGATTAGTTGAGTGGCATAACGATGATGGATTACTGTAGTTCATTTATTTAGAAAATGATTTTTTTCTTCACTTGACTATAAATAAACGTTCGTTCTTACATTACTTTCTTTTTATTATAATATCGCATCCTCAATAACCGAGAATAGACTTTTGGCTGTTAAGAATGAAAGATGCGGCAGGGAGTCGTTGGATGCAAGTGACACAGAACCGCGAGTTAAGCTGGGGACAGATCAGGGCTGATGATAATGATAATGTTAAGGATGCATTTAGAGGCAATAGATTGTAACCTTTTCTTATTTATACATCTATATTGTTTATTTTTTCCAGAAAAAAAAATAACTCGCATAGCAATAATTATTTCAAGCTTAATTCCTCTATAACGCAGTTATAAAAACTCTTTGGAAATGCTTTGCTCTTCCAATTTTGTACCTCTTAAATGCTTACATCATACAACATCACGGTAAGGTCCAGTTTTTTTTTCAATATATGTCTACGAAACACATACATATTATGTAAATATTTTTAGGTGTTTAATGATTCTAATGACCTCGATTTCACGTATAGACATCTGCGATAATTTAAAAACAAGAATTATATTATTCATCTTTAAATGGATAAAATAACTTGTCCTGATTACACTATAATATTACTAATAGGATTTGGTGCGACCATGAGTCATTTTTTTTATTGAAAATCAAAATTATTCTTGGTAATGGAAATAATAAAATTTCAGGGCTTGCAATGATTATGAGAACTTGACACCTCAGTCAATTCCTATTCTTAATATTGTTCGATTAATTGACTCGTCAGTAAGAAAACTCCGTTCCGATTCACAAAATAGGATCAGAAAAACTAATAATAATAATAAATGGATAACGACATTAAATTTTGACGGAAATTAATTTAGATGGTGCCATTGTAATGTTTGACATCATTAATAAAAATATTTCGGTATTCTAAAACAACCATCTGTTACGAATGATTAGAGAATGGAACGAAAATGTTTACGTAAATTTTAACATAATTTTTATTTATGTAATTATTTTTGACACTTTACATATTATGTACATGTTTGTAATTTATATACTTTGTCAACTTTGACCATAAAGACGTGAACACAGACCTTTAGAATGGTGACTACATTTTTTAGTAATAATTTTTTAGGTACTTATGTTATACCTGTTTATTACTTATTCGATTAAACAATACAAAACCATACAAATTACTTTTTTAAAAAAAGTTAAACCGACTTCTAAAAACGTAAACCACCAAATCTTTAAGTATATAAAAACATTACCTCTATTACTAAAAAGCGATAAATAACGTAATTTACTAATTTGTATACTTAATACAATATACAAAACGTAACACTTTAGTAAAGTCATCTTTAACTATTATAATATTTACAAATGTCACTTATCATTGAAGTCGGTGCAACACAATAGAGTACGTTACCTAGGCTTGCACCGACTCCAAAAATAAGTGATATTTACACCTTGGGTTGGAAAAGCCGTGAAATTATGTTACATAAAAACTATTAATCGTGTTATATAAACAATAATTTTATGATTATTTTTAAATTTGCATAGTCTACAGTAAGCATAAAGACATGATCTATGCGAGATTATTAGGAAATAGTTACGTAGACTGTGCATTAATTTTGACTCCCATTTTACAATATACCTTATAAAACTTAAATCTATAAAGAAAATAGATAGAAATATTAAAATATTTAAATTTAACTTGGAAATTCTGGGAATGCCACAGGTTTCCAATTTGAATCCATATATATAAGTATATGTCCCACCAAGAGCTACCTTCTGTGTACTAAGTATCGGGAATTTGTCAATAAAACAAAAAATACAAATTATTCATCTAAATTTATTTTATCGCCTTCAAAGTAGGCCCCATCGCTTGCAATACAACATCTCCACCGCTTCACCCAGTCTTCCATACATTTTTCATAGGCTATTTGCGGTATGGCCTTTAGCTCATTCAGCGAATTTTCTTTTATGGCTTCTATTGACTCAAAACGTTTTCCTCGAAGTGGTAATTTTAACTTGGGAAATAAAAAAAAAATTAGACGGAGCCATATCAGGTGAATAGGGTGCTTGGTCGAGAACGTTTGTTGAATTTTTCGCTAAAAACTCTTTCACTATAATGGCTGTGTGTGACGGTGCA
Source organism: Euproctis similis (assembly GCA_905147225.2). Lineage (NCBI taxonomy): Eukaryota > Metazoa > Arthropoda > Insecta > Lepidoptera > Erebidae > Euproctis > Euproctis similis. The sequence continues at coordinate 12,882,677 of LR990108.1, read as the reverse complement.
TTATCATGGTGCAGCATCCATGAGTTGTGTCGCCACAAATCTGGACGTTTTCGGCGGATACTCTCACGCAAACGCTTCATCACGCCTAAATAATATTCTTTATTCACTGTTTCTCCCTCTGGAAGGAATTCGGAGTGAACCACACCACGGTAGTCAAAAAACTGTCAGTCAAAACCTTGATTTTGGTGCGACTTTGCCGCGGTTTTTTGGGTTTCGGCTCGTTTTCGAGACGCCATTCTGAAGACTGTTGGCTTGTTTGCATGTCATACTCATAAACCCATGTCTCGTCGCCAGTTATTATACGTTTCATAAAGGTCGGATCTGTAGAAGCTCGGGAAACCATGTCTTCAGCGACATGCTTTCGCTGCCCTTTTTGAACAAAATTGAGCTCTTTTGGAACTAGTCGAGCGGCGACGCGTTTCATGCCTAAAATGTCAATGAGAATATTGTGGACGGACTTAAAAGATATGTTCACCTCACTAGCCAACTCTCTCAGACTCATACGTCGATTTTCGAGCACTAGCTTCTCGATTCTGTCGATGTTTTCTTTGGTCGTAGCGGTTGAAGGTCTACCAGAACGAGGCAAGTCTACTACTACTTCTCGACCTTCTTTAAAAGCCTTATACCATTCATAAGCCCTTGTTTTCGATATACATGATTCGCCGTAGGTATTTTGCAACATTTTTAGTGATTCACCACATGAAATATCATTCGAAACACAAAATTTAAGGCACACTCTTTGTTCAACAATATTTTCCATTGTAAAAATCGCCGAGGACTCAAAACTATGACCAACAAAAAGTTTAGTTTAAAACAAATTAAATGACAGATCCCGTTCAAATTTTGCGCGCTAAATTAGTACAGTGCTACCAACATGCAGTAAAAAAATTAGAACGACCTCTTTTACGCGGGTCTCTTTATTGACATATACCCGATACTTTTTACACAGAGTAGTATATCGTTGGTATTAATTCAGATGCCTATGGTATTGATATTTTTATAGTATATTGAGGCAAACGAGGAGGCGTGTCAACTGATGGTGAGCAACAAACGCAGCCCTTGGACACCTTAACACAAATAGTGTTACAGTTTCGTTGCCGGCCCTCACAATGGGATATAAAAGGGGTCGGAAGTGGGTTGGAAGGGGATGGGGAAAAGTGTTGGGCCTCTGGATACCTCTATTACAGAACGAAACGCGGCAAGTGGCAAAGAGGTCGTGATATTTCACCGGGTGAGCCGGCCAGATTCATTCAGCAACTGCGTGCTTTTACCAGTGTTAAACATATAACAATAGCAGAGATAATATATAACAATAGATCCGGTACCTATTTAAAGGGCCTTCCTTATATTATTGCATGCTACGATAGCCAGGAAACAATACCAACACTCTGATCCATCCAAAGTTCATCTTCCAATAAAAACACCTTTTTTTCCTCATTTGCCTTCTCCGCCATGTCATGCCATTCAGTCTTATATTCCGTTTAAAAATCATCAACAATGGCAACATTTAAATGAGTGGTTCTGAGCATACAAAAAGTATTCGCTCAATTTAGTTGTTTTTCTTTTTGTGGCAATAAGAACGCAAATGTTCTCGTCTTCACGCAGACAGCGTTGAGGAAAAAACCTTTTTCTTATTTTTTTTTTTATTTTCCAAGTACCTACTTCGTTAAATAACTTTCCCTGTTTTAAATAAATCATTAATATGTACCTACATTAAGTTCACGCATTAAATATATTAACGTTGAAAAGATTCGTATAGAAAGTGCTTTGATTAGTAATTTGATTCGTCTGTGATGCGGTTGAAGTTGTAAATTTACATGACGTCTGAATGAAGATCAAGGTTTGCATTATGTATTTGCCAGCTGAGTCGTGAGAATAATTCGCACAAGTCAAGATCAATAACTATTCTACAATTTTAATAGATTATATTATGGTCTCTTTTATTGGTTTTTATCGAAGCATTTAACCGATGTTTTTTTTTATGGGATAGGAGGGCAAACGAGCAGGCGTGTCATCTGATGGTAAGCAACCAACGCCGCCCATGTACACCAGCAACACATATAGTGTTACTTTTGCCTTGCCGACCATTAAGGGATAGGGGATAGGAAAGGATGGCAAAGGGGAGTGGGCCTCCCGGTACCTCTCTCACCGAACGAAACGCGGCATGTGCCACTTTACGTCGGTCTTGGAGGTCGTGGTATTTCACCGGTCGAGCTGGCCCATTCATGCAGCGAACTGCTTGGCTCTACCACTGTTAAAATATATGTACAAAAAATATGGTCAAAAAGTCGTATTTATTTACTGTTTTTTACTTATTAAATTTATTACATACTATTGAGTAATATTAAGTTGAGTTATTAAGAGTAATCATGGACGGAATTCCGTACCAATGTATCTATCCTTGAGGAACTCGGCATTATGAGGCGTCTATCGACTACAGTACAGATGCACACTGCATACTGCAGTATTTCGTTATAGTTATCTCTCTAGACGCGATAACAACTCCATCGAACGGCTGGTCGTGCAAGGAAAAGTCGAAGGAACCAGACCACACGGTAGATCACCTATGCGCTGGACTGACCAGGTCAAATCCTCTATGGGAAATCGCGTGTCAGACTGCCCCGGACAGTCTGCAAATCGAGAGAGATGGCGAGAGATCGTGTCAAAAGCTGTGTCCGCCTCTAACGCCAACGCCTCAACATGACCACCGCTCTGCCAATAGCGATACGACAGAGAAGAAGAATATTAAGTTATCCAACCATAGGAACTATTCATCTAAGATTCGTATTCTGTATCCTGGTACTAATAATTGCCATATAAGTACGATGTCTTTACATCGTACTATCTATATGGCAGGCAGCATTTTGCGTGCCTGCACCTTCGCATGTTTAATGATTGAAGGTACACATAAGTGTTAATATTTAACATTTTTAAACTCTATGCTCACAATTTTTATTTTTATATCTTCCCTGAAAATCTATTACATATTTTATTGTAAGATATAATTTAATAACTTTATTTTTATATTTTTTCTCCTTTCTTAGATCTCATGCAAAACTTGGATATCAAGCGGGAGACCTGGCCTCTTCAAATAAAGGCTTCAAGCCTAGTTCAGGTCAGTTTTTACAATTATCTTTAGCATTCCGAGTTTGTTTATTACAGCTGCTTTTTTTAGAGAAATAACTGAATTAAAAGACATTATTGTAGTGTGTATACAATTCTACAAAGATATAGTGTTTTATTTTTGTTATTTTGCAATATAAACGTTACAGCAATAACCATTAACAAAACAAAACGAGATAATACTTAAATTTTACGACTACCGGATATGTTCTAAGACATTGCATTGACATTAATTACTTCCATTTACTTGTATTTCTATATGAGACGTTATGTTTTTCATGTTATTAAAACAGCTAGTGCTATATACATACTGCAGAAATCAAGACATCTCGTCTTCTGGTTCTGCAACTTCAGCATCCCACTACCGTATTAAAAACTATCGGATTGAAAACTTCGCTCATACCAATGAATTTTTGGGATTATTTACAAAAGTAAAGATTGGTTAAGATAAATGTTGGTGACTGACAAAATTGTACATGATCTATCATATCTATAGTTTCGTCCTCCTACGTCTTCACCTGGAATGTAAAAACAAAGAGTCGAAGCGTAAAATCAGCTGTATATACCGTCAGTCAGAAAAAGGCGCGAAGTCATGACAAATTATAATAAATATCTTAATCGGTATAAAACCAAAGCAATAATTTCAATACTTCAATACTTTACTTATTTAAGCCTATTTATTGAAATAACTTCAACGCGGACAAATAGAATAAATCTGCTAAAATTTGATAAAAGAAAATATCTGATTCCAATGTTCACATTCTATCACTCAAATATGAGACATGATACCAAGTTATTAAATGTGTATTTTGAAAAAACTAATTTACGTATTACGCATTCAATCTTACGGTTTTTGTTGATTGACCTTCTTCGGATCTCCACAATCTCTAAAATCTCTAATGAAAATCTCTAATCTAAAATGTAATTATTGTCAAAAATACTATATAGGTGCCAAATTAAACATAGTCGTAGTTACTGAACCTATATGACTTAGAGACCTGCAAGAAACGAGCATACTCCAACCTAAAAGGCCGGAACGCCGATGCGATACCCGCGGCGGCCTTGACCCGGACGCTAGTTAGCCCCCTTTTCCCATAAAAAAAGGTTTCCATTTAATCCTCTAATAGGTATTAAGTACTGGTCTTATGGTAGCTATGATAAAATACTAAAGCATCTTATAAAGAACACTGTAAAATTATTGCAAAATTTATGATATTATAAAAGCATTTAAACAAAATAACCTATTACAGCTTACGACCTTTTCTCTTTCGTAAAAAAAAAACTACAATCACATCTATTATTACCTAAATGTTTTACATAGATTATGACATCGAAACAAAATGGCGGCGACAAGCATGGAAATAGCTAGACCTAGTGGTAAAGTAAACTGAACACTAAGCTAACGGGATGGTGGTTTATAGACCAGCTATTTTATTGCTATTCTTTAGAGCTTAAAAAATAGATATTGAGACTTGTATTTTATCACTATACTTTTATTAAATTAATATTATACTTATAAACATAACATAACATAACTTCACGCCTTTTTCTACCCGAAGGTGTAGGTAGTGGCCGTCAAGCCTCGATAAGACCGTTATGTTTACGTCCCAAATAGGTGGTAAAATGGTAAAATAAATATATATATATAATTATTATTAAAAAATATAAAATTAATATTAATGGTGGTAAAATTAATTAATTTCGAAAAGTCATTAGTGTGTGAAAGGAGTCGAACCCGCACCTCTGGGTTCTGAAACCGTGTGCTCGACTACTGGACCACCCAGACTTTTTATACTTATAGTTGGATTTAATTAGTATAAGTCTATCTATACATATTGTAATGATAATTATATGCTTTTCCTTTTATTAATTACAAAATATTTTAGACAGGTGCAAAATGGAGGGGCACTTTACTACTTATTTTTTATTTTATACTAGTAGACACAGAGAACTTTGTTTTGCCTCAGAAGCACTAAGAAATAAATATGGTAATTGTGGGTTATCTTTAAGCGATAGACGTATACCATCGCGGACTTTTTTGTAGATCTCTTGAAGGTGTATAATAATGTAGTACATTTTTTTGATCTACCACTTTCGGTTCAACCAAAGTTTGCAATTAAACTGCTAAATCTGGAAAATTATCACTTTTATTAGCTATAGTATACATGAATTGTACATGCAAGCCACTCTGTTGACACCCTCTATCTTATAAATACCGCATCAAAATCCGTTGCATAGTTAAGTCTAAACATATAAGGGGACAGACAGCGGAAAGAGACTTTGCTCTATACTATGTAATTAATATTATATCGACAATATGATTAGTTGGATGAGCACACGTGGACCTACAATTTTTAACAAGTATTGTAATCTTCTTGTGTCTTCGGCTCAACTTTGAAACTACTACATGTGACAGGAGAGAAATCTTATACATAGGTACTTCATCATTACATAGTATAAAACAAAGTCACTTTCCGCTGTCTGTCCCCTTGTATGCGCATATCCTTAAAATTACGCAACGGATTTTGATGCGTTTTTTTTATTAGTTAGAGGGCGTCAACGGGGTGGTTTTGATCTATAATTCATGTAGGGTGTAGTAAAATAAAGTGATAATTTTCAAGATTTAGAACTTTAATCGCCAACGCTGCCTGAACCCTAAGTGATAAATCAAAACAATGTACTACATTATTATACACCTTTATAAGGTCAACAAAAAAGTCCGCTAGGGCATATGTCTATCTCTTAGGGATAACCCACAATGACTATTTTTATTTTCTTACTTTTTACAAGAAATAATGGCCTATTTACGAAGCGATCCAAAACATTGCAGCTTTAGTTTTTATCCAATTAAGTGTCTTAAATAGATTGTGCATGTAATATAGATGATCTTGGCCCTTTACAGTATGTAATTTAAACAAATATTTGTGAAGATATTGCAGTATTAACATAGCGGGATAGCAGTTATTACTTTTGATGCGAAACAAAGTTCGCCGGGTCAGCTAGTTGTTTATAAATACATAATTTATTTACTATTATTATTGAACACGGCGTCAAAAACCTTATATGTTCACGTATATTTTTGTCCTGGGATGAAAACCAAAATCTTGACCTTTGCACAGCTGACAATATCACCACCCACTAGTCCATGTTAGTTATTTATTAATTAACGATCAAAGTGTCAAAATGAAACGTGGGCGGACAACTAATTTAAATAAACCTTTGCTTGCTGCACTAGTTGCTGACCTCTAAAATATTAAATAGAACAATATTCAGTTCTTCGATAAAATGTAAACTTGGTTGTGAGTTGTTTTTTTATGAGATAGGACGACAAACGAGCAAGTGGGTCAACTGATGGTAAGCAACTACTCACCGCCCATGAACACCGTGGTGCGTTGCCGTCCTCTAAGGGAATAGGAGGGGAAAGAAAGGCGCGTTAGGCGTTATTATACATTTATACATTTAAATCTATCTACAATACAAAACTAGTTTTTTTTTGGACACCTGCAACACATATAGTGTTACAGTAGGGTTGCCGACATTTAACATGGGATAGGAAAGGGATTGGGCCTCCGGATACGTGTCTCACCAAGCAAATCATGGCATGAGCCAACTTACGTCGATATTCTGAGAGGTCGTAGTATTTCACCGATCGAGCGCGCCCATTCATGCAGCAAACTGCGTGGCTCTACCACTAGTTTTTGTAAACGTATACGTTACAGTGAGAATCATCTATGAATAAATAAACTTTTGTCAACTTTACAGCGCGGTTTCCGCGATTAGAATTTATAAGCTTTTAATGTGCTATACAAATGCAGCACATTGAAATGTTAATCCCCCATATCAGACGAGAGAGACCTCATTTTATGAATGAATGAATGAGTGAATGACTGAGCTTAGTGAGTTTATTCCGATTAATATATGTATGACGCGACTCATGTTTTTCTTGTAATATGTATTTTATTTAGATAAAGAACTGTCAAAAAATCATAGATGCAGATGTTAGTTCAATTTGATCGCTGTCATATTGAAATTACTTATATAATAATACCAGTTTTGGAATTGGACAATAATCTATCGATTACAAATAAATTTATCAACGTATGTTCAGTTTTTTTTTTACGTAATGTCCGGCAGAACAAACATTGAGTTTGGTAATGGGTGTGCAACGTACCTACTACGAGTACTTTTGTCATCATCTCAACAGGCAACTTTAAGCAACGTCTGTGCATATATTAACTCTCGTAGATAAAACCGAGTCACTTGTAGATGTTATAAGGAATTTATTAGTACTGGGTATTTATACTTTAGTACAAATACCTCTTAAGAAGGAAAAAGAGGATATCCCAAGGAGAATAATGTGAGAGTGTGCAACCCAGGCGTGTCAAAAAGACTGATGCTTAGCAAGATTGCTGTGTCGTAAATTCCTTTGCAATGCGACTCTTAATTTGATGAGGTGAATGTAAAAACGGCATTACCTTATCCGAGGGTCTCCGGAGCGTGGTGTGCGGGGTTGGAGAGGGATGACAACCACGATTTATATTGCTCCAGATGAGATTACGGTATGACTCTGGATCGTAAAACATTTTGAACGTTAAACTTGCCTCGACCACGCAAAAAATTGTTGTTACCAACATTTTTTTTATTTATATTATACACAATACAAGAAAATTTCGCCTAACGTTTTTTGATTTTTGTTGCTATTAGTCCAATTTGTTTATTTTATCTTGATATTTAATTATATATTCAGAATAGACAGAGTATTTTTATTAAATACGTACAAGTGAAAGACTAAACAATAACTAATATCATGATTAAAAACCTTTTTGTTTCAGGGCATTTAAAATAGTACAAAAAAGTATTATAACATACAAACTTACGTCGGCAACTTATGTCGTCGCAAATTGGGAGAGGCCTACGTCTAGCAGTGGACTGCAACAGGCTGATGATGAATGATGATGACAAACTTATGTCCCACGGAGAGTGGTGAGAATGACTGTGGATGGACACATTGCTAGAAGAAGACAGGAAAATTATGAAATGATAAGGAACATACATAGGTAAGAAAATATCAGGTTTATAGATTTTTTAACAGGTATATACCCTATATATTTTATTATTAATAGTCTAACAGATAATTTTGTATTGAAAAATACAAAGTTATAAGTTAAAATTTGCAATTAAGTGTATAGAATACCATACAAACAAGGAAATAAGATGTTATACCCAATAGTAAAGCGAACGTTTTTTCGGTCCTTTTCACATAATGGAGAAATATAGTCAGCTCAAATAGCTTGACCAAAAAATAAAAAGAATCCTATATCCGGTTGGTTAACGATGTCGTTAACTTCCGCTCCCGCATAAATCTTACTTTGGCCTTTGTTATCCGACTCCTATATACCAACTTTATTCGTCGCAATGAAGTACACCCGTGGAATAGTTAATTTGTAAATGTTAAATGTTCACTTTGTTCTTTTAAGATTTGCCGTGTAATAGTGGGCGTTTTATTATGTTGACTGAATTTTTTTTTATCACCTAAACCTTATCACCCGAAGATACATCGACTCTCCAAATTGAACCGATGCCATATATCGAGTACAATTTTGTCAGTCATCGATATTTGTCACGCATAACTTCCGAAGATTCTAAGATCTAGGATTCTATTGCATGCATTAACCCATCAAGACAACTAACAGATTTTTGAATAATACAATGTTCAAAAACTTTAAATAGGATAGGATATTTCAAAGTTTTGAACATTGTAATATTCAAAAATCTGTACTATTTGTGAAAGCATCAATTAACTTTGTCGAACGTCATATGGCTGGCGAAGACATTAAATCTATCACTTTACGAGCCGTTCTTCACAAACTGTGATAGTAAATACTACTTTGTAGATGCAAGTAGTGTTATCTGAATAGTTGCTCGCGGCTATGCGAGCCTGGCTTTCTAATTACGATAACTTTTTCCAGAGTCATCTAAATTTAACCTAACGAAGGAAGGTGTCATATTTTAAACTTTTATACTTTTATAAGAAAGGCCTCAATCGAACTGCGAATACTACATGAAAATCTCTTTAATAATTCCATGGCAGGGAATGATATTCCTGTAGTACAATAGTGCCTCTATTATAAGTTTAAATCTGTCTGTAGATTGGTGAAAATCATACCCAGAAAATTAATATTAAAAGCTGTTGTGAGAAATGTTGCAGTGGAACTTTAACCTTTTGGAAATTAGTTTTTCTCTGACATCTCCAATGTCTGTACAAATGTACTGTCAAAACTGTACAAATTTAGACTGCTAATAATTTTATTAAACACACGTTGCTCAATACCAGTCTGGGACGTAATTTACAAAGTGCCATCTAGTATCAAACTAAGTAACGGATACTGATGAGACGAATCTAATGACATCTCTCAAGCTAGAAGCATTTTATGCGACAAGTCGTGGCAAAGATATAAATGTGTCTTTTCTTCTAGCATTCGTGGTATTGCTTGGCAAGTAAATATAATATTCTTATCAAAAGGAAGTCATTTGTTACGTCGTGTATCTAATCAGTTACTACAAAGATGTATACATTAGTTAAACTTTCTTAAGGAATCGCATCGACGTGTCCGTGAAATAAGGAAGTACGCTTGACGTATCTGTTTGTTCATAATTAATCAACCTTGTTCAGCTTAAAAATACAACTTTGATTCTTCCATTAAAAAGAACATGTTTGGAATAAGGAAAATGAATTAAATTAACAAGTGCACATTTCATAATTTATATCTAACACAGACATTTAAAATATGCTCAGAAAACCGTTTGTTCTTTTTTATTACTTTCTTCTGTATATTTAATTCTGTTGTAAATAGAAACATGGATAAAATGAGAGGAAATAAATTGAAAATTATTGCGTAACAATTACGCACGGTCATAAATGTTAAAGCTATAGGAAGTACTTATATAGTCTGTTACAATAGTTATCTATAATAGATTTTTAAGTGTCAAAATTTTCCCGCTAAAACATTACACTCCCATGAATAATAAGCAAAGGAAGTAGCAAATGTATTTTACAAACAAAAACACATTACATAGTCGAGTGGAACAATATCCATTCAAACAGACTATTCTCAACTCAAGCGTGGATGATGCGGAAAATACAGGAAATTTTAACGCCATCCTTTTTTTATAGAGAACCGAATGGCTGGAAAAAAATACGATACTTTCACTCGAATTTCAGTTTATATTTCACCATTATTTGAACACAAAATATGACAATATATTATACAGAACTCGAAGCAGTATTGTTTATTACAATATCTAGATGTTGTTAAAGTTTGTATAGAATGTTATGTAATGTTCGTAATTTCCATCTTACGGTCCATGAATCTCTCAACATGAATAACGGAGTGTATATAATATAATTAACAGTACTTTGTCTTCACGCATTTAAAAGAACAAAGTTTCCAACATTTAGCTTCTCTAGGAAAATGTCAGACGCCAGATAAAGTGTGACAACAATTTCTACGCACAGACTTGAAAAGTCTGTCAGAAGCATGGGGGTCTCTCGTGGGTCTTTCTTTTTTGAAGTGGAACTTCTAATGTCTCTTGCAAAAACGTTTAACGCTTTAACGCCCTCTCGGGTAGAATAATTAATACACGAGTATAACACGAGAATATACGCCGGTTTACATTAACCAACGAAGAAAATCTACATAGCGTGATTAAAAACTGTACATAGATATCTAGTATCACCGCAAGTAGCGTGCATGAATGGACCGGCTCGACGGGTGAAATACCACGACCTCTTCGAGAAAATCGACGTAAAGTGGCTCATGCCGCATTTCGTTCGGTGAGAGAGGTACCCGGAGGCCCAGCCCCCTTCCTTATCCTTCCCTATCCCCTATCCCTTAACGGTCGGCAACGCAACAGTAACACTGTAAGTGTTGCTGGTGTCCATGGGTGGGGTTGGTTGCTTACCATCAGGTGACACGTCTGCTCGTTTACCCTCCTACCACATAAAAAAACAAAAAAAGACTGTTTTTTTATAAAACTACTAACTACACAAAAAGTATCGTTATAATTTTTAAATTTAATTGCTACTTAAAAAAAACATCCGAATTGAAATTACTATTTTATTTTAAACACACTATTTCAACATTAAAAACTTAAGCAAGTCGACATACACTAGTCGATATCCTAAGGTTTCAAATATTAAACTATGCATTATAGCTGTAAGTACAATAGGCTAAACAATATTCGCTCAGACCATTTGGTTTGTATTATATACTTAACAAAGTTTACGAACTAACCACAGATCGGCATTGATATTAATTCTCTGACTCCACTGTTCACTTTCCACTTCAAATGTAAACTTTAACTCAAAAGATTTTAAACTATAACTGCTGGCACAGACAAGATTCTGTTCAGTTTCGTGACTATTGATCGTTTGGTCTTATTCAAACTTTATAGATTATTTGATAAAAGCGACTGTTCATTTGTATCATATTGTTTGATTTATGTCTGAATTCAATTATAAATGTCTATTGTATTATGATATTAATAACAGTTACTGTTGTAAAGCCGCGTAGTTTGCTGCATAAACCTGAAACAGAATACGACACCAAAACACCACCACACCACGGACACCTCCCAGACTATCGACGTAAACAGACTCAATTTTTTTTTTTTTGTTTTAGATTCTCGTAGCATGGAGTGCAGAGTGAAGTTAAGGATGAATATTTATAGGTCTTCGAGTTTGTCTATGTATTATGAGTACGTATATATTTATAAAGAAGTATTTTTGTGTTAATATCGGCGCTCTAATTCTATAAAGTGTACGGTAATTAAATATTGGATGCATTTTAAAGAAATATCTCTTTTAGCTTTAGTGATTTGATTGGAGGTAAAAATCATGATAACCTGCATTTTATCTAGATCGTATATCGTGATGTGTATGCTGAATTGTATGCACATATTTTTAACACTTCAAAAAATATTACCTAGCATCGAAATTCCGAGATATTAAGTGAAGAATCATTCAAGCGTCATCAAATTTTATTCAAACTGATAATTAGAGACTAAATATGCATCATGATGTCTAATCTTAAGTTAAATATGAACCGTGGGAACTAAGTTAAGACCTCTAAATGCAAGGTTATTACTTAGTCAATCAGCTACTGCATCATTGCACTTCTTCTTAATGTGGGTTTAAATATTACGACATAATTAAATTCAATTGTAAATAAACAATACAAGAATATAACATAAATTTTATAATACTAATTTTTTTTTCGGTAACCAAATTCGGAACACAAAACGTTACGCTCCATCAAAAGATCTTGGAAATCATTTCATTAAGTTGATTTAAATGCAAATTGGCAACTTAATAAAGATATAACAAGCTGTAAAATTAACAGCTTGTTATATCTTTATTAAGTATATGCTATAGTTTTATGTTACGTAATACATAACTTAAAGCCCTCAACACTTAAAGGTGTAGGCAGTGGTAATAATTCATCGATACGATACGACGATTTTTTATGTAATTTGTCGCACATAACTTTCAAAAAGAATTCCAAAGTACTTCAAACCTCTTTACTAGCCATGAAGCCAGTGAAAATACATCTTTGGTGAAAATATCTTTAACGCTACAGGAGTAGAGCGGCATTGGGCAAGAGTACATACTTTCTAACATTCTTTCTACGCAACGCCTCAGTTCCTGTCATAAGAAAACTTCTATGAATTAACATAGAAATTCGTAGGAAGTAATTAAATGTATGTAGTAGTCTGTTATTTTTGAAAGATTTTTAGCCTTTAGTGTGTTAAATTTTAAGGCATTTTTTAAATCTTATATAATTACTTACAAATCGCCTGTGACGCGAGCACTGCGGGCGCTCAACGCGCTCTCCGAGAACTTGGATCTATTCTCATGCTCACTGAGCGAGTTCACAAAGGTCGCATATAGGACGCTTTAATTTATTGTACTATAAAATATATGATAATATTAGATTTAGTTAGTTGTTACACTATTGTATTGGGTTAGCCTGTAAGGATAGTTGTAACTTTTTTTGGAATAAATAAATAAATAAAAAAAAAAATAAACATTTTATACATACTCGTGTAAAATGTGTTAAAATTAAATGTCATTCATTATATGGATATATAAATTTATTAAAAAAGAGTTATTTACATAATAATATAATATATTAACATCGTTATCTAGTTCTCAGAACATAAACTATAATCTTAGTTTTGGTACTAAAGGGAGTAATGTAGATTGTGGTCATATATTACTGTTATCTCAGGGCAATCCCGAGAGAGGTATCTTAATAATATGGTCTATACATACAATAAAAAAGTCGTGTCTGTTAGAATTTTAATTAAAACATAATATGGCTGTTATAACAGATAACAAAACTCAAATAAATAATAATTGTTCGTCTGTATATCCATGTATCTATTTATTTTATTTCATATACACGACGGGCCTCGTGGCGCATTGGTAAAACTACCGGCTGCGGCACTGAGGTCGGGGGTTCGATTCCCACCCGATTCCTTTTATGTATTAGTATCCGTTAGCTAGTATCCATAGCACAAGCATTTAGTTGCTTAGTTTGGAACTGGAGGGCGCTGTGTGATTTGTGTCCAAGATATTATTATTATATACAGTGGTAGAGCAAAGCAGTTCGCTGCATGACTGGGCTGGCTCGACCAGTGAAATCCACGACCTTTTAGAAGATCGACGTAAAGTTCTTGCCGCGTTTCGTTCGGTGAAAGAAGTACCCGGGGCCCGGGGCCCACCCTCCTTCGCCATCCTATCCTACTCACTTAAATGTCGGCAACCCAACGGTAACACTATATATTATACTAGTTGACCCGGCGAACTTCGTTCCGCAACAAAGAAATAAATTAGTAATATTTGGATCTTAAAAAGTTCAATTTGTGCTATTTATCGGCACGCGTTTTGGCGCGCAAACGCAACTGCTATGTACCGCTATGTTAATACTGTAATATCTTCGTAAATATTAGTTTAAATTACATGCTGTAAATGGCTATATTGATCTATATTAAAAGCACAATCTATTTAAGACACTTAATTGGATGAAAATTAATGCTGTAATGTTAAAAATTGCTTCGTAAATAAGCCATTATTTCTCGTAAAAAGTTAAAAAATAATAATGGTCATTGTGGGTTACCCCTAAGACATAGACATATGCCCTCGCGGACTTTTTTATAGACCTTTTAAAGGTGTATAATAATGTAGTACATTGTTTTGATTTATCACTTAGGGTTCAGGCAGCGTTTTCGATTAAAGTTTTAAATCTTGAAAATTATCATTTTTTTTCACTACACTATTCATGAATGATAGATCAAAACCACCCCGTTGACACTCTCTAACTATTAAAAAAAAACCGCATCAAAATCCGTTGCGTAGTTTCAAAGATTTAAGCATACAAAGGGACATAGGGAAAGAGAAAGCGACTTTGTTTTATACTATGTAGTGATGTTGCTGGTGTACAATGTGTCCATGGGCGGCGCAGGTTGTTGCCATCAGGTGACGCGCTTGCTCGTTTACCGTCCTATCCCATAAAAAAAATATATACTCCAACACTATTGGATGGCTTGCCTCCCATGTTTCTGACCTAAGATTTCTTTAATTAAAATCTTATAGCAGTGAAAAAGTTATTTAGTAATTTAAGTCAGTAAAAGTAACATATGACGCTGCGTAGAATCACCAGATCTCAACAACTACTGATGAGGTTTTTATGGCTTATAAAAATGTATTGAAGATATTCTCTGAGGCTGAGAAAATGACCTAAAGGGCATTTCTTAGCCCGTCCATCTTCTCTTAGCTCCAGTTACTAAAAGAAAAAATGTGCTAAATAAATAAGTCATACCTAAACGCTGTTCAGGCTAAGCTTGTATTTAAGTCACAAAGCTATTAATTTACACATTAATATATACGTTAAGTTATTAATTCTGTAAACATAACCCAGTTCTAAAACGGTAAAGTAATATTCCTATTTCCGATTAAGAAACCCTGAATTCGAATCTGAATACATACTAATGACTTGTTGGAATTACGTACGGGGATTATGTATGACAAATAGCCATACTTAACTAACACTATTGGCTGACTTTTCCATAGTAACAAGTATTACATTCGCCGTGTCAAGAGTTGTTGAGAGAATTGCCGCTGTCTATACTTTCAAGTCTTAAGGATTTTAAATTACAAAATAAAACTATTAAGGCTTCCGTTTTTAAATATCTTAATGACACAAGTCGAGTTTGCTTCTACTATAGTCAAGTTAAAATTGAACCATTACGACCTACTGCCCAAAGTGGGTTCCGTAACTTATCCGCATAGAAGTATATAAAAATAAAAATAAACTATCATTCGTTCCAACTTAGATAACTTGCCGTGTAATTAGCGTAAAAGCTTTCTAAATACTCATAACAACGCCGTGGACGACTTTATGGGTGTACAACCCATAATGTCCGCAACTTTATTTTACTCGTTACGTAAATATAATAGAACATATAAACAGATAGAGTCACATAACATAACATAACCTCACGCCTTTTTTTACCCGAAGGTGCAGGCAGCAGCTGTTAAGCCTCGTCTCGCCGTTATGTTTACGTCCCAAATGGAATAGGTGGCGAACCTATTGCCATACCGGGCACAAAGTTTTCATCGATATTTATCACACTTAACATCCGAAAACAATTTCGAAAAGTCATTGGTGTGAGCCAATGTCAGGATTCGAACCCGGACCTCTGGATCAGAAGCCGTGTGCTCGACCACTAGACCACCGAGACTGTTAGCGTCAAATCATGTAAAGTATGGACATAAGACTATAATATCTTAAGAGTTATCCAATAATTTTCACGCTAGACACTTATATTTTTTACAATGATTTATCAGTGGAGATGGCATCCAGTGAGTAGTGTATCTGTGATCAGTCCAACTTCCTCATCGTGAAACTCAAGAGCGGATCAATAACCTACGAGTACACATATTTTGCACATATTTATCAATTTGTACCGGTACCGTCACTATTCTTCATTTGTAGGAACGGTACTCCTTAAGAAGTGATATATGCTAGTATTGAACCTAGCAACCTGGCAACCAGGTTTGACCATTAGGCACAACTGCCAAAACTTTTGACAACATGGATTGTATTAAAGTATGACATGTTGTGCTGACCCCACTCGCACCCATCCGGTGCGGGAAAATGATACTAATGACACTCGATATTTTTATACTTTGACCTTTAGCACCAGAAGCAGCCTATAATTGGCTGCGTTAAAACCTATTTTCGAATAAAGTATTCAGTCTCATGAAATGAGGAATGGTTTCTAGTGACATCTCCATTTTTCACAATAGATGTCCACTTCCTCACCACTCACCGTTCAGTGAATTGGTGGTACTGAAAGAGAGATTGCTATAGAAAAACTAGATAATGTATCTACTTACTCTGTATGTACATATTTATTTTTATTCTATATTTTCATAAAATAAATGCACTATAATATTGTAAAATTATGATATGGTTATTTTACATACATATACATAACTTTACGCCGTCTACATAGCGGGGTGGGCAGAGAGAACAGAGCGCCATAAGGTACGCCTCACTCAATTCTTTGACTTTCATAACTCTGTTCATACACTCGTCGATTTCACGACTCCTACATCTATCCGCTTTTGGATTTTATATATTTTATTAATATATATCTCATAATTTAAAAGTAAACACTACATACATATTTGTGCAATATACATATTAAAGCAACTCGAAATAACAGACCATATATTACGATATCTATATAAATAACAGGTCAGTTCAAATATAATCTCAATACTTATAAATCATATCCAAAAAACACGGCTACTCGGCGCCCGGCGGCTTTATCGGCATGCGTTCAACAAAAGGATGAAAATAATGAAAATAATTCTCCACAATAAAGCTACATATCAGTAGATCTAATAAATAAAATTAATAAAAATATTAAAATTTACAGATTTAGTTTAATTTGATAGGCAATGAAACTCTATTTTCTATGTTCCAATTTATTTGTCTAATTGTCACTCTATCTTGTTTTATTACATATCGTAAATATTTAAATGTTTAACGCCCGAATACTGAACCGCCACTCAAATCTGACAATCAATAAAGTTCTACAGTAAGTAGCACTTTACTAGCTTTTACTAGCTCAAATTTCACGTATATTCTGTCTAATGAGACAGCTACTTAACGCTTAAGTAGCGCTTATATATTTGAGTGGCGGTTCAGTATTCGGGCTTAAGTCTTTACGAACTGCACTAAATCCATAAGGAGCACATAAGTATATCGACGAAAATTTGAAAAATACAGAGCGAGTATGTAATAAATGACGAGTATGTAATAATGAATGGGGTAACCGACATAGCTCGCAGAATAAGCTCGCTGAAGTGGCAATGGGCTGGTCATGTCTGCCGAAGGATGTAGATGGAGTAAGAAGGTCATTGAGTGGAGACCGCGTCTTGGTATACGTAGCGTAGGACGCCCACCAGCCCGATGGTCAGACGACCTCAGAAAAGCTGCTGGAAAAGACTAGATGTGGAAGGCAGAGAATCGGATGTTATGGCGCACATTGGGAGAGGCCTATGTCCAGCAGTGGACTGCAACAGGCTGATGATGATGATGTAATAAATGAGAAGATAAGAGGAAATCGCCTTGCTTATTAGTGGTGACAGCCATGCAGATCGCTGCATGAATGGGCTAGACCGGTGAAAAACCACGACCTCTTAGAAAGTGAGTGCGAGAGAAGACCGGAGGTACAGCCCATTCCCCACTCCCCTTCCCATCCCGCTTCCGATCCCTTCCCTACACCATTTTATAGGACGACAACGTAATTATAACACTATCTTTGTTGCAGATGTCCATAAAAAAGTGTATGGGCATTTAATTAGGAGACATAATAGGTAATATAGTGAGAAAAATGATAAACTTGAATGCGAAAGGAAATAATAGAAAAGGAAGATTTAATAAAAGATATATAGATTGTGTGAAAGACGGCATGATAAAGAAGGGTGTTGGTGTGGAAGAAGCGAGTAATAGGGAAGAGTGGTAAAGAAAAATCTTTCCATGATTTCTAAGATCTAGGACAGGAAGATGATGATTCTGGTACCTACATCACATTTACTGTAACTCCTGTTACAGTAACAAGGAAGTTATGTTAACGTTAATAAAAGTTATGAACAAAAGCATAACAGAGCCATTAAACAGTCATATTAAAGATATTATTGCACCTCCACCATTGAATAATCTCGTCTCGCTCTAGTTGTCATTAAGATACGTCAATTTGGTCTTAATTTGAACTGCTCCACGACCCGAAGCTTATTGTACTGTAAAACTATTACATCTTAGTACTTACTTCCGTCGTTATACGCTCCGTCACTTCTGGTGTTGATCTCAATTTTACTTGAATTACAAATGGTCTCGGTGTCTCGGTGGTCCAATCGACAACCACCCCGCTTCTGATTTAGAAGTAGTGATGACCAATGATGAAAGTTATGTGTGAAAAATATCGATGACTGACGACTTTGTGCCCGGTATGGAAATAGGTTCACTAACTATTCCATTTGGGACGTAACAAACGATTCGGCGAGTCGAGTCTTTTAACCGCTATGTTCGGGTAGAAAAAGGCGTGAAGTTATGTTTTTCAAACAGTAAGTAAGAGACTCTCCTTCTGCTGCATTTTTGAGCCATATTAGGTATATGGCTCAAAAATGCAGAAAGCAGAAGGCATGTAAAGTAAATATCAGTCAGCATGTATGTGAGTGTATGTCATGTGTAGATATAAAAATAAATTTATAACTTAGATATTCAGTGTGCATAATTACAATTATTAATATTTAACATATTTTCTTAATGAAATATAATACTATGCTGATTAGTTCCCATTATCTTTCTGAAGAACAGTCAAACAATTAACTGCTAAATACTAAAAGCAATCATCGAAAATTATTATATGTATAAATATGTTTGTAACCTTGGCATTCCTTAACTATAATTTTGAAACGGATGTAGGCTAAATATACGGTCATTTACACATGTTAAACATGCGTTTTCATTCGTTTAAGATTCCGTGACACATTGTGGATGCATGCATGCAGGCATGTGTTTGGTGGATACGAAATAGATGCACACGCAAGTACTGACATCATAGTATGTTCAACTAGTACCTATTGCCATCAGAATAACCATTTGTTGATATTTCTTTTAGACTTCGTAAATAAAAACAAATGCATTGTTATATAATATTAATGAGAGTATAATATAAAACAAGGTTATAAGGAAGGAAGCTGGATTGAAAGAGAGTGTCGGCGTAGAAGTGAGAAAGGGCATGGTTGCGGACTTCGAATGTTTGGACAGGACAGGAAAGGATGATGCAAGATTGACTAAGCAGACATACAAGCAAGAGCGGATGGATGTGGTTGTCGAGGACGGCCAGGACACACCTAGCACGACTTCTGGAGAAAGGTGATTTTAGGAGCCTTAAAGGCGACAAGCGTGTATGAGAAGAGTTATAAAAGTCAAAGAAGCGATTGACAGAGGCGTGTATAAAACGTATCTTATGGCGCTCAGTCCTCTCTGCTTACCTCACAAGGGATTTGGCGTCGCATCAAAATCAATAAGTTTTAGCCAATTTACTGGTATTAGCGAATATTAATCCGCTACCTTTTAGTACTAGTAGTATCGCGATAACTGTTCCCGTTACTGTTCAATATACGTAAGACCAATTTATATAGAATTTTTGCAAATACAGGCCTCTAATTAATACCATGACATCTAGGAAAATGGACGTCAAGTGGCTCGTGCTTCTTGCACTGAACGAAATGATATCACATCGTGAAGAGCAAAGCAACTGTAACACAACCTGTCTTGCCGGTGTCCACTGTCGACGCTAGTCACTCTCCCATAAAAATGTAAAGTTTTTAAAATAACGCTTTCAAACCAAGAAACACTGTTTTTCTTAATACTATTTAATTTTAATGGTTCTCTGGTTAGATTCTGTGTCAGATGTCAATGTCTTGCATAATTTGTTCAAACGCACTTCATTTAACAAGCCTTTATGAAAATAACATTGAGGCCATTGTTTTTTTTATTATTATTATGATTGTGAGAAGTTTCATAATAGACGATAAAAAAATTGGGATTACAAAATATTCTCTAAAAATCGGCGACAATGTGTTAAATATAGCATATTTAATTTAATTTAAGAAGTAGGTATTTATTTGTCTCTCATCTTGTTTTCTCAATTTTGGTATGGAGGTAAAGAAGTCTGCTTCTAAATTAAGAAGACTTGGGATCGAATTGATGATATTGTGGCCTGTGTATGGCAATAGGTTCCACCAACTATTCTATATGGGACTTAAAAATTCGACGAATCGACACTTAGTAGAGACGTTGCTTAAATAAGAGCGTCGGGTAGAACAAGGCATAAAGTTTAAAAAAATAAAAAATAACTTTTCGAATGGATAAACCCTAAATAATAATAATAATATCTTGGACACAAATCACACAGCGCCCTCCAGTTCCAAACTAAGCAACTAAACGCTTGTGCTATGGATACTAGATAACGGATACTAATCTATATATATACGAGTTTAAGAGATTTCCACCTATATATTGACTCATCACGATATCTCTGGAACCATAAGGCGTAGCGACTTGAAATTTGGTAGGATTATTCCTTTCGCCGAGTAGAGGTCAGCTAAGAACGGATTTTACGAAATTCCACCCACGGGTTGCGGGGGTGTTAACAATGGAAAATTCCCATTTTTAACCTATAGCTGCTATCGACTTCAAATTTGTCGAAGATATTGCAGTATTAACATAGCGGGGCAGCAGTTATTACTTTTGATGCGAAACAGAGTTCGCCGGGTCAGCTAGTACATATATACTTTTCTTTTGTAAATACATACTTATAATACATAGAAGAACACCCAGACGCCTAAATGTGTCAGCTGTGACTTTAAACATCTATATATAATTACATATAAATAAAATTGAAGTGTCTGTTTGTAATACCGAAACAACAGCTTCCTACTACATTCATATGGATATATATATATACACTAAAACATATATAATATATACAGCAAAATAACACTTTTTATAATATTTGACTTTCGGTTTGTTTGTTCCGGACGATCTCTGAAATTGCTTGACCGATTTTGACGGGACTTTTACTGGCAGGTAGCTGGTGTAATAAGGAGTAACTTAAGCTTCTTTTATTTACTAATCCATTGTTTTTGGGGCAATACAAAGTTGGCCGGGTCAGTTAGTCAAATATACGAATATAATGTCATACCAAACATAATAATATTACAACCTGCCCAACCATAATATTAAATATTTCTATGACAAATAGAAAGTGAGTACGTGTGCAGTTAAAGTACACACTATTATTATTTGAAATCTCAAAAGAAATTTCTTCTTACAAAACTTGTTTTTTTTTCTGTATGTAGGCGTTCCAGTTTTAGATCACGCCGTATACACATACTTGTTCACAAAGTGAATTCACTGAACGTGTTTTTTTTTAATTTAATTTGATTAAATTAAATAATATAGCCAGCATTAAAAAAATGAGGATTTGTTTATTAAATATCGATGATTGATTAAAATTGTGACTGTTCTACGGTAATTGGGTAAATTTTCTATAGCTAATTACTGGCTTCATAGATTTGTAAAACTATATTTTTAAATTCATTTCTATGCCTAGATATAAGAATAATAGATCGGCAATAGTCACCCAAACAACGAGACCAAAAATCGGTTGTTGATGTGTGAGTAACTTATCAATGTGTGCGTAAAAAGCGCTTCAAAGTGTCAAATTTAACATAATTAATGTTCATGTGTTGAAATTTAAATATCCTGAAAATCTAATATACGCGGTTGCGCTGTCAGTGATGAATATTAGTACATTTT
This sequence comes from Euproctis similis, assembly GCA_905147225.2. Classification (NCBI taxonomy): domain Eukaryota; kingdom Metazoa; phylum Arthropoda; class Insecta; order Lepidoptera; family Erebidae; genus Euproctis; species Euproctis similis. The sequence continues at coordinate 12,860,589 of LR990108.1, read as the reverse complement.
TCCTGACATGTGCCATCTATTATATAGTCTATGCTAAATCTATGTTTCTAAGCATATATTTTTATATCTATGACTGGTTACTTTTAGCATTAAAGACTCGGAGGTATTTTGTCAAAAAACAACTTTTTTTTTATTTTTGCTGTTGAAAACTTTTTGGTTGAAACGCTAAATTAATTAGGCCGTGGAGACGACAAGCGATTAATATATAATAATAGTTTATAACAGAGTTTATAGAATAAATAGAGTCAAAAATACAGAAAATTATACTTCTAGATAATACACATATAGTGTAAGCACAAGCACCATGTGAAACATACGTCCATAATTATTACACAAACGCAATCATTCCTAACGGTACAATGTACCGGTAGAGGCGGTGTTCAACCTCCGTCTATATTAGCTCTTAACTCTAATAACGAAACTGTGCCTACTAAATTATAACCTTCAAAAACCAGCTGATTGACAACGTGTACGAGATTTCTCTGGTGATAATAATAAATAATTATAATAACAAAGAACTTTGTAAGTAGAACATACGGACAGACCGACAATTGGTATGTGACTTTGTGATATCGTTTTATACTAAAATTATATCTACATGCATTTATATGGGTATTTCTTTTATTTTAGCCTGTTAACAACATTCACTTTTATTTATTTTTATCCGACTACGAAAGAATGTGGGTTATGTTTTTCTTAGTTTTAGGTTATGTTGATAAGTTAAAAAATCAAATCATTGTGGTGTCTGCTTTTATGCGTTTCAGACAAGAATGTAGGTACCAGATTTTGTTTTTAATATAAGGCTCAATTTGGCCGTAATGTAATCATCATCATTACCGAATTAATATCAGAATAATAATATAAAAGGAGATGAAACAAATAGAAAATGAGAGTGTTATAATTTTTCTCATTTACCAGATAATAAAACACATTGGATTGAGAGAGAGTGTCGGTGTAATAGTATAAAAGGGCATGCTCCGATGGTTCGGACATGTAGTCAGAATAGATGATGCTAGATTGACTAAGCAGATATACAATGCAAAAGCGGATGGATGCAGGTGTCGAGGACGGCGAAGACACACATTCCATGACCAAACAGAACGTGTTCTGGAGGAAGGTGATGTTAGAAGCCTCAAAAATCGACACGCGTGCATGAAAAGAGTTATGAAAGTCAAAGAAGCGAGTGAGGCGTGTAAGAGTCGTGGCTTATGGCGCTCCGTTCACTCTGCCTACCCCGCAAGGATTTTAAAGTGAAGTTATGGATAGTAATAATATATTATTTTAATTATATATATATTATTATATTAAATATATTATTATAATTACATATATTGTTCTTTGCTTGATCAACACAATATCAATGGTATCAATGCTATTTCCTTTCCATAAGTATGGTTATTGAATCATATCCGTTTTTCAATTTCGATTGTAAATTAAACATGTATGTACAAGTACATGCGTAAAGTATCAGTCCATTTCTATCCGGTCTCGTATTTTATATTTAAGCAACTTCAAAAAAGGAGCAGGTGTATCAATTCGTAGTGATATTTTTTTTTGTCTGCAAAAATATTTCAATCGTTAAGATATATATTATTGTACAAAGTAGATATATTAAAAAAAACATAACTTCACGCCTTTGTTTCCCCAAGGTGTAGGCAGCGGCTGTTAAGCCTCGTCTCGCCGTTATGTTATCGTCCCAAATGGATTAGAAGGCGAACCTATTGCCATACCGGGCACAAATTTTAGTACATATATTAGTTACGTTATTTATCATATTTTGGTTAAGTAGGTACAGTTTTTGTCTGCTTTTGTCGTTCGTGTTTCTTGAATTCGGTCTCACTTTTTTTTAGTTATTTTATCTTTTAATCAGTTGTCCATCTACCATTGGAAGTGACCTATATCCTGCCGTAAAATAATGCAGGCTGGTAATGATTTTGTAATAATATAGCGTTATTATTAGTTTATCTTTATTCCGACATTCAATCAGCTACATTTGCACTAAATACAATCCCAAGATTAACACATCTACCTAATCCGCTGTTAACATTGAGCGTTCACACGAACTGACCGAGACAATGCACTAAGGTTAGATGTATTGCTAAAACAAAACAAAACAATATTAAGTCTTGCAAAAATATAATATAAAGTCTATTTGTTTTTGCAACATCACGCCGTTTCTTGCCTAATTTGCAGGCAGGAAAAGTCACTGAGATGTGAGCTAGGGTCCGAACTTCTTTTTGATACAGATTCGACCTTTAAACCAACTAGATGACATGTATTCTATGCTAATAAAACATCACAAAAAACCAGTAAAATGTCCCATTTTGTCCCGTGAAAAAACACAGTATCCACCTCCAGAAAAATTGGTAAACACAATCTCGCGGAGAAAGTGTCTTTATTTAAATTTAATAATCGATTACTGTTTAACTGTTAATACATAGGTATTATTTGTATTGTATATATCTGTTTTCAAATGGCTGTGAAAACTAACATTTTCTGCCTCCATAACCACGCGCGCTCATTGGTTAGTTAAGTCAAATAGGGCACTTTAACAGTTCATTCTTACGTATTTCCATCGCTTTTTATAAGCTTTTTATTACCTTGCACTGTATGTATGTATGTATGTATGTATGTATGTAAGTATGTATGTTCGGTGGAATCTTGTAACTCAATTTTGAAGTAGATACCTTCAACCGATTGAGCTGAAATTTTGTATACACGTTTACTTTGGATGACAATGCATGATATAATGTATGACATTATTCTATATCCAATATGGCGGACGCCCCAAGATGGCGGAATGGATATTTTTAATGCATTTCTGCAATATGGGTATCAAATGAAAGGGTTTGTTGAGTGTAACTCAAAATATAATATGACGTCATTCTAAATCCAATATGGTGGAATATCCAAGATGAAGGAATATATATTTTAAGCTTTCGTACAATATGGGTATCAAATGAAAGGGCTCATTGGGAAAACTAAAAAAATAATGTGACGTCATTCTAAATCCAATATGGCGGATAATCCAAGATAGAGGAACAGTTTTTTTTAATGCATTTCTACAATATGGGTATCAAATGAAAGGGCTTGTTAATAGTAGCTCGAAAAATAATGTGACGTCATTCTAAATCCAATATAGTGGAATAAATATTTGCATTTCTACTATATGCGTATCAAATGGCCCTTTCATTAAAGAGTTATATGAGAACTTCAAAAACTATGTCTCGGTGGTTCAGTAAACTAGCCCGCTTCTGAATCAGGAAGTCTTGGGTTCAAATTTGGCCTCACACCAATTCTTTCGAAATTTCTCTCGAAAGTCATGTGTAATAAATATTTTTGACTGACCACTTTGTGCTCGCTGTATGGCAACAGTGGTAGAGCCCAGCAATTCACTGTATGAATGGGCTGGCTCGCCCGGTGAAATACCACAACCAGCTCACGCCTTGTTTCTTTGGGTGAGAGAGGTACCCGGAGACCTACTCCCCTTCCCCATCCCTTCCTACTCCCATATCCTATATCCTACTCCCTTATAGATCGTGAGACGTAAACATAGCGGCGAGTCGAGGCTTAATAGATGCTGCCTACACCTTCGGGTAGAAAAAGGAGTCGAGCTATGTTATGTTATTAATTAATGTTATAAACAAATTAGATTGTGTATAAATATTATATATATCATAGGGTTTTCAATATGAGCGGCTAGATACTAGTGGCCTGCTTGTTTGGGCAGTGTCAGTCAATCTGTTGTTTACTATTCAGTCACTGATGCCAAATCACCATGTCAAGATACAGGGGTAAGCGGCGCGTCCAAATTTATAATCAAAATGAGTTAGTGCTAACATTGAGAACCTTATGACCACTTTACGGCTGAGGCGGTAGTCCATCACAGTCGACGGCTTTCCGTTGACCTATGTTTTAATAGTTAACAGTGTTTTAATTGTGGTCAGCCACGCAATCTGCTGCATGAATGGGCCGGTTCGACCGGTGTAATGCCATGTCCTTTCAGGATACCGACGTAAATTGGACAGGATTTAATAACTTTAACATGATTGCTACACTAACGGATTTTAATGGTGTTATAGGTATTATTAGAATTAAACACAGTGGATGGTGGGAACGAACTATAACTTTTATTACAACTCACTCCTATGTTACATTCAGGTCAGCAAGTATAAAGTACTGATTAAAACAACAGATGGCGTTACACATCACAAGTAGTTAAACATATTTTGTTATTAAACAACAGTCCCACATAACAAAATTAAGTTGCAAAATCAACAAATAAGTAACAAAAAAATTTGTTTACTTAGGCTCGAAACTCTTTGCTGCTGGTCAAGCATACGCGGCCTAAGTAGAGAAAAGACTTTAGGAGGTCTCCTCATTGAAGAGTTGGACTGTTCGAAATTAACTGGCAAACGACCTTGTAACAATGATGCTTTGAATGAGATGAAGAGACTGAGAAACTTACCCATCGATAACTAAAAACTTGAAAATAATTTAAAGAAAAAAACTTTTTTAAAGAAGCTTTTATTTAAACGCTCTAAAAAGAATAAAATAATTTTAACCTTATACATATTAACTATCAACTTATAACCTTATTATATACAATTTATGTGATAATAAAAGCTTGTCGCTATGTTCAACCCAACCCTTCCCCCCTCCTCTTCCCATCCCAATTCCGACCCCTTCCATTTCCCATGGAAAGGGCCGGCAACGGAACTGTACCACTATATGTGTTCGGGTGTCCATATATATGTTATAAACCAAAAAAAAATATTTGGATAATGCGATCCGTCACAGTAATCATTAAATCTAAAAAAATATTTCTAGATGGTTATGGATAGCCACTGATAGGTAATTAAACATAGCGACAAGCTTTTATTATCACATAAATTGTATATAATAAGGTTATAAGTTGATAGTTAATATGTATAAGGTTAAAATTATTTTATTCTTTTTAGAGCGTTTAAATAAAAGCTTCTTTAAAAAAGTTTTTTTCTTTAAATTATTACTAATTCCGACTCAGCAACCGAGAACAAACGCGTCACACATCAGTAATCACCCTACGCATTAATTGAATTGAAGTACATTTAATATTGTAATGCAAATATTCAAACAGTCTAATTCAAATGTTTAAGACGGTTAAAATTATAATACAAATAGGCGTAAGAAAGCGAATGTGAAACATATTTGCATCTAACTTGATACTTTCATTGCCTGCCCCTTTATCAAACGTGTGATGTGAGTATGTGGCTCTCACTAACCACATGAATAAGGAACTCCATCGCTCACTCTTACTTGCTTTCATGAGAAACAAGCAGATATTGTCTTGTCTCTGCATCTGTGAATACTTTGTTTGACAAAAGTTGAAAATTTCCAACAGAAATATGATTTGCTCACTGAATACATGTACTATAGTTATATTATCTATACATACGAGAATAGCTGGACCGATTCTGACGGGAATTTTATTGGCAGGTAGCTAGTGTAATAAGGAGTGACTTTATTTAGCGAAAAATTCTTTAATTAATTTATATTTTATTTCTTAGGCGAAACGAATTTTGACGGGTCAGCTAGTCATAGATATATATAACTACAGCCGGCAGTATTTGAAAGTGGTAGTAAAACACTGTTCTGTACGATCTAGTCAGACTAATATTTTCATACTTGAAAAAGTTAAACAGAATTCACAATCAAATTAAACTGTTTTACATTATTTAATACTTTGTACATTATACTTCACGCCTTTATTGTCTGACGGTGTAGGTAAATGACTGATGGAATGAAATATTAATGATGACTTATCAGGCCTCAGTCTCAATTCTTTCAGTAATAACAAAATAGAAATTGTTTTCGAACCCGAGAACTCCCACAGAGAATTCCATGTTCTAGGTAATCCACTAAAGTATCGAGACGCGTATTTTAGATATATCTAGCTGTGTATGTGTATATCAGTATATGTGTACATTTAAAATTTATTTAGATCATTAAAATTAATTTACATTGAAACTGGCACATAAACTAGTTAAAGACAAATCTCTTAATAACAAACAAAGAAAGACGTAATGAATAATATTTTTATCAAGATTTAAATTGGCATTATGTTCACTCTAAATATTGGCACTAAAAATTCATTCTCCTTGGTGATATATATAAATATTTTTCGTTTTATAGCCCGGATTCGTACCCAAGATTGTGTCCAAGATATTATTTATTTATTTATACCAGAATATGAGTATTCTGGTCACTGAAACTGGCCAGATAAAGTTTTATTATTTTACAGTATCTGATACCAGAATATGAGTATTCTGGTATCAGATACTGTAAAATAATAAAACTTTATCTGGCCAGTTTTATTGTTAATAATAAATTTAATAAACATGATTTAATATGATTATTAGTGTCTCGGTGTCCTGTGGTCGAGCTCCCCGCTTCTGATCCAGAAGTCGTGGGATCGATTCCGGGCTCACACCGATGACTTCTCGGAAATCTTTTCAGAAGTTATGTGTGATAAATATCGGTGACTGATAACTGTGTGCCCGGGGTATGGTAATAAGTTCGCCACCTATTCCATTTGAGACGTAATAAAATGATTCGTTGTGTCGAGGCTTAACAGCCGCTGCCTACACTGTCGGGTAGAAAAAGGCGTGAAGTTATGTTATATCGATAATATTAACAATACCATTGATTATGTAAATGAATAGTACCTAGTACCTACTTATTATACATAATTTTTACTCCGCGCTTGAATACACATATTTATGAATTATATTGAATCGTCGAAACGAGCAAGTAGTTCTAAGTTTCGTAATAAGGCAATTAACTATTCGTGAAAAATATAAATTTTTTTTTTTCCTCCGATAGTTTCTGGCGTCGTTTTACATAAGAAAAAAAATGTATATTCAATTAGTTTTCATGTAGATGGCGTATATTTTAAACATAAGTAGTCAGTTCACCACATGAATCAAACCAATGAAATAATCACCACCTCTCAGTGTCAGTAATAATTTATGTAAAGTGGCTCATGTCGTTTTTTTTTCGTGAAAGAGATATGACCAGAGATATGACCATGACTACCCCAATAACACCACGGGCTTAATACGCACAAAACTACGTAACTTTACTCAATGAAACAGTAACAAATTTATCGATATTAACACAATCACCTGCATTGTTTTTTTTAATATGTTACATATATTATATTATAAGATTTGACCAAGCGTTTAATGTGAATAGAATAACATTAAACATCCTTCTCACATACTCCCATTTTTTTCTTCTGCTTTATAAAAACTTTTGTGTCAATACTGGAAATATTACTGAAAACTTTGTGCCCGGTATAGCAATAGGTTCGCCACCTATTCCATTTGGGACGTAAACATAACGGCGATACGAGGCTAAACAGCCGCTGCCTACACCTTTGGGTAGAAAAAGGCGTGAAGTTATGTATATTGTGTCAATACTAACAACAATAACTCGAAGGACAGATAGAACAATAATCAGAAGGATGTATGAGCCGTTGACGACCTCTGCACATTTTCCATGACGAAATTGAACGAGCTATAAAATCTACAAGCATGTATGATAAGAGTTATGAAACTCGAAGAATGAGTTCGATGTTCTCTTGGTCTACCCCATAAGGAACCTGGCTTGAAGTTATTTTATTTATGTAATGTACTAATAACAATTTCGTACTACACGCGGATGTCACCTATACTTAATATAGGTTATCTAAATGATCGTGCAGTTTTTTTTTGCAAGTTTAATATTACTAGTACTGATTTAACTTTCACTGCTAACAGTTTTAAGATTTACTAATAGATAAATTAAAAACACTGTATTATTGTACATTCGCTTTTCAAACTAATAGATAGATAAAAATATTTGTTCATATTTATAAATACCAAAAAGATTACATGAGGTCTTTAAAAGTTAATTTGGGTTAGGCAAATTATACAATAATAGTTGTACCGACAATTAAAATTATTCATGGACAACAAACACAAGTTGTATACAAGGAAACAATTTAAGCTGTTCAATCAACCTCGCAGTCCGTATGTTAAACATGTTAGAACAAAATCTACGATCTATTTATTAATAAATACAAAATTGACAGGTGGTTTAATAAATGACATACAAAAATGGCTATTCTACGATTTAACTAGGTATTGCAAATTCACTATTTTTTTTTTAATTAACTAAATTAATTATACAAAACTATATTTGAGCAACAGTTTTGTCAAAATTAAACTGAGACAACGTAACGTAACGAGACTATGACAACGTAAATGCACGCGTTTTTCTACCCGAAGGTGTGGGCAGCGACTGTTAAAGTCTCGACTCGCCCACGCGGTTACTTTAAGTCCCAAATGGAAGGTAGCGAACCTGTTGCCATACACCAGGCAGAAAGTAGGCTGTCATCATAACTTCCACAAAGAAATCCGAAAAATCATTTGAGCCTGGACTCGAACATACGACTTCTGAACTAGAATAATGACAACTATTCTTACCAACATTCAATTGTAACAGAAGAATTAGTTTATTTATCGCTTCAGATAAAACATAATTAGACCGTAAAAAGTTCATTAAATCTGTTGAGTTAATTCGTAGATGCTCGATTTTAATAAGTTTGTACCTATATTTGAAGTAAGACCTCTAGCTACTCGTATACATCTTTGAAAACTAAATTTAACTAAATTCTTGTGTAATTACTAAAAACTATAATAAGTAAAAACTACCGTATTTTAGTAATTTTTTACATACAAAGGTCTCGGTGGTGCAGTGGGCGAGCACCCCGGTTCTGAATCCAAACGTCGACGATTAGAATCCTGGATCACACCAATGACTATTCGAACTTATTTTCGAAACTTATGTGTGATATGTATCGATGACTTAAAACTTTGTGCGGTATGGCAATAGGTTCGCCACCACCAATTCCAATTGTAACGTAAACATAACGGCGAGTCGAGGCTTAACAACCTTCGGGTACACCTTCTGCTTACACCTTCGGGTAGATATAGATATAGTTATGTTTTACATACAATTGACAGTTGCTCTAATCAGGACTACATATTATTAGGGATTTCTCTAATATTTCCAATAAAGTAATAAAGCTTTGTACACACAAGGCCCTGATACTATTGTGTTATAAGTATCTATAGATTTGTGTTATGAATGATAAAAGTATGCTCTCTATTTACAATATGTACTGTTGAGAGTTGAGAAAAAAAACGGCCGAATCAAGGTCAAAACTGCTTTTAAACTGGTCACAGTACTTTTTATTACAACTAACTGAACACGATCAGGCTTCGCTTTGACTCCTATTGACGTGACGTTAACGTTTATAATACACCTTTTCCTAGTTAAATCAACTTAAATCTATACTTTTTTTGTAGGTAATTTGTTTTATTTATTGCTTCTGAAGTGAAACAAAGTTCGCCGGGTAAGCTAGTCATAAATAAATGGTTAGGAAATTGTACAAATATTTTGCAAATACAATCTCATTTTAATTACAATATAAGGAGACGAAATTTCTATATATGATAGTATAAAACTAGCAATATAAAACATTGTTTTATCAAAATGCAGCATTGCGTAAAAAATATACGGGATTTTGTGAATGTTATGCAAATATGCTGAACCAGAACTGACAAATAGAATAGCTGACAAAACTAATTGAAATCTTCGTATAGAAATTCCATCCAAATTTTAGACGTCCCCAGTGGAATTTCACAAAAAAAAATCTGTCTGATAAACCTTCTCCTAACAATTACAAAGACAAAAGAGTTAGTCAGAACTTGTTCTTAACTTAGGAATTTATTCATTGATTTTCATTTATCTAGACACTAAGTTCCTTGTGTTTTTTTAGAACAAACCTTATTTAAAATATTCCTTATAGTTTTGTTATTTTTTTATTATTTGATGCTTTTATTTAACGCGTATGAACGTCTTTTAAGAGGCTGTTTCCAAAGAAACATATTCTCAGAAGCAATTGCGAATTTTATTCATAGACACTAAGAAACTGCAGATATTGCTGAAATATATTAGAATTAATTACTGATCAAACTCACCTCTTATTTAGATTTCAATTTCAGATTTCAGCCGGAATACTGCAAAAACAGTCCGTCTTAAGGTGATGGTAATTCACAGACAAACACTTAACGGCTCAAACGCATAGAGTAATCACCACGTCGATATGAAAACATGAATACATCATAATTCGCAACATTTCACAGATCACATTTATCTCGCCTATCGCCGAGTTGCGGAAAACTTGCCAAAAAGCTATATGTATTGATAAAAGTTCCGTCACACGCGAGACGACGTATCCCTTAATGTGTCGAGTTAAAGTTCGACGAGCAAAACTTTTCCCACTTCGCTTCGTAAGTGATTGCGAGTATTAGGAAGTTTGCAATCGAGGTGTTCCCGTATATGTGGAATGTTCGCTTTTTGATACGGAGACTTAGTCGGAGCAATGCGCGGACGCAATGACGCGTACAACTCGGGCAAGAGGAGGGCACAGACCTCGGAGCGTATGCCAACGTATCCACAGACTGCCAAGACCGGAGACGCGAATACCGTTGTACGAGAGGTGGGAGCGAGGCCGAACCTGAACAAGAAGGCTTTGACATTTTAAGTTATTTCATTATACTACTTATATATAGATATATTCTATTAACTATTTGTTTATTAAACAATATCGACGAAACTTATCGAATTTCCAAACAAAGTTTTGTGATATTGCCTCTAGAGCTTACAGAGAGGTAATGTACTAGTGAAAGGCATCGTTCATCAAGGAATTCGGGCTTGATTTCTCTCATGTTATTGCGAAGATAAAAAAAGGTTCATCTCGTTCTGTGTGCTCATTTCAATTGTATCTCCAGTTGTATTTTGAGAAAAAGAAACCAAATTAATTGTAAGCATAAAACCAAACAGTAAATTTCACAAAAAAAAGTCTATCGGCGTTAAAAATGTTGTTACAACAAAGAAATATTTTTAATAAAATGATACATAGGAAGCTCCAAAACATTACACAAGGTAACTAAATAATTACAACAAAAAATGTTAGGTACAGAGTTAACAAAAGACTTGTGTTTGATCAACTGCGCAAATAAAGTTAAAACCTTAGACATCAATGATTTTTCCGAAAACTTTTCACTAGTTTCTGAGACCAAAAGTGGCCTATTTAGGTATAATAATACGCTCGCAGCCTATACTATGACACAAAATGTCATACTTAGGCGTCAGGAAAGCTGTAAAAATCGCTAAATATAACAATATCACATAATAAAATAATACATAATGTAATTATAGTGTACATAATTATATATATATATTTGCAAGTAAACAGCGTAGCAAAGCTTTGCAGTACTGTGTTTATGTTTAATTTGGCCAATTACTGGAAACGAGAACACAATAAATTATTTTCACAACAATACTCGAGCGCCATAAACCGTCAAATTTCTACGTTTACGATCGTAATAAAGCAGCTCGGTCTAAGTTGTTCACGGTATATTACCGAGTTGAGTAATAAATCTCATAATCACAGGTCTAATGTCGTGACAGAATGTTGTGTAATCACATACAAGATCACAGAAATTCGTATATACTGGAGCGAACTTGACAAACCCTAGGGACTAGGGAGAGGATCCCTTGACATCTTCATGTTTAATGTCTTCCCTTTTATGTTTTCTAGATTTGATAACGTTATATTTCAACAAAGGTCTGAGACATGCATAAAAATATGACTCATTGTCACGTTCCGGGTATCGGAGGTGTGCAAGCTAGAGGGTGGAACAAGCGAAAGAGAGGAACGGTCGGCCTTCAATTACATCCTTCATGCAAAGCGACTGATCGAGGCCTCTCGCGACCAGAGGGCTGGTTTATTTTTCGCACAGAGGATTAGCTTTGCCATTCAGCGTGGCAATTGGGCCAGTCTTCTGGTCACACTGCCAGTAGACCGAGATGAGGAGAAATTTTATTTCACCTAGTCTTTCATTTTATTAAACAAAATAATGACAGTTCTGTCACAATTATTTATTCATAACATAACATAACTTCACGCCTTTTGTTACCCGAAGGAGTAGGCAGCGGCTGTTAAGGCTCGTCTCGCCGTTATGTTTACGTCCCAAATGGAATATAGGTGGCGAACCTTTTGCCATACCGGGCACAAAGTTTTCAGTCATCGATATTATTTATTCAATTGAATTTATTGAAAAATGCTTGCAATATGAAGAAATATTTTACGACTGTGAATATGAAATAAAAAATATTCGATTTACTGTAGGTACTGTAAATTGCCGAGATTATAAATTTATAAAAATGAAGAATGTCGTTCATTCGACGACACAAGGCAATGACATCGCCTTCGTGAATTTGGGTTGTGAAAATTGACTCAATTACCACTTTTAACATAACAATAACATTACTTCACGCGTTTTCTATCCGAAGTAGGTGTAGGCAGTGGCTGTCAAGCCTCAACTCGACATTATGTTTACCTCCCAAATGGAATAGGTGGCGAACCTATTGCCATACCGGGCACAAAGATACACAACTTTCGAAATTAATTACGCTACTTCTGGATTCAGAAACCGAGTGCTCGACCACTGGACCACCTAGACTATAATATACATATATTTTACCACGATAAAAGATATACAATTTATGTAGGTACTTGTTACGTAATAGTCAAGCACTTCAAAGCTCCTAAGGTATGTAGTGTAGGAGCTTTTTGGAGCCTCGTAGAATAAATACACAAAATAAAAAAAAAGAAATTCCTTTACCTAAGTTGAATCTGTTTATACGAATCCTATTGGAAGCATTAGTGTCGATTTTCCTAAAAGGATTTTCAGACTCGCTTTGGATAAATTTTGTATCTCTTTTTTCCTTTTAAATAAAAGTAGGAACATAGGATTCATAGGAACGTTGTAAAGAAATAATTATAAATAACTAATAGGTACATACTTAAAAGGAAAATAAAAGTACAGGTTCGTGTTACATTTTTTTTCGGAATATTGCTCGAAAGGGATAATTTAAAGGAATTTTAATTAAGTAAAGAAGTAAAATTTGTTTTTGTTTGCCTTTGGTATCAATTTCGGTTACAATAGAATCCTAACATTGATGTCATTCCGTAACTTTTGTGCAATATATATCGATGACTAACTAAATTGTGTTCCAACTATAGCAGTAGATTTCGCATTTAGGGCCATTTGACATTTAGGACAAGAAAATTAATTCAGTGTCAGTCAGTAACAGTGGTAGAGCCAAGCAGTTCGCTGCACGAATTTGCCGGCTCGACCGGTGAAATACCACGACCTCTCAGAAGACCGACGTAAAGTGGCTCATGCCGCGTTTCGTTCGGTGAGAGAGGTACCCGCAGGCCCACCCCCCTTCCCCATCCTTTCCTATACCCTATCCCTTAAAGGTCGGCAACGCAACAGTGACACTATATGTGTTGCTGGTGTCCATGGGCGGCGTTGGTTGCTTACCATCAGGTGACACGCCTGCTCGTTTGCCCTCCTATCCCATAAAAAAAAAGTGTTTTCAGGCAAAGTTCTCTCTGCATAAGTACACTATCGGGTACGAAACTCGTATATCTATAGCAACGACGATCTCAATCAAAGTAACTTAAGGATTTTTGTCGCCTTCATTTAGGTACTAACTTTTCCATCACAACATTTCAGATTAGCGTCCATACTTACCGAAAATTATTGAGAGACACATGAAGCGGACGTTACAAAAATATCCTCAAGTATTTTTATTTGCTGTGATCGCAAAAACCTAAAACACAACTATTAATTAATGTTTAAGTTATTTCATCTTCATTACATAGTATAAAACAAAGTCACTTTCCGCTATTTGTCCCCTTATATGCGCATATCTTTAAAACTACGCAACAGAATTTAATGCGATTTATTTTAATGTAATGAGGGTGTCAACAGGGTGGTTTTGATCTATAATTCATGTATAGTGTAGTAAAAAAAAGTGATCATTTTCAAGATTTAGAACTTTAATCGCAAACGCTGCCTGAACCTAAAGTGATAAATCAAAACAACGTACTACATTATTATACACCGTTAAAAGGTCTACAAAAAAGTCCGCGAGGGCATATGTCTATCTCTTAGGGATAACCCACAATGACCATTTTTATTTTTTTACTTTTTACAAGAAATAATCGCCTAATTATGAAGCGATTTTAAACATTACAGCATTAATTTTCATCCAATTAAGTGTACTAAATAGATTGTGCGTGTAATATAGATAATCCCGGCCCTTTACAACATGCAATTTAAACAAATATTTTCGAAGATATTGCAGTATTAACATAGCAGGACAGCAGTTATTACTTTTGATGCGGAACAAAGTTCGCCGGGTCAGCTAGTACAATAATAAACAGTTGCTAGTATGCAATAAAACACTGCTGTAATAGTTCATATAGCTATTATAAATCTGATCCTAATATTACCTTTACCATACAAACGTATCTATGTGCATTATAAATTAAGGTTGCGACTACAGCATAACCACTACATGAAACGGTAAACGTCAAAGGGAAACTCAATTCCTTGTCATTAATTAGTAATATTACATATTACGGCAATCAAGTACCTACGTACACTAGCGAAGCCAAACTGTTTGATTCCAAAATTAAATATGCTAAAGGACTAAATAGCACTAATCACAAGCTAATAGCTATATTAGTAGATACATTGACACCTATTAATTTCAACTCAAATGACTTCGTAATCAGACTGTGAACTCGTACGCGTTAACTAGTTAACTAAATAAATAGGTCTAATGTGGTGAAGTAAATAAAAATGTTTTAAAATTATTTCACACAGACCATAATGGACTACGCCACGCTACGCTTTCGCGATTTTTAATATCTTTCACTTGTTGTAGCTAGGTGCTATTGTACTTAATACACGAGTATAAAGAAAGAAAGAATGGATGATGCAAGATTGACTAAGCAGATATACAATGCAAAAGCGGATGGATATAGGAGTCGAGGACGGCCAAGATACCAAATAGAACGTGTTCTGGAGCAAGGTGATGGGAGGAGCCTCAAAAATCGAAGCGCGTGTATGAAAAGAGTTATGAAAGTCCGAGTGAGGTGTGTAAGAGCCGTGCCTTATGGCGCTCTATTCTCTCTGCCTACCCCGCAAGAGATTTGGCGTGAAGTTATGTATGTATGTACACTAGTATAGCGACGCCGAGTAAATAATCAGTATAATCACTAAACTTAATTATTTGATAAAGTTTCTTATAGATGTAGAGGAATTTTAGTGCGTTTAACAGTGACAGAGGAACTGCACGCAGTTTGCTGCATGAATATGCTGGTTCGACCGGTGAAATAGCACACTCCGAAAATAAATGTGGCTCATGCCGCCTTTTCCTCCCCTTCCTCCGTCTCTCAAAGCCCGGGTACATAACTGTAAGCCTCTCAGTGTTGCAGATTTCCAATATATCCATGGGCTGCGTTAAAAGCTACCCACGAGGTGACCCGCTTGCTCGTTGCCACCTTTTCCCATTTAAAGAATGTACTTAGTAGTTGTATAATAATAAATTACATGGCGTGCATGAATAATAAGTGCCAATGGACATATCAATATTAAAATGAGTTACAAATATTCATAGTCATGGTAGTGACAATTTAATAAATAATATCTCTGAAAATTGTTGAATATTTTATTTTATATTAATGTATAATTTCCATGGATAGTCTAAAGTATGACTTGCTTTGGGATAAATAAAAACAATTATTATTTTACATATTCAATACATTCGCATTAAAATGTTAGTATTTGAAAATTAAAAAATGTTCATTAAAACATTACATGGTATAGAACAAAGTCGTTTTCTGCTGTCTGTCCTATGGCTATAAGTATCTGTCCTTATATGTAACTACGCAATAGATTTTAATGCGTTTTTTTAATACATAGAGGTTTTTATCTATAATTCAGGTATGAAGAATTGAAATATCCATAGCGGAACAAAGATCAAGCAATTTGATCATTGTTCCGTTGACCCACTAGTGATTTAATATAAAGTTAGCCAGCCTTAGTAGATATTGTTAGAAATTCAGACATGTAAGGAAACAGATAGGTACGCGTTATTGGTGTAAATTCATGCCACATATTATTATCTATGTACAGTGTATAAATTTCGATGGATTAAATGGTGATGACGCGTGAGAAAATGGTTTCTGAGTCAAATAAACGTGTAGTTCTACTTGTAAACTGCATTGGCAATGTCAACGACTTAGTTACAAACCAGTATGGCTTGTTTATTATTTAGTTAATATTACTAAAATTCGTGTTTATAATTCGATCTAATGAAATCTATTACTGTCATTTGATTTGTAACTGTAAATAAACAGTTTTAATTACGTGAAATTATGACTACGTTCTGAGGTAAGATGATGTAAAATGTACTTACTACTCAGTATAAAAAGTATCGGGTATATATGTCAATAAAGAGACCCGCGTAAAAGAGGTCGTTCTAATTTTTTTACTGCATGTTGGTAGCACTGTACTGATTTAGCACGCAAAATTTGAACGGGATCTGTCATTTAATTTGTTTTAAACTAAACTTTTTGTTGGTCATAGTTTTGAGTCCTCGGCGATTTTTACAATGGAAAATATTGTGTGCCTTAAATTTTGTGTTTCGAATGATATTTCATGTGGTGAATCACTAAAAATGTTGCGAAATACCTACGGCGAATCATGTATATCGAAAACAAGGGCTTATGAATGGTATAAGGCTTTTAAAGAAGGCCGAGAAGTAGTAGTAGACTTGCCTCGTTCTGGTAGACCTTCAACCGCTACGACCAAAGAAAACATCGACAGAATCAAGAAGCTAGTGCTCGAAAATCGACGTATGAGTCTGAGAGAGTTGGCTAGTGAGGTGAACATATCTTTTAAGTCCGTCCACAATATTCTCATTGACATTTTAGGCATGAAACGCGTCGCCGCTCGACTAGTTCCAAAAGAGCTCAATTTTGTTCAAAAAGGCAGCGAAAGCATGTCGCTGAAGACATGGTTTCCCGAGATTCTACGGATCCGACCTTTATGAAACGTATAATAACTGGCGACGAGACATGGGTTTATGAGTATGACATGCAAACAAGCCAACAGCCTTCAGAATGGCGTCTCGAAAACGAGCCGAAACCCAAAAAACCGCGGCAAAGTTGCACCAAAATCAAGGTGATGCTGACAGTTTTTTTTGACTACCGTGGTGTGGTTCACTCCGAATTCCTTCCAGAGGGAGAAACAGTGAATAAAGAATATTATTTAGGCGTCATGAAGCGTTTGCGTGAGAGTATCCGCCGAAAACGTCCAGATTTGTGGCGACACAACTCATGGATGCTGCACCATGATAATGCACCATCACACACAGCCATTATAGTGAAAGAGTTTTTAGCGAAAAATTTAACAAACGTTCTCGACCAAGCACCCTATTCACCTGATATGGCTCCGTCTGACTTTTTTTTATTTCCCAAGTTAAAATTACCACTTCGAGGAAAACGTTTTGAGTCAATAGAAGCCATAAAAGAAAATTCGCTGAATGAGCTAAAGGCCATACCGCAAATAGCCTATGAAAAATGTATGGAAGACTGGGTGAAGCGGTGGAGATGTTGTATTGCAAGCGATGGGGCCTACTTTGAAGGCGATAAAATAAATTTAGATGAATAATTTAAAAACAGAAGGTATACCTAGTGATTTTTAATATCTGCTAGCTTTATATATTTTGTTTATTTCACAATATTCTTTGGTTGACGAACCCCGTGGTCCATGAGTTAGCTACCGGCTGCATAAGTTTGACCTGTAAGCATGCTTAATTGTAAAGAATATTGGTTTCCAAAATTGAACGTAAATGTTACCTTAAAAAAAAACACTTAATCCAGCGTGGGAGTTCCAAAAAATAAGGGATTCTAAAGTCAGTTGTAGGTATCTTATATTTATTCAGAACGCAAAACGTGTAGGATATATTGATAGTCGTTGGACATGGCCCATGGACACCTGCAACACATATAGTGTTACAGTTGCGTTGCCGACCTTAAGGGAGTGGGATGGGGTAGTTAAACTGGGGTACTAAATGTTAAAAAACTAGATGGCGCTTGTGACGAAAATATCATTTTAGTAACAACAATTACTTGCACGAGGACGAGCATCCACTAGTTACTAAAATAAAAGATGTTCGTGTGCATGTGTGTGTATGAGAACAAATATTTATTGAAGTGTTTATTATCCAACGTAATTTGTATTGCTGCCAAAATTCCTGGTTACTTCGTGTACTTACATTTATATATCGTGTACATAGATTTATAGGATATTGACTGGTTTAATGAGTGAGATTCTAAAACGTAATAGCTAATGTCTTGAATATATCTCACTTCAATTACCATAAATTAATAATCTATTTGCAATAAGATTGCAAAATCTCAAACCGAGAGACAATTAGAGAATATGTTTCTGTCATTCTGTCTGTATAAAACTACTGTCAAGTTGACAGTGTCAACTGTGATCTGCTGTGATGTTTTGCTGTAATTTTGTGTTTTGTAGCTCGTTTGGTACCTATCTGTATTCTAAAAAATAAACAAGGAAAATTAGAGAATTTTATTATATGTTTAATAAAAAAGTTCGAGGAACTAGATTTTCTGTACTGCATAAATATATCTAGTATTTTCAACGACCGCATATTTACAACATTAAGCAAAAAATAAAGACTGATTTCATATAATTAAAATTGGTAGGAGGAAAGAAGATTGCAAGTATTGTGATTATATTTGAAGAACTGTTCTATCCAAATACACGAGTGCAAAATGTCTGCTTTATTAATAGCAGACTGGTTTAAGTTGGACTCGTACTACAGGTAGCTGAATAATTTAAATAGCTAACTTTTCCAATTAGATTTAAATGAAGTAATAAATAGAAAACGTAATATTTTCAACTGTCTTCCAGTCTCATAATGATGTTAATACCAAATTTTAACATAATTATTCTATTTAAGATGATTTATTTATTGTTATAGGAAGTTTGATTTGTACTCAATGAGATGGTCAATGGATGAAGGACTTGACAATATGATAGTGTGTGGAGCGCCTTATGGTGGTCCTATAGCTGTAGTAAGAAATAGAAAACAATTAGTAAGAGTAATGGGCACTGCAAAACCAGTAATAACTATCTATAATTGTGTTGGCACTATCATATCCAAAATTCTGGTAAGTTTTAAGCTCCTTTTATTTTCTCTATGTAAATGTGTAGTATATATATTTTTGTAGTTTTAGGGTCTCATATTACCTTGTTTTAAATGATAACAATTCAATGTTAGTAAAAACAAGGATACTTTTTCTTAAATACTCTAATTTTTTAAGTTTATAAATTCAGCATGCTTTTCTTTTTCATTTAACATTTATTTATGCTAAATATCACAGATTAAAAATACTATGAAGTTGGAACTATTAATGGTTTGTATAAGTTGAGATTTGCAGCTATACCTCTAATGCTAAGTTTTCCTAGGGATGTTTGCTGCTAATGCTGTAATATTAATAAATTATGTTGATTTATTATTTATAAACAATAATCTGTTATTATAACAAATTAACTAATTATGTTATCAATATTTTTAGTGGAACAGTGGTGTCCTTATTCAATTGGGCTGGTCAGATGATGAGCAACTTTTGTGTATCCAAGAAAGTGGTGATGTCCTCGTTTATGACATGTTCGGTGTATACCAGAGAACATTCAATATGGGTCAACAAGTGCGAGATACTAAAGTAAGCTTGAGTTTTTTTTTAAATGAATAAAACGTTAACATTGACAAAATTCTAATTATAGGTATATCACCTATCAGTCCTTTTTGTTAACTCTCTTTGCATATAGGCTTTTTTATTATAAACATGCCATGAACATTAAAAAACAAGTTTGAATTAAAGTTTTGGGTGTCAATACCATAGACATTGGTTAAATATTTAAAAATATTATTAAATAATTCTTAAAAATACTAGAAACTACTTGTAGTATGCTGCACTTATTAATAGTATTCTAGCAAGTATTGTTTAATTTGCATTATTTTTCATCAGGTATGTAAGGCCCAACTATTCCCCAATCCGCATGGAGTCGGCCTTGCCATAATAACAACTACAAACCGCATGTTCCTTCTCAATAATGTCTCTGATCCAAAAGTTAGAACTGTGCCAGATATACCTCGTGAGTACTATGATTTAGTATATATTTTATAGATATAGTATTAGATCTAGAAAAGTCGGTGGCGCAGTGGTCGAGCACACGGCTTCCGATCCAGAGGTCCAGGTTCGATTCCAGACACTGGCTCACACCAATGACTTTTCGAAATTGTTTTCGGAAGTTATGTGTTATAAATATCGATGACTGAAAAACCTTGTGCCCGGTATGGCAATAGGTTCGCCACCTATTCCATTTGGGACGTAAACATAACGGCGAGACGAGGCTTAACAGCCGCTGCCTACACCTTCGGGTAACAAAAGGCGTGAAGTTATGTATGTATGTATGTAGTATTAGATTATGTATGGATTACTGGTTATTGAAAGAAAACATATTTCTGTAACTATTTATTTGCCTTCTGTAGTATGATTTGGTACAGAAAAAGTTGTAAATCCAAAATTTACTTCTTTATTACTTTTGATGCCATACAATACATGTCATATACACTGTTTTATATTACTTTAATTCAGATTCTATTTATCATAGCATAAATGATTCTAAATGATCAAATTAACACACATCATCTCTCCAAAGTTGCGTTAATTATTATTATTTTTAGTTATAAATACAACAATTAATGAGTCACTAATTAATAATGTGGTGATAACATAAATAATTTTAATAATTAAATACATATTGTTATGTTGTATTTTTCAGGTGCTAATGAACCAATATCGTGTTGGTGTGTTATCAGCTCGGGTTTCCTTGTTTGCAGAGACAAGGAGATATACAAATGTCAATTGGGAGAGTCCAGAGCAATACTCATGGTAAATATATTGTCATAAACAATGAGATATGTTTAGCCACTTTGGAGAACACAAGAGTTACCAATAATAGAACAGTGGAAGATCCTCGTTGTTTGCTGCATGAATGGGCTGGCTCGACTAGTGAAATGCCATGTCCTCTCAGAATATCAATGTAACATGTAACGTGACATAAGTCATGTTCAATGAGAGTAGTACCAGGGGGCCCTCCCCTATACCATCCTTAGAGGCTAGCAATGCATCTGTGACAACATCAGTGTTGCAGCTGTCTGTGGGCGGCGCTAGTTGCTTACCATCAGGAAACTCTTGCACGTTTGCCACCTAGCCTAGCCTAGCTTTCAAGAAATTGATTTTTTAATAATATTGGAATATTATTTTTTTGATATAGCGTCCGGACATCAAAAATCAGTACACCCAGATACTGTCTATAGTATCTTCGCAAAATGGGAAACACGTGGCGTTCTTCACAGACTCGGGGATATTGTGGATAGGTGCGTCCGATTTCAAGTCTGAACCGTACGCTGAAATTGACACCAACTATATCAAACAACCCAAAGAGTTAATGTGGTTAGTGGGTACTTACCATTTATTATAATAACTTTGGAACAATATTTTAAAGGTCTAGATAAAATACTAGTTGTTGACTTCCTTAGAAGTCTTATTGAAAGAGAGTGTCAGTGTAAAAGTAAGGAAGGGTATCCTTGGTTCGCACATGTAGAAATAATGGATGATGCAAAATTAACTAAGTAACTAATACAGTGCAAAATTGGATAGATGAAAGTCAAACACGATCACGGCTCATTTTTCCATTACCAAATTGAACGTGTCCTTGCGGAAGCTGATGTCAGAAGCTGTAAAAACCGACGAGTGTATTATAAAACTTATAAAAGTTGAAGAAGCGAGTGAAGTGTGTAAGAATCGTGCTGTATGGGGCTCTGTCCTCTCTGCCTACCCCGCAAGAGACATGTATGAAAATATATAATGGCCACACTTTAAAAACTAATTCATACAGTTTCAACAGTGGTACAGCCAAGCAAATTCCCCCACCTCTCAGAAGAACGACGTAAAGTGGCTCATGCCACATTTTGTTGGTAAGAGAGATACCCGGATACGGTACGGTACACCGGATACCCGGAGGTCCACTCTTATGAGTGGACCTACTCTTATGAGTGGACCTCCGGGTATCCGGTGTACTTGTACAGTGGTAGAGCCAAGCAGTTACCTGCATGAATGGGCCGGCTCCATGAGCGGCGTTGGTTGCTTACCATCAGGTGACACGCCTGCTGGTTTGCCCTCCTATCCCATAAAAAAAAAAATCCCCATCCTAAAAATCGCTAACGCTACTGTAACACTGTATATAATCACGTGACACGTCTGCTCGTTTGCCAAGGCCTCCTAACCCATAAAAAGATCGCTTTTAATTAGACTGAAACCTTGGTTTATCGTGATGCAGGTGCGGTTCTCGAGCGGTGGTAGCCCATTGGGATGACACGTTGCTGGTGTACGGCTCCAATGGCCTCTCGCACAAGTTCCCCTACGAAGGACCGTTTCATCTCATACAGGAGTTGGACTGTGTCCGCGTTATATCCGAGTACACCCACGAATTGTTACAACGAGTGCCTTATGTTGTTGAGAAAATATTCCGACTCGACAGTGTCGCCGCTGGATCATATTTGGTCGAAGCTTCAAAATATTTCCAGGTGAGCATTTCCAGAAGAAGTTCTCTTTGCTACTCTTCCTGCTACTATCTGAATTGCTTGTTTAAAATCTGTGTTATTCAATCATTTTATTTCGTAAACTGTTCGTTTTCAAATAAAAATGATTGAATAACACAGATCATTGTTTCTAAAAAAGTCTCGGTGGTCCAGTGGTCCAGCACCCTGCTTCTGAATGAAGTGGTAGCGGGGTCAAATCCTGGCTCACACCAATGACTTTACGAAATTAATTTCGATAGTTTTGTGTGATAAATATCGATGACTAAAAACTTTATGCCCGATAGTGTGCAATCTATTCTATTTGGGACGAAAAAAATAACGGCGAGTCGGGGCTTAGTTTATGTTATGTTATGATTTTTTTTCTATAAGAATACAAAAATAATAAACAAATCAATTAAAAAACAAATTGTTATTTATTTTGTTCTCTATTGAAATACTATACTAGGTAATCATTTTCCTACACTTATTCCACTTGTAAGTAGGTTCGCATAACATGTCATCCTTTCAAACTATCCATGCTGTCAAAAGATTGGATGTCATCCTGGGAATATTAAAGTTGGTGGGATAGGTAAGAGGTTGGAAGTGGGACGTGGAGGGGAGAGGGGAAGTGATTGGGCCTTCGGATACCTCTCTCACCGAGCGAAACGTAAAGTTCCCCTGTCGAGCCGGCCCATTTATGTAGCGAACGGCGTGGCTTTACCACTTCGAATTCCATACTAAATGTATACTGTAAAATGTTTGAAGTGATATATTTTGTAAATTAACTATTTCACATTAATATTTTACGTCCAGAAACGCAGCCATAAGGCAGATGAATACATAAGACTGGTTAAACCGGATCTCCAGACTGCTGTACAGAACTGCATAGAAGCAGCTGCTCTCGAGTTCAATCCTGAAGTACAAAAAACACTGATCCGTGCCGCGCAATTCGGCAAGTGCTTCATCATGGACCCGGACCTCACCGATCTATATGTGAAGACCTGCAGGTGGCTGCGAGTGTTGAATGCGGTCCGAGATCCAAAAGTCGCTATACCGCTTACATCTGTCCAGTATCCTTTTCTACAAGTTTAAAATCTGAGAACATATTTTTTATCAATTTCGAAAGTTAGTGTGATAAATATCGATGACTAAAAACTTTGTGCCTGATATGGCAATAGGTTCGCCACCTATTCCATTTGGGAAGTAAACATAACGGCGAATCAAGGCTTAACAGCCACTGCCTACACCCTCGGGTAGAAAAAGACGTGAAGTTATGTTATGTTATATTTTTTACTTTCATTTTCGAGTCATCTGGTAGACTAGCGCGGCTAGTGGACATCTGCAACTCAGTAGGGCAGTGAAGCATGATAGTGAAAAGATGCATTACCGCTATTTAAGATGGGATAGAAAGAAGGGTGTGGAGTAGGATGGAAGAGATAAGGGAGGTGGAACCATCATGCAGCGAAATACATGGGTCCTAATACTGTTGCCTTAAATATTAACATAATATAGTAATTTCTCTCGGTAGTCGAGTGGTCATGCACCCCGCTTTTGAATTAGGAGGTCGCGAGCTCCAATCCTGGCACACACCAATGACTTTTCGAAACTATCTGCCCGGTATAGCAATAGGTTAACCACCTATTCCATTTGAGACGTAATCATAACGGCGAATCGAGGCTTCACAGCCACTTCGGGTAGAAAAAGGCGTGAAGCTATGTTATACTATAGTAATTTCCAGTAATCAATTTCTCCATAACTCGACGTTTAGAATGACGATTCTGGGCGAGAGAGTGTTGCTCGATAGGTTAATATGGCGGCGATTGCACTGTTTGGCTGGACATATAGCCTCTTATCTGCAGTTGAAAGACGGCAAGACCAGAGTACTCTCGCACTGGGCTTGTTACAAGGTAAGTTCTTATTTCACTCTCGAGAAATTTCTTCCAAAAATCTATCCATATCAAGAAATGAAAAAAAAAGATGATCAATGTTTTATTCTTCAGGTGACCCAAGGTTATTTGGACAACGAAAGTGCTGCTCGCGAAATAGGCGAAAAGTTACGCAACGTACCCGGCATATCGTACACAACTATCGCAATGAAAGCGGCAGAAAAGGGGAGGAAAGCGCTCGCTATTAAGGTAACTTATCAACATCTTAAAGATTCCGAAATGCTAGTCATTAGGAATGTCGACAGATTTTCAAATCCTCTTCCTTAATGTAGGTAGCGAAAATACCTTTCCATAATGAACTCATTATTCTAATATTTTTTGAATAACGCGCGAAAACAGCTCGCTGTGTCATGGCGCCCGATTTGAGGTGACGGCTATGATAATAATATTATAAATTGATATTAATATCAATTTATAATATTATTATCATATCATATCATAGCCATATTAATACAACAGTTAAGCGGAATGCTGCGGCAGCCTGGACTAGTCCTCCCGGCGTGTCGGTTTGGGCATGAACTTGGACAAGACCAAGGTCATGTTCAATGAACATGTGCCTGGACCGATAAGCGTTGAAGGGTCAGTTCTCGAAGTCGTAAACAAATACGTCTACCTAGGCCAAATCATCCAGTTAGGTAGACGAAACTTCGAGAAGGAGGCCGAAAGGAGGATTCAGCTTGGTTGGGCTGCATTCGGCAAACTACGTCGAGTCTTCAGCTCGCCTATACCGCAATGTCTGAAGACCAAAGTCTTTGCCCAGTGCGTCTTACCGGTGATGACCTACGGTGCCGAAACGTGGACACTCACGGTGGGGCTAGTCCACAAATTTAAAGTCGCTCAGCGAGCTATGGAGCGGGCTATGCTCGGGGTATCTCTGAAAGATAAACTCAGGAATGAGTATATCCGCCAGAGAACTGGAGTAACCGACATAGCTCGTAGAATAAGCTCGCTGAAGTGGCAATGGGCTGGTCACATCTGCCGAAGGACCGACGGTAGATGGAGTAAGAAGGTCATAGATTGGAGACCGCGTTTAGGCAAACGTAGCGTAGGACCACCAACCCGATGGTCAGACGACCTCAGAAAGGCTGCTGGAAAAGACTGGATGCGGAAGGCAGAGAATCGGATGTTGTGGCGCACATTGGGAGAGGCCTATCTCCAGCAGTGGACTACAATAGGCTGATGATGATGATGATGATATTAATATGTTATTTATGTTACGCACAGCCAAAGATAAGACGAAGTTAGAATAAAGTACTAAAAGATCAAATGCAAAGCGATGTCTACCTAGCTATGACGTCATGCGCTGTCATGGATGATTTAATCAAAATGGCCGACAGCTGAATTTTAAACCTTTCATTTCATTATATATCTTATTTAATCTGTCCAAGTTTTGATCAAACTAGATGTATATTTAAAATATTTTTTATTTTCATTTACAATAATCAAATCTTTGATGATTTCATACTGTCGCTACGCCCATTTTAATTACTAATTTTGTACACACTGTTTCAGATATTGGAATATGAAACTCATAGTAAATTACAAGTTCCCCTCCTACTTTCACTGGGTGAAGGTTCAACAGCATTGCTGAAGGCCACGGCTAGCGGGGACACGGATTTAGTCTACATTGTTCTCTTGCATTTGAAAGAGAAAATGGGGAAACGTGAATTTGAAGTGAGTGAATTTATATACTAATAATTAAAAATGTAGAATGCCTTTTTTGAATTATTATTTTTTACTGACTACTAACAATCAGCACGGTAAAATATGTTTCAAAGTCAAAGTCAAAGTGGTTTTATTTTCATAGGTCTTCACAGACACTTAAAAATAGTCAATTTACAAAAATGATTCAAATTAAAATAATATTTAAAAATTTAAACACGAGCGCTTGACGCAAGTGCCTCCGTGGAACAAAAAAAAACACGGAACCAATCGCCACGAGCGGCCCGATTCCGAGTGTAGGGGCTTCCATGAGAAGAATCGGGCAAGAAACTCATGTGCCAATACTCTTTTCAAAACCATTGAAAATTTACACAATAGTATTATCAACGCTACTGAAAAATATCGCATAAAAGGTGTAGCAGCCAGACTACTCGACAATCACATTTATGATCCAACCAACTTAAAATCATCGTAGTACAAGTAATGAGAGAAATTACATATATGATATTAGTCGAGCACAATTGATGCGACATCTTCTATTTAGAATGGTAACGTTGTGCAACAAGCAAGTACAATAATAAAAAATTATATATAAATCTTTTATAAAAACAACGTCAATGCAAACTCATAATAAGAAATGTTGATTACTATTAGAAATAGAAATGTTTGCAGCACGTCTCCACTCCAAAATAAGTGAACAAATTCCAATACGCAAACTACACAATCCGCGTTGAGCAAGCAATTTGACGGTCCCAAGACGACTTGTCCGTCATGAAGTCATTGATGGTGTAATAAGCACCGGCAACGAGACGATCCTTCACAGCGCGCCTAAACCGATCAAAAGAGAGAGCCAGAATATGCGCAGGGATCCTATTATAGAACTGTACACCCATTCCCAAAAACGACTTATGTACCTTGTGCAGGCGATGACACTTTAACACAAGTTTATGCTTGCCTCTGGTATTAAAATTATGTACATCACTATGTTTAGTATATCTACTTAAGTTTTTCCTAACAAACATTATATTGTCATATATAAATTGAGAGGCAACTGTTAATATTCCAATTTCCTTAAACCGTTCTCTAAGGGAGACTTTGGTCCCCAGATTATAAATTGCCCGAATAGCTCGTTTTTGAAGCACAAAAATAGACTGAATTTCAGCTGCTCTACCCCACAGCAAAATGCCATAAGACATGACACTATGAAAATAACTGAAATAAACTAGTCTGGCGGTTGCAACATCAGTAAGCTGTCGAACTTTTCGAACCGCGTAGGCAGCAGAGCTTAGTTTTCCGGCTAAACATTTTATTTGAGGACCCCACTGGAGCGTGTTATCTAGAGTAATACCTAAAAATACAGTTGTATTTACTGGGTCTAGAATTCTGTTATTTAAAGATATATTTATAACCTGACCTTTAACATTGGGCATAGTAAACTTTATTATTTTAGTTTTATTCGAATTTAGGACTAAATTATTAGCTGTAAACCAATCATGGACTTGTGAAAGAGAGTAATTTACATCATCAAAACTGCTTTTTTTACGGTCTACCTTAAAGAGGAGTGAAGTGTCATCGGCAAACAGAACAATGTCGCAAAATTTCTGTACGAAAAAGGGCAAATCATTAATATGGATAATAAACAATAGTGGACCGAGAATGGAACCCTGGGGAACGCCCATAGACACTGGCGATCCAGACGATCTCACTCCGTTTACATCTAAAAACTGAAACCTGTTACTCAAGTATGATGCAACAAGACTAAGTGCAGTGTTCTTAATACCGTAATGACTTAGTTTACGTAAAAGTGTGTTGTGTTCCACGCAGTCAAAAGCTTTAGAGAGATCACAGAATACGCCGATTGCATCCTGTGAGTTCTCCCAAGCATCGAAAACATGTTTAATAAGAGTAGCGCCAGCATCAGTAGTAGAACGACCTTTTGTAAAACCATACTGCTCTTTGTGAAAAAGATCATTTAAATTGAAATGGTTAAGTATTTGGTTTGACATAATTTTTTCAAAAATTTTGCTGAGTGCAGGTAAAATGGAAATAGGACGATAGTTGGTTGGATCATTTTTACAACCATTTTTAAATAATGGTATCAATTTGCTGTGCTTCATTAAATCGGGAAATACACCTGCATCTACACATTTATTAAAAAGCACAGCCAGGTTTGGAGCTATGTTTAATAGTGTTAAATAATATTTTGCGACGCATTTCATAAAGCGCCATCTATGACTGAATTGAGCACCCATTATCAACGTACTTATCTAATAAAAATTACAGTCCCGGTGGTCCAGTTGTCTAGCACCCAGCTGTCGTGGTCGTGGTTCTGAATCCGATGACTTTTCGAAATTCTGTTTGGAAGATTATGTGTGATAAATTTCTATGACTGAAAACGTTGTGTCTGGTGTATGGCAATAGGTTCGCCATCTATTCCATTTGGGACGAAAATAGTGGCAAGTAGAGGCTTAAGAGCCGCTGCCTAAACCTTCAAGCAGAAATTATAATATGTTAGGTTATATTTACTAATAAAAATTCCTATTTCATTTTCAGCTTACAATACGAGGTTTTCCTTTAGCGCATTCGCTTTACATCAAGTATTGTGGTATGCACAATCGCGAAGCGCTTCGTCAGGTCTATGTACAAGAAGATGACTTCCATGGTCAAGCCACTACGTATATCTTGGACGCTATCGACCAGACCAACCCCGGCAGTATTGAAGCGTCGCTCATATCAGCCAGAGAGTCATACAAAAAAGGAAAGAATGATTTAGGTATGATTATTATTATTATTATTTTTATGGGATAGGAGGGCAAACGAGCAGGCGTGTCATCTGATGGTAAGCAACCAACGCCGCCCATGGACACCAGCAACACATATAGTGTTACTGTTGCCTTGCCGACCTTTAAGGGATAGGGGATAAGAAAGGATGGGGAAGGGGGGTGGGCCTCCGGGTACCTCTCTCACCGAACGAAACGCGGCATGAGACACTTTACGTTGGTCTTCTGAGAGGTCGTGGTATTTCACCGGTCGAGCCGGCCCATTAATGCAGTGAACTGCTTGGCTCTACCACTCTGTACCACAATAATGTGAAGAATCATCTTAATAAACTATATTGTGGACGCATTTCTATAAAAGTATTTCAATACAAAGGTATATATTAGTATGTATTTTTTACGGAATAGCTCATTCCTATAAACACCTGCCACTCTCATAGTCTTGCGTTGCCAACCTATAAGAAAGTGGGATGAGGAGCGGGTGTGGCCTCCTGAGACCTCTCTCACCATATGAAACACGTCAATGCCTCTTTACGTCGATATTCTGAGAGGTCGTGGTACTTCATCGGTCGAGCCGACCAATTCATGCAGCGACATGGCTCTACTACTGTTAAATTATAATCTTCAGTGACCATCTTCAATATCATACGAAAAAATAACTTACTTAGGTTTTTAATGAGCACAGTACAGTATCTGCGTAAAATTTAAGTACTTAGAACCGTCATACAAATCTACTAGCTAAAATTCGCGGAACTTAGATTCCATTTCATCACACTGTCTTGAATGTGAAAGCGAAACAAATCTAATAAATTAAGTGAATGTTTAAACATAAATACGTTTTTAAATAGGCGTGGCGATATGCGAGGACGCGCGCAAGTTGTGCAAACAACAGTCTTCCCTCCAGGAGACGTACGGGAGCAGTTTTGTTGGTCTCTCGCTGCAGGACACGGTCTGCAAACTGCTCGACCAGGGCGAGGTCAAGTTGGCAGACAAACTGCGCTCTGAATACAAGATGCCAGATAGAAGGTAACATTTTTTTCATGGAATAAAAGAATTAACGAGCAAGCGGGTCAACGTGGGGTAAGGAACAGCGGCCGCCTATGGCCCTACCGTCACGCAGATAGTTTTTTTTTAATGGGATCTGAAGGCAAACGAGCATGCGTGTCACCTGATGGTAAGTGACCAGCGCCGCCCATGAACACCTGCATCAAATATAGTGTTACAGTTGCGTTGCCAATCTTTAAAAGAGTAGGATGGGGAAAGGAGGTGGGCCTCCGGGTACCTCTCTCACCAAACGAAACGCGGCATGAGCCACTTTACGTCGATCTACTCAGAGGTCGTGGTATTTCACCGGTTAAGCCGGCCCATTTATGCAGCGAACTGCTTGGCTCTACCACTGTTAAAATTATTACAAATTATATTTAGTGATGACGCGACCGCGTCGAACAAGGTACGTGAGTAGTATTATATAATTGGGATAGAATGCTTAATGTTATTTTGGAGTAGAATGCCTAATACAATTACGAGACCATAAAATCTATAATGGGATAGAATGTTCCATAACAACTTTTTTTTACGTTTAAGTTTTTATTACATATTGATTCGTTAAATCAATGTCTCGTTATTATAATTATAACATACTTTTAGTGATCCTATACTAGTAACAACGTCTCCAACACAGACTGCACTAAGCATATTTCATCACAAAATCAGAACTAAGAAACAGTTTTCTCTTGCGCGCTCACGCTACTAACACAGTCGTCCGTGATACAGTATTTTGTAAAACTTACAATATCTGATACAGACTGATAGGTATGCATGACATTCATCGCAAAATAAGAACCGAGGAACACGTTTATAGTTTGTTTTGCACGATCACACTTGTAACATTTAGCATGATATTTCATCACAAAATCAGAACTACGAACTTTGTTCCTTACAAAGTTCGCAGTTTGTTCTTGCTCGCTCACGCTACTAGCACTCGGTATAGGGTGTCGTGAAAGGTCTACTGCGTCATGTCAAATCATGTTTTATGCAAATGATCGACACACACAAACACACAATCTCTAGTTAAGGGGTTGCTAGTATATAAAGAACCTTACGTTTTAGAAGCTTAAACTTAGTTTTTATTCAATTATATTTACATTATATAAATTATAAAAAAGTGACATAAACAATGAAAAAAAAAAACATTCTTATGGATGAGGTTATCGTAACGGGGTGGTTCTTCGGCGATGGTGGATGAATGGTCAATCATTGAAAGACGTGATTACGATCTTGTCATATTTATTAGTGTCAGCCTCAGCCACAAATGTCTGTCACTACACATAGACCACTGCCGCATACCGCATATCGGTCTACTGTTCTCAGATTTGTACTGAAACAAACATTTCAAAATAATTACAGTACACAGTGTGCAGTAGTATACAGTGTGCTCGATCTATGTAACATACTTATGAAATAATAAAGATATTTGTATTAATAATCAAATAATTGAATATTATTCAATAAATATAGTCAATAAAAAATATAGTCAATAATTGATACACCACTATAAAAAAAATACCATAGTGACTGTCGTATACCTAAATATCGTATTACTTTCATTACTTTGTGATGTAACAACGAATTCCTTCATCGCTGATCCTAATATGAAATTACCTGTGAAATTTAATCAACTAACATCTACGAGTAGATTTTGTATTCAAATGGAATTACCTTACACGAGTTGACAATTTCTTCACTTTGGCACTATTAGGCTTGCTTCTACCTGTTATTTGGTCTCGGTTAATTAGGTCATCTTGAAGAGTACACTCTGACCTGTAAAAAATAAGTATATAACATAACTTCACACATTTATCTACCCGAAGGTTGTAGGCAGTGGCTGTTAAGCTGTGCTCTACTCGCCGTTATGTGTACGTCCCAAATGGAATAGATGGCGAACCCATTGCCATACCGGGCATCAAGTTTTCAGTCATCGTTATTTATCACGCATAACTTCCGAAAATAATTTCGAAAAGTCATTGGTGTGAGCCAGGATTCGGGACCGCGACTTCTTGATTCAGGACCGGGGTGACCACCAAGTAAAAAGTATAATAATTATTAAGATAAGTTGTTATTAATATTTTACCCGCTACACTGTAAAAAATTGAAGTCGAAGACAAATGGAGTTGGATTACCATTCTCTAAGCGCACTTCTATATAATATTATTAGTTTATTAAAATCATACAAATTATAAAAATGTTTAGACAAATATTATGAAAATTATAAATCAGGTCGCTTATATTTAAAAATTAATTTTAATTATAATATGTACTTACATGTTATTCTTGATAACTTCCAGACTATTCTTACAATGTAGTAAATAACTTTCCGGACTGTAGTGTTGTTGCTCGAACTGAATTCTGAATGTGACGTGCTTTAGGAACAGCTCGCTTATATTTCAAAATACAATATAACATAAACATTTTAAATGATATCTGTATTCAATAGAAATGGTGATCAAAAATATAACATTTTCAATATTCGTATTATATCAGTGGAAATTTCCAACATCGTTCATAAAATGGAAATTCAGCAAAACAAGTAGGGCTGACAAATATGTTACTAGCGAATATGTAACATATTATGCTGTTATGGAATTTTGTAAGCTTGTACAATAAAATAAATGTAAACTCAAATTTAAAATGTTGGACATTGAGTTATTTTTTTTTATTGTTATCTAACAGTAATATTTTAAATTTTTAACGTAATACTTAGATAAATAACTTTGTGTGGTTATTTGAGATGACGTTATTTGAATGTCATAAATAAAACTCAATGCACACACCAAATTACATAACATAACTTCACGCCTTTTTCTATCGGAAGGTGTAGGCAGTGGCTGTCGAGCCTCGACTCGCCGTTATGTTTACGTCCCATAGTTATCACAATCCCCATAGTCATAACACATAACTTTCGAAAAGTCAATGGTGTGAGCCAGGATTCAAACCCGCGACTACTGGATTCAGAAGCCGTGTGATCGACAACTGGCCCACCGAGACTACAAACACACCAAATTAAATTTTAAATATTCAAAAAGTATCTATGTAACCAACCCTGATTAGAATTGCATTACAGCAAATTGCAAGTAATTCTACTCTCTTGTATCGACAAGCCATTCAAGCGCTGACAAATTCGCTTACTGTATTTAGAAACATATATATAAAAATGAAATTTTACTTTTGATATTTTTTTCAAATATATAATATACTAATATATTTGATAATCGGTTTACATACATACATAACTTCACGCCAAATCCCTTGCGGGGTAGGCAGAGAGAACAGAGCGCCATAGGGCACGATTCTTACACACCTCACTCGCTTCGTGGGCTTTCATAACTCTTTTCATGCACGCGCGTCGGTTTTTGAGGCTTTTAACATCACCTTCCTCCAGAACACGTTCTATTTGGTCTTGGAATGTGTGTCTTGGCCGTCCTCGACTCTATGTTATAAATAGTTTTCAGTTTAATCCAGGCTTCCTTCAATCATTAGATGCATTAAAGTGTTAAGGGTAAATATTTTCATTTAATTGTAGATCTACCAAATTAGGTTTTTTCCACAGTTTGAAGGTTCGCAAATTATAGATCGTAATGTGTTAGATAATAACTTGCCGTGACAAAAATGAGATTTAGAAAAACCATTGCAAATTGTATGGACATGCTGAGATAGCTGATGTTTGATAAATTTTGTGAAATGTGGTAAATGAAATGATAAATGTGTTAAAGAGTTGATTGATAAATGAAAGAATCACTAAAATTTATACATACATAAAAAACATACATAACTTCACGCCTTTTATTACCCGAAGGTGTAGGCAGCGGCTGTTAAGCCTCGTCTCGCCGTTATGTTTACGTCCCAAATGGAATAGGTGGCGAACCTATTGCCATACCGGGCACAAAGTTTTTCAGTCATCGATATTTATCACACATAACTTCCGAAAAGAATTTCGAAAAGTCATTGGTGTGGGCCAGTGTCTGGGATCGAACCCGGAACTCTGGATCAGAATCCGTGTGCTCGACCACTGCGCCACCGAGACATCTAAATCTAAAAATTTATAAACTGTCTTTAAACTGCTTCTGAACATTTATTGATATCACGAAATTAGCATTTTGTTCCTTTTATAATTTTTGTGGTTTTGGAAAAATCATCATCATCATCATTAGCCTTGAGGTCCACTGCTGGACATAGGCCTCCCCCATAGAGCGCCACAACTGCCGGTCCGCTCAATCATGGGGGGTTTTTGCCATAATCGCCACGCTTGGCAGGCGGGTTGGCGATCGCAGTAGGCTGTATTTTCTTGAGAGAGAATGCTGCTGCCCATTCTTCTAGCTTTTCCCTTAGTCGCCTTTTACGACACCCACGGGAAGAGATGGGGTGGCGGTATTCTAAGCCGGCGCCACACAACATTAGGCATTCGGATCCATGGTAGATTTTATGATTTCTCAAATAAATAATACTGAGCATTCTGTCCCAAAATATAATTGCCCATTCTGTCCCAAAAGAGTGGGACAGAATGCCTAATTATATACTACTTACGTGAACATAAAATATGACCTTTTACTTACTGTCTGCTTACAGGTATTGGTGGATTCGTATTTTGAAACTGGCCGAGAAAGGCGACTGGGAGGAATTGGACAAGTTCTCCAAATCAAAGAAATCTCCAGTCGGTTATGAACCGTTTGTGGACGCCTGCCTCAAGTACGGTGAAAATGATGAGGCGCTCAAATACTTGCCCAGGTGTAAAGACGAGATCAAAGTCAAATACTATATGAAGGCCGGGTAAGTTTAACACTTCTATAGTTACCGGTGTATCTGTAGTTTTTTATGGGTTAGAGAAGCAAACGAGCAGGCGTGTCATCTGATGGTAAGCAACTAACGCCGCCCATGGACACCTGCAATACAGACAGCGTATTATATTTGCGTTGGCGGCCTTTTTAAACTGGGATAAGAAAGGTATCGGAAATGGCTTGGGGAGGAGAGAGGGGGTTGGGCCTCCGGATACCACTGTCACTAGGGCGGAATGCGGCATAAGCCACTTTACGCCGATAATCTGAGAGGTCCTAGTATTTCACCGAACTGCGTGACTCTACCCCTAAGTCTAACAATATAACTATATAACGTCATATAGAAGTTATATAAAAAGCAAAATTGGCTTTTGCGTGTTTTGTATAGTCTTATTTATTTTTAATATTAATACATTCGTGTAAACATAACTTCACGCCTTTTGTTACCCGAAGGTGCAGGCAGCAGCTGTTAAGCCTCGTCTCGCCGTTATGTTTACGTCCCAAATGGAATAGGTGGCGAACCTATTGCCATACCGGGCACAAAGTTTTTCAGTCATCGATATTTATCACACATAACTTCCGAAAACAATTTCGAAAAGTCATTGTGAGCCAGTGTCTGGAATCGAACCTGGACCTCTGGATCAGAAGCCGTGTGCTCGAACACTGCGCCACCGAGACTGAATACATTCGTGTAGAATTATTTTATTATTTTTTTCAAATATATATTTTTTCACCTACTATAATGATATTAATTATAAAAAAATATATTTAATTATTTCAGTTTCTATGAAGAAGCTGCCGAAGTGGCGTTTGAACAAAAAGACGAGCGCGCACTCTTGTTTATACACGATAAGTTTCCACAAACAGACACCACGAGACGTGACAAAATTGCGTCGTACCTAGAACGATTGACAACTAAGAAATAAGATAACTATATAAATACAACATTAATATTTAAAGTATAATTCTCATTTTATATTGAACAAGATGATCTATTCTTACTATAGAAAATTGAGAATTTATCGTGAGAAGACCAAATGTAAAGTATATACACATTTTCCTTGTCATCCAATAAGCGACAACCATACCTATATGGAACTCATGTTATTGTGGCGACTGCTTCATAGATTGGTAATTATGTTTGTATTAAAATATATATATTTTATGTTATTATGTATAAAAACTGTTTAAAAGATTTTAAGTTTCGTATCTAGAAATGGTTATTCCCTTACGATTTTATAAATACTTTAGTATAAATATTTAAAAAGAATGAAATCATTGTATTGAAACTTATAATATTACTGTTTTGCTCTAAACGAAACAAATATTATTTACTAGCGGACTCGGCGAACTTTGTTCCACATCAAAAGTAATAAATTAGTAAATTTCCGATTTAACTCTTTTTCTTTAATATATCATACATGAATTGTAGATAAAAACAACCCTGTTGACACCTTCTATCTACTAAAAGATAACTGCATCTAAACCCGTTGAGTAGTTTGAAAGATGTATTGATTGCATATTAAGGGCACAGACAGCGGAAAGCGACTTTATTTTATACAATAGTTAATGATTTTACGTAGGATAGAGAATTGAGCTAAAGAAAGCTGATGTGATCAATGAGAACATGCCATATAGAATAAAAAACTAACTTCGGATGATATAATCTGTCCATTATAGTCTTCAGCTTACCAGCAAAAATACTACAATAGCGTATGCTACTGTCAATACGTAATAACTGTGTTGTTTAGAGCATAACAGTGTTCAGGTGAAGACCTGTTTGATAACAACTGGTGGAATACAAATGCTATGATGTATTTTGTATGTTAAGAAAATATTCCTTTTTATATAAAGTTGCAAGCCTATTGACCTATTGAGCACACCGAGCT
The DNA here is from genome assembly GCA_905147225.2 of Euproctis similis. Taxonomy (NCBI): domain Eukaryota; kingdom Metazoa; phylum Arthropoda; class Insecta; order Lepidoptera; family Erebidae; genus Euproctis; species Euproctis similis. The sequence continues at coordinate 12,823,786 of LR990108.1, read as the reverse complement.
TTTATATTTAGTGCGGCCGGTATATAAAATATCCCCCGTGCTTTTATTCTCATAACCAATTAGAATGCTACTGTGTGCATGTAATTGATATGTCAAAGAAACAGCATAGGGGATAGCATACAGCCCTGTGGGACTCTAGCAGTCACGGATTTTAAATCGGAGCATTACCCGTCGACTACGACCATAATGCACCGCGAGAGAACTGGAAATATAATCACACAATTTCTCGGGATGCCGAAATGGAAAAAAGCTTCGAGTTAAATCTCTTTGTGCCATACCCGATCGAAGGCTTTCGCTATATCCGAAGTGACAGCCAACTCCTCCCCCTTGCTCTCAATCGCCTTAGTACACCAAAATTACTCTGGTTAAAAAATTTTAACTTCCTCATACCACACGAACTTTTTTTATTTTAGTAATAATTAGGGTGTTGTGAATGAAAATAAGCTGAGATCATTTTTTAGAACCCATGAATTTTATTTCGCTCTCATCGTTTATAAAGAAAAAAATAGACAATTCAGAAAAAATGAAAGAAAAATACAGAATTAAACAAACGTTAATACGATTTTCTGGCATATTGGACTTCCGGTTTGTTTCTTTTTATCATCCAGCAGTAGCATTTAAGTATCCTCTTCGCTAAATAGAGGAAAGAATTTACCCTTACCCCAGCCAGAACCAGCGCGGCCTTAAGAGACACCATGCGGTACGCCTTGCAGAGTTTTTGGGCGAAGGACCGCTGAACAGCCTCCAGCCGTCTCCTCACGCCGAGTTTACTGGCGGCAGGGGCCCATGCGCCGGCCGCGTAACAGACTATGGGCTCCACAGCGGCCACATAGATGACCCGGATAATCTCCAGATGGAGGCTCCAGCTAACTCTGGCTGCTTTAGACAGCTGCTTGTAGACGCCCCATGCTCTCTTACATATATGTAAGGTGTGGTCATTTAACGTCAGCTTACTATCGATGACAAGCTCCAGCAGTTTGATCTCCTTTGTCGCAGAAAGATCGAGATGTGGGACATCGTACTTGAGTTTTTTGGTACGCACCAGCATATTGGTCTTATGTAGTGCAAACCTCAGCTTATTTCGGAAGCCCCGATCTCGAACATATTCGAAGGTGGCTTTTCCGAGGCTCTGGATTTCTGGAATGTTTTAGCCAATCACATAAAAAATGTTTCTCATGGTGATCTTACGTCCGGCCGGTATATCGAACTAGATTTTATGACCTGTTGAACGAAAATATTGATTGATAGATCTACTGATTATGCGTAGTGAGTTGATACAGCTCGTTTAGCTGGTTGTTATGTCTTCGCTTTGCAGTAGAGTTGCAGGCAAGGAGTATGACAGGTTGTGAAGCCTGTGTAGTCGCCGCTGCATAACAACATCGTTAATTTCTTGTTTCTTGAGTTTGACATTGCAAAAGCACTTGCGTTTGGCTGCAGAGATAATGCAAGAAACAGTTATCTTGATAGTATTTTGTCACTGCCTCGTTAGATAGTTTTCTTCTTCCCAGCAGGTCTTCGAGCATATTTCTATAATTCGCTATTTTGCCATACGTCCCAGAAATTATAGTTATCTTCTATACCGGGGGTTCCTAATATATTTTCACTCCAATATATAATACCTAACCTGACCTAAGTCTTTAATTTCAAATTCAGAATATCTTTTAACTTTTCACTCTCATTCTTATTATTATAAAAGATTAAAATGTCATCAAAATATTATACTACAATAATTTTAGTTTCTTTAAACATCTTTGTTATTAAATTTGGTTCTTGTTTACAATTTTTAAAATTGTTTTTACATATTACATCCCTAACTTTCTCAAACCAACATAAACCGGATTGTTTTAATCCAGCCTTTTGAGTTTGAGAACTTTATCTGTCATTTCAGATACAAAGCTTTCAGGAGCACAATGCCTTCTTTTAAATTACCAATAAGTAGGCAGTTTTAACATCTAACTGAGTTATGTCTAGTCCTAGATTTACACTTACAGCAAATAATAACCTTAGTATCAAGTGTCGCAGTACTGTTGAAAAAGTAGGGTAAGGGTAGAAACTTTAGCTACTAATCGCGCACTATATTACACTTCACTATCACTTTTGAACTTTTAATACCCAACGACACTGCACAATTATAGCACCTTTTGGAGCATCATCACTATCAAATATTTGATTCTTTCGGAATGACTAATTCTTCACCAATTGCATTGCTTCCATTACCTACTGTCAGTAATATTCAAAGCTACTGACACTGGGAATTCAGAATCTGCAGTAGCCAATAAACCAGTCTGATTATACCTTGTAGGAACCTGTCTCGTCCTCTTCGGTCTTTCTAATATGCTACTGTCCTAGTCTTCAATTAGACTGCTGCTTGTGGATGGAGAATCAGGAACATAGATTTCATCTGCATTAGCCCCATAGAATACTAATAATTCACTGTCACTAGAAACTTCCTGAATATCAAATTCTGATTGTTCTTGAGGATCTGACTCCCCCACTGAACGATCATTGTCTACATTAATAGGTAATTCTCCATCCACAATTCATATTGCTTTAATGGTTTTTTATTACATGGTTGGTACATTGTATCTCATTTGGTCCTCTTCTCCTTTTTTTTTTATGGGATAGGAGGGCAAATGAGCAGGCGTGTCACCTGATGGTAAGCAACCAACGCCGCCCATGGACACCAGCAACACATAGTGTTACTGTTGCGTTGCCGACCTTGAAGGGATAGGGGACAGAAAAGGATGGGGAAGGGGGGTGGGCCTCCGGATACCTTCGTGAGGTATCCGGAGGCCCACCCCCCTTCCCCATCCTTTCCTGTCCCCTGTGGCTCATGCCGCGTTTCGTACCGAACGAAACGCGGCATGAGCCACTTTACGTCGATCTTCTGAGAGGTCGTGGTATTTCACCAGTCGAGCCGGCCCATTCATGCAGCGAACTGCTTGGCTCTACCACTGTAAAATTGGGAACATGTGCCATTACTGGACTACAGAATATGTGGTTCAAATTCGATTTATGTTTATGCCAAAGCTCATATGGGGTTTTGTTATTAAGACCTGATGCAATAGACCAATTTTTCAAGTAGACTGCTGTAGATACCGCCTCTGCCCAAAACCTTTTATATAAATCATCAAGCAACAATCACTTCGCTTTCTCAACAATTGTTATGTTGTTTAGGTCTGACATTCAGCTGATTTTCGCCATCGCTCGATGCGCCAACACTACCACCCGCACTGGCTGAACGGTTGGCGATCGACAACAATACGTTTCAACAGGCTCTTCTTGCACTGTTCCTTCATGGAACTAGTTGCCGGCGACGGTATTTCCGGACCGCTACGATCTAGGACCGGACCGGACCTTCGAGAAACGTGCTTATCTCCATCTGAAAGGCCGGAAACGCTGATGTGATGCCCATGGTATTGCAGACGCCATGGGCGGCGGTGTTCGCTTTCCATCAGGTGACCCGTAACCTCGTTTGCCACCTTCTATAATAAAAAAAAACACCAATCCGCTCTGGTGAATAAGGATCCGTTTTTTGATGTACTCTACCAGATTATTTAAAAAAAAAATGCATTATGTTTGAGCAAAATTCTCCACCATTATTTATCTGTTTGTAAATTTTTTATATTGGCATTTTTCTGCAATTCTACCATAGTTTTGAATTCTCTAAAGAATTTATATACTTCATTTTTTTCTCTCATAAAGTAAACAACCGTCATCGACAAAAATAAGGAACTATCTTGATAGTCCAATAGATTTCATCTCCATGGGCCCGCATATGTCTGCATGCACTATTTCAAAAAAACATTGTTGATTGTTACACCAGAACCTTGAGATATTGATATATCAATGAAGTCTTTTATGATCTATTATCATTATCTCGGAGTATGTCGGCTCGAGGCCTCTTGCAGCGAATTTGAATTACGCGTCATGGTAACTCTAGCACCTGAATTTACATACCATTCCTCTTGACTATATTTAGTACTCAGGAAAACAGCACTAAATCCATTTGAAGACTTCTTTTTAGGCGTTTTTCTAGCATTGGGCATTGATTACAATAGTGACCTGGGGTCTCTCTATCTGTTTCTCTGTCTAACTACAATTTGCGCTACATAGGTGGTCACATCTTCACAGTTTTCTCGCCGTATGGATATCAAGAGACGTAATGACGAAATTATTCTCGAAAAAGAAAGTCGTTAAAAGAGATTTTAACTGATCCCACAACTCTTTTAAAGTTTTCGTCACCTTGATATGGACATATAGAGCCGGATCGATAATTAAATTTTGCATTAGTTCTCTCTACTGGCTAAATAATTAATTGGCATCTTGGTCGACACAATCGTGTATGAGAGCAAGGTATCCCAGCCACTAGACCATTTGGGTAGTTATACATTTTTCTAAATAAGCCGATACTTGAAAGTGCAGTTTGGCATGGAAAAAGTGTCGTGACAATTTTTTCCGTCTAGCCCCCTTTCACAACGCGCGATAAGGAACTTCGTTCCAATAACAGCGCAGATCTCTAGTTCCTCTTGTAGACTCAGATTCAGATACATTCGTCAGTATGATTCAAGCTTTTGATATGCAATTACTAATCGTTTTGCTTACAGAAAACCAAGCTTTTCTAGCAAATCTCATGGCCTGGTGGGTGTTGACTTTTGGGCTTTTATCCTTTTCTATTGATTTAAGAACATACAAGTTCCTTTTTGTAGTAAACCTAGTTATTGAAAATACTCTGATCCATGGTATCATCCATTTACTTGTGGTATTGGAGCGTAAGTACAATAATGTAACAAACATAGTCTCAGTTAGGCATATTGTTGTAAGCTGTGCTGCTGTGCAGTTGTCGGCAAACAATGGAAGGTTTTTAATCCACTCATTACATTTAATTGCTCTCGCCATAAACATTTTTGAATTCGATATAATTTCTATTATATTCGGTATTTCACCGATCGAGCCGGCCCATTTATGCAGCGAACTGCGTGGCACTACCACTGTCAAATTCGTCCTTGGGCTACACAGGGTGTGAAATCAGTCGCCAACTATCTTTGTTCCGTTTGTTGAAACATTATCGATGTGCCAATCTTTTGGAACAGTTTGAAATTTTATAACAGTACATCGGTTCAGTGACGAGTTCCCAACATACGACCACTGTTAACCTACACACTAATGCCTCAAAAATTTGAGTTAAATCAAATGAATGGGACATGTCTATTAGCAGTGAATTGTATATAGATTTTGTCGCAATTTCATGGTCTATGCAAATAAGTGTTCCCAGATTATCTGTTTTTTATTTTGTGCATGGAGGGTAGAAGTAAGGAGAACCATCTTATATGGAGAATTAGTCCAAAAAGTGTCCACTTTTAAACAGCAAATTATCGTTCGAACAGTGTACTACATTATGTAGATATCTAATTATGTAGATAGTGGAAATGACATGAATGTAGCAGTTATAACCAGGGTGATGTGTGCAGAGTTAAACAATTTATTATTTCCCTTGACTTCTCTAGTTATGAAATAGTTGAGAGACTTGACTGGTCTGGAACGTAAATATTTGAGATTTTAAATACTGCATGTATTTAAAATGTCAAGAAAATATTAATCAAAACGCATATTGAAAAAACTAGTAAGTAAGTTGCTGTAACAATGCGCAACTTTTTCTTTCCTTTTTTAAAAGAGCGCCACAAATTATTAGAGTAGTACTAAAACTACTCATAATTTGTGGCGCTCTTTTAAAATTCCTTCCACTTTCTCCTATAGCGCCACCTTAATTTGTTCCCTTTCAATGGACACTTTTAAATACGATGAGATGGTCCTGCTTTACTTTTACTCTCCATAACTTCATGTAATAGCTGTTTTTTATTAAATATATACAAACGTACACTAAACAGTAAATTGTACATTATTAATTTATGGATAAATATTTATTGCCTCAATGTGTGTAATATTCGTAGATTAGATATTTTTTTAAAAATTTGAAGAAATTTTGCAAATTTCTTTATTTTTTCGAGAAAACACCCTATTTAAACTTAGTATATAAGTCCAGCGAAGGATTTAAAACAGAGGAACTCTCAAATTATTAAAAAATAAGTGGCTTCGCTTATAGTGATCGTATGTCTAATGGATACCCAGCTATATAGTTATTATTTTATTGCCATTCCAAAGTGTAAAATTATTCCGGCTTATTTTTAAATAGTCCGCTTATTTTAATGGATCTCATGTTGGAGACCATAATACGAAGAAGTATTGTGATATTAAATACCATTGTAAATTTTAATATTTAATAAAATAAAACCATAAAAAATGTTCGCTGTTTATATTTATTAACAAGACGAAACGTGGGAAACAATATAATGAAAATACATGCAATTATATTATTTCATCCATATTGTTTTACAGAACCGAGGATATGCAATATATGCAAATTACTTGTATAGTTACAGACAACACATATTAACAAAACTAGATGCAATGTTGTTTTAACAAATTTAGAGAACTAAATTTTAATTTTACAATTATAAAACTAAATGTAAATTTAAAAACCAGATTAAATAGAGGTTGAACACTCTAATAAGATTTAGTAACATTTGAAAAATAATTATAACTAACAAGCAACTGTCTCAATTAAAGTACACTAGTAATAAATTTATTTGTAAAGAGATTTATCACAATTAATCTTATCTTGAGAAATAAAGAAATAAATATAAACCATTACTAGAGATATATTTATTGAAAGTTTATCAACAGTTGCAATGCTAATAATTATTTCAATTTTATTATATTTGTCAGACATACATACAGATAAATACATACATCTATATATAAAAAGAGTCACTGAACACTGCAGTTGTAATTATATACACTGTGTATAAAAATACAGCCCACATATGGCTAATACAGCATTCTGCTTGTGAATCGACAAAAATCACTTTCGCATGTTCCGATCTGGATTTGTTCAATAGTTACCAAAAAAATGCTCTAATATACAAGTTGTAACAAAATAATACGAAACGGTAGTTATATTTTTCAAATTCATTAATTTCATTTTTCATTAATTCCATTTTTAAACAAAGTTTTAATATAGTGATAGGTTTTTCTAATGTCTTTTTGAATGTTATATTTTAACTAGCTGACCCGGCAAACGTTGTCTTGCGAAAAAATAAAATTTAAAAATAAGGATTGATCGTAGGGGTTGAAAATTTAGGGTTGTATGTATTTTTGTATCCTGTATTATAAAAAAATTAAAAACAGAAATATATAGAAAAATTTAAAAAAAAATTAGTGAAGGCTACTCCTAACATTTAGGGGGATGAAAAATAGATGTTGTCCTATTGTCAGAACTACCCGAAATGCACACAAAACTTCATGAGAATTGGTCGAGCTGTTTCAGAGGAGTATAATTGCAAACACTGTGACACGAGAATTTTATATATTAGGTAATAATAAGATGCTATATCAGCCCTTCAAATATGTGTGCCGTAGTTTTGTTCACTCTGTATGTTTCTATTATATTATGTCACAACCGTTATAACATATTAATTTAAGATTTGTTTTAATAAAAAAGAAACTATGTTTATTGTTTGAACTTGTATGTATATACATTATAAATTTATATTTTTGTATATATTTAGTGCTTAATAATATATTAGGATGAATATCAAAACTCCAGGTTAATATGAACGAGTGAATGAATTGATAATGGATAACGTTATTCAGTCATGTATGGAACCTATTTCTGCTGCTCCTCTTTGCCAAAACCCAAGTCTGAAATTTTGGAATAACATAAAGATGAAACCGAACTAATGAGTATAAAAATTAAACGTCTTTTGCGCTATTATATACAAAAATACCTACTTCAATAACCATCCTTATGATATAGGTTACAAGGAAATCACATTTGGTTACCTTAAAAAAATGGAGTTATTGATATTAATTAGTTAATGACCGAAAATTTCAAAAAACCGCGTTCTTTAAACACTTGAAGATTTTACATCTATTTTAAAAAAAGCTTAGTGACCAACCAAATTACGCAAAATATAATAATCTAAATAAATAATTAGATTGCACACAATGCAATTTATGAGTAAAAATTAATTAATGTTTTAACATCGATATCTAATAATATGGTTTTAAATATTACACTGAAAATTAATAGGTTAATAACAAAATGTATTGGACAATTGAAACAAAAAATCTTTCTCAACATAAAACCTCTACACTACACGAAATAAATTAAGAAAAAAAAACAACAAATCAGTCTTAAATTAAGAAATAATTATGACTAAATATTCGACGACATAAAATCTAAACGAAATAATTTAACACGAAAATGAGCAGCTTAACATAACATATCTCAGTAAGTACTAACACTTAAAAAATCTACTTAAACTATAAACTTAAAATAAATTATTAATAAATAATATCATGACGTCTAAAACGAGTTTTTAAACAAGACTAGTTTCAATACAAAGTAAAACTGAAGCTAATCCGTTTATTAAACGCTTTTATGAAAGATCAATATTAATTGTTTGGATGTTTTTTTTTTCGTTTAGTTATTTGTATACAAAACCATCGGTCATGTTTGAACTTCTTTCGTTTTCTCCAAAAGAAAGGGATTGCCTAATAATATATTATTTGCCTATTTGTAAATGTACTAGCTGATGAATTGTTGTATATGTATGCCTATATCAATGCACTATTTACAGATTGTATTAAAAGCTAATAAAACGTAATAACTTCAAGCCTTTTTCTACCTGACCCGAAGGTATAGGCAGCGGCTGTTTAATGCGTCGACACGCCGAATCGTTACGTTCTGTCCCGAATAGGTGGCGAACCTATTGCCATTGAGAATTACTTATATCTTTTTAGATAGTAAAGTCCGGCATATTATGTATACACAAATTGAATGCCTAGTACTTAGGGAGTGGTGTAGCTGTTATTGGGGACAAACGGAACTTTCCAAATGTTAAGCTAAAATTTCACCTTGCACGAACTCACAAACGCAAGGAATATTAAAATTTAATTCCCTATCTTGTGATGTTTTTCAAATTTTAGGCAATTTTACGAGACGCATTATATGTCGGTTTACGTTTAATTTACTTTTGGTGTGAGCATGAAACACGTAGGTGTATTGACAGCGATTTGAAGCTTAATTTTGGTGGTTCTTTCATTAAAGAAAGTGGTAAGGATCTATTACTTATGTTCATGGTTTGATCATACAATTTTGTGACAGTTTACATGAAAAATACTCAACTTAAAGAAGAGCACACATACTGAAATTTAACAATCAATCAAAGAATTTTGTAATTCTATTGACCGAAATATACACGGTAAATATCGTTCAATATTTAATAATATTTTAAACTATAGCTAAGCACAAAGCTGGTTTTTGGCATGCGTAAATAACATGTAAATACACGTTTAACTTAACTAAACGCGATCACGGCTTTATTATTAATGTGAAAATTTCATACCTTTCAAAAATACAATTAAATAGTGAATAATTTTAATTTCGACACATATCAATAAAAAAAGATTATGGTGCAATAATTCAAAACACATACATCAATTTGCGAATAGACGTTGCAATTTACGTGCCACTTTTTACATTTAGATAGCGAGTTCTAAATGTGAATATGAACTATCCGAATATACACACAAAATTACTATATTAAAATTACTATATTCGGCCCAGCCGTTCATGGGGAGTTGAATCAAATACAACAATTATGTATACACTAATCAAATGTTAGAAATACGTACACATAACTTAAATCAATTTCCTCCAAATAATATATCGTATGTAAAAAAAAAATACATAACTGTAATTCTCATTGGTTATTAGTAATATTACATACATTTTTATAAAATACCCATGGTAAGTTATAATTTTAATGTTCTTTGGTAATAAGAATAATGCAAACTTTTTGAAAGAGATAGTTATCACTTATCACACTGGTACCCGCTAACCACCCCATCCCATAGTCAATTTATTAATTTGCGTCGTGTCATTTTACATATAAAACCTACTTTACTTTGTTCAACAGTCTATCTTTCCTCCATCTCACTTTTTAGCACCGGTCCTCTTTGTTTTAACAATACCGAAAATTTCTATTACCTTGAGAATATAATTAAAATCTTATCTTATACATTAACCGTCTTATTATACAACAATGTACTAAAACAGGTAGTAAGTCTGGACTATCAAGTCTCGGTCTATATCAAATAGTTAGTACTCGATTATAATTACAAATCGCAGACTATTCCATGACTTGATAGCACTAAGTTTGGTACCTGTTTAAGTTGTTTATTAGGTAATACTTAATTTTGCTACAATTACGTAAATCCCATCACACAATCAATAATCAGCAAAAAAATATTTAATATTGAAAGAAATTATTTAGGGTCAGCGCTTGACCTCACTTTACCTGATGTTAAGTGACAGCGCGATCGTGGGTGATAAAGTGCCCATATTAAAACCTATTCAGTCTATTATTGAAACTATAGTATCTTCAAAAGCAATATTCATTGAAGAACGTATGGATCCCTCCTATGGTGATGACTAATTGATATAGAATTATAGACATATGTATTTGTAGCAAATTCGTACTACAACAAGCTCTTTACTTCTGTGACACCAAGTATTTCTAAAACATCTCTGCTTGGCCAGCACAAATTGTCACCTGCTCACATTCCAAAAGCAAAAGAGCAAAGTGGCCTACGAATATTTGAAGATCTAACACAACAGGGACGACTTCTTTATAATATCTAGCAGAAAGTCAGCAATTAGAAAGCGTTGTTCGCAGTGCATGTTCCATCCAGGTGACAATTCATGTGACCCAATCGTTACTCAATTTCTCCAGCGGCAACAAAAATAAACTATACCTACCTGAAGACTAAAAGCGGAATAAAATTCACCATTCTCCACCGCTTACATTCTTACAATTCTTCCCACCCTCAACTCCCTTAAAAGTTAAGTTAACTATTATAAAATAAATGTTGCTTAGCGTTTTTTTTTTACTTTTTTTTCTATAAATATCACATTTACGAGTATATATTTAATCCTAAACGACGATGCTTAAGTGAATATAGTTGTTTTTTTTTAAATTTTAAATCTTAATTATAGACTTTAACACTGTGAAAATGTCGCGAGTAAATAAATCAAGAGCGTTTTAGCGTGAATCGAAATATTAAGTACACATTATATTTGCAAATGGCACATAGAATATAATATATAATGAACACCATAAACATCAAACAAACACAAAGATCACAATAAATTTAAATATAACAAGAAATATTACGACTTTTCTCAAAACTCTCGCAAACATGTAACCAATATACAATAATATTACGTCGTAATAACTTCAGATCAGATACCTATATAAAAAACGCTGTCTGCGTTTTGACCGGGATTTGAACTCAACACCAAAGTATATAGATAAATACAATAGTAATAAAATGATACCATGCATCAGAGCCACCTAAAAATTGTTGAGTTGTGGAGGAAAAAACAATATTTTCGATTAAAATAGGAGCTCTATATTATTTTTTCAACGAAGTAATATATATTAAATTCAAACTAATATGCATCATTCATTTACTTTCATTATTGAGGATCTGAAAGGTGCATTAAACTCAAGACAGTCGAGATTCTGCACACTTCATTAATACATAACATAAAGATAGAACACACTATCATTTATATCTTGTATTATTATTTATTATGCATACATAAACAATATTAAATAAACATATACCTACACATAATATACAATGCCACATACATAAATATGTTAAAAATTAATCCTTTTAACATACGACACAGCCATCGCGTTCCAAGACGCAAGTGTATTATTAGTGTCACTTAAAGTTAAAAAATGAGTGTATTTTAGACTACACGACTGAAGTAAAACTACTTTAGCTCCATCTGTATCTATCTCTTTCAACCGCCGTTCGCCTCGCCCGATCACATGTTTCGTCACTCATATACCAGCTTAGGTGCTGCCTAAGTCTAGTGTGCATAAAGAAGTTTTACTTCAAAATTGCACAAAAAAAGCTCTTAATTATTTAACACAATAGATTTCTTTAAAATTTATTTAAGCACTTGGCGGTATCTAGTTTTAATGATAAAATAAAATACATGTACATGTACAATTAATAAAAATATATAAAATGAAAATTAGTGAAAAAGTTGTCGACTTGTCGACACCTCACATTCTACACAATTTTAATTGCATACTTTTTTGAAATATTAAGTTATGTAAATTAATAGTCGACTTAAACAAATTTATACACATACAATTTTGGGAAAGCGCGTATTGAGACTAGATTACAATATTTTATAACCACTCAATTAAAAACAAATAAATAAACTCTGCATTCTTTAAGAAACTTAAATTATAGAATAAATAATTTGTGCTAAATAAAATTATAAAAAACATGCAATAAGCAAAATCTTATAGCTATACTAGCTCGTTTTATGAAACTCGATAAAATAAATGATGATGAAAATTTATCTCTTTTTTTTTCTTTTTTATAGGAACTGCTTCAATAACTACACTAATGACTTTAAATTCGTTTGGTTAAGCGACTTACACATGTCACGAATTTTGATGATCAACAAGAGTTACTTAAAAAATAATATTTGAATAAATAAGCTTGGGTTTTTTTTTTCTTTTCCAATCTACAAGCAATAGTCGTCATATAGATAGAATACTGATCAGCAAAATTCGCCAGGTGCTTTTGACGTGACATTCAATTGGCCTCACTTCTCACAGAAGTTATGTTATTGAAATGTGGTAGTTGGGCTGTCTGGACGGTCACTCTGAGCGACCGTTCAAACTTGTTCTTATCGACTGGACTAGTTCCTGGCGTTGAATTCGGTGTGAGCATAGAAGACTGCGCTTGATTACCACTCACGATACTCATACCGGGTAGACTGTGCTTGGGGACGGTAAATGCCTGAAGATCTTTAGCCTTAATAGTATCGTAGATACGTACAAGTTTGTTCCCATCGATGGCGTCCACAAAGTTGATAGTGCGTGCTGGTGAACTGGTAACCACTAAGCCGGGCATTTTTGGTGCGTGAATCTTGTGATCAGGTATAGTCGAACCGCTGATGATATGGTTCGTAATCGAATGAGTTTTAAGCCCTAGAGCCGTTTTGTAACTTTTGCCGCACTGACATTTGTAGGCCTTTTTTACCCTTGAAAGAAAATAAAATACGGTTATTTTATGGAATAAAATATTTGTTATTATTTTATGGAATAAATAAAATATGGAATAAATAGAAATCATGATGTTAAAATATAATTATCTTAGATGATATCAGGCTATTTTATAAAGCTACTACTAGGTGACCCGTGCGAACTACGTAACGCCATAATATCTTTTAATTGGCACTTTTAATTTCCTGGTATTTCTATATAACAATATGCATATATGTATGTAGTTATAAAGAAAACCTCCCTCTCGAATCACTATTTGTTTCTGACAACTGCATGAAAAACCGTCCTTAAGCCAGCATTATTAAATTATTTGCTACGGCCACAGACTTAATATTATCTATGTAGATACATGAATATTGGAAAGTAGTGGGGTAATTAATTTCCATAGATAATCGTATTGATAGTACTAAAAGTAAGGGGCCGTCCATTAATCACGTGAGGCTTGAAAGGGGAGAGAGGAACGGACGGCGCCAAATGTACCAACATAATAATATGTTCTAAATTACCAAATTTACCAACGTATTCCAAGGATACCAAATTCTATCTGAATCTACATTATGATTCTAATATTATATATATAGCTATAATTTGTTTGTACCCATTTTTTCCATAAATACTCTTGTGCAGTGAAATGTTTCTTGGGTCCGGTGGACAACTTTTTATTGTACTGATCGGAGATGAACGGTATCGGGTATTTTCTACCAAAAATGAAATAAATAAGCACGATCAGTATATGCAACTAAATTGTCAATAAAAAATGGTTGATGTTAACTTGAGTTAACCCTACCGGTACAATGCTACCTACCAGACTCATAAGGACTGGGACGAAACTGAATAGAAATATGTATATTTTTTTGTAAATCATATCATTTTATAAATCACTACTTTTTCTACTTGAAGGTGTAGACAGCGGCAGTCTCGACTCGCCGAATTTTTACGTCCCAAATGGTGACAAAACCTATCGCCATACACCGGGCGCAAAGTTGTCAGTCGTCGATATTTATGACAAAGATTTTAAGAATATTTTACCTATACAATCTACTGAGTGATTATAAATTCAAATAATATGTATCATCTTTCTATTCATTTGTTTATGGATAAAGAAGGGAAATATTTTTTAAACAATAAACTTTTACGAAGTGTGATTTTTTTTTTATAGGCAAGATTTTTCTGCATTGAAGTTTGAGAAAAATCTTGATGGAAACTATAGCTGTTGCAAGCTGTTATTTTGATTGGACAAGTGTAGCATCAGGGCACCACATGCTTCTTGTCATGATCCTTTGCAAACCTAGAGGGGTCTTTGAAAAATTTCGTATGCTGGATTATGATAGATTCGCTATAAAAGAAATAGCAGCTAACACTGATCTTGTGTTACCAACATCTTCATAGAACCCTCTAACATTAAGACCTAACTAAAGTTTTACTGTTATACCAAATTTCAAGACATTCGTCAAATAATGTGGTAGAAGTGGTAGAGCCAAGCAGTTCGCTGCATGAATGGGCCGGCTCGACCGGTGAATTACCACGACCTCTCAGAAGGCCGACGTAAAGTGGCTCGTGCCGCGTTTCGTTCGGTGAGAGAGGTACCCGGAGGCCCACCCCCCTTCCCCATCCTTTCCTATCCCCTATCCCTTAAAGGTCGGCAACGCAACAGTAACACTATATGTGTTGCTGGTGTCCATGGGCGGCGTTGGTTGCTTACCATCAGGTGACACGCCTACTCGTTTGCCCTCCTATCCCATAAAAAAAAAATAATAATAAATGAATAAACTGCGGTAGCCAAAAGGACAGTTATATGAGTGAGTCTGTTAAGAGTTAAGTTTTTGTCATTTTGAAGAAGTCACGTTACCCTAAAAAGATTTTTTTAAATCTAATAATAAGTAGGTAAAATACACTTACTTGCCGTCCTTTTTGTGTCCATTCTTGGAGTGATATTTTATACCGTTCACGTTTTTGTAACGTTTCTTGCATCCGGGCACGGGGCAAGCGAACGGCTTCTCGTGAGCCACTGGATCCAAAGCTCCGGATACAGCATTTGCATGCATTCTATAAATTATAAGCGCCTGATGTTAAGTAATTAACGCAAAACAAAATATTATAGCACCTTTTATAGAGAGGAATACCTGTAAGATCTGGTTAATAGAGAATTACCAAGTACCTAATAAGAGACACCCATAGACCCGCGCCTCTACATCTAACGAAAAAATGGTGACGTAAAGGAAAAATTAAAAAAAATGTAAAGGTATATTTAATGATTTATAGCCCAAAAAAAGACACAGCTTTTTTTATCAAAATCGTGAAGCTGCGATAGTTATTGTTGAATTAAAAATATAAAACATAAAGAATAAAGTCACTTTCATACCTATCCAAATTTACAACTTGATTATTATAAACTTAATAAAATTACTATCTCATTAACATTTGCAATGAAACTTAATAATTTTACAGTTATCATTTGTAGAGTCTCGGTGGTCCAGTGGTCGAGCACACGGTTTCTGATCCAGAGGTCAGGGTTCGAATCCTGACAAATCCTGACCAATGATTTTTCGAAAGTGTTTTCGGGGGTTAAGTGTGATGAATATCGATGACTGAAAACTTTTTGCCCGGTATGGCGATAGGTTCGCCACCTATTCCATTTGGGACGTAAACATAACGGCGAGACGAGGCTTAACAGCCGCTGCCTACACCTTCGGGTAACAAAGGCGAGAAGTTATGTTATGTGTTATGGTTATCATTTGAATAGCCCCTATTTCTATTTTAACGCATTTCTGGGAAAAGAGCCAAACTAGCAAACGGGTCACTTGATCTTAGGCAACTGGCACCACCCATGGATACCTGCAATACCGTGAGGGTCAAATTTGAACTCCCTGCCTTTAAGAGGGGATAGGGTAGAGATTGTGTTGTTAAAGTAGGTGCCTCCTGAAAATCTCGCCGAACGAAATGCGACGACCACTTACGTCGATTTTCTGAGAGGTGTTGTGAGAAGGTGGTCGAACAGGATCATTCATGCAGTGAATTGAGTAGCTCTACCACTGTTTTGGGTTTATGAATCCCTATGCAGTATTCGGGTCTATCGCTGTTTGGTTCTCTTCATCGTTAATGTTTATACGTCCTTGTCCCTGCTTGAATAAGTAAGTATCATGGAAAGGTAGGGCTTCATATCAGGTAACGCTAAGATACTTACTTGACACCGTATCGCAAAATGAACTCTGAGCTGTACTCCTCGGCCGTAGTCCACGAATCGTTGCTGTCTTCAGACGGACTCATCATTTCGTCTTCATCCATTTCACTTCCTGTAAGTTAATACATTTCCTCATATTTAATTTTATTTTATAAAGGATATCGTAGTGCTGGAACAGTTAATAAAATTATAAATGTAGTGTGTACGAAATTTAGTAGAAGAATTAAGGTTTTGTTTAGGTACCTGTGGGAGTGCTGCTTCGTACTGACGGTGTTTTAGGTGCTGACAGAAGGCGGCGACGCATATCAGGGACAGCTGTACTTTTATTTTCCCGTTTCGAAGCTTCTGTGATGAATTTCAATACATAACTGAGAGGTATACATGCTGGCTGAGAAGCTTCTTTCTGCTCTACTACAGCAGGATCTAAGTCTGTAAAGAAATATTAAATATTTAGTCAATATTATGGATAAAAATTAACAATACCTAATATTTCATCAATATTACTTCTCCTGTCATTATAGTAATAAGTTTATTACAGTATTAGCCAGTGGTTTGTTACTGGTGTATAACAGAAAACAAATCATTAGATAAATACTTACTGTTTTTCTTCTTCAATCTACATTATCTATCTAATATTTTTAAATTACCCACGCATTTTTAATAGACGTAAAATACCCTCCAATGTTGACAACATAGAGACATTGATAAGATGTTAATGGGAGGGTTAGGGATTATATTACACGCACAAATAAAAGCAGACACTCTTTATACTTATGATTATTTAGTACTCACCTATATGAACGTCTTCAATATGTTCAATCAAATCATTTAGTCTGGGAAAAGTTATGCCACAGCCATTATATTTACAGATGTTTATCATGAACACCGCCATTGCTATTGATGTTAGTGCACTAGTCAAGAACATATCTGTATAAGCTCAAGGTTCGGGTTTAACAATAACGTCAAACATTTTTATATCACTTTTGGAAAACACTATATCGAAAAATAATAACATTTAATAATTTACGATATCAAAAATTACGTTAATTATGTTTCTAATAGAATTACTATTTTAATAGTAAGGAACAATTCTGTCATTCGCGCATATTGATCGACAGTTGCCTGCATTGAACGGATCTGCTATCTTTAGCGACCAATGGTGACACAGCATTCGTACTCTGTTTCACTTCATCATTCAGAAATTGAACATTCCAAAGGCCGATCTTCTCCTTTACGGTCACTAAACGGTGTACTTTGGTAAGTGCGGCGAATTTTAGTGCAAAACCTAATCGTGAAAAAGTGTTAAATTTACAAGCCATCAGAGAATTAAAAGTGCTTTAGGCTTTGTGCAAAGGCATATTGTATGTGATTGTGTCAATATTTGTTCGTGGTAATTTGTAAGTTGTCCTATAAGAAAGATTAACAATCTAACTGGTGTTAGCTCACCGACTCGCCATCTTCGAAGTACTAGAATAAATTATTTCTGCTGAATGCACTTCAAATTACCGTTTAAGTCGTATCTCCTGTGATATAATTATCTAGTTTCTTCATAAATATTGACAGTGTCCCTCTTGTCAGTGTTACGTAGCCCCTTTTATTACGTAACATTCTGCGGTACTCGGTCTATTTGACAAGTTTGTGATTTAATATTAGTTTGTCTCTCCATTAATGTAGCTATTACAGTAATACTGAATATATACAGAATAACTGATTACGGTCTTACGCTCTATTGTTGGTTTCTTTCAGTTGTCGCTCACCGTAACTAAACCTATCAAACAAAATGCTCGCTGCCGCCAGATTTATCGCCCCTGCAGCCAGGTCTGCCGTGAGTATAACTTAAATATCTATTCAGTTAAAAAATTACTTCTCGTCTAACTTAACCCTTGTAAGACTTTTGACCTTGTTTATTCCTGAATGAACCACGTCAGCTTACCGGCGTAATACCGGCTATTTCTATTTTAAATCGTTCTAATTATGATGAATGAGTAAATTTGTAACTATAGGCCGCGGACATAACAAAACTTTCGTTACATAATCAAGTCATGAAAATCGATATTAGGTAACAATTTATATCCTATATAACCCTAATCACTCCTTTAAATTTAATCATTTAGCTTTTTTATTCGAATTATAGGAAATCTGTACCTATTGATTTTATGGGTGTAACCTAGTCACAGAGAAAAAGCATTAATGTAAATATTCGATCAAATGAATTGCTTTAATTGTAATTACCGTGAATTGAACAAGATCTTCACGTAATTAATCATTTTTCTATTTAATTAGAACAACTGCCTATCATATTATCTTTTCACAATATACATTGATAATTTATAGTTGACAACATTAATATATTATATACTACTATAAGAAGAAATTATTTTGTAGATTTTCAGCAACACAGCAATGCTGCGACCACTTGCAGCCATTCCCTCCCAGACACACGCAGTCCCTGCAGCGCCTGCTCAGCTATCAGTAGCGCGCTCCTTCCAAACCACCTCAGTCACCAAAGACATTGACTCTGCAGCCAAATTTATTGGTGCTGGTGCAGCAACAGTAGGAGTAGCCGGATCTGGTATGTTTCCTAATAAATAATCTTTTTTCATTTTAAATTTGGTACTAATCTTTGCTTGGCTGTTATTCTTATTAATGAACCTTTCATATTTTTCATAAACCTTGCAACTACTTGTATTATTCTCATTAATATTCAAGATTATTATACAATTAAGAGAGGATTTATATTAAAACTAACTAACTAATGGAAGTGAGAACTGGGTATGGCAGAGTGTGCATGAAAGTAGGATAAACGCGGTCGAAATGAGGGCATTGTGCAAAATCTGCGGAGTGACCCTCGCTGACCATGTGGAAAACAAGGTTATAAGGATGTCGGATTGAAAGAGTGTCGGTGTAAAAGTAAGAAAGGGCATGCTCCGATCCTTCAGACATGTAGAAAGGATGGATGATGCAAGATTGACTAAGCAGATATACAATGCAAAAGCGGATGGGTGTAGGAGTCGAGGACGGCCTAGACACACATTCCATTACCAAATAGAACGTGTTCTGGAAGAAGGTGATGTTAGGAGCCTCTAAAATCGACGCTCGTGCATGAAAAGAGTTATGAAAATCAACGAAGGGAGTGAGGTGTGTAAGAATCGTGCCTTATAGCGCTCCATTCTCTCTGCCTACCCCGCAAGGGATTTGGCGTGAAGTTATATATGTATGTGTATATTAAAAATTCATTATATAAGTAGTTACAGGTTTATAGGCTGTGATGTAAATGCAGAAGAATAACTCCCTGATTATCTAATATTAAGTTCCAGAGAATCAAATAAGATTCCAGCACTACTGGAAATTATTTAATTGGATTTATTCTTCATGTTCCTTTTCCTGTCTTTATTTATTCCCTGCTTGCTATGCCTATTCTTACTAACTGTATTATCTTCAGGTATTGGCATCGGTGTGGTGTTTGGATGTTTGATTATAGGCTATGCACGCAACCCTTCCTTAAAACAACAGATATTTTCTTATGCTATCTTAGGGTTTGCATTAGCTGAAGCCATGGGCTTGTTTTGTTTGATGATAGCTTTTTTAATGTTATTTGCCTTTTAGAAAAGCATTTTTATTAACAGCTGCACAGTGAACATCAGGGTCTGATATTCTGGTAAATTGGTGGTGGTAACATTGTATTATAAGATTGTTATATAAATAATTATAATATTACATAGGGTTACCTTTCTTATTTTACCAATTACAGTTAAATTAGTACTTGTATAAGTATCAGGCCCTATTTATTCTTCATATCATTATTGGAATTGTAATGGAATATGTTTTTGCTTGTCTTAAATGAAGCAATATAATTTACTCAGTTTGTGGCTATAATATTAAAGGGAGTTATTATTGATTTCCTTGCTTGACACATAGTTATCTAGTTCCATATCAAGTCACTAGAAACTATATTCAAAATTGAATTGAGTGTTAACATCAGTAAAATGGTGATTGCAGTCTATAGCACAAATGCTATTCTGCTTCTAAGCCTAGTATATGCTAAGTATACTATTTAAAAATATACATTATATTTGCATTGCATTGGCTGGTGCTCCAAGGAAAACATGTTCACAATTTTTATGGGCCTAGGTAAATAGATGATGTTTACACCCCAACAAATTTGCTATTGGCATATAAATGCAGGTTACATAAAACAGTCCTGTTTTCAATTAACTTAAAATCATCATTATAATGAATGAAATCAATATCCTTCCCTGATGTTTATCACCTTATTGTAAATCTGATGTTTTTTATACTGTTTATTTGTATTTTTTATTTCTACCATGTTATTGTAACCAATAAATATTCACATCATATGTGAATTACCCAGGTGAGATAATTCTACAGTACTATTTGTAATGTGTATTTGTTGGCTGTTTAATTGGTATTTTTTAAAAAATAACCAACAACCACTTAGCCATGTATTGATCCCTTATCATCAGTATCCCAGAATGTATCTTTTCAATAGATCTAGTAATAGTTAGATAGAACATATTAGATACTAGTGACTGCTAGATTTAGGATGAATACACATTCTATTTAGTTTATTTTAGTATTATCCTATGCATGCATATTTGTAGACTGACTCTTAAAAGTAATACTCAATTGTGATTCACTTATTAAAAATGAAGTATATTATAATTGTTTATTTGTTCTGCAGGTGCGGGTATTGGAACAGTGTTTGGCTCCCTCATCATTGGTTATGCCAGGAACCCCTCACTTAAGCAACAGCTGTTCTCATATGCCATCTTGGGTTTCGCCCTGTCTGAGGCTATGGGTCTGTTCTGTCTTATGATGGCGTTCCTGTTGCTGTTCGCTTTCTAAGCTACTTACTTTTAAGAAAACTACTGCCATCCCACATTATGAGGTTTCGGTGTTTAATATCTGGAGTGGACGGCCATGGAATCGGGAATGTTTGGAAACCTCATCCTTATAGTGATGCATGGACTATTGTGTATAAGTGGTACACTTAACCAATGCGGATCATCAGGAATGCAATTTATTTAATTATGTAGTATATAAACAAAAATCAGCAAATAAAATGTTGTACGTAAAAATATTCATCCATGCTACAGTTATTTCTAATTCCTGATTATTGTAGACTGTTATTTCTGAATCATGTTATATCTTGTATCTCATGTCAAAAGTCGACGACAATACTATTTGTTAGCCAGTGACTACCTACGTATATATTTGCGTGAGTATTGTCATCGATTTTTTGTGTACGAGTTTCCTGTTCGAGAATGTCGGGGTATGTATTGTATATTGTTAGGGCTATTAAATAATACCAAACCGACAGCAGCCTTTATTATAACCACCTGGTCTTTTAATAAAACCCTGCACTAAAAGATACACCATCTTAAAATATTAAAACAAGTCTGGTATAACTTATGCCACTTTTCTGGGAACATAACTGGATCGAACACAACTTGTTATCCATAAAGAAAGTGTCCAGCTTATATTGAGAAACGCCACATAATGTATGAGACCAAAATTTTTTGGCATAACTAGGTAGTTATTACCGCTGAGTAGTCTTCGCTGTAACTTCCAATTGGTGTAGTAAAACTTACCTATACAAGAATCGGAATTAATGTAGAACATCGTTCCTACAATAGGAGCTAAAAGTGTCGCGACATCGTGTATCCTCGCATATTCTAGACACCGTAAAATGGGGGAAATAGAAAAAAAGCGAAACTTTGTACGTTGTAATAGTGCTCTCACAGTGCTCAATGAAATTAGCTACATTTGATTTTTTTATATACGGCAACATTTATTCTGTTATGGCAACATCGTCATAATAGTGAAGTTGTTCATAAATTCGAAAAATAAAGTGTCAGTGATCAGCGTAAAACTTTCATTTCTGTTCTTTGCTATGATTGAATTCAGCCATCAATACGAATTTATGTAGTGTTAGTTACTTAACTATTGAGAAAACTCAAAGGTAAGTCAAATTAAGCATATTTCTGTTCTAAATAAGTCCAAAAGTTATGTTACCTATAAATTGAATAAGTTTGGGATGAATAGGAGACGCCTGAGGGGTGGATAGAATCGACGTATAGGGTAAATAGAAGCGCATAAAGTCAGAATATTGTAGATAGCCCTAGCAATGACGATTCTATCGTCATTGCTAGGGCTGCTACGCAAAACTATACCCGATACTTTTGTAGGTACCTATGGTACTTATGGACTGTAGTACGCATTTATAAACCTGACCCTGGAGGCAAGCGCTATAAAAGGTATGACGAAAATGTTCTTAAGTAAGCGGTAGAAGATTATTTAATGGGTAAAGATTCGATAAAAACAGTAGC
Source organism: Euproctis similis (assembly GCA_905147225.2). Lineage (NCBI taxonomy): Eukaryota > Metazoa > Arthropoda > Insecta > Lepidoptera > Erebidae > Euproctis > Euproctis similis. The sequence goes on along the minus strand of LR990108.1, from coordinate 12,801,029 downwards.
TATGAAATACAATATGCACCCGTCAGTGTTGTATCGCCACAGCAAAGGACTAGTAAAGTCGCATGGTGGGCAAAGGGCACTTTCGTTGGAAACTGAAAAATATATCAAATAATATATAAAATAAATTAGGGTGGCTGTACCGGTCTCAAACCACTTAATGGAAATTTTTAATGTTAAAGTATGACTATTTAGCCTAATAGCCATATACATTGCTAGTTTATATTTCATATTATAAGTTATCTAATAATACGTTGTATTTTGACAGAAAGATGTTCTATTTCTTTTTGATTATTTTTTTAATCAACATTATAACTATAAAACTGGGCTGTACCCTACTTTGACCAGCAAGCTCCAGTTATTGTCAAGATTTGTACCAGTGGTTGACCATTAATAAATTAACTGAAATAAAAAATAAATTAACAAATGCAAACGTATTTTATAATAAACTTTATTAAGGTTTGTTCTTAGGACTAGTTGAGATCAACAAAAAACTAAATTAAGTCCAGTCTTAACAATCACGGTCATAATACTTAAATGTAAATGGCACATATTGTAGGTAATCATCAAAAATAAGTTGTAAAACTTGACTTAAACTTGCAAGTTCTTAAGAAACCTCAGTTATTTGATAATTCTTTGTTAAAATTAAACTTAAATCAAATTTCAAACTACTGTACGAATGATTAAAAATTGCTGGTAAAAGGGATCAGATCCAAAAAAGATACTTGGCCATTTCTGGTACTTTAAACGAACCTCTGCTATAAATTGACATAGGAGCGTTTATTTTCTCCACTATGCTGTCATTGGCATACCAAATTTTATTTTCATTATCAGGCCATTTAAAAGTGTTTGGGGTTGATAGCACCATCGTACTAACTTCTTTACTATTTTCGTCAATATCCTTGATAATCCCGAGAAAATACACTCCCTCGTAATTTACGATCACATATGATGCTATTTCCTCGCCTGATCTGCCTTTATTACTGTAATTCATCAAAGGTAAATTATCGTCTTCTGAATCAGAATCTATTCTATTTATTACTCGTTTGCTGTAGGTTTCTGAACTTTCTTCAACTCTTGTGATTTCTTTTTTCTTCTCTTGCTAATCTCCTATTGTCTTTTTTGGTGGCATATTGTATCTAAAGCATAATAATAATACAAAAACTCATATCAAGAAACATTGGTCAATCAAAGGAACTTATATTTTGTATGCAGTACCAATGTCAAACCACTGGTCAACTAAAGGAAACAAAAGCAATTTAGTCCATTTAAATTGATTATTGACTTACAACTCATATTCTGGGCAAGAAACCGTCAAAAAGGAGTAAAAAAATGCTACTACTTCAGGGTACTAGTCGTTGACCAATTGGTCAACCACAGAAGCACCCCATCAAATTGTGTACCTTTTGTTAACCAGTGAAATAGCTTATAAAATATATCGTCTACAATTGCAATTCCATGAAAATCCTAAAAATAAATATTAAATGATCATATAAAACAATGATCAGAGCAAATTTATTCAAAAATAATGCCAAATAAATTTCAGATGTTCTTACCTTTTTAACCTCTGTTCTTACTACAATGGCGGCTGAAAGGCAATTGTCAGCGACAAGTCAAAATAAAACGATTTTGTACGGTTTATTGGTTGTCTTCTTCTAGTCGTAATGTGATTGGTTGATTTGTATTAGTACCGACAACAAGTAGCCAACATAAAATGAAACGATTACAGGCGGGAAAGCTTAATATTAATACATATAGCCGCAAGTGGTCAACAACGGGTGCGTGGTCAACTATAGGGTCAACCATCCTATATAATAAATAATTAATATTATATCAATTTATATAATAAATTTTGACAACTCCATTCACCCATATCGCGGGTAAATAGAAGTAGTGCTATTGTAATTTATTAAATAAATTACGAGAAAATTAAGTTAGTCTTTCATTGAAAACAGTTTATTACACTTTAACTCATAAGACACAATGACTTCTATCTTCGGAATTTGCTAAAAACATACTGAAATTTCGATTCAAAAGTTGAAATCTTTTCTATTCACCCCATTTTACGGTACCTATCAAATGAAAGATCACGAATGGAATTCTGCATAAAGTATCAATCAGCGGCCCGATCTTCTAATTCACCAATTGAAGATTTCATAAACTAGCTCTATACGGATACCTCTCACCGAGCGAAACGCGGCATGAACCCGATAAACCGCTTGACGTCGATATTCTGAGGTCGTGGTCAGTCGTGGTGCCTCAGCAGTAGTACAAGTTGCCAACGAAAAAACAACAGTTCCCTAGTAAAAAAAACAGTAGGTGGGTTAAAAAGGCAGATTTCTTAATTTCCATTTATCATAATTAAAACTATTCGTTATTGACATTGGTCAATAGGAATAGGAGAAGCATGATGGTAAGCAACTACCGCCACCCACTGATAGTGTCACAATTGCTCAATCAGAACTTAACGGGAGTAGGTTGGGGAAGGGGGTTGCCTCCGGATACCTCTCTCACCAAACGAAACGCGGTATGAGCCAATTAACGTCTATATTCGAAGAGGTCGTGGTATTTCCTCGATCAAGCCGGCCCATTCATTCAGCTAACTGCATGACTTCAACACTTGACCGCTTTCTAGACAAAACGACGTGAGTGACAAGACGTAATTATTTTTTTAATATAGAGATAAGTCCACCGTCGTTCATAGTTTCGGTGGTCCAGTGGTCGAGCTCACGGCTTCTGATCCAGAGGTCCGGGTTCGAACCTGACACTGGCACACCTACCAATGACTTCGAAATTGTTTTCGGAAGTTAAGTGTATTATATATGCATGACTGAAAACTTGTACCCGGTATGGCAAGAGGTTCGCCACCTATTCCATTTGGGACGTAAACATACGGCGAGACGAGGCTCAACAGTCACTGCCTAAATCTTCTGGTTACGAAGGCGTGAAGTTATGTTATGTCCACATACATTTGACAAATTCAAAGTTTCAAGTTGATTTAGACCTGATGGAGTTTCAAAAGTTGTAATTGTTACTAGCATACGCCCGTATGCTATATACATGCTTATACGCCCGTATACCCGTATATTAAAATATCTAGTAACGTAACGTTTTATGCCAGAATTATTAAAGAGAAATATTTGAATGAGGCAATGGGTGATTCTGTACCCTAATTGAAAAACAGTGAAAATTATGATTAAAACAGGGACATCAATTTGTTAAGCAGTAGGTTGCTAACACTCCCAGTCGAGCCGGCCGATAAGAAGTTTTTTTTCATTTGTCTAATTTCGACAGGCTAAAGTTTTGAGCTTTGCCATACTGCCCTGTCTGCAGTATTAATTTTTCAGAAATAAGGAACTTAATTTAGCATAAACTAATATAACATAATCATTAATAAAGTCGTGGCACTTTATGCATGAAGTTGTTATTTTTTTTTTCAATTATAATTACAATTTATTGTAGTAATGACCGTTACAAGAAATTTCACTATTTGCTTTCACTTAAAATCCATTCTAAACTTAACACATAATTTTGTGACTATACCAAGTGAACGTCGTTACCATGTTGCGTCGTCTTAACCATAACCTTTTTAAACTGTAGGGATGTTACTCTAAAAATCAAAAGCTGTTAAGTAGAATTTAATGCATAGATTACTTGTGATGAAATACCACTGTAAATTAGTAACCACGTTGTGGTCAGTGTTGGGCATTAATCAATTAATCACTCCTAATCCTTAGAAAATTAAAAAAAAATACATATTATTGTGACAGAGATTCACCTAAAGATTTTTAAAGAAAATTCATGTCGTAATCGATTCATTCACTATAATAGATGTTTCTGTGCAGATCATCTCACTAAAAAACAAAATTGACAGACGTCAAATGTTGCCCATTACATTGACCCGACGGTTAATTCAGAAGAACTAAAACGAATTATATCAGTTTAGGAAAAAAATCTTTTGAGTCTCGTTCTTTTCTTTCTTATTAAATATTAAATTCGTTATTTTACATGTGGATTTAAACAAAAAGCGCTAAAATATATGCAATCTCATTTCACCCGCAGTTGGAAATGTTACCAGGGCTGACACTTTACAATTTATACAACTTCACGACCTTTTCTACCCGAAGGTGTGGGCGGTTCCTGTTAAGCTTCGACTCGCCGTCATGTTTACGTCCCAAATAGAATAGGTAGCGAACCTATTGCCATACCGGGCACAAAGTTTTTACTCGTCGATATTTATCACACATAACTTTCGAAATTAATTTCGTAAAATCATTGGTGTGTGCCAGGATTCGAACCCGCGACCTCTGGATTCAGAGTCGTGTGCTCGGCCACAGGACCACCTAGACTATTAATAATTTATACCAACGTTTAAAATACATGAAGACATGTATTTTAAATTTCCGTTTACGGTACATGAATAAATAGATGTTTATACTAAATAAATTTCGTGAATGCAAAAAAACTGATATTTTAATAAAAATGTTTGCTCATAAATCTGTCTTTCTATTCATGACTTAAATATATAACTCATCCAATAGTATAGTAAAAACACGATCATGTTAATTTTATGTAGAAGTGTAAACTTACCTTACACTTCTACATAAAATTAATAGCGATATTTGAAGATCTTGAAATGTACATGGCCCGTGGCATGTCTAAAAAATTAAATAATATTAACTACCTATTTGAAATAAATTTAAATCATCTAAATTTAATTAGTAACATATTATCAACTTATTAATATTTGTTTTTTCTAAAGTTTAATTTAATAGTGACAACCCTATATGCTCATACCTATTCATATATATATATATATTTTTTTTAATAATCTGCAATCAGTCCGAATCAGTCGTCCAACTTTTATCAGATGTGCTGTAAGTGAAAATGGCGTGTAATAGCTCAGCAGTCAGAGTATGGCTGCTGATCCATTCCTCGGCAGGAGCACATGGGCCCGCTTCAAGCGTTTGACTCCAGCCCGCTGTAACAAGCTGCCAGCCAGCGGGTTAGGATGCTGTTGTAATCTGAGTTTGTATTTTTCAGTGTACCTATTCATATATAACTCGTTTTTCTTCAACCTATAAAAGTCCCTTTTAACCTCTATGTCGTCCTAATTCGTACTTAGTTAAATGTTTGGACGTTCCAAGTCACGCCCAACGCCAACAGAAATTTGCTAGTACCTAAATAAATAACGAAAAAGTGGTAATAAACATAGATAAATAATACTTACTGCGGTTTCATTTGTGAGTTCAAAAAGCAGATAACTTATCTTAAACGCACGAATTCAAAAAAGTTGTTAAAAAATTTATATGACTAATTTCCCAAATTCTTAATTTCTGCCTACGAGCAGAGAGTAACTTCAAGCAATATTTTTAACAGTTTGCCGCGAATTTAAGACTGGTTAAATTTTGCCAGAAGTAATGTATAATGATCTACTTGAAATCTAACAAAAATGGTATTATTTGTATCTAAACGCTAACCACAAAAATTGAGGTAGAAAAGTTTTCCCGCTTGTATCTCAATTCACCCCATTTGACGGTTTCAATTTAAATTTATTTATCTGCTTCTGATTCAAAAGTCGTGAGCTCGATTGCCTCACGCTAATGATTGTGGGAAGTTATGGGTTGATGACAACTTCTTGCCCGGGGTATCGCAACAGCTTCGGTCGCCAGCTGTTCCATTTATGGACGTAAAGATTTGGCAAATCACAAAAGAACCGCTACCTCTGACTGCCTACACTCTATGGTAGACAATGTAAGGAGGTGTAAGTATAGGATTTACATTTAGATTATATTCTTAATTAAAGGTAACGTTACTACTAAATAGTTATCAAAGCTTAATTAATTCCATGAATTTATTATAATACTTGATCACATACATATGTTCACAAGTGCATTGATGGGTAGGCAAAGCGAGCGCCATACGATGGCATTCTTATCCACTTAGCTGTTTTTCGGAATTTAAAGATCCTTACATCACTGCCCACAAGGACACGTAAACTTTGCTCAAAGAAAGTCCTAGTTTTCCAATTATAGCGCATTAAGCGGCATAATGCTTAACGTTGATATTCCTACTACAGCAACCGGGCACTCGAAAAAGTAGTGCTTTCGCATGATGCGTGCCACGGATGCCAACTCATTGACAGAAAATTATTAAGTGTTTATGATGGCATTGATCGCAATATCTAAAATAAATTTTCTTCAGTATTAATAATATTTGTTAAAAAAATATTATAGCTTTCGTTCCGTTGTAGTTTTTTGGAAATAATAAAAGTTAATTAAACCTGTGTTAAAAAAAAAAAATATGTATGAAGGTACAAGCATTGACTTTTTTTATTCCACATTTAATGTGAACACTGAACTTAGCGCACTCAGGCAACGCAATTAGGCTTCAGAACAATTCGGCATTGTGCGGCACTGAGTCATGGAAAACTAGGACTGCGTCCTCGTCCTTCTCGCCGCCTCCTTCCTCTTTAGCACTGTATTTCTACTTAGTTCATTTTGTATCTTGCAGTAATAGCATTTTGACCGCGTTCATTCTCCTTTGACGCGTACTCATAAGTTACCGTTACTGTGAGATTATTGGAAACGGGCAAGTTAATTTAATTACATATTTTCAAACTTTTGACGCCACTCTGGTTTTCATCTACACATAGGTGCTTTTCATTATGAACTTTGAAAACACGTCATTTTAAGGAATAATAAGAACAATAGTTTTATATCAACAATTTACTGTAAATGTTTGTTTTTTTTTTTAAGAAAAATATCTAAAAGAATACCCCAGAAAAGGAATAAAAAATTTAAAAAGAGGTAATCTTAACAGATATTGAACAAATATTAATACAATAATCGTCAATGGTTAGCATTCAAAATGCAATACAAGGTTGAACCAAATATTCTAATTTTAGGGCAAAATTAATCCACACCACAATGGGAGTGCATTCATTTTGAATTAGAATAAAAAATATATCAGTAAATAACCTCAAAAAAATGTAAAAATTAAATTTAGCCACAACACAGAATACTATCGTCGGGTCTTTTAATAGGCAACATTTGACAGTTCATCAAAGTAAACTTGTAACGGCGGGCATGAAATAACATATTTTTTCGTTTTGTTACGACTGCACAATTTGCTTGTCAATTTTTAATTTCAATGAAAATTCCAATTTATAGTAATAATGACTGATACAAGAAATTTCACTGTTTGCTTTCACTTAAAAATCATTCTAAACATAACAAATAATTTCTGATCTTACAAACTGAACGTCGTTACCATGTTGCGTTGTCTTATCTTTAAACTTTATAAACAGTAGGGATGTTATTCTAAAAATTGAGAGCTGATAACTAGAATCAAATGCATCGATTACTTAAAGATATATCACTGTAAATTAATAACCACATTGTGGTCAGTGTTGGGAATTAATCACTCCTAATCCTTAGAAAATTAAAGAAAACTTATTATTGTGACGGGAACCCACCTAAAGATTTTTAAAATATTTCATGTCTATATCGATTCATTCACTTTAATCGATGTTTTTGTGCAGATCATCTCACTAAAATAATAAAATTGACAGACGTCAAATGTTGCCTATTAAATTGACCCGACTATAATTGTTTAATAATTACACATAAAATTGTCTGATGTCTAATGATAAAACTATAATTTTTCCTAGTACCAATTTGATCTCTATAATATTAGAGTTTGTACATCACAAAATCACATTCAATTTAAATAAAATCATGCATGCATTTCAATCCAAAATTCAATGTCTACATTTCCAGAGGTTCAATTTTACATTAAAAACATAACACAATCTTTGCTACCACATCATCGACTTAACCATTCTTACATAATTTGGGGATCAGAGTTCAACAATATAGCAAATTTAATACACTTCTCTCTATGATTGACTATGTAAACAATGATTGTACAACTTTACAATAATTTCACTTAGCCTAGAGCAACACAAAATAAGGCATTTCTACACAAGTCTATCAAACATAATTATAGAAACTGTTCATTACAAGTGAAACAAATACATGAAAGCTGCTAATATTTCCACATAATTTATAATGTATTTCAATTAGATTTTTTTGTGAGATCAACACTCATAATATTAATTTGGTCCAATATTTCTTTATAATAAAACGCTTCCATGAATTCACTTCACATGTTTAACTTACACAAAATTTTTGGCTCAACGCGTTTTCCCGTGAAGTCCACAACTTTACATCTAAACACCTCCAACATCACCATAATTTTTTTCTTTTTATGAACTAGTCTTGATATTTTGTTTATATTACACTTGTTACTATAAATAATTGCGGTATTAAATTAAATCGCTTCAGTTTCAAACTGACTGCCCCTACTGATACTTATAGGTCCATAAGTTTCATGTTGTACTACTTTCAGAACTTGATGCTTTTTGAGTACCAGCAAACTGTAGAACTTTTGCGCTACCTAGAACAATAATGTTACATGTTTCAAAAATTGATTAGATTAATAATATATGTGTTGGTAATTTTTAGTGTATTGTTATAAAAAAAATATTTATTTTATATGAAATTCAAGTAAAAATACTTCATTAATCATGCTGAGTTGTACATAACAATACTGACCTGTTTCCTGTTATTATGTCTGGGCGCGAGTTCTGCAAAGGACAGTTGTAGTCCGGCTGACAACTTGGGCTTCATAACTGCGAATAACTGAGCAGCTCTGCGATTCAAAACACGCTCCTCAAATTGTTCATCTGTTTCACCCGCTTCACGCTCACCCTCCTCGGCCTAAAAACATTTAAGCAGTTGTTGTAAAAGACGCTTATAATAACTTGAATGGATCCCAAACACTAAGTGTAAGTCCTTCATAGAAAACATTCGATATTTACTACACTCACATTGTCTGGCGTTATGGGAAGATCGTAATCGTGTGCCGGACTGTGGTGCCCCTGCTGGTCGTCGTATCCTAAATTGGTCATTTGTAGCCCGTTCTGAAAAAAAAAATAGATGAAATAAACTTATTAGATCTGTTAAGTTCTCGTTAAAGATACAGGAATTATTGACGATTTCGAAAGCGAAGTAAAAATATGTGAAGTATGTTATTTTAATTATTTAGTGTTTTTCACATATTGTGGTGATTATACGAACGATTTATATATTATGTTAATGGTGGAATGGCCATGTACCTGGTAGTGGTCGTGGTCGTCCAGCCCGTGCAGCAGCGGCTCCATGGGCACGGTGTGCGTGAGGTCGCGCGAGGCGCGCAGCGGGGCGGCGCGGGTGGCGCGCAGCAGCCCCGCGTCCCCCGCGCCGCCGCCCTGCGGCATCATGGGCAGCTCCAGCAGCCCGCCCAGTGCGCCCAGCGCGCCTGCCGCCACATAACGGTCAGCAACAGTACAAAACACTTCACTGACACTATCTATGCTCACTCTTCTATTTAATCGATCAGTCCAAATTACCTGATGGCGTCATTCCTCCGTGCTGTAACCCTGATGGTGTCATGCCACCGTGTTGTAGTCCTCGCGGCGTCATGCCGCCGTGTTGCAGTCCCGCCGGAGTCATGCCTCCGTGCTGTAATCCCGCCGGAGTCATGCCGCCGTGCTGCAATCCCGCCGGAGTCATGCCTCCGTGTTGTAAGCCCATTGGAGTCATACCTCCGTGTTGTAACTCTGACGGCGTCATTCCACCGTGATCGAGACCGACTGGTAACAAAATTTAATTTTTTTCAACACACTTTTATAAACTTTCCATTAATGAAGTTTTTACTGGACGGATCTTAGCAAAATATAAATTCATCTCCATTCACATACCTGGTGTCATGCCACCGTGGTGTAGTCCCGCAGGTGTGAGACCCCCATGACCCAGGCCTCCAGGTGTCATACCACTCTCCAATAGACCTGGTGTCATGCCTTTAATAAAATGACAATAAATTAATTCTATGTGTAGTATAATGTGAAGTAATTAGAGTAGTATATTAAAATATGTAAAAAACTGAACAATGCAAAGTTCAACTAACCACCATGGTGCAGACCAGCTGGTGTCATACCACCAGTGGCAAGTCCCAAATCTCCTGTGTCTCCATGTTGTAGACCAGCTGGAGTCATGCCTCCGTGAGCGAGGCCGCCTGTAATATTTTTGTATTAATATTGCCCACTATTGTCATTAGTCATATGAATGAAGGAATTAGATATTTTTTTTAATTCAATACTTCACTATCACAATAAGTGTTTCAAAAGTGAAACTGGAGTCTTATGGATGAACACATGTCCCATTTTATAAGAAATAAAAAAAATATTCATTTACTAATATAAATTTCCTATAATTAGGTTGTAATTAAATAAATTACAACCTAATTATAGGAAATTTTGGAATTATAGGAAAGAAATTAAAATTAGCTACTAATTAAAACTGCAAATTTTACAATGTGTTCTAAACTTGTTATAGATCATTGCTAGAAAACATGCTGACCTGGTGTCATAGTGTCGTGTTGTAAGGCGCCTGGTGTTAGGCCACCTTGCAGTAAGGTGCCAGGCGTGAGAGGTCCTAACACACCCGGCGTTAGTGGTGGCCCGAGAGAGCTCAGCATACCTGGTGAATTAATGAAGCGGACTTCTCAAAGAACTTAGAATCGTCATACAACTAAAGTACTTATATCAATCTAAATCAGTGATTTTTATCATTTATTTGACATATATTCTACAACATTGTACTATATAGTACAGTAGATCTAAAAACGCGTATGTTCAGTGATACTGTTAAAGTTGTTTGGAAATAATTCTGCTAAGGGATGATCAGTGCAGTGCAGATGACCATAATGGCCATACGGCTCATGAAAGATTTATTGTAGAAGGCAAACTTTTATAGAAAGCACACAATTCTGTTGCAAAAACTAAAACCAAGTAAGTACTCCAAAATGTATATCCAAAGCATTTTTGCATATTTAAATTCTAACAATTCAACTGGCTGCTAAAGCTAGCAATAAGGATCCCAATCCCTCGATCCTATCTGTTAGGAAGTACTGTGAAGAATTTTTCACTTTAAGCTTTAAATCTTATAAGACAACAAACATAAATACCTGGTGTGCCAGGAGTTTGTGGCATGTCGACCTCGAGTCTGGAGTCCGAGTGCGGTGTCTGATAACCGGGGAGGTCCCGAGGTGGTGGTTCAGATTCTAACCGTGCACCATAACCATAGTTGTGTTAATATAACTTGTGCATGTTAGATAGCATATTTACACACGGATTTTAAATGTTTCACCATGTAATAATTGTAATATATTAAAAATAATATGTCACTTGAAAAACAAAATTAACTTTTTTTTATGGGATAGGATGGCAAACGAGCACGTGTGTCACCTCATGGTAAGCAACCAACGCCGCCCATAGACACCAGCAACACTTGTTGCGTTGCCGACCTTTAAGGGATAGGGGTAGCGAAGGGTGGGGAAGTGGGGTGGGCCTCCGGGAACCTCTCAGACCGAACGAAACGCGGCATGAGCCAATTTACGTCGATGTTCTGAGAGTTACGAGTTTTCGTTATCCATTACGTTCTTTGACGAGTTCATATAATATATGAATGATTAATTAATTATGAATATGTATATTTATTTTAACATTTTTAATGCCGAAAGTAGGTTTAGTTTTTTGACATTTGATTCGAAATATTAGGACTCCACGACATAGGTAATAGAGTATTGCCATATGGCAATACTCTATTATCTATGTACAATTATTTCATGTTGATAAGGTTATAAAGAAATTCAAGAGATTTTCACATCACCAAAAGTATTTTAAATTATCTACTGAATGTAGATAAAAACTTTAGACTTCAGAAATTGCAGTAAAATAAATTACTTAGTTATTTTATTTTTAATATCATAGTGAAATATTGTTTTAAGTGATTTGATTAAGATTTTAAAATAATTACGTGTGTTCTTTATTGTGTTAAAAGCTGATAGTAGCATTAGTAAAACAGTATGTAGAATGTCATTCAATATGTAGAATGTCATACAACAGTGATTAACCAGATTATGGTCAGTATTGCCAACTCTATTTCAAATAATACTTTAAAACTTTTGATTCAAAATTGATAATTCATTTACAGCACTATCATCTAGCATTTTAAATCTACAAATAAAACTGTAGAGTTGGCTACACTATTTGGGACCAGTGCATTTTATATACATACCATATCCAAGTATGCAATATATAATTAATATACGGAACTTACCGACTGACGGTTCATATTCTTGTGGTAATGGCGTTCGACGATCCATTTCTGACATAGTTGGAGGCGCTGGCGTTTCTGGCGGGTGTATTGTCTGAAAAAATAATTTAAGAGTTAGGAATAATTAAATTAATTGCTATTCTATATATCACCTAGAATAGAACACGTATTTGTTTGTAGTTATTGAAAAACTTGCAGAAACTTCACGCCTTTTGCTACCCCAAGGTGTAGGCAGCGGCTGTTAAGCCTCGTCTCGCCATTATGTCTACGTTCCAAATGTAATTGGGGGCGAACCTATTGCCATACCGGGCACAAAGTTTTCAGTCATCGATATTTATCACACATAATTTCCTAAAACAATTTTGAAAAGTCATTGGTGTGAGCCAGTGTCAGGAATCGAACACGGATCTCTGGATCTGAAGCCGTGTGCTCGACCACTGGGTCACCGAGACTTTTGCGGAAAAAAATCTTGCAGAAAATTTATAGTAAATTGATTTAATTTGACGTCACACACATTATGGCTATGCCTGCGTTAGTTCGAGTCTGTCCAATAGCAGAATACTGATCTTACTGATACTTGTTGATAAACTACTATAATAGTAAGTAAGTATAACAGTAATAAGTAAGTATAATATCTATATTATAGATATACCGATTAGGTATACTATACATAATATATGAATTGTTGGTAAAGCATAAGTTAAAAAATAGTTAATGAGCGCGCGGATGTGTGCGTGTATATGTGTACGCATATACATGTGTTGGCGTGCGCGTATACGTGTACGCATATACGTGTTAGCGTGCGTGTACGTATCTACTTGAGTGTGAGCGCGCGCGCGTGTACGTGTAAGGAAACGTGTGGGTGTGAGCGGGTATAAGTGTAAGGAAATGTGTGGCTGGGAGCGTGTATACGTATACGTGTTCATGTGTGCGCACCTCGTCGTGGCGGCGCTTGCGTGCCCCGCGGCGCACAGCGGTAGGCTCCGCGGGCTCGGGCGAGCGCGCGTCGCCCTCCTCGGCCTCGCTACGCAGCGTCATGTTCCGCTGGTATTTCTGTAACACCAACACACAAACTAAATCATAACACACAAAACAGTACATGCAATTACATCCGATAAAATAAAAATAACTTGCATACTTGTTATAAGATTCTAACCGAGTCATTTCTATACATTTATACCAATGTTATAAAACGCTAATGATTAGCTACTGACCCTTTTTCCATTCTTTGTGTTTTACATAACATTATATCATACGTTATATATTATACTATAGTTTATAGCTAGCCATTTAACTGAGCACTAACATTTTTAGTGATAAAAATATGGAATAAGGGGGTAAACTAACCTTGAACAAAACTCTTGAAGGGATAGGTCTGGCCGGTAGCGTGAACAACTTCTCGACACCGCCAGTCTCCTTCCAGTGCATTAATCTTCTGGTTGGCGGCGCCAAATCTAATGTTGTGACGATGTCCGAAGTGTTGCTCAGTTGGTTCTTCATTTCTTCACCAGATATATTTTTCACTTCATCCACAATCAATTTGCGTTTGCGCTTCGCTTTTGTTATACCTGTAAACAAATCAGATATAAGGATCACGGGGTTCTTCTTCTCTTACTGTTTCTCTTCATTTTTTTATTAGTTAATTATACACAGTTATGATTAGTTGGTTTATGCTACAGTTTGTGGTGGTAAAACATGAGTTTGACTGTTATTTTAAAATATAATTTTCATATAGTCAATTGTTTGCCAGTTTATTTCGGGAGTGTTTCGTATTGATAAACAGACCAATATAATGTTGTTATAATTGGGCAAGCTGTTACAATTACTATTTGCCAGCTTGTAAACATGGTTTATTTCACATTGAAGCCGTAATTCGTCTTTTCTAATAGTATTTTGAGGGTATGTGAACAAGTTTGTTCGTGAAGCGTGGCAATGTATCGCACCCTTAAGCACGGTGGCGTCGACCGGCGCGAGCGCGAAGGACTCCTCGTCGTTGTTGAGCAGCGTGGTGTTGTCGTGCGCGGGCACGCGCTCGCTGCCCGGCGCCGCCTCCCGCGCGCTCTCCGCCGGCTCCTCCACCTCCTGACACATACAAAATTAAATATTCATTTCGAAATAGTCTCAATGTGTGGTGTCGTGGGTTCGAATTCGGGCTTACACCAATGACTTTTCGAAAGATATGTGTAATGAGTGAAAATTTTGTCAATAGGGTGGCCACCTACGTACCACCCACGTAAACATAACTGCGAGTCGAGGCTTAACAGCCGCGACCAACACCTTCGGGAAATAAAGGGCGTGAAGTTATATTATGTTATTAATTTGGATGTTTTTTCACTCAATATTTACAGTATAACCAAACTTCGACGTGATTATTAAACTAGTTTTTACCGCTAGCATACGTATACTTGTATATCTAGTTTTATAGTATTGTTAGTCATTTAAACTCCAAAAGTCGATTCGGTTTCCATTCAAGTAATAAAAAATAGTGATAGACTCCAAAGAATGCATGTGCAAACATAAGTCTTAAAAAAATCTATTGGTGTGGTTGAATTCATTTTAGCTACCAAAAATAGACTCATGTGAGATAAGTATTGAATGATCAACAATATATCACATAGACTTAATTAATGACAAGCTTGTCTATACAATGAATGTATTTTAGTTGCTTTGTAAAATCATTGTGTATTATTTACCATGGGCACCGTTTGTAATGGTGATGGAGGTATTATTGGCACAGCTGGTGCCACACTCTCTGGTGCAGGTGATCCCGCCCAACTGAAATAACATTAACAATATTAATATATGTAAGCCCATCGAAAACTCAACTTTTGGACTAATAGAAAAAAAAAGTTTATTATGAAGTTACGATTATATTCTGTTACCTGTGTTGCGGTGAGTTTCCCGCGTCGTAATGGTCTCCCATGTCGTCATCCGAATCGGGTGCGTCTGCAGCGGCGGCCATATCTGTACCAGCTTCTTCTGCATTGCCACCGGCGGCCTCTATTTCGGCCTAATGACAAAAATAAAAACATACAGGAATACATTTTGACTTTTTGAAACATGTTGTCTAATAATAAATAGACATAAAATGTATGTTCGTTGGCTGTACAGACATTGGAGTAAAATTATAAAAACACTACATTACCTGTAAAGATTGTGGTTGTTGGGAAGTGCCGGGCATGCCGGATGCTGCTGCAGTCGAACTGCTGCTACCAGTCACCTCACCAAACAAGTCGCCCTCAAACAAACCACCAGCATCTGTGCAAAAATATTGCGTCATTAATAATATGTATTTATAATTTTCTCGAGGTCTCGATGGTCCAGTGGTCGAGCATCCCGCTTGTGAATCAAGAGATCACGGTTTCGAATCCCGGCTAACACTAATGACTTTATGAAATTGTTTTCGAAAGTTATGTGTGATAAATATCGATGACTGAAAAGTTTGTGCCTGGTATGGCAATAAGTTTGTCACCTATTTCATTTGGGCCGTAAACATAACGGCGAGACGAGGCTTAACAGCCGCTGCATACATCTTCAGGTAGAAAAAGTTGATGTTGATGAAGTTATGTTATGTCATGTTATAATTTTCTAAGTTAATATCTAACATAACCAAGCATAGCTTTTTTTTTATAATATTCTTGAGTACATGCTTGTCATGTTGCATATAACAAAGTTGCATTAATGAAAATTTTTTGTACATATTTAAAAATTATTGGAATTATTTTTTGTTTTTCAACACTCCATATCAATACCCTAATTTGCAAACCTAATAACTCCACTTTTTTCTATTGGTATCAAAATTATCATTTTCGAACAAAAGTGGAGTTAGCAGGTTGGCAAATTAAGGTATCCAAGCAGGTAGCAGAGTAAGATGTAATTCTTGTGGGTTCTGAGAACAGGTAATGTAGTCCAAATGAGGTAAATAAACTAACAAGCCTAGTATTGTTACTTGAATCTTGTATCAGATTAATATTAAAATCACCGCATACAATTACATTCCTACCACTTCCAATAAGTTTTTGTAAAACATCATCCATGGTGGATTCAAATATATTAAAATCACTATACATATACACTATACATACACAATATATCGAAATGGAATACAAGTTGATGTTGAAATATCAAGTAGAAATGGGTAATAAATAAAGAAAACAACATATAGCAAGTACTCACGTCCAAAATCTGGTACATCAGCAATGTTACCACCAAAACCATCATCCATATGTGAAGGGGCAGGCTCCATACGACGAGACACAGTACCTAAAGCTTCAACTTCACCCAAGGGACCCACAGTCTCTTTACCACCTAGTTCGAGTGATGAACCATCAGCAAATAACAGATTACTCTGGAATACAAAAATGATAAAAATTACTTCTGCAGGCAAATAAAATTCAGAATAAAAATGTTTATGTGTTATGGACAAACTAGATAATTATAGAACAGGTTAAATAAAAGTATTTTTATTTCACACACTTCCAAAGAAGAAGACACATGAATGTATGTACTTTTTGTAATATATGAAATGTAGCAGGCAATAGAAAAATGATATGAGAAAAAATAAATCACCTGTTCTAAACCACCCTCTGTCCCAATAGCTTCACGCATGATATCTGGATTATCAGTATCAAACCCCATATCACCAAATCCATCATCATGAGTTACAAGATTAAGGGAGCCATAATCTTCTCGCATTGTGATTTCTTCAGCTCTAGATTGATTTAAAGAGAACTGAGCCTCTATATCCACTTCACTGTAAAAGTAAACATTTTTTTTTTAAATCACTTTCACAAATAACAAAGAAGACACTACACTAAACTAATCCTTATCAAAAATATGTTCCATAGTTTTAATGTGCCTGTTACTTATTTTTTTTTAATGTATAGAGATGGCAAGCAAACATGCAAGGCTTCTCACTTTTCACACTTTATGTCAATATTTTGAAAGGTTGTGGTATTTCACCAGTAGAGCTGTCCCATTCATGCAGCAAACCTGCTCTACCACTGTAATCCTTAATTTATCCCCAAAACTTAAATAATTTGAATTAGCGACTATGTGTTCTAAGTAAGAATAATATTTAGTCAATTCAATAAACTACTCACTTTAATTCAGGCATAGCTGTGTCAAAGTCGTGGAAAACCTCTGGTAAAGTGATAGCATTCATAGCAGCTTCCCTGTGTTCTTCTGGTAAATCAACCATACCTGGCCTAAAAGCCATCTAAAATGTATAAACAATACTGTTTAGATAATTGTATATTATAATTTTTAAAAGTATTTGTATATTTTTGGATATGTTTAGTACCTAATTGTACCTATTGAGTACACACCTAAAGGTAAAAAGGTGTGAAGTTATGTTATGGAACATTTTTTATGTATTGTACTCTCCATTTATACATATATACTCAATAACACTCTTGTTTAAGTGATTTGTTAATGAACTTCTTTATGGCTGTCTATAAGCAGATAGCAAGACAGCCATATCCAAGAATGGTATGTAATGATCCCACCATTTATTTCATTGGGACAATGACAATTTGTTGAGTTGAGATGAATAACGTAAAACCTTCACGTAGAAAAAGGTGTGAGGTTATACGAATATTAAATATTTTGAACATCTTTTATTGTTGTAATTAGCCGCATTATCATTACAAGCACGCATTCTGAGCAATATACAATCCAAATGAATAGTCTACTTTTGAAATTATGAATCATTTTTTGATTTCTGAAGAATTATTTGTTAAACTTTTTGTCTAATGTTGTGTTTACATACTCTGTCTGTATCAAACTTTTCTACATACATTCTTTACCTATACTAAACATAGACACAGGCAAAATTTAATAGTAAAACAATTTATTGGTAAATATGTTTCAATATAAGCTTATAATCTACCTTTGAGAACATACCTTGATTTTAACAAATGCTTCATTGCAGTCTTGAAGTAAATACTTGGCTTTTCTGGAGTAAATCCTAACTACTCCAAGCAACAGATGCCCAGAAGTACGTAAAGCCATCTTCACTTTAGGTTTCAGTATACCGTCGACTGATTTTTCTATGTTTGTTTCAAATACGTGGGCCTTCGTTAACTTCTTATCCCAGTGAGCCGCTAGCCAAATTTTGGCTAGTGGGCCTTTTTTGGCCAGCACGAAATGTCCGTAAAACATTGTGGTACTTGATTATTCCCCACTTATACTCATTAACACAGCTGAAACGAAGAAACTGTATTTACAACATACACTGAAGATTTGAGAATAGTTCATTTAAGAAAATATACCGAACAATAGCTAAGATTGTTTATATTTAACGATTTATGAGAGCAATTTGGCGCCTAATCTCGTTCTGCTAATTTTAAGTGGTTAGTATTGATTATTAATGGTAAAAATATTATTTCACTATTCTTCGGAATTTTGTGAATATTTTAACAATAAAAAGAAAGATTTACCAAAATATTACAGTCGAAATTATAAATTTCCCTTTTCACACACAACGTAAACATGACAACGACTACGCTTTCAAGATGGCGGAGACGTCGAACGAAAGTCAACTGTCGACATAGGCAAAGAGTATATAAATATAGGACATAGGTACAGGACATAGGCACAGGGTTGTAAGTTAGGTGCTTGCATATTTTCGTTGTGAAATAGTAGAATAGCGATCGGAAAACTTGTTCGAAAGAAATATAGCTAAACCCATTTTATGAGATAGGATAGATAGGTAGGGTATGATTAGGGGGTCATGTCAAGAGCGTGCACGTCGCGATCCCTGCCGTCCCAGTGGGACGCAATCTTGACCAAAGCAAACTCAGCCGGACGGGCTGCTAGGGCGTGCCCCGTAAGCGACGGGCACCGATTAGCCCCCGTCGGTGCGGCTGCATGCGCATGCGGCGAAGGGGGCCGCCACCCTTCACGCAGCGCCAATCCTGGCGGGACGAGGAGAGGGGAGTGCCGTATAGGCACGTGGAATGTTAGAGGTAGCATGGCGAGAAAGATGAATGAGATGATGGATGTATTAAATGAGAGATGCCTGGATGCCTTATGTTTGACGGAGACAAAGCGGAGGGGGAGGGAGGCCGAGGACCTCCCCGGTGGCATGGTAGCCCTATGGTCCGGAGTGGACCCGGACGTCCGTGCCAGTGGGGGTGTTGGAGTCGTTCTCTCCTCCCGCTTTGCTTCCGGAGTGAAAGATTATGAGTTGGTAGGCCCAAGACATCTTTGGGTTCGAATAAAACTGGGGATCACGCGAGTTTTCCTGGTCGCAGCTTATGCTCCCGTTAGCTCCGCGGATCCCCGCGAACTCGAGGAGTTTTGGGAAACTGTTAGGGATATTCTGGATCTAGCTGAGGGAAATGAAAGGATAATTATGTGTGGTGATCTGAATGGGTGGGTCGGAACCAAGCGAGACGGCCTGGAGGCTGTCCTTGGTCCGAATGGTGACAAGAGAGTGAATGATGCTGGTAAGCCGATATTAGACGTATGCCTGGAACGGAACCTCCTTGTGTCTAACACATTATTCCGTCATAAAGATATTCACACGTATACGTGGAGACGGAATGAGCAAAAGAGTATGATAGATTTGATTTTGATAGATAGTCGTCTCCGAAATACTCTAGGGATACAAGAGCCTACAGAGGCCCCACTCTTGATACGGACCACTACCTGGTGGTAAGCCGATTCGTGGGCCTTTTCAAGAAGTGGAGACACTGGCGAGTGCGTACCCATTTCGGAGAGCTTGAAAGGATAAAATGTGAGAAATTAGAAGATGAAAGTGTACGGAGTATGTACGTAGGCCTAGTCAGTAAAAGACTCAATGAGACGAGTCTTTCTGACCTAGGTGTTGAAGAATGCTGGGAAAGAATGAAAGAAAGTATAGTGAATAGTGCAAAAGAAGTATGTGGTAGTGCAAAGAGGCATAAGATTCTGAGAGGTGACGCCTGGTGGGACGCGGATGTGAAATCCAGCGTCGAAAGAAAGAAAAAAGCATGGTTGGATTATGTCTCAAGTTTGAACCAGAATGATAGTATGACAGAGAAAAAGTATGAGAGCTACCGCCGCTGCAGGAATGTTACCAAAGCCTTAGTGAAAGAGAAGCGTGAAAGACTTGTTGCGAATGAGGAAGTGAGGTTGACGGAGAACTTCGAGGCGAATAACAAACTCTTCTGGAGGGAAGTTAGAAAGTCTCGGGGTTCTTCGTCAACATCCAGAATGGACAAAATTATGTCTAAGTTTGGTGACATTCTTGCAAACCCAAGCGATGTATTGGGCAGGTGGAGTGAGTATTTTGGGGAAATGTACGAGTATGTTCCGGATGTGGGCGCCGCGAGTGAGCCTACGGCTGACACCGCTGCGCCAACATCTGATGAGGACATTACTATGGAAGAGATTGAATGGTCGATACGAAGTATGAAACATGGTAAGGCAGCTGGAATTGATATGATGTCTGCGGAAATGATCAAACACGGTGGAACCTGTGTCCGGGACGCTTTCCTGACCTTGAGCAATCTATGCTGGAGGTCGGGTAAGGTTCCCATGGACTGGAGGCGCGCTGTCATCGTGCACTTGTATAAAGGTAAGGGATCACGTATGCAGTGCGCCAGTTACAGGGCCATTAGTTTGATCAGTTTAGCAGCAAAAGTGTATGGGAAAATTATTGAAAGGAGAATGAGGGTGATATCTGATGGAGTGTTGTGGGAGGCTCAGGGTGGTTTCAGAAGCGGACGAGGGTGCATGGATCAGATTTTTTCTCTCCGCAACATCGTGGAGAAACAACTGGCTGTTAACCGGAAGGTTTTCTGCGGTTTTGTGGATCTGGAAAAAGCGTTTGACAGAGTGTTACGAAAGGATCTGTGGGATATACTCCCAGGCTACGGGGTGAGCGGAGCACTGCTGCGCGCTGTGCAGTCCACTTATGAGGGCTGCACAGCATGTGTGCGTGTTGACGGCGGCTTGTCCCCCTGGTTTGACGTCAATATCGACGTCAGACAGGGTTGCGTGCTGTCCGCTCGACTGTTCATCCTGTACCTGGACAGTTGTCTCCAGAGAATGAGATCGATGGATGTAGGGATGCGAATGGGTGACCTAGTTGTGAGCTGCCTGCTTTACGCAGATGACGCCGTGCTTCTAGCCGAATCGCCGTCGGACCTGCAAACACTAGTCACTACTATGAAAGATGATTGCATGATTAAAGGCTTGCAGTTGAATGCGACGAAAACGAAAGTAATGGTGTTTGAAAGGGAGGAATCCAGAACAGATGCAAGGATAATGGTTGATGATGTAGTGCTGGAACAGGTGAATGAAATTGTATATCTTGGATGCGCTTTTAGCAGAGATGGAAGGTACACCGCGGATGTAGAAAGACGAGTGGCGATAGGAAATAGCGTAAACGGAGTGTTGGGCAGATTCCTGGGCGCAAAAAATATTAGCAGAAAGGCCCAGTTAGCAATCCACAATGCAGTCCTGATCCCAACACTAACTTAAGGAAGCGAGAGCTGGGTATGGCAGAGTGTGCATGAAAGTAGAATAAACGCGGTAGAAATGAGGGCTCTACGCAAAATCTGCGGAGTGACTCTCGCTGACCGCGTAGAAAACAAGGTTGTAAGGAAGGAAGTTGGTTTGAAAGAGAGTGTCGGTGTAAAAGTAAGAAAGGGCATGCTCCGATGGTTCGGACATGTAGAAAGAATGGTTGACGCAAGACTGACTAAGCAGATATACAATGCAAAAGCGGACGGATGTAGGAGTCGAGGACGGCCAAGACACACATTCCAAGACCAAATAGAACGTGTTCTGGAGGAAGGTGATGTTAAGAGCCTCAAAAACCGACGCGCGTGCATGAAAAGAGTTATGAAAGTCAACGAAGCGAGTGAGGTGTGTAAGAATCGTGCCCTATGGCGCTCTGTTCTCTCTGCCTACCCCGCAAGGGATTTGGCGTGAAGTTATGTATGTATGTATGTATGAGATAGGTGGGCAAACGAGCAAGCGTGTCACCTGATGGTTAGCAACCTGCGCCGCCCATGAACATCAGCAACACAAATAGTGAGTGTTACAGTTGTGCTGCCGACCTTTAAAGGAGTAGAATAGGAATGGGGAAGGGGGGGCGGGGAAGGGGGTGGGTAACCGCACGAAACGCGGCATGAGCCACTTTTCGTTGGTATTCTGAGAGGTCATAGTATTTCACCGGTCACAGACCTTGAGCATGCTAGTTACGAGCTTGCTCGAAAATCGACAACTATGCTAATATCCACCATATATTTTCAGGGGCAGGGTTGAAAATAGAATGTTTATTGACAGTAATTGACACAAGCATGCTCATAATGAGCATGCTGTTTATTAGCATGTGTAACAGTACCCTAAACATGCTCCCTAAGAAGTGCAATGATCGGTCGAAAAATTGTAACATTTAAATGGACTAAATAAAACTGAATCACTGGAGCTTCCTTCCCTTGTAGCCCCGGATCTAGGGGGGGGGGGGGGGGGGGGCAAGCCGGGGCCCATGCCCCGGGCGGCAAGTTCAGAGGGTGGCAAATCCACATTTTATAGACTCCTAAATCACTTAACTTTGAATAGATAACAGTACAAGTAAAAAAAATGACTGACCAGCAACGGTCATTCTTTAGCAATCAGGTTGGATTATTATCAGAAAATCAATTCGAAAACATTGAAACGTGGAATACTGTTCACTTTGTACTGTCACTGTTCACTGTCATCTTTGTATTTACCAGCCCCCAGTCCCCAGTACCAGCTTTCTCCATTTGACCGCATCCAACGACGCGCGGTCGGGCTTGTCGACAACCAAGCTCTTTCCGATCGGGTTGATCCGTTAGCGTTGCGGAGAGCTGTTGCATCTCTATGCATCATGTGAGGTATTGTTCGGAGTTATACCATCTGCTGATTTTCGCAATCCCCGACTAGCCAGTGTTTCCATTCGCATCGGCTTAATGGTTGGAGATCTACGCCAGTGCGATTTAGCCGTCACTTCTTGCCACGCACTGCACCTATATGCTTCCAGCTGCCGGCAACGGTATTCCCGGACCGGCCGTAAGGTTCCTAACCTTCAAGAAACGTATTCGTAGTGTATTCTGTCTTAAAGGCCGGCAACCCTGATGTGACGCCCCTAGTGTTGCGGAGGTCCATGAGCGGCGGTGGTCGCTTTCCATCAGGTGACCAGCACGTCCGTTTGCCCCTTTTTACCATAAAAAAATTTAGATGTACTTGACGCAATGGAAGATATTTAACAGAATTTAAGGCTTTTGAGAGACCAAAAATGCAATATTTGTGCGTGTTGCAAGATTTACCAGGAACCGTGTTGTACCGCCACACCTGTATTGTGTATGCCAGGGTTTTTTAAAATTAGAAAATATCTTTTAGAGAGATTAACCAAACATGAGGTAACTTAAAGTCACAAAGAGTGTATGATCAAGACATCAAGTGATAGAATTTGCTGGAAAGATAGGAGAAGACATCTTTTAAGAGCTGGTAGTAATATTAGCCGTTGATGATTTAGTTCATCAACAGTGGGAAGAGGAGAGGTTGGCTTTCCATATACCTGTCTCATTGAGTGAAATGCGGCATGATCGATTTCACCGATCTAGCTGGCATTCATGCAGCGAGCTGTGTGACTAAATTCACCGTCATCTCATAACTGCTAAATTTATTCGTAATTTAACGCAATTAAATATTATCAATTGAATGATTATGAAAATTCCGCCCCATTCAGTCACACTAGTAGAAGGTCGGCTCAAAGTTTTACAAAAAGAGGGACAGAATCCAACGGAATATTGTATAAAAGAAGCTAGAGAAGTTGCTGAAAAAGTGTTGTAGATCTTATTTTGCTAAACAAACGAATTCCGAAACTCAAAAAATATCTGTGATATGTGTGAAGACAAATCACAAACACTCCCAAGAACTTTTTTGCATGAACTTTTCTCGAAAAATAATGATAGTATTCGATAGAGTCAAGTCAGAAATCAAAGAGTCAACCCCAAACGGCTAAAGATTGAGATGAGATTTTCTGCTGAAGCAGAAAGGTGTTTTGGCGCAAGGGTATTGACGTAAGTAGCCTCCCATACCAAAGGCCTACCCATCTTCAAAGGCAAAAGAGACATCCCGTCCGGTCTCTTGACACCATCGCGCACAAAACCGCTCGGTTCTAGAACGGCTGGTAAATCGGCGGTGATAAGAGCATAACGGATAGTGTCTTTGATATTGTCGTGACGGGAAATACGGCCAGCGCTCCTGGCGCATGAGAGGCCATGACGTTCTTTGTTGTCGAAAACCTCTCCGCAGCGACAGAAATGTGAGGAAACACAGGGAGCACCTAAAAGAAGACACGTCGCGATACGGAAAGTCGTATTATCTATTATTGTTCCTATATTGAGCGATGGCAGTGCCTTAAACCAAACACCGCACTCCCATTCCCAGCCACTTCCCAGCGAGCAAACGAGCACACTCACAGATCCTGTAATAAGTGATTCTTTTAAGATGGCGCAGAGAGGGTCGTCCCAGTGTCTCTGGGAAAATGGGTTGGTCGGTAAATTTGAGTGCAGCCAGGCCATTTCCCAGGCATTTACTGCCCTGCGTTAGTCTTGCTTATCACTTCAGAATTACTCAGTGTATGGAGCAGATCTGGCTCGAAAATACGAGCGAGTTTCAAGCGTCGCCGTTAAATTTAGCCAGGAGTTTTACGTTTTTAAAAGCAAGCTCCGCTTTTATTTCGTAATTTCTATCTCTTGTCACAGAGCTATTTGCATAATTTGCAGTATATTTTTTTTTATTGCATAGTATTAAATTTGTTATTTTATATTCTACCCTTGTAGTGGATATCAGATGCTGAAATCATGGATGATGCAAGAAAAAATAATGTAAGTGGGAGGGGGCGGCATTTTTCAGTTTGTGCCCCGCCTAAAAAAGATTGAAGATCCGGGGCTGTTCCCTTGATAACAACGTGTTGCTACTCTCCCATTTTATTTAGAGCTAGAAGTATTTTTGAAGTGTAACTTCTAATGGCTCGTGCAACCATTTAACGCTTTTAACGCCCCCTTGCGGCCGCTAAATATATTATATAATTATATGAAAGGCGAAACTGAACCGCTCTATATATAAATCCACGAAGCAAATTGCTTAATCCTGATTCTTCGCAGTATATAGACATCTAGTAGCGCATAGTGGTACTATTAGCGCATAATTGATAGGTATAAATTATTAGTAGAATAGTACCACCATCCGCTGCTAGATGCTGCCACATACTCAGCTCCAACCACTAAGATGATAAAAGTTAATATATTGTGAAAATATATATGATTACATTATACATCATATTACAAAGTCACCGAAATGAAGTTTCAAATATTGACGCAGGGCGCTATCTAGTGGCAACTGTAGTTAACTATAGCCGTTTATCATTTTAGGTAATTGATTTATTATACATAATTACATGTTGATATTTATGTGAATATATTACTAAAATCTAATATGGACATCGGTGAAATACACTACATTTATAACTATGAGGTTAAAGTAATTTTCAGTCACTGTTTTGATAATAATTCCACAGCACACGGTTTTTATAATTGATACTTCACTCGCTTCGTTGTAGTACCACCAATTTCCAATAGATGTCCTTGCTATTAATACTTTTTAACTAATTTTCTTTTCTAAACATATACTTAAAACATATAGAAAAGCTAGACACCAAAACACAAACAATAATGATTATCATAAATATTTGTTAAGTTTCCAAATATGTATGTAATTCAATTTGCAAAAAAAATGTTAGTTGTTTCTTTTGACGGCAGAACATTACAAAACGAGAGGAAAAGAGAAAGAATGATAAAGGTTAGAGAAGAGGAAAGAGAGAGAAGAGGAAAGAGAGACACTCTCTCTCTTTCCTCTTCTCTCTCTTTCAAGTCAATATCACTCAAAAAATATTGTTTTTTGTGATTTTTCGCGAAGCGAAGTTAGCAGTGTGTAATAGATTGTTTACGTGTTTTTAATATTTATATCATCGCATAATTGTTTTTTTAAATTTAATTTAACACTTAGAATTTAATAGTGGAGTGATTTTATTTTCGAATTTAGTGGATAAGATTTATAAATAATGAGTGATAACAATCCGAGAGATGCGACGGATTTAAAGTTACAATGCCAAGGTACGTGTCTTGAAGATTTATTTGATTGTTTTTTAATTTAAAAATATATATTGACGCATTCACATACATCTACAATGTACAAATAAGCAGAGATGTGACTTATTTAAAATACTTCTATTTAAAATACAAATACAAAATACCTATTTTGTATTTAAATACCTTTTTGTTGAAAGCATTTTGTTAAAGTTATTTTATTTGAAATACCTCTCGAGAGGTATTTTGTATTTTTATAGTCATTTCAAAATACAAAATACTTTCTGATTAATTTTAGCCAAATTCATGCCATTTTTTTTTTGTAAGTACAATTTTAGTATAGTTTGTTATTTATCGTATGTATTAAAATTTTAAAGTTTTTATAGGTTATTATAATTTTATAGGTAAAATTTAATAGGTGGTCCAGTGGTCGAGCACACCGCTTTTGAATCAAGAAGTTGTTGTGGGACTTGTGGGTTCAAATCCTGGCTCACACTAATGACTTTTCTTTCGAAATGATTTGTCAAAGTTATACATACAACACCGCTGCTGCTGCACTGCAACACCAGGGTTATCACATCAGCGTTGTCGGCCTTTAAGGTGGGAATAGGCTCGTTTCTTGAAGGTGCATAGATCGTAGCGGTCCGGGAATACCGTTGCCGGCGAACCGCGTGTCGTTGGATGCATTAAAATGGGGTAAGCTGGTACTCATCTTTTAGCAGAGGCACCCCGCCCAAAGATGAGAACAGTATTATATGTGAGGTCGGAAATGCGCTTTATATAGCTGCAAGCGATTACCTGACGTGAAACACCGTCCTTTTTCTAAGCCAATTTCGCCTTGCCCTCCAAATAACCGCGAAACTGGACAAGTCGAAATCCGTCGTAGTCCTCTGCTTAGGCAGAGTTTCGATTGTAGACACAGTTTATTCCAGTGCGAATCGACGTTTCCCCGAGAAATCCGCAGGTGGCCAGTATATATAGCATCCGCCGTACCGCATAGCCCCGTACCGTATCCGCATAACAATGAAGATTGCTGTAATGCACCATGTCATTGAAATGCAGAAGAAACAGCGTAGGGGATAGCACACAGCCCTGGGGGACTCCAGCACTCACGGATTTTAAATCGGAGCATGACCCGTCGACAACGACCTTAATGCGCCGAGCCGCATGAAAACTGGAGATCCAATCGCATTATTTCAAATCCGCTTCTGGATCTACTGGCAGAGTGCCCAGAAGACCGACCGCATTGCCACGTCAAATGGCAATGCTAATCCCCTGTGCGAAGAATAGACCAGCCCCCTGGTCGAGAAAGCCCTCGATCAGTTTCTTTGCAAGATCTTTATAGAGTGTACGAGCACTCGGACCCCATGTTCCTAGATTCTCAACCCCAAACGCTCAACCACTGGACGACTGAGACTCATTGATGATTTCATCAAAAAGTATTTTGAAAATACCTATTTTGCATTTTGCATTTGAAATACAAAACGAAATCTTTAGCCAAGCAGTTCTCTGCATGAATGGGCCGGCTCGACCGGTGAAATACCACGACCTCTCAGAAGACGAACGTAAAGTGGCTCATGTCGCGTTTCGTTCGGTGAGAGAGGTACCCGGAGGCCCACCCCCCTTTCCCCTATCCCTTAAGGTCGGCAACGCAACAGTAACACTGTATGTGTTGGTGGTGTCCATGGGCGGCGTTGGTTTCTTACCATCAGGTGACACGCCTGCTCGTTTGCCCTCCTATCCCATAAAAAAAAACGAAATACTATTTAGTATTTTGCATTTGAAATAGTAGTAAATCTGAAAAGTATTTTGTATTAAATCCATTTTGTACATCTCTGCAAATAAGTAACTGAATGTGTTTGTGAGTACAAAACTCTAGAAAAGCTGATTTCGCTATTTTTTTTAAATATTTCTTCAAATACGAGGTTGGTCCATAAACAGGGATGATGATTATTATTATTACTCAAACAAAAAAATGGCAAAATAGAATAAAATATAATGTTATTTGTGTTTTTTATAGTTTGACATAATAATATTAAGTCAAACAATGAAATTATTGTAGGATTGTTATTTCTGTTCTAATATGTAGTTCTCGAATTGTAGAATAAGTATTAAAAAAGAAAGAATATACTTATAGTGGGTACGAAGATCGCAGGATCAGCTAGTTATTAAGATAAATACATTTTTACGGGCGAGACGATGAGGCAAGCACTTCCACTGGTTTAAGAGGTCCTAGGAGTAAATGCAATTTTTTTTTACAATACGAAGTTACACTTCTTTCGCGCGGAGGGACTCCACGTACGGTTTTTTTATCTTCATTCCATATATGTAATTTAAAAATAAAATAGACTTAAAACATTAGTCCTGTCTCTTTGGTTTTCGATAAATGTTGAACTACGTATAGAACGTATAATATATTTAGTAACTAATGAGTCTTGTAAATAGTTAAAAATGCCTGCAGCATTTTTCTAAATATAATCCAATATTTATGTTAATTTGAGTATTTATTTATTGGTTTATACTATATTGTATACAGAAATATTTATTGTTTTGTCATACAAAACTCTCAATTATTTGTCGGTGGGATCCTAACTGACAATAATACTATGGCAACACCACTGGCCCATTGAAAATATGAAAAAAGCAGTGACAGTTCTGTCAGTAAGAAATCGTGTTTCTTTTCTGGTTGACCTGTGAAATACGTAGACGTACGTAGGAATTGAATCTCTAAAAACTTTACCTATCATAATACATTTATTTTAAATAAGTTCAACTTAAGATTTCATAGTATTTTGCCTTTTCTTCTTAATATGTATTTTTAAAATTCTTCGGATATTTCAGAATTGCGATGGCATACATGAGGCGTGTTTATTCATTTAGTATGTGGCCAGACCGATGATGTGACTTCTGATCAATATGTATTGATTTTGTTGCTAGGTCTGCCACAGGTGCTTTACAAGATGGGCGCGTACAGATATATTCAAGAACTGTACAGAAAAAAATTAAGCGATGTCATGAGATTTCTCTTGAGAGTCCGAGTATGGCAATATCGCCAATTAACTCGCATGCATCGTGCACCAAGGCCAACGAGGCCTGATAAAGCTAGAAGGCTTGGTTACAGAGCTAAGCAAGGTAATATATTGTGTTTTACTTGTACATAAATCAATTTGACCGGCCTCGTGGTGCATTGGTAAAACTACCGGCTGCAGCACTGAGGTCAGGGGTTCGAGTCTCATCCGAGCACATATATTTGTGCGGCGTCTGGGTTCTATGTATGTTCTATGTATTAAAAGTATGTACATATTTACAAAAGAAAAGTATATATGTATTAGTATCCGTTATCTAGTATCCATAGCACAAGCATTTAGTTGCTTAGTTTGGAACTGGAGGGCGCTGTGTGATTTGTGTCCAAGGTAATATTATTATTAAAATTTAGAGTAGTCATACGATCAAGTAATTGATTTTGTTTGCAGGTTATGTTGTATTCAGAATCCGCGTGCGCCGCGGTGGACGCAAACGCCCGGTGCCCAAGGGTGCTACATATGGTAAACCCAAGAGCCAGGGTGTAAACCAGCTGAAGCCCACACGTAACTTACAATCAATTGCAGAGGTAAGTTAATTACATTTCTTTTGATACTTTATTCAATTAGTAGTTTTGTGTACATAATTAAATTAAATGCATATTAATAATTATAATTTCTAACAAATGTGTTGTACCTTGTAGATAGATTCCTTTGTTTAAATCTCTCAAACACTTCCACTGGTTTATCTTGTATTAGATACCATCAATCCTACACTAATGACGAATATAGAAATATTAGTGAGGATGATACAACTGCTTAAAAGGCTAAATTGCAATAATTAGCAATGCGCTAGTATCTGGAAGTTACTGGAAAGAATTAAATAAGGTGCCCAAATACCAGCTATAATAATGTCTATCAAGGTATTATTTAACTAGTTTATGAGGTTATGTAAAAGATATGATGTGGTGAAGAATTTGTGACATGTGGGTTTACTAAGATTTAATGTAAATATTTACTACACTACTAAATTATACTAAAAATTAGTCAATAGCATATTAACCTATAAATATAGTTCAATTACAAGGGTTAAAAGTAAACATAAGGACTTGTGGAAATTATCTCAGTGGCAAAAAAACACATGGAAGCAATCCCCATGAGCGGCCTGCTTCTGAGTTTATTGGCTGTCATGAGAAGAATCAGTCAAGAAACTTGTGCCAAATACTCTTTTGAAACCATGTTTCATAAATTTATATTAATACAAAAATAACTATTGAAGGGTGAAGCAACTGGCTATAGTCAGTCATATGTGGTAGAAAAAAGGAATAGAATTACAAAATAGGGTTACAAAGACCTACAGGCAGTTTATTATTTTTTAATGTAGTGAAAAAATAATCAAGACATTCAAAGTTTTGCAGCATATGTAATGATTATTGCATTTGTTTTATTAGGAACGTGTTGGCCGTCGTTGTGGTGGTCTTCGTGTCCTCAACTCCTACTGGGTGGCCCAGGATTCATCCTACAAATACTTTGAGGTCATCCTGGTAGATCCATCACACAAGGTATTATTTGCTTAAACAATTATAATATCTCTTAATTTTGATCTACCTACTAAATGATGAACTTATTTGTCATGCACCAATCTGAAAGGTTTTGCTGAACAATCACCTACCAATTTATCTGATAGCCCCTTAAATTATGTTGAAGCAGCAAACATTATATGAATACAAGACTAAAATCTAATTTCCTTCTTAGGCCATCCGCCGTGACCCTAAGATCAACTGGATCGTGAATGCTGTTCATAAGCATCGTGAGATGCGAGGTCTGACATCAGCCGGTCGCAGCTCTCGTGGTCTTGGCAAGGGTCATCGTTACTCACAAACCAAAGGAGGATCACGACGCGCTGCCTGGATCCGTCGCAACACCCTACAGTTGCATCGCAAACGATAAATCTTGCTTTAAATATGTCATTGATTTTCTGTTTGTGTATTACATATTCAAATGGAAAGGCAATGTCAATTAAATATTACATAAGCCATATATATTTTTTATTACTTTATTCCTTCCTATAGCTTCTCATGGAATATGTAAGTATAGCTTAATTTGTTTGTTAATGGGTGTTTATAGAGTAAAGAGTAAGAGTTATGAGAAATTCGAGTGGATAAGAATATGATTGGCTTTATGTGTGCTGATGACGAGTGAAGGAAGACAATGTAAGAGGATTACATAATAGGCTGACCTTACCTAGTGTGAAATTAGGGCAAGAGGGTGACATTTAAAGCTAAAGCTTAAAATTATATTTCACATGCAACTTCTTTATAATATGTGATTTCATTGCTACATATCTCGTTTCTATTGGTTACAGTCAACAACAGCAATGCGCCATGCTGTATTCTAGGGAAGTCCTCTATTTGGCAGAATAAATTACAGGTAAATATGTTAGCATCAGCATTGTTAACTAAAAAAATATCTGCGCTTATTTCAATGATGATATAATGCCTTATGAAATGCGCAACCCTGATTACCACGCATTTAAAACTTCCTTGGATGGCTGAATGTTTACCATGTTTTAAAGTTTTCAAAGAGTTAATTCCATTTATTAATACAGTGTCGTTTCTCCCAGGGTTTCTACTATAAGGTGTTTCTTCGTGTGGGTCCAGCAGGAGTCCTTTATTTACTAGGTAATTATCTAACTTTAGCCAAATTGTCTTATTTAGCCTTTATATTTCTGTGCCTATCCAAATATGTTTTTGATTGCTTGTTATATAATTTTGTTGTTAACAAGAAAAGCAAATTTGGAAATAATATAATTGGTCTTGCCTAGGTGAGGTTGCCGCCATTATAAATTATCGGAAACCTCAATCCGGCATGGCACAAGTTCATATTTTTTTATTAAATGGTAGCTGAAAAGCTTGTACGAATCATTGACATTATTGTTGTTTTATTACAGGTAATACAATTTCCTCCGTGACTATCCACACATCCAATGGCGCTAAGGCTTTTTATATCATTTTAAAACAAACAAAAAAATATTATTTTAATAATAATTTAATAAATTTGTATAAGAAAAATAATTCAGTTTTTGTTTTTACCCAAGTTAAATTACGTACCTGGGCTGCGGCACGGCAATAATTTATTTGTACCATATATTTCATAATAAATAAGTATAGCTCCCAGTACGTAAGATGGCGAAATTTGACAGATGTGCAGAAGTCTACTTTTAGGTGTCTTTGGTTCTTGACGTGCGAAATGCTTTTAACACGGCGTTATGGGAAAAAATTACACTGAGAAGGTAAAGTACCTGGGAATATGGCTTGACAAAAGCTGTAAATTTGACAAACATCTTGGAGACTACAGGGAAGGTAGATAAGCTGAACGCTGCCTTAGGACGGTTACTGCCCAGGAGAGGCGGTCCCAGAGCAAGCAAGAGGCGCACGCTGGCATCTGTCGCCCATTCGGTTATGCTTTACGGGGGCTCCGATATGGGAAAAGGCCTTGAGAATGTACAAATATAAGGGAATGTTCGCACGAGTGCAAAGGCAACTGGCCATTAGATTCTGCGGAGCATAGAAAGACTGGCAAAGGAGAGAGTACGCCTCTACATTCTACAATAAGGACAGAACACCGGAAGAAGAA
This sequence comes from Euproctis similis, assembly GCA_905147225.2. Taxonomy (NCBI): domain Eukaryota; kingdom Metazoa; phylum Arthropoda; class Insecta; order Lepidoptera; family Erebidae; genus Euproctis; species Euproctis similis. The sequence goes on along the minus strand of LR990108.1, from coordinate 12,768,044 downwards.
AGACAAAGACCTAAAGGGATGTGAGGAAGACTGGACCAAGAGGGGGAAGGGGGCTTGGACGAGAGTACTGATACCAAGACTGAGGGCCTGGATAGAAAGGTAACATGGAGAGGTAGACTGTATAATCACGCAGGCGTTGAGTGGACACGGGGTGTTCAATGTGTTTCTACACTCAATAGGAAAAGCCGAGAGCGATGATTGCTGCTACTGCGGACTTGCGGATACACCATAACACGCACTCTTTGAGTGTAATAACTTCCTAGAAGAAAGAAAAAAACTACAGGACGAGGGGAAGGAAAAGTTAGGGCCAGAAAATCTAGTAGACCGAATGCTACAAAGTGAGGAGGATTGGAGAAGACACACACATTACCTAAGGACGGTCATGAAAAGACGAGTGGGCAAGGCAAGGAAATGAGATCGTTCGGAGCCATATCACTAGCAACTAGACCACCATCTATCCGACGTAATACCTATAGCGGTCTTCCGGACAGAAGAGGAGCGTACAAAAGGTATCTTTGGTTGGGGAACAAATCGGTCGACCCCTGATACTCGCACCCTGCCCTCTTACAGTTCGCACCGAATACAGTTAATTGCACTATTATGTTCTTTGTTTGTTTGCTTTACAAGTTATCAACATTGTGTTCTAGTTCATTTTACTTTTGAATAAATTAATATAGAATAATAATCATTTCTAAACAGTGTCGGTGACGCAGTGGTCGAGCACACGGCTTCTGATCCAGAGGTCCGGGTTCGATTCCAGACACTGGCTCACACCAATGACTTCGAAATTGTTTTCGGAAGTTATGTGTGATAAATATCGATGACTGACAAACTTTATGCCCGGTATGGCAATAGGTTCGCCACGTATTCCATTTGGGACGTAATTAAATCATAACGGCGAGACTAGGCTTAACAGCCGCTGCCTACACCTTCGGGTAACAAAAGGCGTGAAGTTATGTAATAATAATCATTCTCTAACCTTAATAAATAATAGTTGAAAAAAACTAAAAAACACGCTTTTTATGGAAAACCAAACTAAAAAATAGAAAAAAAAAAAATTTAAAAAAAGCGTGGGGTGCTTTTTAAGATATTAACGAAATGATAATCACTCTACTCATATCTGTCAATAAAATATTTATAACTATTGACACCATGCACCCCACGCTTTTTTTAAAATAAAATATTTTTTTTTATTTTTCTATTTTTTAGTTCGGTTTTCTATAAAAAGCGTGTTTTTTAGTTTTTTTACACTATTATTTATTTTTTAGTTCGGTTTTCTATAACAAGCGCGTTAATAGCGCCATCTGTGACTTATACAAGGAACTCGTTTCAAGTTGATAACGTAGACTTTCCGCTGATTGCCACTAGATGGTGGTGCGAGAAGTGAACTATGAACACTAAAAAGAAGTCGGTTACAAACAAACATACAGGTGAAGCTAATAAAAAAGAACTAGAAATGAAAAGAATGAATATTGAAAAATTTTTGAAACCGCTGCTGACTTATTTCCCGCGATCCCTGCCGTCCCAGAGGGACGCAATCTTGAGCGAAACGAATACAGCCGCGCTGGCTGCTAGGGCGTGCCCCGACAGCGACGGGCACCGATTAGCCCCCGTCGGTGCGACTGCACGTGTATGCGCATGCGGCGAAGGGGGGCCGCCACCCTTCACGCAGCGCCAAACCTGGCTGGACGAGGAGAGGGGAGTGCCGTATAGGCACGTGGAATGTTAGAGGTAGTGTGACAAGAAAGATGAATGAGATAATGGATGTAATAAATGAGAGATGCCTTATGTTTGACGGAAACAAAGCGGAAGGGGATTGAGGCCGAGGACCTCCCAGGTGGTATGGTTGCCCTATGGTCAGGAGTGGACCTGGACGTCCGTGCCAGTGACGGTGTGGGGGTCGTTCTCTCCTTCCGCTGTGCTTCTGGAGTGAAAGACTGTGAGTTGGTAGGCCCAAGACATCTTTGGGTTTGTATAAAACTGGTAGCAGCTTATGCTCCCGTCAGCTCCGCCGATCCCCATGAATTCGAGGAGTTTTGGGAAACTTAGGGATATTCTGGACTTGGTTGAAGGAAATGGAAGGATAATTCTGTGTGTTGATCTTAATGGATGGGTCGGAACCAAGAGAGATGGCCTGGAGGCTGTTCTTGGTCCGAATGGTGACAAGAGATGCAGATTCGGTTTTTGTGCTCCAGAAACGAGCCGTTCGTGCTATCTATATGATGAGTCCCAGGGATACACTAAGAAATAAATTTAAAGATATAAGAATTATGACATTTTATTCGCAATATATTTATGAAAATCTTATTTATGTTCATAAATATAAAACTAAATTTAAGAAAAACTGCGATATTCATAAACTAAATTTAAGAAATAAAAACAATCTCGCTATGCCCGCTACTAGGCTCCATAAAATCTCAAACTCGTTCCCAGCAGGCCTACCACCATCTGTTATTCTGTCAATGTATACGCTTCTACAATAAACTTCCAAACGACGCGGTTGAATTATCCATGGGTAAATTTAAGAATTATATTAAAAGTAGATTATATCAAAGGGCTTACTATTGTATCGCAGATTATATAAACGATAAAAAAGTTTGGAATTGAACTGTTCCTTTTGTGTTGTGTTGATTGTAATTATTATAATTTGTTAAACTGGATATTGAAAAGAGTCGGCCTTGTGTTTCTTGCCAGTTCTTCTCAAGAAGCCTTGACGCCGGAACTGGCACTTAGATTCGCTTTCACATTCAAGATAGTGTGATGAAATGGAATCTAAGCTCCGCGTATTTTAGCTTGTAGTTTTGTATGACGATTCTAAGCACTTTGTAAAGTTTATGGAATAAAGATATTTTGAATTTGAGAGTGAATGATGCAGGTAAGCCGATCTTGGACGTGTGCTTGGAAAGGAACCTCCTTGTGTCTAACACATTATTCCGTCATAAAGATATTCACACGTATACGTGGAGACGGAATGAACAAAAGAGTATGATTGATCTGATTCTGGTAGACAGTCGTTTCCGAATCACTCTAAGGGATACAAGAGCCTACAGAGGCCCCACTCTTGATACGGACCACTACCTGGTGGTGATCCGCTTGGTCGGCCTATTCAAGAAGCACTCGCGAGTGCGTACCCATTTCGGAGAGCTTGAAAGGATAAAGTGTGAGAAATTAGAAGATGAAAGTGTACGGAGTATGTATGTAGACCTAGTCAGCAAGAGACTCAATGACACAAGTCTTTCTGACTTAGGTGTTGAAGAATGCTGGGAAAGAATGAAAGAAAGTATAGTGGATAGTGCAAAAGAAGTATGTGGTTGTGCAAAGAGACATAAGATTCTGAGAGGTGATGCCTGGTGGGACGCGGATTTAAAATCCAGCGTCGAAAGAAAGAAAAAAGCATGGTTGGATTAAGTCTCAAGTTTGAATCAGAATGTTAGTATGACAGATAAAAAGTATGAGAGCTACCGCCGCTGCAAGAATGTTACCAAAGCCTTAGTGAAAGAGAAGCGTGAAAGATTAGTTGCGAATGAGGAAGTGAGGTTGACGGAGAACTTCGAGGCCAATAACAAATTCTTTTGGAGGGAACTTAGAAAGTCTCGGGGTTCTTCGTCAACATCCAGAACGGACAAAATTATGTCTAAGGCTGGTGACATTCTTGCAAACCCAAGCGACGTATTGGGCAAGTGGAGTGAGTATTTTGGGGAAATGTACGAGTATGTTCCGGACGTGGGCGCCGCGAGTGAGTCTACGACTGACGCCGCTGCGCCAGCATCTGACGAGGACATTACTATGGAAGAAATTGAATGGTCGATACGAAGTATGAAATTGGTAAGGCAGCTGGAATTGATATGATGTCTGCTGAAATAATCAAACACGGTGGAACCTGTGTCCGGGATGCTTTCCTGACCTTGAGCAATCTATGCTAGAGGTCGGGTAGGTTCCCATGGATTGTTTGATAAAAGGCTTACAATTGAATGTGATGAAAACAAAAGTTATGGTGTTTGAAAGGGAGGAATCCAGAACGGATGCAAGGATAATGGTTGACGATGTAGTGCTGGAACAGGTGAATGAAATTGTATATCTTGGATGCGGTTTTAGCAGTGATGGAAGGTACACCGCTGATGTAGAAAGAAGAGTGGCGTTAGGTGGGCGTCGGGCAGATTCCTGGGCGCAAAAGATATTAGCAGAAAAGCCCAGCTAGCAATTCACAATGCAATACTGATCCCAATGCTAACTTATGGAAGCGAGAGCTGGGTATGGCAGAGCGTGCATGAAAGTAGAATAAACGCGGTCGAAATGAAGGCATTGCGCAAAATCTGCTGAGTGACCCTCGCTGACCGCGTGGAAAACAAGGTTATAAGGAAGGAAGTGTCGGTGTAAAAGTAAGAAAGGGCATGCTCCGATGGTTCGGACATGTAGAAAGGATGTATGATGCAAGATTGACTAAGCAGATATACAATGCAAAAGCGGATGAATGTAGGAGTCGAGGTCGGCCTAGACACACATTTCATGACCAAATAGAACGTATTCTGGAGGAAGGTGATGTTAGGAGCCTCAAAAATCGACGCGCGTGCATGAAAATAGTTATGAAAGTCAACGAAGCGAGTGAGGTGTGTAAGAATCGTGCTCTATGGCGCTCCGTTCTCTGCCTACCCCGCAAGGGATTTGGCGAGAAGTTATGTATGTATGTATCCCGCAATATAACCAAAAAGACCTAAAAAAGTACTTATGTGCATCTGTAAATCACGTGTCGGGAGATAAATATAACTACATTTACGGGAAAGTTAATGGACTTTCCCGTAAATTGCGGGTGACAATTTTATGTCCTAACTTGTACTATGCACGAAGTCTATCCCCACTACGTTGAATCGTGGCTAAGTTTTGTGCCGGCAATTACATTTCTAAGACAATCGAATAAACTTTGGCAGATTAATTTGTCTTGACTATTGTAATTGGAAACTATTCAGATCCTAACTAAGTACTACTTACAATCTGGAAAATGTGTAGGTTTGAATAGAAAGTAATTATGACAACATACACTTACTAAACAACTACGCTTTGTCAAGCTTGGATCTGAACTTAGTACTATCTAATAAGTAATGTAGGATAAGGTATTAAATAGAAAACTCTAAACTCACATAATAAAAACACTGCTTTAATTTAAACATATGTCTTAGGAGTAAGTAACAATAAAAACATTAATTACAATATAAAACAATTAGGTACATACCCGATTGGGTTATTATGAAATACAAGTAAGCGATCTTAATTCCTAGGTTCATATACGTTATTAAATAAAGCACAGACCTTCGATCCAAGAAACTGTAAAATGTACGATAGTGTAGATATTAAGAAAAAGGATATAAATTGTGTGAACATAAAAAGTAATAAATAATAATGTTGTTGTTGATAATTCTCACTTAGTATTTTCAATAAGTCCGTATTATAAATTACGGAGAGACTTCGTACAACTTTGCCCAGATAGTAGTCCAAGCTACATATTTTAAATTGAGTCAACAAAATAATGAACCAATAAATACTCAGACAATTAGAAGTGTGTAATATATCCCTCTTTCCGCCGAATACTGAACTGCCACTCATATCTGACAGTCAGTAAAGTGCTACTTACTGCTCAAATTTCACGTATTCTGTCTAATGTGACATCTACTTAAACGCTTAAGTAGTGCTTATATATTTGAGTGGCGGTTCAGTATTCGGGCATGAGGATTCAAAACGATGTATTTCTTTTCGTCTTTGAATAACTTGAAGCATTATCGAGGAAATAATTAATTGAAATCAGATAAGCATGCAGTTGGCGGGGCTTAGTGTTGAAGAACACATGAAAGAGACCCGGACGATTTACACATTTTCTACATCCTCGTTAATTTATTGTAACATATTGTTGTAGTTTGTCCTCAAAGTATGTATAAAACCTACTACCTTTTATTTGATCGAAAGCACAACACATAAAAATATTCCGTATCTAATACAGTACATTTAATAAAATATAACATAAAAGACCATAAAATGACTCTATTTACAGTTAGTATTTATAACGATTACCTACATATACAGAGTACCCATTTATTATCATCTACATTGGCTTCTGAAACAATATTTATTATTTGCAGTCCGTCACTTTAGTAAATTCAATATACACAGTTGTTTTTGAGAAATATGGCAAATGCCAAATGATGTTACTATAGCTGTGGTAATATGTGGACTTGACAGCATTTTTTTACCATTCTTTACATGGGTGTTTAACCTACTTAATCCGAGATACATAACACATAATTTAATCTGAGGTCACCATAGATTTTGTTAGTTTGAAATTGAATAATCTGTCTTCAACTTATATCTGATATTTGTATAATATACAATACATCTAGTCAATATAACGTTTTTATTTTCTGTAATATATGGTAGACTATATAATATAGTTAGCTACAGTTATAGTTGTCCTAAAACATATACAATTTATTGACAAAAATGCATGCAAAATTAGTTGACCTGAGATAAAACATATTGTGTACCATATTTAAGAAAATTATTTGAAATTTGAAAGTGTTTTAAACATATAGATCAAAAATAGTTAATAAGAGTGAAACGAAAAATATATCCTTACATAGTATAAAATAAAGTCGCGTTCCGGTGTCTGTCCCCTTATATGCTTATAATCTTTGGAACTAAGCAATGGATATTAATGCGATTTTTTTATTAGATTTTCTATAATTCATGTATGATACACTAAAGAGAAAGTGATAAATCCAAAATATACCTATTTATTTATTACTTTTGATGTCGAACAATTTCATAGAGGTTTGTCGTATTTTTATAGAAAAAATATACATCAGACAGGCAGGAATAATTATATTTTAAAGATATTTTTAATAACATAGAAGAAAAATAAACATTTCCATTGTCGTCTCGTCTTAGGTAATTATATTTTATAATCATTACATAGTGTAAAACAAAATCACTTTCCGCTGTCTGTCCCCTTATATGCTTATATCTTTAAAACTACGCAACGGATTTTGATGCGCTTTTTTTTATTAGTTAGAGTGTGTCAACGGGGTGGTTTTGATCTATAATTCATATATGATGTAAAGAAAAAATGATAATTTTCGAGATTTAGCACTTTAATTGCAAACGCTGGCTGAACCCTAAGTGATAGATCAAAACAATGTTCTACATTATTAAGCACCTTCCGAAGGTCTATAAAAAAGTCCGCGAGGGCATATGTCTATCTCTTAGGGATAACCCACAATGACAATTTTTTTTTTTTTACTTTTTACTAGAAATAATGGCTTATATACGAAGCGATTTTAAACATTACAGCATTAATTTTCATCCAATAAATGTCTTAAATAAATTGTACATGTATTATAGATGATCTTGGCTCTTTACAGCATGCAATTTAAAGGAATATTTTCGAAGATATTGCAGTGTTAACATAGCGGGACAGCGGTTGAAGCCGATAATTAGCACAAATTACTTGTGATGCGGAACAAAGTTCGCCGGGTCAGCTAGTAACATATAAAATATATCCAGTGGTATAGTTAATATATACCATGCGACAATTTTATGAAGTAATTGATATATCATAATCCTGGTTGTGCTTATTTCATTGGTAAACAATAATTATATTTAGTTTTATGTTTATCACCATAAAAATAGACATACATATTATATATTAATTCTATTTTCGTAACAATTATTACGAATGCAACTGTGAAACAGTTACAATTCTAAGTAATTATTCAATAATGTTTAGAAAGTAAAGAAAGCTGATTCTATTTGACACATGTAATGTATTTAATTTGATAAAATAGTAGGATCAACTACATACATGGTTGTTTTGCTTAGTAGCATAGGAACATCATCTGACAAGTCTGAGGTGTCAAATAACATTTAAAACTTACGATCGAAAAACGATGAGTTAAGGATGGAATATGATATAAACATGACACCGAATAGAAAGAGTGGGGATGATTTACTAAAAAAGAAGGACCAACCGGAACTACCTTCAACATAAAAAAGGCTGCATTTAATGATTAACTGAATAGCTGAAACTGAGAAAACCTAAGACTATCAGTCTTAGGTTATAATATATCATATACATATTTTTAACATCTATCTATTTTCTATTGCAATAATTATTTAATGTAGGTATTGATTTAAGCCAAGATATAACAAATCAGTATTGTTCAGTATAACTAATTTGTTAACTTATAGAATTATGAACACTTACTAGAAGTGTTCGTCCTAAAGCTGTTAACGTATGGGTGTTTTATCTTAATTACATAATATTTTTGAACTTCCCAAATGCTTGTTTCAAAACTAAACATTAAACGTAGATTTATAAAAGAAATATTAAAACATACAAAATAGTCAGATTTATTCACAGGCAAAAAATGCTCCACTAAACTGCCCCACTCTCGTTTAGGTACCATAAATTATAAAATTCTTACACTTATTGAGAAATTTTCAGGAACAATTCTTGAGTCCAATACGAGTTTCATTGAAAAAAAAATATAGCATAAAAAAACACTAATCTACAAATAATTTAACTACATATATGAAGATAAACTAAATCAGCCGCTCAAATATATGCTGACTTTCGGATTACGTAACTGATAGCATATGATAGAATACAGGATAGATGCAATTCTTTACAGTTACGTAATAAGCAAAGATTTTTTTTTTTGGTACACCAGCTTCATATTTGTGTCAATATTCCAGGATAGTGCTTCACAGTATCGGGGCAACTGCGGAAACATTAATTACAATAAATAATTACTTAATTAGTAGAGGCATATATTTTGCATTACGCGTGTCAACAGGAACATGTTACGCATTATTGTACAGAAGTATTTTAATAGAAATAGGGTAAGGTAAGGAAGGAGTTAAAAGACTAGTAAACACGTAAAAAATAAGAGCAAAATATATAAACCATAATATTTTCGTTCCCTTTTCTAACCTAATCTTCAAAATTGTAATACCCATAAATCTCTGCTGTTACCGTACACGCATTACGCAAAAACTACTCCATAGAATTTGATTATTTTTCAGCACATTTAAATTTTATAGGTGTTTGTGCATTTGTACCTCGTTAGCATAACACCATATCCACAAATAAGTATAATATATTAAAAGACATGTTAAGTCGAAGTGTTTTTTTTTTTTAATAAATATATATATGTACATAAAATGTGACTATTCAGCAACACACGTTTGCTTTGATAGTACTCAATCGTAGTGAATGTGAGATAGTGTGAGACGGTGTGATGGACAGCCGGCGACTAGTTGTCGGGCAGCGGCTGAGTCGCTCGACGGTCCAACTGGAACGTGTCGGACAGGTACAGTCCGAATATCGCCACACTGTAGAATACTGTCAGACCGAATAGAGCCACGCTCGCGCTCGCAGTGAACATGTTCGAGTATTCGCATCTATTGGAAATTATTATATCGCTGTTATCCATCTGTATACGCTTTTCATTTTCTTTAAAAATAATCATGTACGAGATTATTTTTGAAGAAAAAAAAAAACAAGTGTACACTTTTGCCGTTCTCCAGACCTTTTATGCTATAAAAAAACCACTGCGTATCATTCATTTGCAGGAATTTTATAGTACAATTTAGTTAGTCTCGTATTGGTTAATGCATTTGAAACGGTTTTGGGCTGGTTCAAGCATTAAGTAACGCAATTAAAAGGGGAGTATTTTTTTTGTAAGACATATTAAGAACTATAAGTAATAGACAACTGAAACTAGTTTTTGCCCTATTATTATAATTGCATGTAGGAGGCATGACAGGAATGAATAAAAAAATCTATCTTATATCGAACTTAAAAGATTTAGGCACTAGCTTATATTTTAAATTTGACCACTTGGGTTTCGTTAGTGAAAATGGTATTAAAGACGATACAGTAGCTTTTGTGTGATGCGCGTACAATTATACAGATCGACGGACAAAAATTAAAAAAAAAAAAAAATTTTTTACTTCTTTTGTCCTGCTAAAACTTTAAAAACAATAAAGGGGATTCAGAAATTTGATTGGTTGGGTGCCAAGCAACTACGCGTTTATAATGTTAGCAGCGACATCTGACATCATGTGGCATCTGAACCAGAATTCGGAATGGCGAACGGTTGGGCCATCAAGACCTATTTATAATGCAAGAGATGGTCTGTTGGACTGATCTAATAGCCGTCTCTTTCGACATTAAGGGAAAGACAGGGTGAACTATTCTCCAGGGTGTATATTTATGTGACGCTTTACAGAAAAACTTTACGGCAGAATCCCGATTCTGCTGATTCTGGAACCCCGGTTAATGATGTTAAATAATTGCGTTATGTAATACGTGAACGCCTTGTATTTATTTAAGGTTTTTTTGTGGGTAGTTCTTTGAAATTTCTTCAAACACAATAGGATGCATTGGACTAAGAGCCAGTGAACGGATACCTGTATGTATTTGACCAGACCTGGGTGTTTGTACATTGAGGCCCCTATACCTACCGTACATGAGATGGGGACTCACTAATCCCAAAGTGGTGGACGCGGCGAGTGCGCAGGTAAGACAGGTATCGATTTTTGGCTATTTATAAATGCATTTGACCACGTCTGCCATTTTGATATTTGAAAATATATTATTATTATTAATGGAAAATAACAATGGCAGACCATTATCACGCGTTTAACATTGTGGCAGACAATTTTGAAAATGTTAAAATAAATATTTTTTTGAAATTAATTGACCAGATCTGCCATTAATATATTTTATTTATTATAGTCTTAATAACTTATATTGATAACGGCAGACGTATTTATTGCGTATAATCATCAGCAGATAAAAAAATCTGAGATACTACCCGGTTAGATGTATGGATGTAGCTACCTTTCTTCTTTCTCCAATGTATTACTATTGTACTCATTCTAGCCTATGGGTGAATATACCCTATTTGGATTTCCATGGTCTTTAGAAAAAAAATATGTTTAACTTATTATATTAGTGTTTCTCTATGCTTAGACAATAAAGAATATGTCCTTTTATCTGGGCCACACAAGACCTATTTAATGTTATTCAACTTTTTGTTTGCCAACTCTACAATGCCAAAAAATCGCAGAACGTCGATGACGGAAGATTCCAACTATTTGTCCGCAATTACAAAGCTTCAGACATCAATGAAAATTTCAGAAAAAAAATGCAAAATTTTGACGCAACCTCAATTCCACCGTGTAAGAGTGAACTTTACCAACAATTTATGAGAGCTCATTATATTTCTATGATTTGGAAAAATGCTTACAAAAAGCAACCTACTGCTTTAAACCCATTGGATTATGGTTGGATTGAGCAGGACAACAAATTAGTCTTCAAATGGTTCGAAGGAGATCAACTTCCATTTTTTGTGAGTGACTTAATCACCGATGTTCCTGGTAAGTTGATAAAAATCAATTCTTCATCAAATATGTTCGAATCAATTTACAAATTATTTATATTTTAAAATTTACGTTTAATTTTGCAGAATCCGATTCAATGGATGATGAAGACGAGTTCAATGATAATAACCAAGGCTCGGATGATGATGATGATGAATGAAAATCGATAAATATAAATATATATTGATTTAGTAATGTATGCATGAGTGTTTTTTATTTATCTAACTTTTAAATTTTGTATTCAATAAATAAATGTAAAACATAAAATACAAATTAAAATTATTTTTTTTTCTTAGCAGTATACTTTAATATTTAAGATTTTTTTGTAATGTATCTCCTTCTTTATCGTTTAACTTATAAATTTTAGTATATAGACTACATATAAAATATTAATTTCATTAAATACAGTGATAAAATAAACTATATTAATGTAAAACTGCTATCGTAATATATAAACATCTAACCGGGTAGTATCTCAGATTTTTTTATCTGCTGATGTTTATACGCAATAAATACGTCTGCCGTTATCAATATAAGTTATTAAGACTATAATAAATAAAATATATTAATGGCAGATCTGGTCAATTAATTTAAAAAAAAAAATTTTTTTAACATTTTCAAAATTGTCTGCCACAATGTTAAACGCGTGATAATGGTCTGCCATTGTTATTTTCCATTAATAATAATAATATATTTTCAAATATCAAAATGGCAGACGTGGTCAAATGCATTTATAAAGAGCCAAAAATCGATACCTGTCTTACCTGCGCACTCGCCGCGTCCACCACTTTGGGCTTAGTGAGTCCCCATCTCATGTACGGTAGGTATAGGGGCCTCAATATACAAACACCCAGGTCTGGTCAAATACATACAGGTATCTGTTCACTGGCTCTTAGTCCACATGTTTGATCGACCAAGTGCTGTGTATTACCTGAAGAACCAGACGACGGTGAGTGCCACAGAGAGGAGGGTCATCAATATGTTCTCCAGGTCCCAGGGCCGCTCGGGGGGGCCGCGCTCCGTCACCAGCTCGGCAGTGGCAGCACCATCGTTCTCCTCAACACCACTCGCTTGCTGCATTTTTACAAACAAACAGTGCAATTATTCTCCGTTATAACTTCACTCTTTCAATACACAAATATAAATGGTGGCGTTTCCTTGTATTGCAAAATAAAGTAACCTCATAGATAAGTTGGCAATTTTATGGCAATACCTCGGTAACAAACTTGATATAGTTCCAAAGAAGCCACTGAGATTGACATGACTTTATAGTCATGTCAATCTCAGTGGATAAGAAGTAATCTACGTCGTCTCCTTAGCCTGGATAACCAGGCTAAGGAGACGACGTAGATTACTTCTTATCTCTCTATAATACATACATCAATTATCGCGCGGCAATGACTCACAGCCTTGTGGATAAAATGGAGCATTTGATATCTCTATTATATCATATTTGACAGAGGTAGTTTTGCAGTTCGTTGCATTAATGAGCCGGCTCGACCGGCGAAATACCACGACCTCTCGGAATATCGGCGTGAAGTGGCTCGTGCCGCGTTTCGTTCAGTGAGACAGGGAGGTTCAATCCCCTTTCCTCTCCTACTCCCTAAAGGAAGGCAACGAACCACGGTGTTTCATGGGCGGTGAGAAGTGAAAAAAGTAACATACCCAGTGCCCAGTAAACTCTCATATGAAATAGAATGTTCTAGAATTTGCCAACAGAGAGTTTATGCTATCTCATACATAGGTTTATTATATTAATATAAAAATTATTACATGTGTGACCATACCTGAGGGTTGTTATTCCTCTTGGGGTGTACCAGACAATGTACAACGGCTCTGTCGTGAAGTCCGCAAGCGCGCAGTGTCGCCGCGTCGTCTAACAAAACGCGACCGTTGAATATCAAACGGACACGACACTCGGCTGTTAGTTCGGAGGAAAAGTGACGCCTGAAATTGCATATTACATTTTTATAGATCGTCAAAATATAATACGTGTACATTTTCTAAGCCCGCATGAAACAAGCAACTGCTAAAAAAAACAATTCCCGACATTGCAAGTCGAAATTTAGACTTTGCTGCTTTATCCTTTCCACTCGACACCATTGCTATTGCTATTCTATTCCATAGTCCTGGTAATAACTGATTTTTTCTGCTGGTAATAACTGATATTTTCAGCTGGTAATAACTGATATTTTCTGCTTATTTAATAAATATATAAATCATGTATTTCACCGGTCGAGCTGCGTGGCTCTACCACTGTTCGAATTTCGCCGCAGAATAAATGTGGTTATGACCGTGATCTCTAATTGATTGTTTACTAGTTGACCCGGCGAACTTTGTTCCGCATAAAAGTATTTTTTTGCAGCGTTTACATTTAAAGTGCTAATTCTTACAAATTATAACAATATTCTAAATTAATTTTCAAAAGAACCACCCAGTTGACACCCTCTATCTATTAAAAAAAACCGCAAAAAATCCGTTGCGTATTTTCGAAGATCTAAGCGTATACCTACAGACAGCGGAAGGCGACATTGTTTTATACTATGTAATGATTAAAACGTATTGTAACGAATAATTGTGATTAAAACTTGTACCTAATTAGTTTTCAAGCATCTCAACATTGATATCAATAGCTTGATACCACAATACAACTGCACTTCAAAAAGCTTGCGGGTTGGGCAGAAAAAAATATGATTCTCATGCATCTATCTCCGTGATTGCCACATATTTTATCATTCATGTCACACACGTTGGTCGGATCATTAAGTCGGCTCACACATTCAATTTAGACATGGAAAGTGGGTCGTCACTTTCTTCAAAATATATACAGCTTTCGTTCTGGCTCTTCTAAAAGTCCTATCACGTGACTCAACTAGCAAAGAAGTAGTAAAAAAATAGTCTCGTTGGTCCAGTGGTCGAGGACACGGCTTTGAATCCAGAGGTCGCGAGTTCGAGGCACACACCAATTACTTTTCGAAATTAATTTCGAAAGTTATGTGTGATAAATATCGATGACTAAAAACTTTGTGCCCGGTATGGCAATAGGTTCGCCACCTATTCTATTTGCGACGTAAACATAACGGCCAGTCGAGGCTTAACAGCCACAGCTTACACCTTCGGGTAGAAAAAGACGTGAAGTTATGTAAAAAAAAAAAAAGCACATTACCATTTGAAATCCTTGAGTAGCTCGTCTAGACTGCCTTCGACCTCTTTTGATGTGTCGTTGAGATATTTCAGCTTGATCAGTATCTTTCTTCTGTCAGCTTCGATAGGATTCTCTGCGGTATTGATAGCTGCATCTACTTCATCCGAGTTCGTATCTGGAGCTGATTTATCATCATGGTTTGCCGTCGAGGGCACGTTCTCTTTATCTTCGTTGCTTTTCGTAGCCGGTTTTGGAGACGAGCTATTGGATTCTGTAGAAAAAAATAGTCGAAATTGGTTATCTCTATTCATTACAAAACAAGGATGATGAATATAAGACCAAACTGTTTTTTTATTAGACCTGTCTTTGATATTTAAAGAAATATTACTTAGTCATTTGTATAGACAGAATTCCCAGGTTTAGTAGTTGCTTGAGTAAAAACTTTTAAAAATTGTAAATTGTAAAGTGTAAAAGTGTAAATTTATCTTTCAGTATAAGTAGCGCGCGCTATGCTATTATAAAAAAAATCTAAAAACTCACCATTAGACCTAGTAAAGAAATCACATCGCGTAGTTACGTCCGCCTCCATGGCACTGACGATGCTGTCCATCTCCCGGATCTGCGCGTTACTTGCTGGTTCACTTTCCTCCTGTGTTTCACTATCCTCGCTTGTCGACTCAGTAGTAATCTGGTTGTTACTAGGAGCTGCAATGGAAGCCACGTGGCTTTAAGAGACAGAAATTTAAATGGAGTGACAGCGAGGAAACCTGTGCTGGCTACTGTGGCAAATTTTTACCGTGGAGCAATCAAATTGAACAGCTGAGTAACTTTTAAATGAAATTTCAATATCAAATTCCAAATATGTATAAAAATGTTAGATCAGTCTTTTCATAAGAAAAGGTTTTATGTATTCTTTTTTATTTTCAAGTTATTCGAAACAATTATTTCCAACAACAACAAAGACTTCTCCACGCTCTTTTCCAGGTAATGTTCATGGACAAACCCAAAGTGGAGTTTTTACTGAATTTCCGCATGTTACCAAACTATTCCAGTTAGTTTTTTTTAATGAATAGTTTGTGATTGTTTTTCTTTATTTTATTTTTGCCTCAAAATTATTTCATGACAAAGAAATAGATTTTTTATGCCAGAGGAATGTATCACTGGTTTTATTGTACGTATTAAACTAATGAAACTATTTCTAAATGGCATTCATCACTACATAGTATAAAACAAAGTCGCTTTCTCTTTCCGTATGTCCCTTTGTATGCTTAAATCTTTGAAATTACGCAACGGATTTTGATGCGGTTTTTTTTTAATAGTTAGAGGGTGTCAACGGGGTGGTTTTGATCTATAATTCATGAATAGTGTAGTGAAAAAAAATGATAATTTTCAAGATTTAAAACTTTAATCGAAAACGCTGCCTGAACCCTAAGTGATAAATCAAAACAATGTACTACATTATTATACACCTTTAAAAGGTCTATAAAAAAGTCCGCGAGGGCATATGTCTTAGGAATAACCCACAATGACCATTATTATTTTTTAACTTTTTACGAGAAATATTAGCTTATTTACGAAGCAATTTTAAACATTACAGCATTAATTTTCATCCAATTAAGTGTCTTAAATAGATTGTGCTTTTAATATAGATCAATATAGCCATTTACAGTATGTAATTTAAACTAATATTTACGAAGATATTACAGTATTAACATAGCGGTACATAGCAGTTGCGTTTGCGCGCCAAAACGCGTGCCGATAAATAGCACAAATTGAACTTTTTAAGATCCAAATATTACTAATTTATTTCTTTTGATGCGGAACGAAGTTCGCCGAAAGTTTCATTAGTATGACAGGAAAGTTGATGTACCTATTATTCCAAGGAACATGTTATTGGAATGAAAGGTCTAGTTTATGTAAATTTCAATTCGGGATTTTTTTATCTGTAAGTCACTCTGAGTAACAAACATTCACATACTTTCGTGGTTATAATATTATTAGTACCTAAGTAAATAATAAGTTATTTTAATAAGTCAATAAGATACATAATGCTTGTAAGACAATAAGATTACGTTTTGCTAGCACATGTCCTTGCGTTTTTGAGGTTATGTTTAGACATGTTGAGTGAAGAAAATGATGGTGCGTTGGCTCCGTTGCAGCTTCATCCTTGTAACTATAAATCCTTGCACATAAATACAATGGAGGGAGAATATAGTGGACCTCCACTGAATCTCCGCAGACTCTTTTATTTTTTAATTCATTTTTGACAGATTTCGTTCCAAACTATCGAAAATTCAAACGGGTTCATTCTTTTTAAACTTTCAGCATCCAAGTCCAAATAATATAGCATAACTTATAAAATGACTTTCTCTCAATTGAAATCCCTCATCTCCTGTTAATTGTACTGTCTTTTCCCCAAGATTAGCGCCATATTGTAAAAACATTTGTGAATAGAAATTGTACACATTGTATGATGTTATGCTCTTCATAATAACTTAACATAAGATCTATATCTGATCTTATGTTAAGTTATTATGCGTCTGATCCAATAACATGATAATTTTACCTTTTAACAGACTTTCTATCAAGCTATGAAGTTAGAGGCAGTTTTTCCATGAGTGAATGAATATAGAATGAAAAAAAAAATACAAATAGGTACTGTATTTTTTTCATTATATAATTCTTAAATCTATATTGCTCCTGGTTCATTGGATATTTATCAAATTATTTATGAACATGGATGCTGTATAGCGTCCGTAAACTTTGGGATAAATAAATAAAATAAACGCGTAAATGCGCGCAACAAAGGGTGATTTATTAAAAATGAATTGAAGATGATATGTATTAGGTATGTATATTATTACTGTAACGTACTAACTATCAATTCTCCTAAAGAAGTGCAGTCTGTTATGGTCGAGCATGGCCATATCGGCGTCTACGATACTATCCATCTCTTGTAACGGTATCACACTTCTTGTAGTGTTACTGTTGTCCCCGGAACTATCCGAACTGGTACCTGAACAAAAAAACACATAGACATTTACTTCAGTTTATGAAATCAGCCCATGTGGCACTGCAATAGGCTTTCAAATTTAGCATTGCGCAAATTACAAACGAAATGTAAAGAGTTTCCTAATTATATTACAATCATCGTGTAACTTTATTCTTACCTATAATTTCATCAGTTGAACATTTTAACCGCAAAATAGATACAAAAAAACGTGTGAATTTCGTAGTGAGAAAAATATTTTGCTCATTAGTGTATTTAAAAAAAAAGAACTAAAACATAACATAACTTTGCGCCTTTTCTACCCGAAGGTGTAGGCAGCGGCTGTTAAGCCTCATCTCGGCGTTATGTTTAAGTCCCAAATGGAATAAGGTGGCGAAACTATTGTCATACCGGGCACAAAGTTTTCAGTCATCGATATTTATCACACTGAAATTCCCAAATTAATTTCGCAAAGTTAATAGTGTGAGCCAGGATTCGCACCCGCGACTTCTTTATTCAGAAGCGGGGTGCTCGACCGCTGGACCACCGAGACCTCAAAAAAAAAGTAGAGTCTGGTACGCCTATATCTCGATAACTTTTACTTTTAATAATATAAATGCGAATATTACTATTGTCGTTTGTTTGTTATTATTTCACGCATGTACTACGCAGCTGGTTATCATAAGCAACAAAACAATGCGTCATGTAAGTTGCTTGCGATGCAGATTGAGAAACCTTACCACTTCTTAAGATACCTCATTGCCTTTATAAGTCCTTGGACATAATTAATCTCGTCATGTACGCTTGGTTGTAAAACAATATTAATTTGATCAAGGATGTATCTGTTGTGAGCACCTTGACGCATAGTTCCGCACTATAATATCTACTCAGTCAGTCCTGCATCTTCCATTCTGCCTACATGATCGAATCACCGGCATTACTTATCATTACCGACAGTCTTGATCGCGTATAGTCTATGCTCATCTCATACCCACTGTGGCATGTCTCATGTGTTTTCTCGTGTAAATTTGTAATTTTATTTAAATATTATGTCTTACCCTTAAAATGTTTTAGTTGTTTGAAATATTATATATTGTACATACATACATAACTTCACGCCAAATCCCTTGCGGTGTAGGCAGAGAGAACAGAGCACCATAAGCCACGATTCGTACACGCCTCACTCGCTTCGTTGACTTTCATAACCCTTTTCATGCACGCGCGTCGGTTTTTGAGGGTCCTAACATCACCTTCCTCCAGAACACGTTCTATTTGGTCATGGAATGTGTGTCTCGACCGTCCTCGACTCCTACATCCATCCGCTTTTGCATTATATATTGTATCAAATACTAAATTAAAAAAAAACACTTCTACAAAAAGTGTCACTTCAAGCTCTGCTTCGTACAATGAGATGAGATGTATATTGGTTGAGCTACAAGTGTGGTAAATGTAATGTAAAAGAAATGTAAAAAAAAAATGTAATCTTAGGCCTTAGGAAACTACTGCAATTTTTCTAACAAACTCTTGACAAGAGACAAGTTATATATCTGTTAGGTGATTGAGTACGTAATATTCCTGGAAAGTTTTTACTAGTTTATATAACTACTAGCTGACCGGGCGAACTTTGTTCCGCATCAAAAGTAATAAATGAGGAAAATTAGGATATCAAAAGTTCAATTTGAGCTATTTATGCGCAACGAAAGTGCTATCTCCCGCTATGTTAATACTGTAATATCTTCGTAAATATTCGTTTAATATACACGCTGTAAAGGGCCATATTGTTCTATATTAAAAGCACAATCCATTTATGACAATTATCTGAATGAAAATTAATGCTGTAATGTTTAAAATCGCTTCATAAGTATTAATGTCCGACCGAAAGTTCGGTTTCGGTTTCGGCCGAGTTTCGGTCAAAAATCTAGTTTCGGCGGAAGTTTCAGTTTCGGCCAAATTTGGCCGAAACTTTTGCCGAAACCGAAACTATTATCTTACAAATTCTGACTTGTGGTTATCTTTGTTGAGTAATAGTACATACATATCTTTACACAAGTCTCTGTGGGGTAGGCAGAGAAAACAGAGGGCTTATGACCCTCTGTTTCTTACATCCTCCAGTCACACATGCTCGCCGGTTTTTAAGTCTCCTGGCATCACCTTTCTTGAGGACACGTTTAATTTGATCATGGAAAGTGGTTGTCATCATCGACCGATCCTTCCGCTTCTATACTGTACATCTGCTTAGTCAATCTTGCATCAATCATTCTTTCTACGTGTCAAAATCATCGGAGTATGCACTTCCTTAGTTTTAACACTGACACTCTCTTCCAATCCTCTTTTAAACCTTCCTTCCTTATAACTTTCTTTCGACGCGAATGGTGAACCTCATACCGCAAATTTTGGCAGCAACCTCATTTCGACTGCTTTATCATTATTTTCATGCACCCTCTGCCATGCCCAACTCTCGCTTTAATAAGTTAGTTTTAGGATCCGTACTGCACAGTGAAAAGCGAGGTTACAAGGTATCCACCCAACGCTTTATTTACACTGTTTTTTAACTTTACTCTTCTTTCTACATTCCTGGAGTACCAGTAATTCAAGTAATTATTATTATGAATAATTTGACCTAAGTAGACGTATTTGTTTACGACTTCGAGAACTGACCCATCGAGGGCGGAAACCATGGTGTGTGACGGGATGAAAAAGACCTGCTAATTGTTTGAGGATAGGATTGCCGGCAGATTTTGTGAATTTCTGTGGTCATCATCGCTGTGCACCGCCGGCTTGCTCATCGGTGTGGATTAAAGGACCCCGAAAAAAGATTCGATCTCTGAGAGGATCTTGGGTTTAGAGGTGACGTCACGTCCATGCGCAGTTTTCAGCGTATATGTGGCCTTCCAAGCTGTTGAGCAAACACTTTCGACCCTTTGTTGCGGTCGATCGCGTCCTCGATTGCATGGGTATTCCATCGACGAAGGTCATGCCGCATCTGCTTTCTAATACGCTTTTCCATTATGACGAAGATAGCTGATCGGATAGTTTCTCGCCTTTGCCTCATCAATTCGACCATCTCAGCAGAGTTAGGACTCCTTTTTCTGCGATCACGGGAACAGCCTTTGAGACACTTTCCTCAGCGTGTTGACCACAGGGTCGGTCTTTTCGTCCACATTGTCTGTGGTTTCCGGCAGGTCAAATATTTTGACAACATGGATGGTTCGAAAGGATGACATGCTGTGCCGACCCTTTTTAAAGTGGGAAAAGGGCAGGAAAGTGATAATCATTTTTAGTCCAGTAGTACCTCAAAAGAGATTAATGATTCTTCGGAGTACAAATACAAAACAAATTATTTAATATTAAATTTCAAAATACCAATAGGTACTTAGTATTTTATGAAACAAAAACAATTACCGATTTGAATATTGGTTTTTTATCTATTCCATTTTTTACCTATTTCTTTAGGGATGTAACGAATCGGCGAGGAGATGCGTAACAGCCTCTGCTTACACCTTAGCATAGAAAAAGGCGTGAAGTTATGTTGTTGATTGGAACAAAATTACTACAGATACTCATATCTTTCTTTCATTTCAGTTCTTGTTCTAATTAATAAAAAATAATGGGGATTTTTTTTTACGGAATACGAGGGCAAACGAGCTGGCGTGTCACCTGATGGTAAGCAACCAACGCCGCCCATGGACACCAGCAACACATATAGTGTTACTGTTGCGTTGCCGACCTTTAAGGGATAGGGGATAGGAAAGGATGGGGAAGGGTATTTCACCGGTCGAGCTGGCCTATTCATGGAGCGAACTGAGTGCTCTACCACTGTTAAAATGCTTCAAAATTTAGTATTTTATGAAATTTTAAACTTGAGCACGTGAGTTTCGGTTTCGGCCGAAACTGAAGTGCCGGCCAAACATTCGGTTTCGGTTTCGGCCGGAAAACCAGTTTCGGTCGGACCTTAATAAATATGCCATTATATTACGTAAAAAGTTAAGAAATAATTTTTTTTATGCTTGTGTTATGGATACTAGATAACGGATATTAATACATATTTACTTTTCTTTTGTAAATAAATACTTATAATACATAGAAAAACACCCAGACGCCACACAAATATTCATGTTTGTCACAAATATTTGTGCTCGGGTGGAAATCGAACCCCCGACCTCATTGCTACAGCCGGTATTTTTACCAATGCGTCACGAGGCCCGTCGTATAAGGGGACAGACAGCGGGAACTTATTTTATTTTAAATTATGTAATGAAAATTTGGAGCACGCAGATCTTCTTCCCCCGCAAAAGGAAAAACAAAAGTACTTTTTTTATGGGATATGAGGGTAAACGAGCTTGCGTGTCACCTGATGATAAGTGACCAACACCGCCTATGCCGACCTTTAACGGAGTAGGATGGGGAAAGGAGGTTGGCCTCCGGCTACCTCTCTCACCGAACGAAACGCGGCATGAGCCACTTTATATCGATCTTCTGAGAGATCGTGGTATTTCACTGGTTGAGACAGCCCATTCATGCAGGATATTGCTTGGCTCTGCCACTGTTAAAGTACATAGCTGTAACAATGTTATAAAATGTGTAATCATAAAAACGTACCTGTACTCGCAGCAATTGCTCCTTGATTGCTATTATTATTCTGTAGGCTTGACAGTGTCAAACTTGATCCTGCAAAAAAAAATATTAACATGATTTATCCACAAGCCCAATTAATTTGTTTGGAAAAATATAAATTAAACTCCCTCTCTGATATGTTATAACCATATCACAACACTAATTTATTTGTAAGTGTAAAAAAGAGCAAAGGGTCTTTAACAAATCCTTCTCATTAATTATATTGCTACTTTTGCATTATAATTTCCCATATTATGCATAATATATTTTAAAGAAAACTTTGAAAACTTCTGGCATTATTAACATTGTTTTTGAGACAGTTCCATGGGTGACTTTATTTAAACGAATATACATCATGAACTCACATATCCAATATAAACAACTTAAATTAAATTTATATTTATTAAATTTTATTAAATAATTAATTATATCCATATAAAACTTTAATAATCTGATGTGTATAATGAAAAATATCAAGTCATGCCAGTAGCTCTATTGCCTAACAATAGGCAGAATTTGTTAACAAAATTCATTTCAGGCCATCTCAAACAAGAGTTCAAACATATTTTTGATTGTACATAAGTACAATATATATGTAACACATTGAATACTAAGCTTAGTAAATGCCCACGTTGCACGTTGAAAACGAAATTGGCATTTTCAACAAAGGTTCCAGTTCAAAAACAATACTGCTAAATTTATAGTTTAAATACAAAGTTAATACTAACAATTTTAATTAACTGCTGTTATATCCAAAGGTTTATACTCTACTGAAAATTTACTAATTTTGTACAGTGCTATTTTTGTTTACAACATGTGACACCATCCTTTTCAAGCATTAATTAAAGGGCTACACAAAGTAATATATTTTCCATACAGTAAAATAACCTATAATAGGGAAAGATGTACTTACGTGTAGCTATTCTCAGTGAAACAGGGTGAGTTCTTGAACGCATGATAAGCATTGTCCGATATCTGCCAGGTCTTGCATTGGTAGAACACCATGCGAGTGCCGCTACCATAACCACAAGTAGTGCACTCACAAACTGTACCACTTCATCACCCACACCATCAATCAGTGTCATTTTGAATTGCCCACCTGTTAATAAATATCAACTAACCTTATGTTAAGCTTCCAAGATGGATAATAAGATGTAAATCTCACTTAATTAGTTTCCTGTTATAGTTTTGCTAATAAATATATATGTTCACCCATAAACACATATAAATATATTAATTTATAGCAAATTATGGAAATACTTAGCAACTTGTGCATTCTATTATTTGCTGGCTTTGCTAAAACTCAAATATCCGTAAAACGTTTACATTTGATGACGATGAATAAAAAATAACTTGGATGAACCAGATCTTGAACTGTGATCTAAAGAAAACTTCTTTACGAAATGTAACGTTGACAATATATATAGCAAACCTAATATTTTAGTTTTTTAAATGATCTGAAAGTGTTATTTAGATGTATGTATATACATTTATACCTTTCTAGAGCTGTCTTAAGTCAAGGACACTTAAAAGGAGATTAATATTTACCTCGTAATAGCACTTAGTGTTCTGCACACAGCAAAATAACCATCCAAATATTTACAACTGCGACTCGAATATCTGCGTGCTCCTAGAACATTTGTAACGATAATAAAGTTATACTGTATGCACTATCATATTGAAACATTGAAATAACTTCAAAATATTCACAAACCAAAATAACTACAGTGCTGAATAAAAACTGTTATCGCTATTTTTCACAAAATGAAATAGTGAAATAGACGTGAATATTTTGTTCAATTTTCTTAATTTTTTAACAGTGTTGCCAACCAACCTGTGCAATCTACAAAGTACAAACGGCTCACTGAATTTGGCCCCACATTTTTCGATTTTTGTTTTTTTTTTAATTTCAATTATTTGTTCGTCGTTTGTTCGTTATTGTTCGAATGTAAAAATTATTTGTTCGTTTTTTATTTATTTATAATTATTTAAACAAATGTTCACCCTTAAGTTGGCCCCCCTTACTAGATATCTTCATTTTTGTAGCTCAGATTAATTAATTTTGATTAATTATCGTTTGTTCGACTACTATTGATGATTGTTCGATCATAAAAACAATTAAATTCTTAATTATTAATTATTTTTTATCTAATAAACAAGCCATCACCTTACGGCTGCATTGCGCATGCGCTTGTGTTGTCAGTCAGCTTGCAATGGCACTAAGTCAATAATGCTATGTATTTCAGTAAATATGAATTGAGTAAAAGTCAAAATTGTATTATTTGTGTTAATTTGTGGATACAATCCACCTTTTTACCATTATTAAGAATATAGAACTCTTTTGTTCATTTTAATTATTAGAAAGTTCAAGTAATTCTCTTAGATTCTTTCTGGCGTTAACCAAAATTACTTTCCTTCATTTTTTCAGGATTATCTTCATCGTTTTTAAAACAAATAAGAATTAAATTAAAGCTTCTTTAACAAAATTACTTGAAATGCTGAATAGTTGACGGTTTTTCAATTAAATGAAGATCACGCTCATGCCCTCGTTATGAATATGTGGATCCCGAATATTCGCAGTTAGAATGTCTAGATTGAACCTGTGGTTTAGCTTGAATATTCAGTTGTAAAAGAATCATTATTAATAAGGTGATGGCTTGTTTATTAGATAAAAAATAATTAATAATTAAGAATTTAATTGTTTTTATGATCGAACAATCATCAATAGTAGTCGAACAAACGATAATTAATCAAAATTAATTAATCTGAGCTACAAAAATGAAGATATCTAGTAAGGGGGGCCAACTTAAGGGTGAACATTTGTTTAATAAATTATAAAAAAATAAAAAACGAACAAATAATTTTTACATTCGAACAATAACGAACAAACGACGAACAAATAATTAAAATTCAAAAAAATTCAAAAATCGAAAAATGTGAGGCCAAATTCAGTAAGCCAGTACAAACGATAAATTGCTCTTTTTTTAATTTAGTGTTGGATTAGAGCACTGATAACAGCCCTCTACACGGCTAGGAAAGTTGTACGGAGTTGGGCGAACACGAGTATGTGGGAACGCGCCTCGCCTTACCTCGTCCAACTTCGCCTCGCCTCGGATTACTTTCTGTAGTTGATTACACATGCTCAGGAGTTTTGGCGGGACTGTGGAAGAGTCATGTCTGTTTTTGCATTATTTTCTCAGATTTGTGTTTCAATGGATATTATTGGATAAAATTCGTGGCATTTTGTTTAATAAATGTCCGTATATGAGTGCAAATGTGGGGAATGGTGTAGATATCGTGTTTAGTGTGCTCTCCTACAGTGTCGTCAGGACTCCCTCGCAACATCATGCATAAAGTGCCACGACTTTATGTATGATTAGGTTAGGTTAAGTTAGTTTACGTTAGTTTTATGTTTCATCATCATTTTCATCAACTTCATAAAAAATAACGTCAGACAAGGCAGTATGGCTTAAAAGCTTTAGCCTGTCCAATAATGGACTAATTAAATACTAACTAATTAAAAAAAAAATACACATGCTCATTATTAGCATGAGAGCATGCTAGTATCGAGCATGATCTCGATACTAGCATGTGTGTAAAGACTTGAGGATGCTAGTTTCGAACTTGCTCGAAAATCGACAGCCATTCAGGAAATATAATTCTTAATGACAGCAAATAACATAAGCATGCTCATAATGAGCATCATAGATTTAAGAATAATAGATCGGCAAAAGTCATCCAAACAACGAGACCAAAAATAAGTTGTTTACGCCTGAGTGACTCAATGTGTGCGTAAAAAGCGCTTCTAAGTGTCAACTTTTACATAGCTAATGTTCATGTGTTGAAATGTAAATATGTATCCTGAAAATCTAATATACGCGGTTGCGCTGTCAGTGATGAATAATAGTACATTTTTACTGACCTGTGCCATCTATCTATGCTAAATCTATGATGAGCATGCTCTTTATTAACATGTGTAAAAAGTCGTTAAAGGACGTAAGATTAAAAAGTTCTAAAATCAATTGGCTTTAAGTTTAAAAAATCTGACAAGCGGAAAATCCTGCTAGAAGACACGGTGGTCCAGTGGGAGAGCACACGGCTTCTGATCCAGAGGTCCGTGTTCAAATCCTGACACACCAATGACTTTTCGAAATTGTTTTCGGAAGTTAAGTGTGATAAATATCGATGACTGAAAACTTTGTGCCCGGTATGGCAATAGGTTCGCCATCTATTCCATTTGGGACTTAAACATAACGGCGGGACGAGGCTTAACAGCCACTGCCTACACCTTCGGGTAACAAAAGGCGTGAAGTTTTGTCATGTTAAAAAAATACAGTTTGGGATAATGTAGTCTTTATTGACGAAACATGGTTGAATGCGAACCATACGGTTTCGCGGACATGGACTGACGTTACAGCGGCCTCCATCTCAAAAGTTTCCCCGGGAAAAGGAGCCTGACTTATCATATGTCGCGCGGGATCAGCTTCTCAGGGATTTATTCCTTGCATTCGCCTTGGATCTTATTTAGAAGAGCACGCCACACACGATATTTTCATCATTTTCCGCATTTGTACACATATAAAGCAATATAAATAACACGCTACGAGTTTTAGTCATTTATATCCATTGAAAAACAAATTTTAGAAAATAACGCAAAGCACGGAAATCATGACATCTTTTACATCCCCGCCAAAACTCCTCGCGTCGTGTTGGATTCTTTAATGCGCAGAGCAACAGAGTAATATCTAGTGTAACGAAACATAAGATTGCATCAGACTACTTTTAGTTTTCAGCTATAGAAACGTACTCTGTGATTGCCCCGGAATGCCCCGATTGCGCTCATTCTTTGAATTTATCTAAACTACAGTGCCTGCCTACCGAATTGGGAAACTTAATTTATTAAATAAATAAAAGCTTTCACAAAGAAAACTACTATATAACTTGTATCTAACGCTGTCGTTGATCCTTTTGCGCATTTGAATTCAAATCAAATCAAAAGTGAAGAAAATACAGTTTAATTTTGTTGTAGTGCATTCTATAAAATAAATCACCGGCTATTTAATTCGACTAAAATAAATAAACCGAGTCTAATAACTTCTCACGGATAGTGAAATCGAGATTACATCACAACATTTTCCTTTTTCGGTCTTTCAGAAGACCTCCGTTCACTTTTATTATACAATTTTGTTAGATAGGATAAAAGGGGCTCTAAAGGAAGCAGTTCAGTTTTATAATGAGCTACGAGAACTGCCAACTATTATCGGATTTGGATAAAATTTATCACAAACCAACTTTCAACTGCATTGTCAAGAAGATTCATTATTCCAAATATAATAATTATACTGCTCATAGAAAGGATAAATTTATGAAGTACACAACAGTCCACACAAGAAGAAATTTCAAGATGTAAGTGGCTATTTATATTATTACAATTTGAATTCACAACCAAATTTCTTTGTGATCATGTCTTTGTTAATTTTGCAATATGATCTTTAGGGTCTTGACCAGGTATATAGTAGCATATTGAGTTGACATATATATGATTACATGGCCCTCCTTCCCATAAATGTATGCATGAACTACTTCTTTCCATATGATATGTTCCTTCACTTTAATACATACTTTTGGGAAGTGGACTCTTGATGTATGTATGTTAAAAGTAAATATACCTATATGGGTGAATATACGCTATTTGGATTTCAATGGTCTTTAGAAAAATTTTATGTTAAACTTATTATATTAGTATTTCTGTATACTTAAACTATAAAGAATATAGCCTTTTATCTGGACCACAAAGTATATTCACGATAATAATTTAATTTATGGCATTTATGGTTTAAAATTGTTGTAAATGTATACTCCTCTGGCATTCCCATTTATGGATTATCATGATCTCATGGCAATATTCTTAAAATATGTAAGCAATTATGTTTTACTTTAAACATGATCATGTGCTTTAATAAAAATTAAAACATATTTTATCAAAACACACAGTAAATGTATTTATTAATATAAAAAAAAATAACTTATATTCACGTCATGTTACAATTATGTCACTTCATCTGGCGTAACTCGAAGACGTAAATTTCTGACTTAAAATCGCCAAGGTATCTTTTGACTCTGAACTATGCGTCTACAACAATGTGAAGTTTAAAGCAAGGTAATGGCGTTAAGCAAAATTCTAATAATTTTGCCCCAGTTTGCGATTCTTTGTCGGAGAACGTGTTTGTGCCAGTCGTTGGAGTATTTCCTTTGGTAAGCATATATTTTTGAATTTTATGGTTACGAAATTGTTTATTTGCTCATTGTAATGTTTAATATGCATATATGTCATGTATTACGTTAAATTGAGGTGATAAAAGCGAGTGATGCTAGTTTTGTAGGTTAGGTGCAATTTTCTCACTTCTCTGGCGTAACTCCTCTGGCAAAGTTCACACCAGAGGAAATACAAGAGCGCCAGAGAAGTGACTAAATTATGTTTCTTGAAATTTTTAATGTGTTAAGACTTAATATAAATTGTTCTAGATACTATGGCATAATTAGACATCATGGCGAATGTTAAATAAAAGCTAACAAGGGAAGAAAGCCTAGAAAGGAAACGTCAAGCTGAAAAATAAAAAACCAAATTATTAAATGATGACATAAGAATGCAAAATTAAAAGAAAAAAGAAAGGTAGCAATATGAAAAGGAAGAGGACACATTATGAACATACGTGATATGTCTGAAAGAGAACAAAAGAGCTATCAGCAAAATATGAAGAGATTAGCTAGTATAAAGTTTGAGAAAAGTAAGCAAGCTGCTTTTGAAGCAATTTTCATTCTCACTCTATAGGTGATAATAAATACCCCAAAAACAAAAAAAAGAACAAATTGGATGTTCCTACTGTATACAGTGATTCTGAGAATGATGTGTCAAACGAAATGTTTGCATAGACATCTACTCATCTGATTAATCCATCTGGAGTAGATAATGCTGTCTGTCATTCTGCTGACTATCATTAATAATAAAACGTATAGATGGACGAAGACGAGAAACATACAGACAAACAAAAAACATGTATGTTCTTCAGATTTTGATGAAAAAAAGGAGAGGTCAGGGTTACGTTTTTAAAGATCTCCAATGATATAAAATGCGAACAGATTTAATCCAAGTTACCAGCGCATAACATACGTATGAAAGGTTTATCCAAGTTACCAGCGCATAACATACGTATGAAAGGTAACCGAGTATCCTACAAATTTCCAAAGCCAGTTGATGTATTTGAAAAGTATTTTTTTGATTGTTTAGTTTTTAAATGAAATATAGTTAGTTTCGAGAAAATTGTTCATTTTGTTGTATATTTTTCTTTTAATGTTTTTGATACATGCTGTGGATTTATACATACGTGCATACATAAACTCACGCCTATATCCCATAGGGGTAGACAGAGACTTTGGCTCCCCGCAAGCTACGATCCTGACACACTTCTTTCGCCTCATCCACAGTATTACATCTCATCATACATTTACCCTGGTTTCGGATACTACTACCAATGCCTTTTTTAAAATGGTCCATTTATTTGGTCGTGGTAGCCCCGTCTTGGTCTCCCGATGCCGTTGATCACATTGGCATTCATATAGTCTTTTAGTCAATCGGCTTTCATTTAGGCTTGTAACATGATCAAACCATCTTAACATACTTATATACTTCTCTTTACCTTGGTCTCCTTATAATCCTTCAACTTGCATCGTTCCCTTATCATGCTATTTTTCATTCGATCTGCAAGGGTGTTTTCAGCAGTCACTCTCATTCCAATATTTTCCTCACATTTTCCATCTCTAGTAAACATAATTTCCAAATATACAAATTCTTTTCCATCTGAGATGTGCCTTCAGTGGAAAATTTAAATCTTTCACTTGCTCCAATTTCTCGCCATCCAAAATCATCTCACACTTCGACCTCTTTCTCTCCACAATCATAACTTTCGTGTAGTCGAATGTGGAGTTATAGACTGATATTATTCAAGTCTATTTGTTTAGATAGCCTGGATACTGATAGGTGTATCATTTGAAGTTCTATTGATTTCTTTTGTGAAAGAAGTTTATATTTTTGTTTCATTTAATAACTATTTATAGATTGTAATACCTTAAACGTGGTTTTCGAATTTTTGAATGTTTTTATTTATAAACCATTATGCTGTGATATGCATCTCAGAAGAGACGAGATGTTAAGCAGAATATAAATATGCTATTTGATACAGGTGATGAAACTTAAGCTATAAAAATTATTATTATTAAAGTTGCATTTGATACGACTAAATCTTGTATAATAAATGTATAATACTCAAATACTATAATTTATATATGTTTTATTTAATATTAGTCCTTTTTCTATAGTAATAATTAACGGTATGTCACCTCTCTGCTTTAATTTGTCCCTACTCTGCCAATGGTGTCACTCCCCTGGCACTACATTTTCCTCTGGCACTTATAAAACTCAAAAAAATGGAAAAATCGTCTGGCCACCATTATTACCAATGTAAAAAAAGTGTCAAGTAGATAAATTATAAATATTGAATGGCGCAGACTACATTTTCTTGTGGGACACAAAAAATACAAATAGCGTATATTCACCCATATAACATCATCTTGCCCCGTTCCCATCATTTGGGGTCAGGACAGGTGTTCCTTTTACATGTTACTTTATCATTCACTTCTTCAACAGCAACAGCCTTCCAAATCATATCATCTTCCATACAATCCATCAATGTTTGCTTCAGTATCTCTTATCTCTTGTTTCCTTCCACAGGGGCCATTCAATTATTATTGCAAATTTTAACCCCCACACACCCTTAGCAAGTAATTAATTATTTGCGGAAATCCCCAAAAATGTCAGGTCAGAGGTAAGGAGCCTTAAAATTCAATGAGCATGTATGAGTTATGAAGGGACCTGCAAAGGACTCAGCTTGGAGTTATGTACGTTGTGTGTGTGTAAGGGTTGCCATATGTGCAAAAAAAGTAAGTAACTACTGATGACGTAATCATCATCTAAACCCCTCAACCCCGGTCATCCAATATAAGCAAAATGAAAAAAAAATCAAAAATGGGACCTACATAATTTTTAAGATAGATTTGTAGACTTCAAAACATATATATAATATTTAATTGAATTTTCCTGACAAAGATGAAACGTCTTTAAGAAACACTATTCGTAACTTCCCAGTCCTTTGCGAGGTAGACAAGAGCGCCATAAAGCAAGATTCTTACACACCTGACTTGCTTCCTTGACTTTCAAAACTCTGGTTAAAGATGTGTTGGTTTTTAAGGCTCCTCACATCACATTCCACAAGAGCATGTTCAATTTGGTCATGGAAAGTGTGTTGTGGCCGTCATTCCCGTCATCTTCCGGCCATCTTCCGCTTTTGCACTGTGTATCTATGTAGTCAATCTTGCATCATCCATTCTTTGTACATGTCCGATCCATTAGAGCATGCCCCGCCTTACTTCCACACAGAGACTATAATTCAATACGACTTACTGCCTTACAACCTTGTTTTTGACGCATTCAACGAGTGTCAGTCCGCAAATTTTTTTCATTTTACTTTCTTGCGCACTCTGCTACCCGATTTTTCCAGCTCTCGCTTCCTTTAGCCTTGGGAACTAGTATCACATTCTGTATAGCGAGTTGAGCTTTCCTACAAATTGTAAGCTTCCAGAAATCTCCCAACGCTCCGTTTACGCTATTTTCTTATGCTACTCTTATTTCTACATCCGCTACGTATCTTCCATCTCTGCTAAATGCGTATCCAAAATTTCAGTTTCATCCAATTGCTCGAACATTACGTCATCAACAAACAAAAACCGTGCAGGATTATTTTTGAGGATGACGGCATATTTATTATCGACATTATCTATTTCACCCTATCTAATCTGCACTTAGTGTATAGTATATGTTATTGTACCTATCTATACAATTATTGTGCATGACATGTCTTGTATTTCTATGATAGCATGTGGCATAGTACAATTTTCATCAACATTTCCTGTTTTTGAAATTGAGTTTTTTGATTATGTAACTTAAGTTTCTTATTACCTTGTTCCTTAGTTATTATGGGATAGTTTACGTTGAAAAATTCATTGCCGTAAGGGACAACTAATTAAAATTTGTAAAATGCATTTTCTAGACGCGTAAGTTTTCGTAAATCTTTTGTTTATTGTTTTAAAGAAGAAAAAAAAATCTAAGAAACTTTGTCTTAAATAGACACCTTTGAGATCAGACGACTACAAGCCAAAAATCAAAAAATCATATTGAGGCTCTCCTGAAAAGTCGTGTTTAGTCCCTTACGTTAATTATTTAATTAAATTGATACTTCTGGTGTCGATATTTAACATATTTATTACTCAATATTCCTTTTAAATTTTTATTATGTTACTAACTTCCGCTTCTGCTACTTCGCCTGCGCGAGACTTAACAAAAGAAGCTTCCTTAATCCACAGTGGTAGAGCCAAGCAGTTCGCGGCATGAATGGGCTGGCTCGACCGGTGAAATACCACGACCTCCCAGAAGACCGACGTAAAGTGGCTCATGCCGCGTTTTGTTCGGTGAGAGAAGTACCCGGAGGCCCACCCCCCTTTCCCATCCTTTCCTATCCCCTATCCCTTGAAAGGTCGGCAACGCAACAGTAACACTATATGTGTTGCTGGTGTCCATGGGCGGCGTTGGTTGCTTACCATCAGGTGACACGCCTGCTCGGTTGCCATCCTATCCTATAAAAAAAAATCCTTCTGAAATTTAATTACGTCATTAGATATATAATTATAAACACTACTCTTTATTTTTTATGTGGAGCTGTAACAACTAAAAAAACAAATACATACTTTGTTGCTTCTCAACAAATTCGGTTTCTCGGCGAAATGCTATTTGAATTTTATTATCTCCCAAACTTTTCAAATAAATAAATGTCTCCTTTTACAATGTTTTTTCGTACATTGTGTTCCGTAGGTGGATTTTTGTCAATCTGAAATTATAAGTCAGTAATATGTATAATGGCGGACAAAAGATACAGGACCTTCTTTTTTTATGTCGGTTATAAATAATATCAGAATTTTCCTTTTAGTTAATTTTTATTCGTGTAATATTAAATAACTTAAGTGAAAGTGAGCTGGTATTACGCGGTAGATATTCTGAGAAACGTAGTGCAAAGTGGAACAGGAAAATATTGTGAGAAATTCAATAGCAACCGACATCCATAAGCAAACTAAGTAAATGTTGCTTAATCTTTGTGTTTTTTGTTAAGATTATTCCTGTAATCTTTATGATATTGGCAGTCCTTGAGTTCATTATTAGGTAGCTATAGATACGTAATATTGGAAGTGCAAGTGCAATAAAATAAACAACAAACTTTGAGATTACCAGAATTTATCTTATTTTATTGGGTCCGTTTGATATTATACGTCAAATAATAAATAATATAGGTGGAAGTATTTACAACCAATATTTAGACTTCAAAAAATATGAAAGGCCCATATACCTAACTTTAGAAAAAACCCGTAATATAGCTTTACATGGGCATCATTACAGTGAATTAGTTGCGAAACTGGACAAGGTCAAACTATGGTATTTCATATTAGCCGAACTGCGGGCGCTAACAAGTTTAAACATGCAAACGGCAGCCTTACAAAAAAAATCAATTGATTGATTGATTTTTTACCTTTAACTATACTAGTGTTACATTTTTGTTAATCAAGCTTTCTTTGTAAGCAATAGTTAGTGTTCATGCATTTAGAGAGTCTTTGGCCAACATTAAGTCTTTAGAGAACTACATAAATATGTCATTTTTGCATTTCATTAGGCGCTCTAGGCCCCAACTTTTATCAATATCATGCTTATCTGAATGAAGTAACGCAAGATTGTGCCTATGAGGCTCGAAATGGGTGGTTTGCACTTGAATCGTACAAATTGCATGTCCAATTTGTATTTTGCAAATTCACGTCCTTTGTTTCTTTATTAGACAGACGCCAGCGATAGGTATCTTCTACGTCTAACTTTCCGAAGCCTTTACTACAACTTCGTTTTTCTCCTCCACCTTTGTTTTGATTCAGAAAATGATCTGAAACATGGAATAATAAAGTTTCTTGTACTTTGAAATAACATGGAAAATGTCCTTTCAACCACAAAAATATCGCAACAATAATTGAAGTGTCGAAAAGCGTAAAAGCTTTACTGCTTTTAAAATGGAAATCTAACATAAGTTTAAGTTTTATGCAGATTATTCCAAAAGCATGGACATGCCAGCTCGGTTATCTTGAATAGGCACATTTCTCACTATAATTGCCGCTGGCTACACCGGTTCTTTAGAGCCTGAAGGTCCAAACAGATTTAAGCTAGGTGATCGTTAGCCCATCGTCCAGCCCGATGGTCAGACGACCTCAGAAGGGCTGCTGGAAAAGACTGGATGCGGAAGGCAGAGAATCGGATGTTGTGGCGCACATTGAGAGAGGCCTATGTCCAGCAGTGGACTGCAACAGGCTAATGATGATGATGATGATGATCGTTACGTTATCCGTCAGTTAAATTAATTACTAGTAGGTAGATATATGTTGGGGTGATAAACTCGAGTTCTAGAATTTATATTCTAGATTAATTTGTTTTAGCAATACATACTATAAAAAATAAGGATGTGTCAAGTAGGTAATCTATGTTTTTAAAGAAGTCATTGAACTTGCCCAGTTCAATGCCAGCAGGTACCTATGGAGTGAATCATTCTTGTAGGATACAAAAACATCATTTATGCTTATGGTACCTACTGGCTGATGTAAGTGTATAAAGTCAAAGTCATCTAGGTACATAATTTTGTTTAATTAGACCCATTCCGCACGTCACAGTTTGCTAGTTCTTTAAATTGCATGTGTGCAAAAAGGTTATAGGCATGTAGTAAGTAAAAATGATATGATTGGTAAGGGACTTGAAACAAAAGGCTATTATTGTCCAACAGTCCTTTAGTTTCTTAATTTGATAATCTTAAAAAAAATCGAGAAAAACCGTAGGTATGTAGTGCTTTTCTTTGGTCTCAGGAGCATTCAAGTAACTATTCCTTTAACCGTTTTAATCAAAAGTTTAAGTCGACAAACCTTTGATATTCTTATTGTAATGTGGTTAACGGTGGAAATAAATAAAACAAGTGTTTTAAGACAAGACAAGTTCTAATGTCTAATCTGTGTTACAGTAACATTTTATTAGGTGGCCAAAAATAATGTCATCAATAAAAACAATGTCAATAATCGACAACATTAGAAATATGCTTCTGCATACACACACGTAGCGCAATGGTAGTGATGTTTGATTCTGAATAGAGTTTGGCCGGTTCGATAATTATGAATATTTGTATGGTGGCGACTTAGTTCGCGAAAGCAATTTATCAGGCAGAATTTGTAGGACCTCTAAATCCTCTAATTTTTTTTCGAATTTGCAAGGTTTCGATCTCGACATCTCTGAACTAGAAGTTAGAGTGCTGAATCATTGGGCTGCCGAAACAGTTTTATATCTGGTCTGGCATACAATTTATTTGTATATAACTTGGAGGTAAATGGGTGTTGCGTAAATTGAGTCTGAAATTTTATTAAAACATAATCAGAAAATAATCTATGTCATAATGGCACAAAGATATCTTGGTACCGATGGTACTTGATGGTATAGTG
The DNA here is from genome assembly GCA_905147225.2 of Euproctis similis. Taxonomy (NCBI): domain Eukaryota; kingdom Metazoa; phylum Arthropoda; class Insecta; order Lepidoptera; family Erebidae; genus Euproctis; species Euproctis similis. The sequence goes on along the minus strand of LR990108.1, from coordinate 12,732,186 downwards.
GTAATATCAGCGGCGAAGCTAGCAATCAGTTATTCGCTTACAGACCCACATGTAGTTTTGTATTTCAGATAAAAATTCACTTGTTTCCCTCTTGTTTTGATCGGTGAAGTACCTATGTACTGAGTCATGCAGAAAAAACAGTTCTGTTGTTTTGAAGCGTGTGATTCCCCAGAAGCATTGCCCAATGCCCGACTATAGCACACATAAACATACAAACCTACGCATACACTGTAATAGTTAATGTTGTGTGAATGTATTTAGTTTCGAACCTCCCATTAGTTCTAAACGCCACGGCGCTAGGGTCTCGTGATCATTATTGAGTTTCGGATGATTTCATTGGATCCTACAGTTGACGTCATTTGAAACCGACCAATGATGGACGAAGAGAGATATTTTTAGAACGCAAATTGTGAGTAGTGGGGATTAGGAAAAACATCGCCGTACCGCCGACCGATGGATGGGCTTTTTTACGTTGCACAATATTTCTGGAGCTCGCACGGAGTGCACGTTGCGGTTGTCGCAATAATCAATTTGATTTTATACTTAACTTACAACTTACAATTACAAAGTTCCTAAGCGCGTGTTAGTTTCGCGCTTTTCGCTTACTCGTTTTATATTTTTTGAGTTAATAGCGAATATTCATTAGTTATTGGAGCGGTTACAGTATATGTTCGTAACGTGGTGAGTTTTACAATTACATATTTATTTTCCAATATTAGTGTATAAATTCAGTAAGTTATTAATAATTGTAATCGATTTTCATCTGCATAGTTTTTTTTTAATAATGCTAAACTTTTCAAGTGTAAGTACCCAACTTTTATGGCATTTGTAGCTACTTTGTACTATTGCAAATTGTTGTGCAATAATTTGTTTATTGTACCCGATTGTATTACAAGTGTTGCTTTCTGAACCTAATTGATATATTTTATTAAAATATATTTAATTCATCTTTATTATAGTTACATTTATAGTTTTATGTTAAGTATTTTAGATTGCGCGAAATTTAAAATTTGCGTTGTCTTTATAAATTATAACCTGTCTTTCGTGAGTTGCAATTCTCTACACGCTAACGAGAGCATTTGTAAATTGAGTAGATCTATCCCTAATTAATTGATTTCCACATTAGTTTCATATTTTCCTGTATGTTTTGAATGGACATGTTTTGACTTGTCGATGTTCGTTTTGATTAGTCACGTTGCCGCGTTGCCTTGACGGGCGCGCCGCACAGAGGCGAGAGTTCCTCGTAGGTGCGTCATACGTTCACGCAGTTCTAGAAAATGCGTCTCAATTTTAATTGTTACGATTCAAATATTGACCTTTTCCCCCAAATTAATGTTTTCTCCCGTGGTCTTGAAAGGAATACCAAGGTCGACGTCATTACGTATCTACAAACCCATTTAATATAATTACTCTAAGAGTCTTGAGCAATTAGGGTAATGGTTTCTTGATACGAATCCATAAATTTGTCTTTGATTTAAGACAACTTTATAACATTTAGTGGAAATACACCAATATTTAATTAAAACAAATAAGACAAAACAGATTTTGATCTTTACAATAAAATATTTAAGTTTTAAAACGTTAGAAACGATGAGAGTTAATAAGCTATTTAATAGCGAATAATTCTCAAAAATTCATTTGAAATCTTTCATTATGAATAAAACTGCGTTAACAAGTACGATGTGAACATCAATTTTCCTACTTTTTTGCCTATAGGTTTTTAAAATCGAGTAGTACCTACAGTACCTATCTTCAACAAAATTTATATCTCAGTCCTTGATATTGAATGACGTAGGTAGTAAAACTACGTCAAAGTGGTTGACTTTATTAGCCGGATGTGATATATATCTTCATAATCAATATGAATTTTTCCCTAAAACTAGGTCTATATAGTATCTTTATATGGTTTATATAACGGCGCTGAAGTTCATCCTATACTGATGGCCTGATTGTAATAAAGGGTCGCTGGTAACTTAACAATCACAATTGCCGGTGATAGTTATGTACCAGAGTTTAAGTTTTTTGGTAAGACCACGTCTATCGGATCCTCTCGTACCTACATATATATTATGGGTGTTCGTTACCCACAGGTTACGGAGAGCACCATAAAAGTCACTATCTTATAGTTTGCGACTGACTTATACTGGTGTTTGCACTGATATTGGTGTACAAAGCGATAGCGATAGCTTGAATTAATAAAATCAAGTATCTACTGAGACTACAAGTATGTTATTTCTTTGTTACAGGCCTACATTCGGGAAAATTAGTTTGTTGGCAGCCTAAAGAGTTACAATTTCATTAGGAGCTCAAGAAGAGTTCAAAGAAGTAAGTAATTGCGTTCACTCTCCTTGCCAAATTATTATTCTGTTCACAGGCACAGGTTAGGTGCGAGCTCGTGACCCGAGGGAAGCTCGAAGAATCTTTAACGCATATTTACTTCAGAATTCTCATCAATAAAAAATCGTAAATTTTATAAAGAAAATTTTCATAGTAGTAACATTTCCACAAAGATTTAGTTTAAAACAAATATAGAACAATAAAAAATAGAAGCATTAAATAAAAGTAAAAAAAAAGCAAACTAAATTTTCTAATCTTCTACATAATTCACTTCTTATGACATTGTGCATAATTATGAATTTAATTTTGAAACGGGTCTACATTTTTCTTACGTGTCATGTCTCCTCACAAAACCTTGCACGACCTCTTTACATTGCCAATACCATAACAATTAGTCCCCTGCTCTTATTATTAGTTTCGTATCGGACAGAAATATCGCGTTACGTTAACAAGTACCGAAAAGACAAAATTATATAATCATTTAAATTAACAAATAGCACTTGTGTTGATTAGGAATCCAAAGTACGACAGCATGACGAGTCGAGGACAGTAATGACAAATGTCCTTCGTCGCGCTGATGATATATTTCAATATGTTAATAGCATGTTTTTCTTTTAAGATATATTATTTTATATTTAAGTTTTTAGACATAAGAAAGCACACACTAAGTTAATAGATAATAATGGGCTTATTTTTATTAGTTTAATAGTAACTTTTAAGTTCTTTAAGCAGTATAATAAGTTTAGTTAGTATTTTTTATTCAGAAATCCGGTGAATTCCAGCATATTATTATAATATATAAGATTTTAATTAACTTATATTTAGTTATATTCCTACAGTGTAGTGGCTTCTCTCGAGTATTTTGGTGCTGTAGCCACATTTATATCAATCCGGCAATCTTCATTAACAGCACCACTTTAAAATTTTCTCCAAGAGCAGTTATAAAAGAGCGACTAATTTAAAGGGCAGGTGACACCTATGACCATTGCATCGTGCAACTATCATCCTTCAATTGTAATACTTATCGTTTCACATATTACATATGCATATTATTATGTATTCTTATTTTTCATATATTATTTCTATCTCAAGGTCGTCTATGGTCTAAACACATCGTGTTATCTAATCATTTATATTACGTGTAACAACATTTAGCTAAAAGCAATCGTTACATTTTCCTTATTTATCTATTGTGTTCATATATTTTTCTTTTATCCAGTTCATTTTTATTTATGATTTGCAATACCATTCTCAGTGTCCATATCCACTGTCTCCCACTCCAAGCTTTATATAAGTATGCACATTATGTTACGTCGTGTCATTTCTGTTTGTAGTTCTATACAAAATGGTTCCTCAAAAGATCACCTGTCCGAGTCGGAGCGACGATTTCGGAAATAGATACACCGATCAAAAAACCTACAGATATGGTTTTTTCACAAACGAGTCTCGAGACTCAAAATGTTTTGAAGGTGATAAAGTTAGATCATTTAAAGACCGAGAAGAGCGATCAGGTGACCGGTACAACGGAAGTGGTAGCTTGTGCCGACGGATATCCAAACGCAGCGCAGTCTCCCCCGGTGGCCACTACCAGCTATACAGAGGTGAGTAGGATGACAACAACCGTGAGTACATATATATTTAATCAATCCTTTAATTAAATAGATACCTTAAGTTTATTTTAGTTCGTTCGTCATAAGTTATGATCCATGTGCTCACATTTTGTTAATCTAATTACAGGATATCTTGAAGTCGGAACCACTGTACAGCGAAATGTTTCACGATTCGGACTTCGAGTTCTTCCAAGAGCTGGACCCGTTGTATTACGATCCCGCAAAGGAAGAAGTTGCACAGACCATTGGTGAGTAACAGCATATATATGCCTCTTAAATAGAATTTATTATCTATAAAGAATATTGCAAAGAAAGAATTTTATCCATACAATTTGAAATTTAAACTGAAGTTGCACTGCATGTTGTATTTTATAAAATATTTATGAAAATTATTTCTATTGCAGATTCCTCTAACAAAACTGAAGAAAAGGCGTTCAATATCGACACACCACATAACACATTCCCACCTCAAGTGTGGGAACAGTTTGTTGACGTTAACTCTCCTATGCCACAGGCAAGTTTCTACAACATCACACCCCACGGTCCGTTGTCACCAAACGACAACATCTTCCAGTTCGACAATAATATGTTTAGTCAAACTGGAGGCGACAGGAACGAAAGCGTTTTCGTTAACAATCAAGAGAAATTCTTAGATATTATGAGCTTGCCAATGGTTATTGGAGACTTAGCGTCAGAAACGGTCACAGACATGGATTCGTGGCGAACCACGGAACAGGTCGAGTGGAACGACACACCAGACACTCACTACAACGTCAACACACTCAGTACAGATACTTTTATTAACACACACGACTCTATTGATATCAAATTCGGGTCGCTTACACCAGCTAAAGTGGATTATGGCAGTTTGGAGTATGACATCAATAAAGAACTGGCAGCGAAGAGTATGCCAGTCCCATCACATCGCAAACGGAGCGAAGGACTGTCAGTTGACGTGTCAGTACGGGCCCCGGTCTGGCCTGGCGACATCAGCACGCCGGTAATTCTCAGTCAAGTTATCTCATTGGAAAAAGAGAATTCGGATGTCTTGGTAAGTATCTTTAAAACTTTACGTCTTACTTGACTAGTCCATATGTAAAATGGAGAAATCGCACAATTAATACTTACTGGTAGTTACAGAATAGTACCTAACCTGTTCTGCTAGGTACCTTTAAATCCCCCTACAGCGTGCTTTAGAAAACCAAGCTTAGGCGAAAATACTCGAAAATGGGTATTATAATAACATAACATACATAACATAACTTCACGCCTTTTGTTACCCGAAGGTGTAGGCAGCGGCTGTTAAGCCTCGTCTCGCCGTTATGTTTACGTCCCAAATGGAATAGGTGGCGAACCTATTGCCATACCGGGCACAAAGTTTTTCAGTCATCGATATTTATCACACATAACTTCCGAAAACAATTTCGAAAAGTAATTGGTGTGAGCCATTATCAGGAATCGAACCCGGACCTCTGGATCAGGATCCGTGTGCTCGACCACTGCGCCACCGAGACTGTAAATAATATATTTTAATAACTTTTGCAGAAATTTTAATTTTTGATAATTTACTTTGTTACAGGACTTGCCAGATACGTGGCAGGATTCCCCGGAGGCTTGCACATTGAAGACATCTCCAAAGCTGGACTACGAACCCATCACACCTAAAAGCGAATGTCACAATGGATCTGACAATGATGATAGTAAATCTAGTACAGGCAGGAGAAGACGTCACGACAGTGAAGATTCCGATGAGACATACACTCCATACTCCTCACAGCCGTCAAAAACTTCCAAAAGAAGAAAACCTAGTACAGCCGCTAAAGATTTGATCGCACTGGAAAAAGCACTAGAAAGCCAACCCAAGGCACGTAGGGGACGCCCTCCCAAAAGAAGGGAGAGCACAGTGTCTTCGGTGTGTAGTCTGGATGATAGCGTATCGTCTACATCCACACCAGATTATAAATATAGGCTAGGCAGAGATAGGAATAACGAAGCATCCAAAAGGTCTAGAATGAAAAGGAAGTTCAAGGAACGAGAAATGGAATTGTTAGTTGTCAAGTTAGAAGAAACTAACAAAGAGTTAAAGGCAAAAGCCAATATTTTGGAGGAGATGACAAAGAAAATGAAAGATCAATTGATGGCTGCCATGCTTCAAAAATGAATAATTGAGATCTTGAATTTCTCGTTCTAAACGTATCGAACTCCCTAATTTATGTGTATAATTTTACTGTGCCTGTAATAGTTTTGATACTTGGTATAGTAAATGGAAATATACATAATAACTAATATAACAGATGTTATATTTATTTAATGTTAATAATGTAGAGATTCTTGCCATGCAAGGATGCTGACTTATGTTTATAATAAGCGTAAATAATAAGCGGGTTTACTAATTAGTACTAATTACTAAATTTCTTCAGTTTCGATTAGTTATAATCAATGATTTTTATGATGTTAAAAAAAAGAACAAAAAAAGGTGTTTATTAATATAATTAAAAATGCATGATTAGGTTACTTCGACTTAAAGTTTGTGTTATTTTAAATGAAATAAAATATTGTAGTTGAGGTGTCTGTTTTATTTTGATATGAATTTGAAGACTACCGAATACCTACCCTCTCGGACATCCTAAACGTGTATAAGACCGATAAGACGCAACGCGGCAACTAAATGAGTTACATAATACCTAACATGAACGGCCACTTATCAAAATAATAATAAAAGAATTCGGCCGGTTTGACGTTAATACTCTATTGGTGTGTGTGTTCCTTCTGGAGTTCAATACCAGTCTGCTCGTAATTCTGTATTAAGATTATGTATGTATATGTATCTAGGTAGTCAATATGTACCTACCTACCTAACCTACGGTAATGGCTACTGTGGAAGAGTTTGTCTGATCCTTTTAATCTCCAAAGTAGTACCTACTCGTTAGTAGTTTGATTTGAAAAATGAAGGTATCTTGATTGAAACTGACCTTGAGACTTTCGTTAATGGCGACTATGACCCTAATTTACTTGTCGCTTTTGGTCATTAATGACCTTGGGACATTTCGCACTGGGCCTGAGAGACGAAGTGTCACTTTGCCGCATCCGTCTCAGTCATAACTTGTTTTGTTTATTTAATCGTAGGTAGGTACCCCGAGTCTTGAATTTAGCCGCCATATAAGATATTAGCTAGTGATTATAAAATCATTGCGAAACAAGTTTTATCTCATTAAATATTATGCAATTTAGTTGATAAAATATAAAATTAGTTTTCCCATTTCTGCGATACAATGTTTTCGTATTACCTACATATACATGGGGCTATGCAGAGCCTACAGACTAAAATTATGGATATATTTAGGTAATTTTCCACCGCGTTTATCCTACATTCATGCACGGTAGCATGAATGTAGGATAAACGCGGTGGAAAATTAGGGCATTGCCCAAATTTTGCGGAGTGACTCTCGCTGACCGTGTCGAAATCAAGGTCGTAAGGAAGGAAGCTGGACTTAAGAAATTAAGACACGTCCTGCATAGTTTGACCTGTTGAAACAGAGCGGGCTAGTAATCAACCCTACACCACACAGCGGGTATAAGTGAATCACAAACCTTTTATTTTTTTCTAAATAAATTACATTTCCTGTTAAGGATTAGGAAAACCTTACCAGACCAATAATACCATAGATATATTATTATATCGGCAATAGTCAGTCGCCGAAAACGAGCCCAGGAATTGGTTGATCATGTGTGAGTGACTTATCATTTCACTTCTTGTTATTGACTTCACATTACAGCTGAGTGAATTTTATATACTTAAATTACAATCATTTATGACACACTTCACCGTCGCATTACACTTTCATTTCATTAGATTTCAAATTCGACCTTCATATATAAAGGGCTAACATTTTTTTTTTAGTGGTTTAGTAGCACTATAGGAACTTATTGCAACACTTTTCAAAAATACATAAAATTCCCTATTAACCTTAATCTGGTCACATAATTAACCTATTGGGGGTTGTAAGCAAAGCTTGGAAGGTAAGACGTCTTGCCTAGCTAAACTGTTGGAACCAAACTGCAGGTTTAGTGGATTACTCAACACTTATTTTTTCATAAATAAATTCAACAATATTAATTCCCAACTAATTCAAAATCCCCAGCTATACTTTATACCATACAATGCACCCAGATGGTAAGGCCCACGGAGGATCAGCTATTCTCATCAGATCAAACATAAAGCACCATCAATTTCAATCATATCGAAAGAACCATATTCAAGCCACGAATACGACAGGATAAGTAACATAATAATATCGTCGCTCTACTGCCCACCGAGCCACAATATTAAAGAGGAACGGTTTAATGATTACTTCAAAACTCTTGGCATCCGTTTCATAGCGGGAGGCGATTACAACGCCAAACACATATTTTGGGGCTCTAGATTAACCCTACCAAGAGGCCGCGAACTTTTCAAGAGCGTACAGACCCGAGCTATGAGCGTGATCACAACAGGTCAACCCACATACTGGCCAAAGGAAAGATTCCAGACTTAATTGATTTTTGCATCACTAAAGGGATAGCAAAATCCAATATATCTTGCAGTAGTTGCTGGGATCTATCATCGGATCACTCTCCTGTTTTTGTGGAAATTGGAGCGAGAGTTAAAGAAACTACCAAAAAATGTACTTTGCACAATAAAAGGACTAACTGGGACCTGTTTCGTATTCTTGTGGATGAAGCTTTCAGTGCACCAATCGCCCTTCAAACTGAAAATGACCTTGCGAATGCTATTGAATTTTTTACCACTAGTATCCAGAGTGCGGCTTGGAATTCCACTCCAATAGTCCAATATAAACCAACAGAGCAATACGTACCGCAAACCATACTTGACTTGATTCGAGAAAAACGAGATCTTCGCAAATTGTGGCGACAAAACAGATGCCCTGATACAAAGAAACAGTTTTAAACTACAAGATAAAACAACTAAAGCACACCCTTCTTCAAGACCAAAACGCTGGATTCCAGGCATATCTTGATTCCACCAAGGATAGTGACTATTCTCTTTGGAAGGCGACAAGAAACATCAAGAGACCTGCAGATAATTGCTGGGCACGTAGTGACCGAGAAAAGGCTAATACGTTTGCTGAGCACCTATCGAATGTTTTCCAACCTCATCCCTACGAAGGTCCAGCTGACCACGAGAGAACAATAATAGAATATTTGAAAGCCTCACACACAGATGAAAATACGCCAATGAGATTTACAACTCAGGAAGTCAGAAAAGTAATACAAAAAGCCAACTCAAGGAAATCTCCTGGGTATAACCTCATTACTAATAAAATCCTGCAAGAGTTACCAAACTCTGGGATAGCAATGATTACCGCAATTTATAACGCCATAGCTAGACTGCAATTTATACCTCCGCAATGGAAAATTGCGCAAATAATCATGTTGCTAAAACCAGACAAAAAAGCTGAGGATCCAAAGTCATACCGCCCAATAAGTTTGCTACCCATACCGTCGAAGATACTCGAAACGCTAATACTACTACGAGATATGCCATTGGTAGAACAACAAGGGCTGATACCTGACCATCAATTTGGTTTTCGTCAAAAGCACGCTACCATAGACCAAGTTCATAGACTAATAAAAGAAATAGACAGGACCTTTGAAGCTAAAAAGTATTGCGCGAGCGTATTTCTTGACATATCCCAAGCATTCGACACGGGTATGGCATGAAGGATTATTATTCAAAATAAAATCCTTATTCCCCAACTACATCTATAGGATTCTCAAGTCTTTCTTGGAAAATAGATATTTCCTCGTCGGCCACGGTGAGGCTCTCTCAGACCTTTATAATATCAGTGCTGGAGTGCCCCAGGGTAGCGTCTTGGGACCGATACTCTACCTGATTTATACCTCAGACCTACCAACATCTGACTACATAACAACTGGAACATTCGCAGATGATACAGCAATCTTGTCCTCTCATGAGAACCCAGTAGAGGCTTCAAAAATCCTACAGAAAGGAATAAATAATATTTCAAACTGGCTCAAGAAGTGGCGTATAAAGGCTAATGAAGCTAAGTCCGTAAATGTCACCTTCACTTTGAATAAAGGTACATGCCCACCAGTAACGCTCAACAATCTCGAGATTCCACGAGCAGACCATGTGCGATACTTAGGCTTACACCTGGACAAGCGACTAACATGGCAAAAACATATTTTCACCAAACACAAGCAATTGGGATTGCAAATACGGAAATACTATTGGTTGATAGGTGGCCGGTCACAGTTATCAATGTGCAATAAACTTCTTTTGTACAAGGCTATACTGAAACCAATCTGGACCTATGGTATTCAATTATGGGGAACAGCCTCCCACTCTAACATTGAGATAGTGCAAAGATTCCAGAACAAAATGCTGCGAATGGTAACCAACGCTCCTTGGTATGTGACAAACCAACAGTTACATCACGACCTCCAAGTACATACTGTTAAACAGGAAATCTTACATCATACAAAAGCCTATAAACAAAGAATCACAAACCATCCAAACTGCTTAGCGAAAGGCTTGATGAAGGAAACTCACACAACTCGTAGACTGAAACATGAAATGCCACAGGACATACTTAAATCACAATGAAGTAAAGTAGGATGTGACTCAGGACACAATCCGAGCATGCCATTACAGACTCCGTCCAACCAGCTATTAAATGTCCCTGTGTGTGACAGTATGTAGTGACCAAGACAAAAAAAAAAAAAAAAAACAATATTAATTCCTGCTTTTTAATTTTTACTAGCAATATATTCTGCCAAATTGGTTCAGGTAATTTAATCAAATATGACAAATTGTATCCGATGTTGAACAGTAGCCTTTTGCTACATAATTTTACAGGTCTAATATGTAATTTAGTCAGTATGGTACTTCCAGTTTATTGAAATTTTTGTATTAGGTTGTATTATTCGACAGTACAACAATAGTTTTAAAAATCTGTCATAAATAGGCGTAAAATGAGTCCAAAAATTGGTTTCTGCTGTAAAAATGGTATTTATTTATAATTCACAATTACATAATGTACTAAACGAAATTTCTTCAATATTATCAAACATGTTCATGTTTTAACCACAAAAATAGATGCAGAGCCAACCTTAATCGCGCTAATAAGGTATTTTTATTATTTTCTATTCGATCAAGGAAGGCACACATCTGAACTGAGGAATATTGTAAAAAGCTTAATATTATTTTAACAAATTTTGAGTGTAAAGATAAATAATACAATTAACATTATAATTACCTAGTTCAACTAAATATTTAACAGAAAAGTCTAAAACATAGAAATAAGATCTATGATGGTTATCCAATATTACCACTAAAATTCCTTATAAAAGGATCTGTTTTGTAATAATGTAATTAGGAAATTATTCACAAAAAAGTGCAGCACCAACCCTAAACCTGTCTCTATTACAATTTTTATGGAATATCTTTTGTTACTGTGTTAAACATTATTTAATATATTTTTTTATGTGTAACTAACCCATAGAAAATTTACACAAATCCATACACGGTCATGAACAGCCCCAGTCTTTACTGCTACACTGGAAAAAGTCTTAGTAATGAAGGATGTAGTTTAAATATCTTCATGTTGAAACAAAATCCCAAGCAACAATAAAGACTGGGGCTATCATCTAAGCACTGTGAGCATATAGCAACCCTATCAATATACACATATATTTCCACACTGCACTAATGACTAATTATACAGTTCTGCACAGAGCACAATTTGAGATTGTCTGTACTTCTTCACACATGAGTTTTTTACACGTTACACTTTTGATACTCATTAATTTACACTACACTCGAGTCAACTGTGAAACATGCACCAATATGTAGCGCACATAGGTGTTAATCTTGTGTTAATCGGATCCGCCGTCATCTGCATCTTCTAGGAAGCTAAATTTATTTGACGCAACAAAATTCTGGAATAAAAAAAAATATTGCCTGAATTTATATTTCAGTTTTTATTAACTCATTTATCAACTATACACACAAATAAATGTAGGTATGGAATGAAATGAAGTACTTATTAGACCTTATTGAATATATAGGTATTAATTATGCCCGCTGTCATACATCAGCCCTAATTCCTTTAATCATTGATATCTTATATCTTCAGGATCTTTAGATGTATTATGTAACCACCACTTAATCAAACTGGAAATATTAAATACATACCGGTTTTTCCTGCTCTTTCATCTTGGGCATAGGTTTCTCTTTCTCTTTGTCCTCGTAGTCGTCGTGCCGGTCGCGGCTGCTGCTAGCTGGTGCGCGTCCGTTGCGCTCGTCCCGCGAGCCTGAGCGATCGTTCCTCGAACGTCTCTCTCCGGAGCCGTCCCTGGAGGAATTACGTGGTTCTCGTGAATCATCTCTGTAGTCTCTGTCATCACGCGATCCACGTCTATAAAAAAAGGGATTTTTATTATAAAACAACCACATCTGAAATATATTAATTTAACTATTTAACTCTGCCATTGTGTAGCGTGAATAGAATCTGTAAAATTCAGGCAATTTCCATAAACATGTAATAATTAATATTATTTTATAAGGTTAAAAAGATTTCTTATGAAGACTTGCGTTTAATATTAATTATATATACTAACACTGTTAAATACTCATTTGTTTGACACTCAGATCAGTAAATAGATTCGTGGCCAACAAGCGATTGTTAACAATTTTATAGTACTACTACATAGGTCCACATATTGAAGTCCATGCTTTTGCTATCAGTTAGTCTCCTGTATCTAGTACCTGTGTGGCGAGTCGCGGCGTCCCTCGGGCGTGTAGTCCCGACGCGCGCGCCGGAGCGGCGAGTGGTCGCGGTCGCGGCGCTCGCCGGAGTACTCGCGCCGGTCGCGCTCGTCCCTGTAGTCGCGCCTGTCGCTGTCATCTTTGGTATAGTCGCGACGGTCTTTGTTGTACGGCCGGGTTTCTACAACAATTTATACATTCAGAATGCGTGTCTGTTATATCAGTCCACAAAAGTTTTCAACACAAGAATCTGTCCTAAACTACATTATGGAAAAAAAATATTAATATAACACAATAGTTCTTATATGTTATGTCCCCAAGTATGAGCAGAGCTGTCGATATTTCTACATGAATTATATTGGTAACAGAGAATAAGCATCTCTTTAGCTGCTAATAATATACTGAATCCTAACCACAATCGATACTTATTAATGCCTTATTACTACTAATTGTGTTCTCATTGTTATTTTACTGTGAGCCAATTGTAATAAGTGAATAATGTATATAACTATAATATAATTAAGCCTATATTTCTATAAATATGATGAGCCTTAAATTGTAATGAAAGCTTACCACGTTTTGCACCTGGCCCACGACGATCCCCAGAATGATCATTCTGAAACAATAAAGTTGTTATTAGAATTTTTATTTCAATACACATTTCTTAAATTTTTCACTTTAGGCACAACTAGTTAACATATTTCTCTCAAAGTCAAGTGATGAGATCATGATCGCACAAATTATAATATTTTTTACGATCTAGCAGTTAGTAAATCACATAACAATTAACTCACCCTTCTTCCCCAACGTTCCTTATCATCAGTTCCGCGCCTCGCCTCTTCTTCTTGCTTACGTAGACGTTCCTCTATTTCACGTTCCCTATGATAAAAAAGGAATAATAAATATACATTCAATGATTGACTGAATACAGTAAGGTGAAAATCGTGACTTTGTTCAAACGGTGTTATAATATACGTTAATATTTTTAAATAAAATCTCTGTAACTGATAAATCATTGAGTAGAAAGCTCCATTGAAGTCCTCTCATAATATATCCTCCAATGTTAAGAGACAAGAAGAAACAAACATAGGGATATTATACATAGACCCAACCTTCAGGATTATATGGCGTTTATTTATTATTTATTTATATTTATTTCCCGAATCTCACTCATTGACGACATTTCCCGACGTTTCGTAATAAATATAAATAAATAATAAATAAACGCGATATAATCCTGAAGGTTGTTTTGGTCAATGAGTGAGATTCGCGAAAGTCTTAGAAATAAATATATTATACATAGTTAAAAGTTTTCCTTAATATAGTATTTAACAAAACATAATATTACAACTTATTATCTACACAATAAATATTTATAGATAATATGTAGGTATAGAGCGACCGAGTCAACCATAATAGCATGATCCGGTGTCTAATTAACCACATACAATTTAGCACAAGTGAATAAATCATAAAATGAAGATTTATTAATAAAATCGTCATTTGTTTTATGTGCGGTCTCGGTGGTCCAGTGGGAGAGCACACGGTCTCTGATCCAGAGGTCCGGGTTCGAATCCTGACCCTGGCTCACACCAATGACTTTTCGAAATTGTTTAGGAAGTTAAGTGTGATAAATATCCATGACTGAAAACTTTGTGCCTGGTATGGCAATAGGTTCGCCCCCTATTCCATTTGGGACGTAAACATAACGGCGAGACGAGGCTTAACAGCCGCTGCCTGCACCTTCGGGTAACTAAGGCCTGAAGTTATGTTATGTATGTGCAAAAATTGTTTACTAAGTCCTTTAGATAAGAGATTCTTTTGATTTTAATATATCAACGTCAGTATTATTTTGCGCGCCTCACAACGCTTTAGCGTGTGGGTGTGCTCTATTCTCGAAAGACCACTCTGCGACGATTTTACAACATGAAATCGTTTTTATACCAAAAGTTATCAATAAACGTCGCGAAAAAATGGATGTTTCTGCAACTAGGAACTCTAATTGTTAGTTCAGTTAGGTTTTTTTTTTCATATACATCAATAATTATGATGAAATATGTATTTATAAAAAAACTAAATTGTCGTCCGTTGGTCTGTATGTCTGTGCGTTCCATCGATTAAGAAAAAAATACGCGATGAAATGAGTTGAATCTTTTTTTAAACGTTTCTGTACATCCTGAGGATGATCCCTATTGCTTGGCGTGATTAAACTCTGAACGATTCAAAAGATATAAATGAAAGTTCTTCTACAGAATAACGAATTCCGTATCTCAACCATTTTTTTTTGTTTTTTTCTTATTTTTCGCACCGTTTGTCGGTAATGTAGAAAATAATTTTTTCAACAACAGGTGCTATGAGAAAATTATATTTTTTTTTTTTATTTTTTTTTTTATTTATAACTATAATTCAAAAAAAAAATTGTGCTCTGTTAAAACAGTTATTTCATCAATGATAATATTCTTTTTTTCTTATATTCAATTCAAATTTCTCCGATTTCTAGGACAAATAGCGTGTGAGGCGCGCACTTTTGGATTTTTTTATCTATACAATATGTGGAACCATCAGTATACAGTAACTGTGTTAATCTGATATAATTGTCATAGTACAATGTGCAACATGTACAGAATTTTTGCCCAACATAAACCACGGGCAGAGTTTACCATTTCATTAAAAATCTAGATGCCTCATTTTATACTTTAATCTGATTCATAGCTATAAGAGAGTTTTCATAGAGTAAGCTATAAAGAAAATAACTACAATTAAAGTAGTATAAGCACGCGAGTACTATAAATTGCCGTGGCAACTTAAGGAAATAAAATAGCTTACGTCACAATTACTAGTAGAATAAAAGTAGTCAAAACACGAACATAGCACGGCATTAGTGGACTAATGCTTGCCGAGCACGTCGATAACAAGGTTTAGGAACGAAGTCTAATTCAAAGAGAATGTCGGTTTTAAAGTAAGACCCGTGATTGAGTAACAAGCACCTTCTCTCTTCTTTGCCCTTTGCAATTATATGAGAACTATTGAAAATTTATCTCATGTGAGAGAATATAAAGGAGGCAGTGACTTACTTGGCAGCAGTATCAACAGGTTTTGCAGCACCAAACACTTTCTCTGCAGAAACAGGTTTAGGTGCAGGTTTGTCAGGCTTGTCGTCGGTTGAAGTTTCTTGTGGCTTGGCTGGTGTATCTGGCTCACGAGGAACAGTACGTGGCAGTAGATTTAACTTAGGCCGCTCTCGTGGCCGTCCATCTGTTAAACAAATATAAAAAAGTGTCGCGTTTAATTCCCGTTCAATATATTTGTAAAATATAAACAATTCTATATTTGGAAATACATTCTTTTTATGGTTATGATGAATTATTTTGTAAAACTGGTTTAAAAATCAGGCCATCAACAATTGATTTTAAATTAAATAGCATAATGGAATAGTTACAGAAATTTATTTTGAAACAGTACCTTCTCTTGGTGGGGGATCACGATCACGGTCTCCAAAACCTCTGCTACCGCCAAATCCTCTGTCTTCTCTACGGCTATAAAACGAGAAAAACTATTTAAAAAAAACCTTTATCTGTTTGATTATGTGTGAAATTATGTTGAGTTCTTTCAGAGATTCTCAATTTTTCGAATAATAGATAGATATACATGCTGTAAAATGGTGGTTATGTTTTAAGTTAAACCTGTAGTTACAGGCGACAACCATATAAAGGATAATGCAGCAGATTTTCCAAGTATGAACATATAAACAAATGACATGAGTTTCCACTTTTAGAGGTTAGTTGTCAGTAGGTTATTTTATGGAGAAAAAGACAAATACCAATTTAATTTCTGTATCAAATGGTGAAATTTATCAGTTTTTTTTTTAACCAAATAGGTCTAGGTCAAATACTATTGTTAACGTTTCGTTATCCCTTGCATTATTTTCTTAGCAAATATCTGAATAAAAGGTTGCTTTCCTCCTCAGATTAACTCACCCAAAGCCTCCTCCACCTTCACGGTCTGCTGTACGGAATCCATCGCGGCCACCATATCCACTACGTTCATTGTCACGGCCAAATCCGCGGTCTCTGCCTCTGAACAAAGAAAAAAATCTCTTTTGTCATTATCACAGGATTTAATATATTGAATCGATTTAGAAGTAACAAGTGCCTTTCGAACTACTTACGTTATTTTTAAGTGCATATTAGTGAGTATGTTATTATTTTTTTAAATCACTCTTAAATTACTCTTCCTAGAAGGAATAAGCAGCAGCCAATATACCTCGATATGACACTTAAACTTTAAATAAGTGGCGGGTCTATTGATATACATTGGGTAAGAATTTTTTTAGTCAACTATGTTTATCACAAAGTTTTTTTTAAATCACGTACTACACATGTTTTAAGCAAATAATTGAATTAGAATTAGCATCTAATCTAAATAAAAAAAGGATTCACTTTTGAAATCACGAATATTAAACATTAAGCGTAGCTAGAGTTAACTAGTAAATCCAAAAACAGATCGAATTGAATGTCTTGTTACTGATTAGGAAATCAATTGCTTTGAAAACTGATGAGGCGCAATCCAGATTAAAGTCGCACGACCGTGTCTTCTTGACAACTCCGAAAGAAAACAGCATGAATTTAAATATATCTTATACTCACTCTCCACCAAATCCTCTATCCCGTCCAAAAGAGTCCCGTCCTCCGTAAGGTGTCCGCGCTGGCTCGGGGGGAGGTGCCGGACGGTCGCCATCTCGCCATCCACCTGGACGATTGTCTGCACTAGCTGTTTTATAAATATAGAATATGGTACTGATTATTATACTTCGTGTATGCTGAGAAATATTTATTTGTTTGAATTGTGATACAACATATTTTTTCACTCAGCTGTGTATGTAGAAGGAGCAAACTAAAGACTAGTCTGAATTGAGTTGTAGCATAGCCACGTCACAAATTGAACTAAAACAGCTGGTCACAGGGAACTTCCAAAGGTTCAAAGCCAAGTCTCGTCCATGTGGAGTCCTCGACAAAGGGTGGATGGAACCTGAGTTTCTGGTTTCCCTGCTATCACTGTGTGTGATACCGCCGGCTAGACGGTTCAATGCCAACTATGCACCTACAACCTTGACTCAGACCTTCCCGAGGCGTGAAGAGTAACGGATATAGATAACCGATTTGAAAGAATAAGTCAAACGTATAAGTTATTAATTTTTACATAATGTGGTTACGGACTTGGCACTACAAAGGCTTGCTAAGAGCCGATTATCTGTTCTTCATCAAATCGGTAAACTAAGAAATAGTACTCTGAATGTGCGCCCCAAGTGTGACATTATAGTTAACTCCAACATACAAACACTCATCATCATTGTGAATTCCATGGCATAAAAATACATAACCCATTTATTATGGGTCTCCAGTATTAAAATAAAAACATTGCGTGTTTCAAGTGTTAGTGATAACACTTGTCAAATGATTAACATTGTAAAGACCAAAACAAATATGATGGAATTTGCTCTATTTATTATGAAATGTTCAAATTATCTTGTTAATGGGCCTGGTTGTCTGTATGACAGGGTAAGCTAATTCAGATACCAGTCCCCCACAAAAGACTTGATGAAAATTGACAGAAAATGTAATTGTTGTATTATTGTCACTAGAATAAGTCATGTTTGTGGAGGAGAACAACAAATTTGTTTTATTACTCACTGTCCCTGTCTCGTTCCCTGTCACGGTCGCGGTCCCTGTCCCTGTCCCGCTCAGTGTTGCGCGGTCGTGACGAGTCGGGCATCGCACGTGGTCCCGAACGCCAGTCCCCCATAGTCCGCTCCGGATCATACTCCCTAAACAACAACTCTTATTATTTTATATCGTTACTCTGCAACCATAATACCCGAACAAGTAGGCAGCGATGATGCTCAAGTTTTATCAAATAAATGAATATTTTTTTAAATAAAACACCAATGTAATAAAATAATGATAACATTGAGTTGAACCAAAAGCCAAAAATTGACCTGGGAGCAAATTTGAAATCATTATTTTATGTGGTTTGAATTTTTTTTCAATTTAGCGCGCGTATAGTCGACTAGTAATGTAACGAATATTCTCATTCACTGATATTAGCATGTTTTTGTTATTCAAATTCACAAGAAACATTGCAAAAACAAAAAGTACTTGAGAGGTCTAATCAATCTAATATACAATTTGGATGACTTTTGTTACAATTATGTTATCAGCTGCAAGTTTTTCAGCAGAATATATTTTTTAAATAAAGTTCTAGTGATCTAAACTTAAATATAATATATATTTTTTTAAAGCACCAGAGATTAGGAGATTTTGTTAAATTAAAAACCCTAACCACAATACAAGTGGCGACACAGTTTCGGAGTTTGAAAAAAAATAAAACAGACTTCATGTCATTGTCTGTACTAGTTGTGTATTGTTTGTTATATTGATGTATTACTGACTATTCTTAAGTCCATACAACAAAAAAAAGTATTAATAAAAATGGTACCTGTCTCTATCATTACGGTTCCCCCTTCCCATACGACGGTCATTGTCCTGGGTAGAGACTTCTATCCTTATTCTTCTGCCACCTATTGTCTACAACACAAAACAGTGAAGTTACAATCAATATACATACAAAAATCGTATTTTCTACGAACTGGCTATTTTCTGCAAAAATATATTGGTTTGGTTTTTTATATTTACATATTGTATAGGTTAGCTTGACAGTTCATAAAACTATGTATTTTTTTATATACATTATTCACATTTATACATAATTCAGTAGGGATTTGTAAAAAAATTATGGTGAATTACTTAGAAAAGTCACCAAATATAATATGTTTATGAAACAGTTTTCGTCATTTCAAAAGCCCCAGCTGGAGCTGTTGGCACAACTATTGTTAAATATGTAGGTAGTAAATCATTAGCCAGTGCATGTAAATATATTATTCTTGTTTTATTCAATAACAGTAATATTGTTGGAAAAACTACATAAAACCAACAGCTTACAGTGCTTATTTGAAAACCACATAAATTACATACATAGAATTAGTGTGATGACTGTTTCATCAGAGTTCTATTTACATCATAAAAAAACAAATATTGAAATATTACTTACCAGATCAGGCATATTCATAGCACTGATCAGGCCTTCTCTTTCTTCAAAATCCACACAGCCAAATCCTTTGAGGCGTTCCCCTTCCCGGGGAACTCTCAAGTTGGTAATCTATAAAAAAAAATTCCAAATATTTGTTGTTATACATGGTAAGTTATTTGTGATAAATATATATAATGCAGTTAGTACAATTTTTAATGGTACTAAAGAACAACGAAATTTTAAATTTTAATTTAACGAATTTGAAAATATCAAAAATGTTAAATTGTAATGTTTTGACTACCTTAAGGCCAGCAAAGAGTTCCAAGATGGCACTCTCGTCAACATCATATGGCAGGTTTGAAATATGTGCTGTGTAAGGAGGTCTGCGTGGAATAGATTCATCGTCCACCGCCAACCCGCCACGTGCTGCTCTGGACGCTGATGGTAATGTGACCACTGCACGAGTTCGTGATGCATATCCATAGGTTTCAGCTAACAAAGAAATTAAGGTTTAAAGGTTTAATTATATTAGGAAATCTTAAGAATTTGGAAATACCTAGTGCAAAACAATATTGACTTGATTGTATAGCAATGGCTGATTTTCAAATGGTTAACAAGGGAAGATCGATTGTGTCATTGATTCAAGAAAAATCATTACTGAAACTGGATTGATCCATAATAAAATTTAATGCTGTAATTCTACCTCAATAGCAACCTTATCTACTACTAGTAGATAGGGTTGCTATTGAGGTAGAATTTAAAAGTCTAATATTTGTTTAAAAGATAACAAAGGAAAGATAAATTGTCTATCTTGACTATTTATTATGCTACTATCTGTTTTAGGGTGCAAAGGGCCAAACTAGGTGAATAGCTAATATATATAGTCCCATTATAAATCTGTCAAAATTTAGCTAAAAATACAATTTGTCTTAAATCCCACATGAATAGCAAACCAGCCCAAATACAAATAGTGCACCTTGGGAATAGAATTTTACAGGCAACTATGCAACAATTAGTTCTTAATAAATACATAAAATATTAAAAGACCCTCAGAGATAAGTTGGGAGCAGGCCAATGAAAGACTAGTCTGAATTGAGTTGTGACCGAAGTCATCTCGTAGATTATGCTAAAACAGCTGGTCACAGGGGTTTCCAACAGCAATGGCATTAACACCTCCACCTAGCCCCACAGGCTTGGCTTCAAAGGCTTAATACTATGTTGTGATTTCTGGTTCCCCTGACTTCCCTTTGAGGAAAGCATCCGGCTAGAATGTATTATTAATCACAAAGACCCTTACTCAGACCTTCCCGGGGCGAAGAGAGTGATAAACACTTTGTATGTGCGCCCCAAGTACGAGATTAGCATTAGCCTGCCGTTACCCATTAAATCATCATTGGGTACTCGTTTTAGAGGATTTGTGCAATAAATTTGCAACTTCAAAATCGAACATGGTTATGTTACTTACGTTCCTCTTCTACTGAGTCCGCCCAGTTGTTGGTAGTTGCAATTGTTGTGGGTTCTGCAATAATATCCGTGATGCTGGCTTTGATCCATTTTGATTTTTTTGATTTCTTGCCTGCTAGAACAAGAAAACCTTGACTGTTAAACAATAGATCGCGTGTAATGATGCGCAATGTAATGATATCTGATGACGCATATGTGAACGGCCTACTAAAATTTTTGAAAGCGGTTAGCAAGGTACTCCTCATAACACATGAAGACACACATTTTTTTTATCAACCATATGCCAGTTGATTTCGATCTTTTTATTAATTAATATCCAATAATACAATTTTATTACTAAATTCAACACTAGCTAATTACAATAATTCTGTGAAGAATGTGGCCACGCGGTAAATCCAAACGTCGGCAAGGGTGAACTGATGACACGTTAGCATTATTAGATAACATTGCAAATAAGCCAAACAGGACATTTTTGATAATTGTATCACATGCAAACTTAACTTTAAATAAAAATATAACATTTATGCACAAAATAAAGCCAAATTCTATGTTTTTTTCACGTGACAAAAATTTTATGAACTAACCTGTAGCGGCCATATTACAACGCTGGAGTTGGTGTTGCCACCAACTGGTCCATTACACTACACGCGAATAAGGGATGTGCCCGCTACAGCAAAGCATACACACACAACTGAATACAGTTGCTATATCTCTCTCTATGACACTGTCACATCGGCGACAACAAAGTTCTTGGAAAAAGTTACTAGTGACTACACAACCTGCGATGGGTTATTTCTATTTCACATTCCAAATAGAAGGACTTTTGACGATATTAGGTCCCTTTTTGTTCAGCATCATTAATCCTATAATATCTCACCAATCGTTATTCGTTATCTAAGTCGATATTATCGTTATTTAATTAAAGCACTATCGAGATGCTATTAACTCGTTGTCTACTAGTATTAAAAATAAGTTATCATCTAATTTTATCATTGTGATTTTTTTGTTTCTTTGTGTGCATAGTTAATTAAAAGAATATTAGATCGGCAACAGTCATCCAAACAATGAGACCAAAAATTGGTTGTTGATTTGTGAGTAACTTATCAATGCAAGCGTAAAAAGTGCTTCCAGGTGTCAACTTTTACGTAAACGGGCTGAGAATCGCTTAATCGCGGTTGCGCTGCCAGTGATGATTTACTTAGTCAATGAATGAAGTAGGAAACCCGTGGAAATGATATGATATCATAAAATTGAAGCCGGTGTGACGTCAGGTGACCGCATTAAATGGCGGTTTTAGTGTTGACCAAAAGATTTTTATTTATCGATAAACGTTCTTGGTTAATTTTATTTTAAATACTATTGAGTAATAAGTATTAGTGACATTAATACTTTATTAGGAAGTAAATATATTGTTATGCTAAATATGCTGTTTTGAATATCAAAATAAGAGTGCATTTTTTTCTTAGACTACTTTAAAACTACTTTAAACTATTTTGATTAAGTTGTTAACTCAAAACTAATTGACACACTACTGCAACATACCTCTAGATAGGTGCGCCACAGAGTAAATGAGAATGATTCAAATTTTAAACTCACTAAGGGACGGCGTGATAAAAAATACAAAACATCTTCAGAACATTTTTTATTTACAAATGCATTTCTGAAAATTACAAATGACTTTCAGTCTAAGATTTAAGATCAGTTAATTATTACAAATTTCGCGAATTTACAATAGTTTTTACTCGTTACGAAATAAAATTATTTTATTTAAATAATTTCGGAACATTTTTTTACCGGTTGAAGCCGAAAATCGGCCATATTTTGCGCTCCTGTCAGCGCAAAATATGGCCGATTTTCGTCTTTAGTGGGTATTTAGTAGTACCTATTTACATAATAATATATTCATGTTTCTATATTCATTCACTATTATACTACTTACTTAAATACTGTTATACTGTTTCCATGCGAGTGACAGTGCCGAGTAAGACATAAGTTTATATGTGCGCCGTCAAAATGCTCCATATCTAATAATAAAGCAATTGTACATACTGAAAAATATGTCTCGTCCATATATGTGCCATCTACAACAGAGTACAATCAGCCGCTGTGTATGGCATTCGTGGACTACGAAAAAGCCTTCGACTCCATCGAAACTTGGGCAGTTCTGGATGCACTGCAGCGATGTCGGATTGACTGGCGTTATATCGAGGTGTTGAGATGCTTGTCACCACGCCACGACGGCTGTCCAGATACAAGACCAGGTGACGAATTCCATCGAGCTAAATCGAGGTGTAAGACAGGGAGATGTTATATCTCCCAAACTCTTCATCAATGCTTTGGAGGACGTTTTCAAGACACCGGATTGGACTGGACAGGGTGTCAACGTGAATGGTGAGTACATCTCGCTCCGTTTGCCGACGACATCGTTGTAATGGCAGAGTCGCTGGAACAGTTAAGCGGAATGCTGCGCAGCCTAGACGAGTTCCCCGGCGTGTCGGTTTGGGCATGAACTTGGACAAGACCAAGGTCATGTTCAATGAACATGTCGTAGCCGGACCGATAAGCGTCGAAGGGTCAGTTCTCGAAGTCGTAAACAAATACATCTACCTAGGCCAAATTATCCAATTGGGTAGACGAAACTTTGAGAAGGAGGCCGAAAGGAGGATTCAGCTGGGTTGGGCTGCATTTAACAAACTCCGTCGAGTCTTCAGCTCGCCTATAGCGCAATGTCTGAAGACCAAAGTCTTTGACCAGTGCGTCTTACCGGTGATGACCTACGGTGCCGAAACGTGTCCACGTGGGTCCTCACGGTGGGGCTAGTCCACAAATTTAAAGTCGCTTAGCGAGCTATGGAGCGGGCTATGCTCGGGGTATCTCTGAAGGATAAACTAAGGAATGAATATATCCGCCAGAGAACAAGAGTAACCGACATAGCTCGTAGAATAAGCTCGCTGAAGTGGCAATGGGCTGGTCATATCTGCCGCAGGACCGACGGTAGATGGAGTAAGAAGGTCATAGAGTGGAGACCGCGTCTTCGTAAACGTAGCGTAGTACGCCCACCAGCCCGATGGTCAGACGACCTCAGAAAGGCTGCTGCAAAAGACTGGATGCGGAAGGCAGAGAATCGGATATTGTGGCGCACATTGGGAGAGGCCTATGTGCAGCAGTGGACTGCAATAGGCTGATGATGACTATAGTCTATTTATAAATCTATGTTTGTGTGAATAAATAAAGTAAAAATATAGTAAAATTATATCTTCCTTCTCTTTCCAGTTTATTTATTTATTTAAACGATGAAAAATGGCGCGTTCGCTCTGCCGCCAAAACTTTGTCTCATAAATGGGGATCATTCGTTCAACATTAGATTCAGACTTCTAGTATCTATACCTCATGGGAAGATCAACGGAAACTAGTAATCTCTTGCAGCTATTTGCAATCGTGTCAACTACAAACCATAGATAAACAGAAGTCCGAACTTAATGTTGAATGAAGGGTCTCCATTCAAGGGAAAGAACCCTTGCCGATAGAGGGCGCCATCCTTCGAGAAGCACTCGACTTTTTAACGAGTGTTTACGTGCAACTTAAAAAAACATAATCGAATGGAGCCCAATCGTAGCCTGGAAATTATCGCAGAAAATAAAAAAAACACTTTTACAAAACTGTGTCCTAACTCCTCACCGTTTAAGAGTTCTGTAGCTTCATCATTAGCACAGCAGTATCAGATGTTGACTCAAGCATACCTCCCTAGCAACACGTTAGTCCTATATACTACTAAACAGTTTCCATCCATTCGTGATAAACTTTCAGCTTTTATAAAATAACGAAGGTCTGGCGGTCACTGGTCACTGGCTCTTGGGCCATAAGCCCAAATGTTAATCGAATTGGCCGTTCTAATATATAAAGAAACTAGCTGACCCGGCGAACTTTGTTCCGCATCAAAAGTTATAAATGAGTAAATTTGGGATATCATGAGGTTCAATTTGTGCTATTTATCGGCTTTAACTGCTGTCGCGATATGTTAATACTGCAATATCCTCGAAAATATTCCTTTAAATTGCATGCTGTAAAGGGCCAGGGTCATCTATATTACATGCACAATCTATTTATGACACATAATTGGATGAAAATTAATGCTGTAATGTTTAAAATGGCTTCGCAAATAAGCCATTATTTCTCGTAAAAAGTATAAAAATAAAAATGGTCATTGTGGGTTATCCCTAAGAGATAGACATATGGCCTCGCGGACTTTTTTGTAGACCTACTGAAGGTGTTTAATAATGTAGAACATTGTTTTGATCTATCACTTAGGGTTCAGCCAGCGTTTGCAATTAAAGTGCTAAATCTCGAAAATTATCATTTTTTTTTAACAACATCATATATTAATTATAGATCAAAACCACCCCGTTGACACCCTCTAACTATTAAAAAAACCGCATCAAAACCCGTTGCGTAGTTCGAAAGATATAAGCATATAAGGGGACAGACAGCGGAAAGTGACTTCGTTTTATTCTATTAGGTCGGGGAAAAAGTCTTTTCGCATAACGTAGGTATAAACTTATTATAAAATTTCTTTGACTGTACTATTTGTGTCTGGCTGGTTTTGGTAACATTAAAAAGGTTACATTTTAAAGAAAAGAAAAAAATAAAAAAAAGTTGTTTCCCGCTATTTTTCATTTGTTTTTCTCTCCGTAAAAATGAGTGAATCTAATGAAGAAATTC
Source organism: Euproctis similis (assembly GCA_905147225.2). Taxonomy (NCBI): domain Eukaryota; kingdom Metazoa; phylum Arthropoda; class Insecta; order Lepidoptera; family Erebidae; genus Euproctis; species Euproctis similis. The sequence continues at coordinate 12,706,179 of LR990108.1, read as the reverse complement.
GATACATTTTAAAATTTTATTATAAAAAAGGCAAAAATGCAACTCAAGCAGTGAAAAAAATTTGTGATGTTTATGGACCTGATGCAGTGTCAGTAAGAGTAGCACAAATTTGGTTCAAACGTTTTCAGTCCGGAAATTTTGATGTTAAAGATGCACCTCGCTCCGGTCGCCCTGTTACGAATAAAATGGACGCCATTTTTGAAAGAGTGGAGCAAGATCGGCATATTAGTAGTTACGATGTAGCTGAAGAACTGGGAATTGACCACAAAACAGTTTTGACCCATTTGAAGAAAGCTGGTTATACAAAAAAGCTCGATATTTGGGTGCCACACGAGCTCACTCAAAGAAACTTAATGAACCGTGTACTCATTTGCGATTCATTATTGAGACGTAATGAAACCGAGCCGTTTTTGAAGAGATTGATAACTGGCGATGAAAAGTGGATCACGTACGACAAGAACGTGCGAAAAAGGTCGTGGTCGAAAGTTGGCCAGGCTTCACAGACTGTGGCCAAACCTGGCCTAACACGAAATAAGGTGATGCTGTGTGTATGGTGGGATTGGAAGGGCATTGTTCATTATGAGCTTTTACCGTCCGGCAAAACCATCGATTCTGATCTTTACTGCCAGCAACTGATGAGATTAAAGGAAGCAGTCGAGAGAAAACGGCCGGAATTGATCAACAGGAAGGGTGTGGTCTTTCATCACGATAACGCTAGACCACACACATCTTTAGCCACTCAGCAAAAATTAAGAGAGTTCGACTGGGAGGTCCTAGTGCATCCACCATATAGCCCTGACCTTGCGCCTTCAGATTTTCACCTGTTTCGGTCTCTTCAGAATTCTTTAGGTTCTGTAAGGTTGACCTCAAGAGAGGACTGCCAAAACTATTTGTCCCGTTTTTTTGATCAGAAGTCCCAAAGTTTCTACAGTAACGGGATAATGTCTCTGCCCACAAAATGGCAGAAAGTTATTCAACAAAACGGTACATATATATTGTAAATAAATGTAAATAAACTTTGAAAAAAATGTCTTGACTTTTCATACAAAAATACGAAAATACTTTTTCCCCAACCTATTATTTGATGATAATTGGCAGCACAGTGCAGCATTCGGTTTGATATGAGGCGGAGGGCCCCGCTACTGAATCATAAAGTCGAGGTATCAGTTCTGGGCTCACCAATAACTTTTCGAAATTCTTTCGGAAGATAAATATACGTGCGATAAATATCGATGCCTGACAACTGGTATAAAGGAAATCATAACTAGAATTGGACAATTTATAATTTGGGGGCCAAGGTTTAAAGAAATTCGGAGAACGTTTTAAGGAAATTGGCATTTTAACAGTTATCTCCCAGTCTATATATTAAACATAGTTAACATAATGTTTGTAAGGAAAAACTAAATAAATATACCAAACTTAGTAATGTAGGTAGGTACACAATTTTAATACTAAATGCAAACATAAACGTGAGTTACCGTATAATTTCCTTAACCAAGTACACAAGTCTTTTTTGAGATTGGGTGTAAAGTTTTAGTTTTTTTTGCTCATATTCTGGCTTTGTCTTTCGATTGCTTAAGGCCACTTAAGGCGGGCGGTGAAGGATCGTCTCCTTGGTGGCATCAATGACTTTATGGCTGATAAGTCACCCTAGGACCGCCAAGTTGCTTGCTCAACGTGGATTGTGTAGTTTGCGTTTGGAATCTATTCACTTATTTTGGAGTGGAGGCGTTCTGTTATAATTTCAGAAAGTTTCCTAATTTGCAAGGCAAGTTCAGCCTTAATATTGTGTTCAAAATATGATACATATAAAAATTATTGATCACAAATAAATATAAATAAAAGAAGAATAACCACTCTAAATAAAAGATGTCGCGTTAGTTGTGCTCGACTAGTGTAGACGCATATCTCTCGTTTTGGTTGTGTAATAACTGTGATGGTCGAGTATTGTATGTACAAAATTATTTCCAGTAGCGATAATAATATTGTTATTTATTTCAAATGGTTTGAAAAGAGTGTTTAAAATGGCACATGAGTTTCTTGCCCGATTCTTCTCATGATAGCCCCTACACTCGGAATCGGGCCGCTCGTGGCTCGTAATACATACAAATGCTTTCAGTATTATGTAACAGTTTGAAAAAACTAATTTCATGTGTTGGAAAATTTTACACAAAACACCCCACGCTTTTTTAAAATTATTTTATTAATTTTAATGAATAACAAACGGAATATACCAATATAACAAAAATATTAGTAGGTATAGCATAAATATTATTTTAACACTATAGTTGTGTAAATGTTCTTAATTGTAGTGAAAATAAAGAAATTTATGTTACAAAAAAAATTGTATGCGTGTGGGATTTTTAGGTATATCGATGAATTTATTATACCGAACAACATGCAATGATTACAATACGAGCGCCCGACTAAGCTCTTCTATCTCTTTTACTCGCATGCGGATTCTGAAACTTCGCATGAGTGTAAGAAAGATAGAGCTAGTCGGAAAGAAATTTTTGAATCCTGGCTAATCTAATTAGGATAATCAGATATTTTGATCAAATTATTACATTGTTGATTACATGCATAATATAAAAGCGTATTGTAAAGAAGTTATATCAGTATTAGAAAAAAGACACTCCAATTTTTATTTGTACACATTTATTTCAAGAATTAATTATTTTAAATCAGTGAGCTTGCGGGTCACTTGATAGAAAACAACTACCGCTGCCTATGGACATCTATAACATAAGGCATCACATCACACCTGGTTCCATAGATGCGTGGCAAGAAGTGCCGGTTGAAGCGCACAGTTGTCGATCGCCAACAATGTGGATGTTATGTTTGGTTATTAGAAATTTGGTAAATATCTGAATAAATTTTGAAATCGCTGTTTTGACTTTTTAGTTAAAAATCAGAACAGACTCTAAGCCGTAGATATAACCACCCACTTTGGGGCCGTTCAAGTTACGTAAGCACTATAGGGGGGTCTTTTGCTTTGTTTATTTTTGATGACAAGGGGATAGGGGCGTCCAGATTATGATTACGTCATCACTAGCTATTCAATTTCACAAAAGAACCTTAGACCAATCGTGTAGATGGTCTCTTAAAAGTATTTTTTTAAAATGATTACTTAAATTATGGAGGGAGGGGGTAAGAGCTTTGCTTGTAACAAATCTGCTTACGTAATACTTGACCGGTCCCTTTGCTGCAAAAAGGCCAGTCACTTTGCTTGATATTTCACGTGATAGGAATATATCGATGATGGACAATGTTGTGCCCGGTGTATGGCTGTAGGTTACGTCGCTTATTCTCTTTTCTACCCGAAGGTGTAGGCAGCGGCTGTTAAGCGTTGTCTCGCTGTTATGTTTACGTCCTAAATGGAATAGTTGGCGAACCAATTGCCATACCGGGCACAAAGTTTTCAGTCATCAATATTTATCACACATAACTTCCCAAAATAAATTCGAAAAGCCATTGGTGGTGTTTCAGTTTTCACTTTATGGTAAGCAACCAACGCCGCCCATGGACACCAGCAACACACTTATAGTGTTACTGTTGCGTTGCCGACCTTTAAGGGATATGGAATAGGGGATCGTTCCGTTCATCTGCATTTATACGTGGAGACGGAATGAACAATATAGAGTATGATTGATCTGGTATTGTGAGATAGTCGTCTCCAAAACGCTCTAAGGGATATAAGAGCCTACAAATGTCTTGATACGGACCACTACCTGGTGGTAAGCCGGTTTGTGTGTCTCCTCTTTTTGAAGAGGCACATAAATGTAAATCATGTAAAATTATGTAAGGGCACACTCCGGTGGTTTGGACATGTAGAAACAATTGGTGATGCCAGATTGACTAAGCAGATATACAATGCAAGAGCGGAAGGATCTTGGAGTCGAGGACGGCCACGACACAATTTCTATGAACAAATTGAACGACTCCTAGAGAGAGGTGATGCCTCAAAAACTGACGAGCTTGTATGACAAGAGTCTTGATAGTTAAAGAAGCGAGTGTGGCGTGTAAGAATCGTGCCTTATGGTATGGCGCTCTGTTCTCTCTGCTCCCCAGAGACTTGGCGTTACTTATCTTACAATATTATATTACTTTTTAAGAGTGGTAGAGCCAAGCAGTTCGCTGCATGAATGGGCCGGCTCGACCGGTGAAATACCACCACCTCTCAGAAGATCGACGTAAAGTGGCTCATGCCGCGTTTCGTTCGGTGAGAGAGGTACCCGAAGGCCCATCCCCCTTCCCCATCCCTTCCTATCCTACTCCTTTAAAGGTTGGCAACGCAACTGTAACACTATATGTGTTGCAGGTGTCCATGGGCCGCGTTGGTCACTTAACATCAGGTGACACGCCTGCTCGTTTGCCCTCCTATCCCATAAAAAAATGTATTTAATTATGTCTGCTTATTATTATTTCTATATTATAAACATCAGATGATATTAGATGCCTTTATTTCAGAGATCTGTCTAACTAATCCATATCTTTTCTGAACACTTGTGATTATTTAAATTTCATTTAAACGGATTTAGCGATTTAGACCTAAGGACATAAGAGACGTAGTTCGTTTCCTGTTTATAATTTTAGCTGCGATTTAGTTAGTGTAATTAATATTATTTTATTAGAATTACCTATACCTTTATACCTACTTGCTTTAATTAATTTAATAAAATAATTTCAATACCTAAGTATGTCTCACAGACTTGCCAATGCTTCTTTAATTACGAATTCGAATCACCAAAACTATATATAACTATAACAAATATACGTTACATCACTACTGTGTATGCTTAAAACTTTAAAACTATGCAACGAATTTTGATGTGTTTTTTTTAATAGATAGGGGGTGTCAATGGGGTGGTTTATATGTATAATTCATGTATAACGTATTAAAGAAATAAATAAACCTTCATCTTGCATCACTTTGTCTTTTGTTAAAAATACCTATATTGAAATCTGTTGAATATTTGAAAAGACCAGAAAATAGACAGGGAAAGTGACTTCATTTTATGATCTGATATGAATATTACATTATTAAGTATTGAAGAGCTTGCAATCAGACCGCCCAACATATACATTAAATACAATAAAGATGTAATTTTAGTCTCGGTGGTCCAGTGGTCGAGCACCCCGCTTCTGAATCAACAAGTCGCGGGTTCGAATCCTGGCTCACACATGATTTTTCGAAATTATTTTCGGAAGTTGTGTGTGATAAATGTCGATGCCTGAAAACTTTGCGCTCAGTATCGCAATAGGTTCGCCACCTATTCTATTTGGGAATTAAACATAACGGCGAGACGAGGCTTAACCGCCGCTGCTTTGCTTTCGGGTAGAAAAACAGCGAAGTTATGTTTTTTATGTTTATGATAAATGATTTTTTTTGGCATAGGAGGGCTTGAACACTGTGGGGCGTTGCCGTCCTTTAAATGAGTAGGAGGGGAAAGGGTATCGGGCCTCCGGATATGTTTCTCACCGAACGAAACGCGGCACCAGCCAATTCACGCCGATATTCCGAGAGGTCGTGGTATTTCACCGGTCGAGCCGGCCCATTCATGTAGCGAACTGCAAGACTCTACCACTGTTAATAAACATAATATAAATTACTCACATTATCGTTAAACTTTAGATATTACGAAATAAGACTTTGAAACGCCACGACGACGTAAAATTTGTAGAGTATGTAGGTATGTACGTTTTGAAATTATGTAGAGTTATTAATTTGTTTAATTTTAAATTTAGAATCCCATTATTTAATAATCTGTGAGACAATGTGATGTGACGCTGGCGGCAAGGGACGACGGGACTGGCTGGATTTGACTGGACCAGCTGGTTGCGGCGAGCGTGCCAGACCAGACGTAGTGTGCTCGCGATTGTAGGCATTTTGTAGGTAGATGGTAGATGGCATTCAGGTTGTGTAACCTCGGCGTGCGGACGTGTGTACCGATATTTTGAACGCGCTCGACTCGCTCGTTAGCTGCGTTTCTATTAAGTTTTTTTTTTGTTAAAGAGTTTTTATTATTGCCGAATTTCGCGTAAAACTTAAAATAATTAACCATTAAAAAAAATAAACGATCGATTTAAACTTTATTTAAATAATATATTTTTCTTAATAGGTGCCGTAAGCTCTATGCCTGTGATAACGGAAAATAATGTGAATAGTGTGTGTGTGTATTTATGTTTGAAATGTGCGCTGTAGTGTAGACGTGGATTGTTTACAATGGGTTATGCATCGAGTGGGGCTGGGCGTGCGGCGCATGAGGCGCTGCTGGCTCGCCAGGACGCTGAACTCAGACTCATGGAGACTATGAAGAGGTCCCTGCAGGCCAAGATGAAAAGTGACCGCGAGTATGCACTAGCACTCTCCGCAGCTGCTGCACAAGGACAGAAAATGGACAAATGTGAAGAACTTAACGGTAAACATTTGGCAAAAGCATTTTTATTATTATATGCCATTACTTAGCTTGATAAAGGAATCTACCGAACTCGTGAATTGCTTTACCCACTTAAGCTTTCGGAGAAGAACAAACGTAATGCTCGATGTAGTATAAAATAATTATACAAGAAATTATTAAAACAAGCTGTAGGTAATAATTTAATTAATTTACTGAAAGCACTTCTGGTTAGTGGAGATTTTAAGTAAAATTTGTAATGTCTTTATTCTTGAGGACGTAAATATCCAGTTTTTATGCACTATTCGTGTATGCAAACTGGGCTTGATGAATTCAGGTTCGATTCCAGAAAGAGCACAAAAGCCTTTAATACAAATCGGTAGCTTATCGGAGTTTTTATTATTTTATTATTGATAGTTACAGAATTCAAATGTGTCTCCGAAAAGTTTTAACAAAAGCTCTGTCCATATTTTACTTAGAATGGATATATCATTTGGAAATTTAGTCAAATATTAAAAATATTCTGATAGTGAATTGAATAATTGTATATTGTAGGCACGCACATCTTAGAAAAGATATATAGACCGTAAAAAAAAAGTAAGAAAAGACATAACATAACTTCACGCCTTTATCTACCCGAAGGTGTAGGCAGCGCCTTGTCTCGCCGTTATGTTTACGTCCCAAATGGAATAAGGTGGCGAACCTATTGCCATACCGGGCACAAAGTTTTCAGTTAGCGATATTCTTCACACATAACTTTCGAAAAGAACTTCGAAAAGTCATTGGTGTGAGCCAGTGTGAGGATTCGAACCCGCGACTTGTAGATTTAGAAGCGGGTGCTCGACCAAGAGAGTAAGAAAAGAGCTAGGTAATAAAGGCGTATATTTTATGGAACGTCAAACTAAAGTTAGGTTGACTCATTACAAAACTAGCTTAGCGGTAAGACACCTGAATGGACCGCCTACTGAATGTATATTGTATTCAAATTTATTAAAAGCCTACAAATGTGTTAACGGAAATCGAAGCACTAAGAAGATACGGTAGAGCATAAATTACGCATAAACAATCATCTTATTATATATTTACCAGTTGACCCGGCAAACTTTGTTCCGTATCGATAGTAATAAATAAGTAAATTTTGGATTTATCACTTCTTTTTTACTTTATTATACATGAACTATAGATACAAATATACAAACCACCCCGCTGATACTCCCTATCTATTTAAGAAAACCGCATCCAATTCCGTTGCGTAGTTCCGAAGATATTAAAGGGGATAGACAGCGGGAAGCGACTTTATTTCATTACATAGTATAAAATAAAGTCACTTCCCGCTGTCTGTCCCCTTATATACTTATATCTTTGAAACTACGCAACGGATTTTGATGCGGTTTTTTTAATACATAGAGGGTGTCAACAGGGTGGTTTTGATCTGTTATTCATGTCTAGTGCAGTAAAAAAAACTATTAATTTTCAAGATTAAAAACTTTAATCGCAAACGCTGCCTGTACCCTAAGTGATAAATCAAAACAATGTACTACATTGTTATAAACCTTCAAAAGATCTCCAAAACAGTCCGCGATGGCATATGTCTATCTCTTAGGGATAAACCTCAATGACCATTTTTATTTCTTACCTTTTTACGTAAAATAATGGCTTATTTACGAAGCGATTTTAAACATAACAGCATTAATTTTCATCCAGTTAAGTGTCTTAAATAGATTGTGCTTTTAATATAGATCAGTCTTTCCCAAAGTTGGCGATAACGCCCCCTTGTGGGCGCTGCAGGTCTCAAGGGGGGCGGTAAGAGACCCAGAAATAAAATGGGGGCGTTGTGTAGAGGCCTGGGGGGTGATTTTTACTATGGGTATACTAGTGGATTTTAATTGGGTGAAAAAATGGGGGCGCTAAAAAAATATTTATTCTCAAAGTGGGCAGGAGACAAAATAAGTTTGGGAACCACTGATATAGATCAATATGGCCCTTTACAGCATGTAATTTAAACGAATATTTTCGAAGATATTACAGTATTAACATAGCGGGAAATAACAGTTGTGACGCGTGCCGATAAATATCCCAAATTGAACTTATTGATATCCAAATTTTACTCATTTATTACTTTTGATGAGGAACAAAGTCCGCCGGGTCAGCTAGTTATACTATGTATTAAGCGACAGATAGCACTTTCGCTATCCTATTTTTTTGATATTGTAGCCAATAACCTGGCTACTAATTATACCTGTATTGGGAAGACTATTGATATAGTATCTTCCAGTAATTGTTCATTAAACAATGACATTAATTATAATTTAGCTTCTATTGAGCTTATGTCTGACATTCCTATCATAAATCATTTAAATTAGTTAATAAGACAACAGAGGTAACCACCTCTAGCTCTAATTTATTACATTCTAAATTAATTGATTTAGCAATACAATCAAATGATAAATATAACAGGTCACAATACCCACATAAATGTAAAAAAAATAATACAATTAATTATATTAACCTGGTGCATCAGAATATATATTGTATGACTGAAGGCAAGCAACTAGAACTGGAATTATTCATGAACGCTGATAACATTAGTATTATGTGTATCACTGAACATTGGTTAAAGAAGCATCAGCTTATGTTTAATTTCAGCAACCACCAGGTAGGCAGTTCATTCTGCAGGGTCAACACAGTACATGGGGGGTCGCTAATCTTGCTCAATAAAAACCTTAAATTTAAAGAACGGAAAGATATTGTGTCCCTCTCTGTAGAATGTTCCATAGAACTGTCCTGTGTACAATTGGAGCAGTTCATTGTTTTATGTGTATACAAACCACCTGCCGCGGATCTTAACTCTTTTATAGAAATCATGGATGAAGCCCTTTGCAAAGTTGGTAATTCAGATAAAAGTATTTTAGTATGTGGAGATTTTAATGTCAATATTCTTGCTAAAACAATTGCAACTTGTAAAATTCTAAGTCTTTTTAAATCCCATAATTTGGTTAACTTATTTATGGAGCCTACTAGAATTACTGCGACTACAGCTACCTGTTTGGATAATAACGGGTGATTTTTTAAGAGCTTGAGAACTTTTTTAAACAATAAAACGCATAAAATTTGCAAAATCTCATCGGTTCTTTATTTTAAACGTTAGATTGGTACATGACATTTACTTTTTGAAGATAATTTTATTTAAATGTTGACCGCGGCTGCGTCTTAGGTGGTCCATTCGGAAAGTCCAATTTTGGGCAACTTTTTCGAGCATTTCGGCCGGAATAGCCCGAATTTCTTCGGAAATGTTGTCTTCCAAAGCTGGAATAGTTACTGGCTTATTTCTGTAGACTTTAGACTTGACGTAGCCCCACAAAAAATAGTCTAAAGGCGTCAAATCGCATGATCTTGGTGGCCAACTTACCGGTCCATTTCTTGAGATGAATTGTTCTCCGAAGTTTTCCCTCAAAATGGCCATAGAATCGCGAGCTGTGTGGCATGTAGCGCCATCTTGTTGAAACCACATGTCAACCAAGTTCAGTTCTTCCATTTTTGGCAACAAAAAGTTTGTTAGCATCGAACGATAGCGATCGCCATTCACTGTAACGTTGCGTCCAACAGCATCTTTGAAAAAATACGGTCCAATGATTCCACCAGCGTACAAATCACACCAAACAGTGCATTTTTCGGGATGCATGGGCAGTTCTTGAACGGCTTCTGGTTGCTCTTCACTCCAAATGCGGCAATTTTGCTTATTTACGTAGCCATTCAACCAGAAATGAGCCTCATCGCTGAACAAAATTTGTCGATAAAAAAGCGGATTTTCTGCCAACTTTTCTAGGGCCCATTCACTGAAAATTCGACGTTGTGGCAGATCGTTCGGCTTCAGTTCTTGCAGGAGCTGTATTTTATACGGTTTTACACCAAGATCTTTGCGTAAAATCTTCCATGTGGTCGAATAACACAAACCCAATTGCTGCGAACGGCGACGAATAGACATTTCACGGTCTTCAGCAACACTCTCAGAAACAGACGCAATATTCTCTTCTGTACGCACTGTACGCATTCGTGTGGTTGGTTTAATGTCCAATAAAGTAAACTGAGTGCGAAACTTGGTCACAATCGCATTAATTGTTTGCTCACTTGGTCGATTATGTAGACCATAAATCGGGCGTAAAGCGCGAAACACATTTCGAACCGAACACTGATTTTGGTAATAAAATTCAATGATTTGCAAGCGTTGCTCGTTAGTAAGTCTATTCATGATGAAATGTCAAAGCATACTGAGCAAATAATAATGCATGAAAATCATAACCTCAAAAAATCTGAGCAAATACTAATGCATGAAAATCCTAACCTCAAAAAAATCACCCATTATATATACAGATATTAGTCCAACACAAACATGCACTATTAATAAATTAGATTCTGATCATTCTGGGCAGATGATTACCATTAAATTAAAAAATAAAAATGAAGTAAAAAAGAAAATTACTTTTGTGCCAGTAACAGCTGGTCGCTTGGAACGTATAAAAGTCAACTTAGCCAATAACTTACCTTTTTTAGATAATGAATTAGAACCAAATTCAATGTATAGTTTATTTTTTAATTGTTTGCTTCGCGAATTTAACCAAATATTTACTTCCAAGGAGATCACTGTTGCTAATAGCCCTGTCTTTGGCGACTGGGCAACCACAGGGATTCATAAAAGTAGGCAAACTTTGTACATGTTGTACTATGAAAGACAATTCAACCGCAGTGAAGAGTTTGGAAATTATGTAAAATTATATTCAAAGATTTTCAAACGCGTTTGTAAAGTGGCGAAATCTATTTTCATTAAATGTAAAATAAGAAATAGTAATAACACAATCAAAGCCACTTGGAGAGTCATCAGTGAAGAGACTGGTAAGAGTCCAGCCAGGGATTCAGAATTTAAGTTATGTATCGATGGCCATGATACCAACTCAGATCATGAGGTGGCCAATGCCTTTGAAAATTTTTTTTCTATTTTCCCTGTCAATCTTACTAGTGCTCTGGGCTCTTCCACCTCCATTGCAGACTCGTTACTTAAAGATAACGTGCCAGAATTTTATAACGGTTTTAATTTTCGTCATGTCGACAGGTTTGATTTAAATGTCGTGCTTAAATCAATTAATATTAAGAGGACGGCTGATTTGTGGGGTATTTCTGTATATATTATAAAATCTTTGTTTAGCACTATCGCTCCCGCTTTAATTGTGATTTTTAATAGATGCATTGATTGTGGTGTGTTTCCTGACCTGATGAAACTAAGCAAGATTATTCCGTTGCATAAATCAGGTAGTACATTAGACCCCACTAACTTTAGACCAATATCTGTACTACCTACTTTAAGTAAAATTTTCGAAAAACTAATCCTCGCTCAGTTACTTAAATACTTTAATGAAAATAGTCTGCTTCATAATAAACAATTCGGTTTCACTCGAGGACGGTCAACATGTGATGCTGGGGTAAAATTACTCGAAAGTATATTTGAGGCTTGGGAGGAGTCGCAGGATGCCTATGGGGTATTTTGTGACTTATCTAAAGCTTTTGATTGTGTCCAGCATAAGACTCTGGTCAGAAAATTACATCACTATGGCATAAGGGGCATTGCTTTGGATCTTCTTACTTCTTACCTACGTGATAGGATCCAAACAGTAGATGTTAACGGAAAGCGATCACATGGATCAGCTGTAGCAATGGGGGTGCCGCAGGGCTCTATTTTGGGACCTTTCCTGTTTCTTTTGTACATTAATGATCTACCCTATCTTGTAAAGGACAGTCATGAAATAGTCTTGTTTGCAGATGATACTTCTTTAGTTTTTAAGGTAAAGAGACAACAATCAGTAATTGACGATGTAAACAATGCTCTTTCAAAGATAGTAAACTGGTTTAGTGCTAATAATTTGCTTTTAAATGGTAGCAAAACCAAATATGTTAGATTTTTTACTAAAAATGTTAAACAAGTTATAACCAGTGTCGTGATGGACAATAGGAGACTGGAATTGGTCAATAAGGTTGTCTTTCTTGGTATAACATTAGACTCTAAACTACAATGGGGCCCACATATTGAGACGTTATCTGGTAGACTTAGCTCAGCCGCTTACGCTGTAAAGAAAATACGTCAATTGACCGACGTTGATACTGCACGTTTAGTTTATTTTAGTTATTTTCACAGCATTATGTCATATGGCTTATTACTTTGGGGTAGTGCTGCGGATGTAGACTCGATTTTTGTGCTCCAGAAACGAGCTATTCGTGCTATCTATATGATGAGTCCCAGGGATACACTGAGAAGTAAATTTAAAGAGATACGAATAATGACGTTACATTCACAATATATTTATGAAAATTTAATCTATGTTCATAAAAATATAACTAAATTTAAGAAAAACAGTGATATCCATCAATTAAACTTAAGAAATAAAAACAAACTTGCTGTGTCCACTACTAGGCTCCAAAAAATTTCTAACGCGTTTCCAGGTCAATGTATACGCTTTTACAATAAACTTCCAAACGACGCGGTTGAATTATCGTTAGGTCAATTTAAGAAATATGTTAAAAGTAGACTATATACAAGAGCTTATTACTGTATCGCAGATTATATCAATGATAAAACCGTTTGGAATTGAATTGCTTCTTTTGTGTTATATTGTTTTTGTTGCAAAATATTGTTATTCTGCTAACCAAACTTTACTGTTATTGGTAAGATGCAATATGACGTTTCTCGTCGGGCAAACTTACTAGTTTATTTTTTTTTTGTCTGGGATCTTGAATAAGTCATGCTCACTGAAAGGTCCTTGCTTATGGCGGCGTCGTTGATCGGGTCGCCACCTTCCCTAAAATATGGCGAGGGAGGCGATGGCTGAGATATGGGTCATGCTCGTGAACGGGTGCTGTTTGTGGGGACTGGTCTGTTCAAGCGTCCAAAGAATATTAACGTACTGTGTCCTAAGTTTTACGTGAGGAACCTCATCTTGCTCTATAAATTATTCTAATAATTTGTAATTTAGTTTACTTAAAATTAAGTAAAAAGAAAAAAAAAAGACTCCCCTGAGTTTCTTGCCAATTCTTCTCAGGACGTGAGTAATCGAATTGGCGGATTGAAATTATTGACGTTCATAAGTGTCTTTAATGACCTAAACTGAATAAATGAGATTTTGATTTGATTTTTAATGATAATGATTATTTATCACTTCATTTAATTTCATCAAGAAGAAATAAATAAATTTCATTACTTACAATATATACAATAAAAAACTAACTGAAATCAAATTTCTCCGCATCTAGGTCTACTGGCAGCGTTTCTAGAAGGCTGGCCGCATTGCCACTCTGTGCGAACTAAAGACCAGCCCTCTGATTAATAATTTATTATTTAATTCATTCTCGCCAAGTAAAATCGATTAAGTAGATCTTATGGATGTTCTATTGTAGAGAATCTAAGAATAGGACCAAAATTAAAAGTTAGTACTTATATGGATTGGTATATTTACCCCGAATCTGTGTATACTTTTGTCTTAGAAAGCTTTTACATCTAAAAGTTTTTGTCAGTATATGATTTGAAAATTATTTTTTGTATTTAGTTTAATGATCAGTTTTCTAAACGTTACATAACTTCAGGCCTTTTGTTACCCGAAGGCGAGACGAGGCTGTTAAGCCTCGTCTCGCCGTTATGTTTACGTCCCAAATGGAATAGGTGGCGAACCTATTGCCATACCGGGCACAAAGTTTTTCAGTCATCGATATTTATCACACATAACTTCCGAAAACAATTTCGAAAAGTCATTGGTGTGAGCCAGTGTCTGGAATCGAACCCGGATCTCTGGATCAGAAGCCGTGTGCTCGACCACTGCGCCACCGAGACTTATTATTATTAAGAAAACAACTCTATATTGAACTCTTATGAACTACGAGTATACATTAACATGATAATTTTAGAAGAATGTATTGGTTTATATCGATCGATCAAAACAGATAGACAGCCCTTTAATTTCATGAAATTATTTCTTGTATATTTCTATCATTTTATACGTTTACTTATCATTTAATAAATAAGCACGTATTTCCTGAAACTTAATAGTTCATTCATTTTTGTAAAACTTCTAGTAGAAAAAGAACTACTATAAACTACCTAAGCGTTGCAGGAAATAATTGTAATCACTACAAATCAAGATCTGATTGTAGAAATAAATAAATCAACATTAAAAGTATGTAACGCAGGGTAACGTTTAAAAACATAACAACAATAATTTGTAAGAAAATAAATTATTACCTAATTCAAAATTAAGAAAATATTTGTTACAGCTAAAGTGGTGAATAGAAAAAAAAAAGAACTATTATATTAATCATAAAATACTTAATCAACAGAAGCCCTCATATACTGAGACTATCAATACATAGAGTAAAATAAAGTCTATAATAATAATATGTATAAAGTAAATAAATTAAAAAAAAAACTGATAATTTTTGAGATTCGGAGCACTTTAATTGCAAACTCTGGCTGAACCCTAAGTGATAAATCAAAACAATGTACCTACTACATAATCCGCGATGGTGTATGATTATCTCTAAGGGATTACCCACAATGGCCATTTTTATTTCTTCTTATTGCTTCTAAGGCGAAACAAAGTTCTCTGGGTCATTTGGTGCTCTTTAAAAGTTTTGGCGCCAATCAGATTTTTTTTTGTTGCAGGATCAGTGATTGCTTCTGCGTGGCGTGCAATGACTGAAGAATGGGAGAACATAAGCCGACTGATAAAAGCAAACGCAGAGGCTCTGGAATCCAAAGCCCTGGACAGGCTTACGGCGCTTATGACTGAAAGAAGAAAATCACGAAAAGCGTATCAAGAGGACCACACAAAGATCTCTTCACAATTCACTCAGGTATGTGACATATTAATAAGATGTTACGTATTAATTGTTTGATGATAATATGAAATGAATTATTGATGTTTAAATGTAATAATGAATCAATAGATAATCAAGGTAATCAATGAATTTAAAAGTAAAGCGAACCAATGCTGCTACTTATAATAAAAGGGGCATATAAACAAAGACAATCTTCATTTTCTTGCGTTTATTACGAATCTAAATTACATATTTAATAACAAACTTAACATAACTTTACGCCTTTTTCTACCCGAACCTCGATACCCTACCTCGGTGGAATAGGTGACGAACCTATTGCCATATACAAAGTTTTTCAGTCATCGATATTTTTGCACTACTTCTGGAATGCATTTCGTCGCTTGATTCAGAAGTTGGGTGCTTACATATTTAATTTCACCGTATTGTAATTTTGCATCTTCTGTTATAACGGGATGTACATTCAGATTATATAATATATAGGTTATGTCGATATGTTTTATTTTATTATGCCAGTTATGCTTATTGTTACCATATTGAAATGTTCTAGACATATTTAGATGACTAAGACCTAGCCCTAGACGATAAGAGATTTTTTTAAATATAAAACGAAGGTAATACATATCTTATCTGCGTGTAAGTTCCTGCCCTGCGTTAGTAATACTATACCACTCATTGAATAAATAGCTGCCGTAAGCTGAGTGCCTGTTTGTTATAAATCTAAAATCATGTTTATTGACAAAAGTTTTTGATGTTATTGAAGTAAATACATAATTAGATAATAATTGGTATGAAAAATGTACAATTTATGTTTTGCATCTCATTTTTCGTATATTAATAATGATCTTATTATAACTTTTCACGCATTTAACACCGCATAAATATTTGCTCTCACTGTGGGTAGGGTGTGAGCCCATTGCTTATCGTTGAGAATTTATCCAATATTAAGATAATTATTACAGAACTTGTTAAAAGTATACTGGACTAAGAAATCAATAATAATCACTATTGATAGATAATCGGAAGAATTAAACACCTAAGAATGCTTATAGCATGTAGTGTGTACCTATGTACCCGTTAGACGCATTATGGAACTTTATTCTTTTGATCATCCACCATGTCTTAAACTTATCCTGTCATCGATGGACCAATATAATATTATTATTGCATATCAATAGTACAATATTATTTCCCGCTGTTTAAACTAAAAACAAGGCCGGTGAATGCGTAACCAAGATGTTAAAAATCGCTGGAACATATCGATCTAGGTTAATTGGTTTTTTGTGACGGAGCGGCTGAAAGTTTACGGTACATACCTAGCCACCTTTACATATTACAACTGGTTTGAAATTATCACGTCAACACCATAATTATTTGCAAAAAAATAAATATTGTAAAGAATTATTAAAAATTTTTTTTTTTCGAATTTTGAATTTGGAACTTATTCGATTTATTCGTTAGCCAATCATACACCTACATGAAGTTTCTAAGAAACGACCGTTCCCGACTGACCAGTTTTACGATGTAGCCAGTTAGTTGAGAACTTCACATTTGTTCAACCTATACATCTCGTCATTACAAGACCTGTTTATATTGAGATCGCAATATCTGAATACGCAGATATAACCTAATCGCGGACGCCATTTCGGTTAAATATTGGACTGATGCCAATTTTTTGCGCGAGAGATGTAAATATAACAAGCGGTATCGGCGCCGCAGTGCCGCCATCTTACCATGGATACATTTGCTTCCCAGCAGACTAAGAATACTGTGTATATATTGTACTTTAAATATAACTTCACGCCTCTGACATGAAGGCGTTAGGTACCAGCAAAGAATTCTGAAGTCCCAAATGCACCACAAAACCTATTCTTATATTAATACATTTCGTATAATATTTTTGGTCATCGATGTTTATCACACATGACTTTCGTAAAGTCTGTATGTGAGCCAGAATTCGAACTCGGGATATCTGTACTAAAAAGCCACGCTGCAGAGACTTCGGCCATACGGCATTTTGTATTATAAATGAAATGGTTCTTTCTGAAAAAGATAAGTTGTTATAAAAATTTATCCTTATATTAAAGTTTTATTGTATCTTAAAGTTTCTATGATTAGGGTTAGAAAGCAAAGAGATCCGTTCCGTCACAGAGTCAAAACTGAAAGCAACGGAAAGGACATTTGTATGCGAGGGAATGCATTCAACTTAATGAATGAGTGACATTAGTTAGACCTCACAGTAACAACCTCCTGGAATGCGTGGGATGATCCCAATGAGAATTACAATTAAGTTCATTGTCTGCTTGATATTTTTACGCTAACAAAGTATTACGTCTGGATAAGTTCAGAATAATACTTTATAAATATCTAGTCGTTAATACTACTATTAAGGACTAGCTGACCCGGTGAACTTTGTTTCGCCGGATCAGCTAGTCCATAAAAATAGAAGAAGTGTAGCCGAAGATTACTCCTTATTACACCAGCTACTGCCATGGGACTTTTATTAGCAAGTAGCTTGCCCATAAAAGTGCCATCAAAATCGGTCCAGCCAATTCAAAGGTTAGGCGGAACCAACAGGCGGACAGATAGCCAGACAAAATGGTAAAGTGTTATTCAAATGTATTTTAAAGGTTGCCAATTTGATCTTATTGCTAAGACTTCGCAGATTTCTTACAACTGGTGTTTACTTAACTGAGGCAATATCTTTTGAGGACGAGCGGACATAATGGTCGGTTACGGAACGTCGGTTACGTCCAACTGAAAGCGTGAGGTCCTTGAGATATTTCATCTCTCTTCTACTCTACAACAGTTGAAAGGATCAGAGTATCATTTGAAGCCGGTCGCTTAAAACAATTCTGTGCAGCGATTGGTGGCGTTACTATAAAATATGTGAACGCTCAATGGCCCTGCGCCCGCATTTATATTGCATATATAATTATTTACTAATTTATCATTCCGTTATTATAGTAATATTCAGTAATTAGCAAAGACTCTTGTGAACACGGAGGTCCTAAACCAAAGAGGAATATTAGGATAATATATATTCAATCAAATATAATTTACGAGTATTACTCTTTAAATAAGTATTTCTATTTTCTGTACTCAAATAGGCTTTTTTTTCTGCGAAAAAAATTATATGTTTAAATGTATTCATTAATATTATCTATCTGTCTACACTTAAAAGTAGTGGATGTTTTATCTTAAGAGTACGTACTCTTTAAAGTATGAAAAAAATACAATAGTAAAGTTCAATAAATACTTATCTATCTTCAAAGAAAACGTATCTTCAATATTGTCAGATTTACCGTTTTCAAGTGAATACCGAAACAATTAAGTTTCACAACAACAAAAGAACGTAGCACCATAAAGATATGGTCATTCTAAGAATATAGGTTACTTTTTTGTATGTAGATACATAGCTACCATTTCTTTGTAGTAAAGATTACGTTGAATATGGGTCTGATACTTTCATGAGTGCTTTACTGTTTTTTTAATACTTTAAACCATTCTGCATTCACCACAGTCATAAAATAATTAGACAAAAGTTCGGCAAAAGGAACAACATCACTTGAACATTTATTTTTTTCAAGTGATGTTGTTCCTTTTGCCGAACTTTGAAATAAGGCTGGTGCCAAAGAAACTGTTGTCGCTAAAGTCGCTTTCCGCTGTATGCCCCTATATGCTTAGATCTTTGAAACTACGTAACGGATTTTGATGCGGTTTTCTTAAATAGATAGAGGGTGTCAACGGGGTGGTTAGTATGTATAATTCATGTATAATGTAGAAAAGAAAAAGTTATATTTTTCGAGATTTAGTTAGCACTTTAATAGTAAACGCTGTAAAAATTACTTTTGATGCGGAACAAAGTTCGCCGGGTCAGCTAGTTATTAATATAAGTAGCTTAGTACTAGTCTGTCTTAGACTGAAATTTAAAGAGAATACCTCTTCATATTATTTAATATTAATCAAAATAATTTGAGTGTTATGTGTGATAAATATCGATGTCGATGATGATGAATATTCACGTTTGGGACGTAACATAACGATATGACGAGTCGAGGCTAAACAGCTGTTGTCTAGAAAAGGCGTGAAGTTATGTTATGTTATATTTTTAATACTGAACCAAATGATTTCATCAGATATTTCTAGTTGATTATAATAAATAATAATTGGAGTTATTTATGACTTTATAAAGACGTTAATGTTTGGTGGTATGGCGTAATCTATTACGTAATAGGAATTAGTAATAATACCATACATCAGTGTAATCAGAAGGTTTTTATATATTATTCAATATAACAAAACCGGTAACAAATAAATTTAAACATTTTTTTTTCTATTTTGGTGTACCGTTAAAAATATTCCTAAGATTTTAACTGATACCTTAAAATGAACAATTTCTAGTCAATAGGATTTTAAAAATAAACAGACTGCTGTTAGAATTTTCCTCTTTAATTCGTTTCTGCTATAAACAGAATTCAGCATCAGAATACCGGACTGATTACAGTAATAAGTATAAAAGTTACGTCTTGAAATCATACATTCTGTGTCTTCGACTAAATTATGTAAATAGGAATACATACATAGCTTGACGCCGAATCCCCTGCGAATCACCTTCCTCCAGAACTCGTTCTATTTGGTCATGGAAGGTGTGTTGTGGCCGTCCTCGACTTGTACATTCGTCCGCTTTTGCATTGTATATCTGCTTAGTCAGTCTTCATTTTTTTTAAATGTCCGCACCATCGGAGCATCCCCTTTCTTACTTTTACACCGACGATCTCTTTCAATGCAACCTTGTTTTAGACGCGTTCAGAGAGAGTCACTCCGCAGATTATAATATGTTGAACAGGTATAACATAACATAACTTCACGCCTTTTCTACCGGAGGGTGTAGGCAGCGGCTTTAAGCCTCGTCTCCCGTTATGTTTACGTCCCAAATGGAATAAGGTAGCGAATCTATTGCCATACCGGCCACAAAGTTTTCAGTCATTTTTCACACATAATTTCCGTAAAGCACTTCGAAACGTATTTGGTGTGAGCCAGTATGAGGATTCGAACCCGCGACCTCTAGATTTAGTAGCAAGTGCTCGACCACTGGACCACCGAACAGGTATACAATACTTTAATTACAAATTAATAAACGTGATATATCTCATCTAACTATCGATACTAATATAAAATTACTATCTATGCGGTTCACAACTAGTAATGTGGTTTATATTGCGAAATATCCGCTAGACCACGTCACGGAAATAACTCCGTTTTAAAAATATTTGTCTCGGCCAGTTATTTTGCAGATAATTCTGTGCTAGACGTCGCATGCGGTTACTTTGACGTGTTAAATGTTAGCAAATTAACAACACCAATTGTGAATTGACACAATTTAAAACCTTCACCAATTGTGGGTCAGACAATATCAGTCGCTGGCTTTTTACAATGTCCACTTAACTAAATAGATAGAGGTTTTACTTAATACATTTATTTATTGATTGATTTAAAGATACGTACATATATAGATAGATATAATGAGCAACAAACATCCATATGATCATGTCTTTAAAATATTAGTAAAATACCTGGCCGGTATCCAAGTGTCTATCAGCAAGACATATTACGTAGTATTGTTTGAAACGTCCAATTTACAATCACCGGCAAAACTTTTATCAATGCAATATATATTTAGTTTAGTTTTAAAGATCACAGATCTATGCCAAAATAGTAGGTATATGCCCAATAATAATATGTAATGATTGCAAAGAGGCTGATCGAAGCCTCTCGCGACCAGAGGGCTGGTCTATTCTTCGCACAGAGGATTAGCATTGCCATTCAGCGTGGCAATGCGGCCAATCTTCTGGGCATGCTGCCAGTAGACCGAGATGCAGAGAAATTTTATTTGAGATAGTTTTTCTATTGTTTATATTGTAAATAATGTAATTTATTTATTGCTTCTTATTATTGTTAATAAATATTTTAGTCTTTGTCTGAATTGATATGATTTTTTTATAATATCAATATAATTTTACTCTTTTTTCTACCTCACGGTGAAAGCAGCGTCTGTCTACATCGACTTGCCGAATTATTACGTCCAAATAGAAAAGTTTGTCGAACCTATTGCCGATATAACACCGAGCGCAATATTGATAATCATCGATATTTATCACACAGCCAAGATTCGATTCCACGACTTCTTATTTAAGAAGCAAGGATTTCAACCTCTATATCAGTGATACGATTTAAACGTACTTAGTTTTGAATAGTTACCTCCATAGAGTCATTATTTTAAGCCGTTAAAATTGCTATTGATTCTCATACTTGTATGGTTGAATCTGCTATACATAACACTTGCCAGACAGTCAGATTTACAACAAATTCTTGTAGATGCTATGGGCTGTAGAGCTTGCTCACGCCATACTTATGTAATCGTCGAATACCTCTAGTTCATTAGTTACTGTTGGAGGTGCCGACTCGAGTGAAATCAGTCGGTCAGTGAAAGTCGCTTTTTTTGTTATTTGCTTGCAATTTTGATCTAGATTAATGCTTGATGAATTTTCTCTAGTATTGAATATCTCTAGTTTTGTCTAGTATTGAATTGTTATATTTATTTTTTGTTTCATTCCACATACTAGAGAAGCCAGTAATGGACACTTTTTTTCATTTGAAGAAAACCGTAATGAAATTTTGGCGTGGCATTATATAGAACAGACCTCCTATTCTCCTTATAAACGTCAGTGCGATCTGTTATTTTGTTTCAAGATGGGGAAGCAAATATTAGACCAAGTCAGTGATAAAACTCAATTGGTACTAACATAATCAAACGTTAACTAGGTAAGTTTCGTTTTTTTCGTAATTATTTGCTTTTTTTGCAAAATTCTAATTACATAATTATAATATAAAGCTTTGTATTGAAATGAGAAATGTAATTTGTAATTCTTACCGCTTATTAATACGCTTTTTTTTAAGTTTATCGCCGGTGTCATTTACTGGTTCTAAGATACAAATATTATCCAGTAATCGACATCTTAGGAATTTGACCCCTAAAATTGTTCTGGTAACAACAATCAGTCACTGAATGGAAAATGGAGAACCTTGACCAAAACATTGAAAAAGAAATCTTGATTCAGTTCTGCAGAACGCAGTAACAAAACTAAAGGAAGATGGCATCAAAAATTCAGAGCAGCGGGCTTATTTCCGTTTGGATCTATGTTAGTTGAGTTAAAAATAAAGTACTTAACAGATAAACACTGTTATGAACACTGTACCAAAAGTGACCATTATTGAATCCTTCACCTTAATTCAAAAAATAATTAAATATTTTCACTATGTAACACAAAAAACTAGACATAACAGTCTTAGCCTCAAGGTCAATAAAACAAAAAAAAATATGTCATATTTTTTTTTTTAATATGAAATTTGCTATAGATTAGTAATAATCGTGAATCTAGGCTGCTGTGTAAACTTAAATAATTTAGTAAACTTGACCCTCTTCAACATCCGTTTGCACAAAGTTGTTATAGATACGTAGAATATAAATTGATTCGTTCAGAAAATATTGAGAACAGTGGAAAGTCAGTTTCCGCGTACATGACATGTGTGTAACCGTATTTGGTTGATGCAAGACCTGTCGAGCCGGATATGTTTCTTTAAGATTTATAACATACGTATGTATTTAACAATATTACCTATATATCTACTAAACTCGTATTTTATTATATTCATGTCTAAATGAAACTATATGACAAGTATATTACATTAATATAAAGAAAACTAAACATTACTACAATATTATTAAACAGTTGGTACGATACCGAAAGCTAGTGAATTGTCCAAAAACCGCATCCTAATTCGCTCAACAGTCTATGCTGACATTCGGCAAAAATTAAAATATATATATTATTATAGGCAAAGACTGAACAGGTAAATTCATTCTCAAACCAAATATTATTATGAAGAATGCCACAATAGGATCGTACCTACATGGTTTTATCTGCAATCCATAAACCATTCAGCATTCAATAGTTGCATTTTTATGCTAAAGATAGTGGAGTCTCTTGTTCAGTCATTACTGATAATACTATCTGCTTTGCTGATAACATTATACACTACCTAACACTACCTTCCAAGTATTTATCAGGGTCAATGCAGGTAGTGTAGTCAATGCATGGTATTTACCGTGAAATAACTTAATTTTGTTCAACTTATTTTTATACCGTCACGCCTTAATTACCGAGGACGTAGGCATTATTATTTCGTCTAGCCGTATGAAATATTTGCTTCCATGGAATCAGTGGTCGAGCCTGTTGTTGGTATCTCTAACAGCATTCGAAGCTTTCAAAGTCCTCGTGGTGATACAGGATCAGAATATCGAGACTCAAAGAAGCATGTAATGAGGAGGGATGATACACATGTAGCGAGAAGAAGGATTAACTTGAATGTGGAAGAAAATAAGAGAAGAGGAAGACCTAAGAAAATATGGATGAATTGTTTGAAATACGATATTATTAAAAAGGGTGTTAGTGTGAAAGATGGGAATGATATGGAATGGTTGTTAAGAAAAGCCTATTGTGCCGACCCCAAATGAGAACGGGGCTGGAAGGTGAATATTAAGACTTAAATATACATCACGGGTCGTCAAATGGCGGACCGCGGTCCGCATCCGGACCGCCGAGTCATGATGTGCGGACCGCGAAAACTCAGCAACTTGCACTACAGAGTACATAATTTAATAAAAATATATCCCCCGCAACAGTTTTGATGACGGCAATTCAGAAAAGGCCGGGTGAAGTAACGAATTGATATGTATAAATGTATAAGTCGTTCTCATTGATATGTAAAACTTACTTTAAAAAAAAGTTAAACCGACTTCTAGAAGATGACTTTATTAAAGTATGTATTACGTTTTGTATATTCTATTAAGTATGTATACAAGTTAGTAAATTACGTTTTTTATCGCTTTTTATTTATAGAGGTACTGTTTTCATATTCTTAAAAATTTTGTGGTTTACGTTTCTAGAAGTCGGTTTAATTTTTTTTAAAGTATTTTTTTCACGTGTTTTAGTGATATTAATGAGTTGTGAACTTCAATAGAAGTTAGTTCATTCACATGGCTTTCAGTTTATTAAATATATAATCAATAATTACAAGTCCGTTTGATAAATGGTAGATATTTTTAGGGAGCTATAATTGTCATAAATAGGTACTTAGATAAAAGCGTATGATAATAATACTTGCTGAGTATTTATATTTTTGTAACTATCATGGGTAGACCCAATAAGACTGCAGCCCGAATGAAAGCCAATGGTAGCCTGAAAACGATTGCAAAAAAAATTACAGAATTGTGTCCTAGCTCCTAACCGTTTAAGAGTTCCGTAGCTTCATCATCAGCACAGCAGTATCAGACGTTGACTCAAGTATACCTGCCAAGCAACACGTTAGTCCTATATACTACTAAACTGTTTCCATCAACTAACTGCAGTACTGTCTCCCAAATCCTAACCGTTAAGGAGTTCTGTGGCTTCTTCATCAGCATAGCAGCATCAGGTGTATATTCAAGCATACTTCACAAGCAACACGCTACCCCTACATACTACTAAGTAGTTTCTATCGACCCAATTCCAGTGCTGTTTTCAAACTCCTAACCGTTGAGGAGTTTTGTGGCTTCTTCATCAGCACAGCAGCATCAAATGTTGACACAATAAAGCATATCCCTAAGACATCACTATTATGTAACAAAAACACCATACTTGCATACAATTTTTGAAAATATCGGTGAACATACAAAACAAAATTATATATACAGACGAATTGAGAACCTCCTCCTTTTTTCGAAGTCGGCTAAAAACAAACACCTTTGTTATTTCCGTAATCTTTGTTTACTAAATATTTTTTCTATAATAAGGGTGGACCGCGAAGGTTATTTCATTTCTTAAAATGGACCGCAAGCGTAATTAATTGGCGCGTAAAGTCGCTTTCCGCTGTCTGTCCCCAGAGTGTATCAACAGGGTGGTTTTATCTATAATTCATGTATGATTTATTACTTTTATTGCGGAACAAAGTTCGCCGGGTCAACTAGTACTATATATAGTATACCTATATTTACTCCTAAGCAAGACTCTCTGAAATAGGTTTTAATGTTTAGTTTGGCAAGCTATTTTTTTGTCATATTTGTTTAATTATATATGCATGTGTGTGTGTTACAAAATACCCATATTGTGACGAAGGTGTAATAACAACATTTATGTGCACATTTTCCTTGTACGTAAAACATATTGGTTCTACGTATCAGGTACTGGCCTGTAGTAAGCAAGTGCCTGCATCTTTTACATATAAAACGGTATGAGTGTACCTTAAAATCGTTTTATTACGAATTCGTGATCAGCTAGAATGTCCGATCGAATTTTGGCATTCAATATTATTAGTTATAAAATATAAAAATACATGGAATCTCATATTTCTTAATCAATGTACCCAGACTTAAAAATGTTTTAATTAATAAAGCAGCAGCAAAAAATAAAACTTTGAATCCAGTATTATAAATAGGATATTTGGTATTCCAATTAGGAGTACGTAGAAGAGGCATGAGAGTGTTTTTTTTTACCGAAATGAATAAATTGGCGAATGCAATATACACAAAGACAAACTACATATTATATATTATTCTTTAATTCCTATATCTTTATATATACAAAAAAACTATGACGCATGTACATTTGAAAGTAATTTTCCGTATTGCTGATGTAAGTAATAATATATTGTTATATGGTAGATTTTGTAAAAGGGTTTTTACAAAGGTTCGCATTATTATAAACATGTTTGTATTATCTTTAAATTTTATGACATGCTTCAATTTATTGTAGTTTATTTAAAACTAATAGCTATTTTAAGAGTACCTACAGATATTAGTCATTAGTGAGACCAGAGAGTTATCAATTTATCTATGTTTGTAAAAAGCACTGAAAATAATAAATAAAAATTAACAGCTAGCGTAAATTTGTTAAATAATTTGTTGTTAAATTTTTGACACTTTACACTCACATAAAACAAAAGCAACCATTTAACGGATCAGTTTTACCGAATAAAATAATTTTTAACTTTTCCAATAGTTTAACAGTTTTATCACTTTTTTTCTTGTTTACACTCTTTTTGCTTTTGCTTGCGCCAATTGTTTCACAAACATTCTTCTCATAGGCTGGTTCTTTGATAACATTATTAGACTCTGTGTTTATCTTTATTACGGAATTATCAGCAAACACTTCTACACTTCCCAAATTCTCCAAAATATCAATGCTGCATTCCGTTCCGACCATTTTCACTCTGCCCTCGTTTCTTAGTATCTTTATGTAATTATTATTTCCGATTATATTCAGATATTCACTGTTCAATACCATTTCCATTCTCAAATTGTTTCCCACTAATATATACTTCTTCATTTTCAATAATATTATTAAACTTATATATAATAAATAAAACTGATGGTTATAGGACGGTGTCTCGCTTCAAATTGACCAGCAGATGTTGATCGAATCCAAGTCGCATATGTGTTTCCTCTTAGTTGGTGATTCCCCTCAGAGATCGGTCATCTATATACAGCAATATAAAATGAAGGCGATATCCGTAATCATTGTATAATTTTAAATTATACCGCCTTTTATTCAGAGGTTTATGATGATCAAACATAGTGATTGTATTAAATCGGTAGAACAGCCTAATTTTAAGAAAGTATTGACGAAAACCAATTATTTTTTGGAATTCTTTTCACAAGTTATTTGTGATAAATATCGATGACTGACAACTTTGTGCCCGGTGTATGGCAATAGGTTCGTCACCTTTTCCATTTGGGATGTAACGTAACGATTTGGCGATTCGAGGCTTTAACATCTTCAAGTTGCCATTTTTTATTTAATTCGGTTGGTTATGTTATCTCTGCATTTTACATTGTATATTTCATTGATAAAAAATATTTTTTAGACGGGAGATACTTAGCAATACCTGAATGCTAGAAACTAAACAACGTTTTTCAACCACACGTATTCTTTCTTAGACTACATAGAAAAATGCTGATAATTAATATTTGTATTCCGGTGAGATTCGAATCCGTTGAATTCTACCCGGGAGTCGGTTGTTTACACCAATGCAATCCCGTCGGAATCTAATAAATTTAAGCTTAAGTTAGCCCTTTGGCTAATTTGTTATTTTATTTTATTCCCACGATACAATTTTTATTAACATTGAAATAAGGGCAGATAAATCGTGTTTTCCTGAACAACTTAATTCATATTTATTATTTGCGTCTGGTCAATGGTTGCACATTTTATATGATAAATATTTACGTTCAAAGTTTAAACATAACTAACTATTTACGATAAACATAGTACGTAAACGGTTAGTGTTGAAAATTTATTCACCTACGGTTATTTAAGCTTACCTATGTATTCATAATCTGAAGAATTACGTCATTAAAGATTAGAGTTATAAAGAAACCGCTTTTACTGCTTCATTGTCGTGTAAATAAAAAACTATACAAATACTATATACAATCATTATCATTATATAGTATGTATAAAAAAAATACAGTCGACTCTCGTTAATTCGAAACTCGAGGGACTCTTAAAATATTATGAATTATCGAGAGTTTGAAATATCAAATCGTTTTGTACTCGTGCGAGAAAAACAATAAAATCTCGAATTACTAAATGTTGATTAATTCATTATATGTTGACTGCTGCTACTGCTATTCTATCACAATGACAGACTTTTGAGATGAATTAAGTAATCTTTCGAAAGAACTGTTCGTTTTTTCCCGCCCTCCAGCAGTTGGAGCAGTATTAATTTTCTCCTTGTCCTCTTTTATAGCTGAGAAAGTATTCAGAAAATTCCAAATTAAGTTATTTGAAGAAGTACTTTTGCACCATCACCTTACTTTTCACTCTCCTCTATTTGGTCGATGGCTGTGGATGGAAGCCTCGACTCGCCGTTATGTTTACGTGCCAAATGGAATAGATGGTGAACCTATTGCCATACCGGGCACAAAGTTTTTAGTCGTCCATATTTAATCACACATAACTTTCGAAATTAATTTCGAAAAGTCATTGATGTGAGTCAGATTTCGAACCCGCGACCTCTGGATTCAGAAGCGGGGTGCTAGACCACTTTACCACCGAGACTAAACATTTAAAATTTAACAATGTTTTTACAATCTTACTTCTTTCTCTCTCTATAAATTTGAATTATCAAGTGTTGGACGCCGATGTGTTCCAATTAACTTTAACGTTTTTGTTAAGTAGCAATGATTTTTTAGTTCGAATCACATAGTGCATAAAAATGTATTGGATTAGTTAGTAGAAATATAAAGAGATTTTGTATAGAACTCGTGATGACTCCGAATTATAGAGAGGTTCGAATTATCGCAAGTTGGAATAAACGAGAGCCGACTGTACTTTTAAAAAAAAGTTAAACTATTATAATATTAACAAATGTTACTCATTATTGAAGTCGGTGCAACACAATAGAGTACGTTACCTAGGCTGGCACCGAATCCAAAAATAAGTAACATTTGTAAATATTATAATAGTTAAAGATGACTTTATTAAAGTATTACGTTTTGTATATTGTATTATGTATACGAATGAGTAAGTTACGTTATTTATCGCTTTTTAGTTATAGAGGTACTGTTTTCATATACTTATAGAATGTGTGGTTTACGTTTCTAGAAGTCGGTTAAACTTTTTTTTAAAGTAATTTTTTTCACGAGCTTTAGTTATATTAATGCGTTGTGAACCTCAATAGAAGTTAGTTCAGTTACATGGCTTTCAGTTTAGTAAATATATTTTCACTAATTACAAGTCCGTTTGTTAAATGGTTGATATTTTAAGGAGCTATAATTGTCATAAATAGGTACTTAGATAAAAGAGTATGATAATACTATTAATACTTGCTAAGTAGTTATATTTTTGTAATTATCATGGGTAGACCCAATAACACTACAGCCCGATTGAAGGCCAATCGTAGCCTGGAAACGATTGCGGAAAATAAAAATAAAAAAACATTTTTACAGAATTGTGTCGTCCTAACTGTTTAAGAGTTCCGTAGCTTCATCATCAGCACAGCAGTATTAGATATGGATTTAAGAAGTCAAAACTTGCTCTTGCTCAAAACAAGCTTGTATTAAGAAATAGCTATAATTCAAACTCATTTTGCTATCTCTATAAAGTAAGTTTTGATGTTACATCAATGCATGTTTTCAATCTATCCATTTAAATAAAGTTAGAGTATCTGTTTGTAATAATAATATAACCGATTTTTATTACATTCACGTAAATATATATAGTGTACACACTAAAATAACATTATATTTTCATTTTTTGCCTGTTTGTTTGTTCCGGTTAATCTTTTATTGGCAGATAGCTGATATAGT
This sequence comes from Euproctis similis, assembly GCA_905147225.2. Classification (NCBI taxonomy): domain Eukaryota; kingdom Metazoa; phylum Arthropoda; class Insecta; order Lepidoptera; family Erebidae; genus Euproctis; species Euproctis similis. The sequence continues at coordinate 12,676,500 of LR990108.1, read as the reverse complement.
ATGGAGTAAATTAGGCTACGTTTATTTCAGAAAATCTTTCATTTACTCATTTATTGCGTCTGACTGAGGCAAAGCAAAATTTGCCGGGTCAGCTAGTGTGTGTGTGTGTGTGTGTAATGTGTAAAAGTATCAATTAATTATTATTATTCTTCAATATATATGTGCTTTAATTGGCTGTGCCGTCGACGCCATTTTAATTTTTTTTTGGAGAACAAAACGAAACGTTTCTCGGGTCAGTTTGAGTATCGCGAAGGCGGTTACTTGTTAAGCAATCTGTGGGGACCTGTTATTTTGCCTCGCCGACAATCGCATCAGACTGACTATTGGTAATTCTAGAACGCCTCGTTCATTTCGCGTGAAATCACTTTTTTGATCGTTGTGCCTTTTTACCTTGTTCCATATACATATATAAAATGTTATATTTGAACAAAAACTTTTGATAGTTATTATAGGTGGATGATGTCTTGATACGGCGATCTTTAAATTAACTTTAAATTAATAATAGTATTTCGTAGAATCAATATTAGACTCAAAAGGTCATACATGGACTATTCAATTCTCAGAGTTATTTTATAACGTAGAGTATAATTGACTTCTGGCATCAGTCCATCGAAGATTATCTAAATATCTACATATTAAACTGAGTGATTATCTGTACCTTCGTCGTATTTTAACCTTGCATATCTGTAGTATATTTTTTTTTAATTTTGGGAATTGTTACTTCCTTTAGTCACAGAATGTAAAATAGAATGCACAATTTAATACAAGTAGACATTCCTTCAAGTTTACAAATAGCCACTTGTTTATACTATAAAAACGACGTAAAATATTAATTTAATTAATACAAAATATCAATGAATTTATCACTTTAATCATGCTTCACGATATTCCTGATTGTTTGGACCTGGTCAGTGGAAGTTTAATGATAATGATTTTTAGAAATTAAATTAAAAATCACGGCCCTTAAAATAACAGCTATCCAAAAGCGTGTATATCCAGAGAATAAAACAGAAAAATAGCCAAAAGTGTATTTATTAAAAAGTTATTAGTATGGGTGATGCGTTAATAAATTTCCAGCACAAAATTGCAGCCGGTTAGGTAATAGTTCCGATTTCAAATCTATATCACCAGTGTCTGGGCATGATTATGCCATAAATTATTTCTAAATATAATTATTATTATCCAAAAAATCTATAAAATAAAAATTGTGCTCATTTTTTAAATCGTGATAACTGATTGTAGTCGATTCAATCGAAATTACAAATGCCATGATTTCAAGATATCCAAAACTTGCTCACTTTCATTAAAAAACTGTCAAACAAGAACAAAAATAAAATAAAGTACAGCGTGAAGCATACAACAGTTGACGATAAGTGACTACTTCACGTGTCTAGCTCTATTTTTTTTTCTCCCTTCTTTCCGATCAACCAACATCTGAATAGTGAATTAGATCTCATTTGCTGTGCTTATCCGGATGTGGTTGTTACAGTATTTTGTTGGTAACTGTACCAACAGTTCATTGGTTATCGTTCTAATTTAAATATTTTTACCTAAAAAGTGTAGATACCAAAAACACTATAGGCACAAAAATAATTAAAACATACTCTTGAAGGCATATAATTCTCCTGATGAAGGATAAATAATTAGAATTAATCTTTTATTCCTGTGGAAGTTCCGAGTGATTTTGTTTAAGTCACTCCCATAGCTAAGATAAATCTAACGACATCTTATGTTGAAATGCATCAAATGGGCAGTAAGAGCGTGCCAAATAATTTCTGGATACTTAAATACATACCTACGATCAAAAATATGACCTCCTTCGGCAGTCGGGTAAATATAATTGTGTGTATATTATTACTAAGGCCTTCATCCTTTCATCTTGCATCCTTTGTTGTGTGTTATTAAAATAATCACACTTACAGACTTTCGTCTACATTCTGACAAAGGAAGTGACACAGATATTTTTCTATCTATACAATTAATTAAAATTTATAATTTCATACAATATAATGAATAATTTATTTCAAAATTATATTTGTAAATAGCGTTGATTATAGATGAAAAAGTTTTTATTTTAGATATTCAAATTTTTATAAGTTTTCTATAGTCAATGGGGCCCGTTCTCTGTTACAGAGTTGCAACTTTACATTATATAAAATCATTTTATTAACAACAGGCTATTGGACTATTAAATCGGCGTTGTTCGAACACGGTGCTGGCGGGCGGCCGAGGATTCTCGGAATTATATGTCGCATCGCTTCCAATAGGTAGTTCGTTGCACTGTTCCCGCCATGATCTTATGTCATTGCTATAATTTATAACAGTTTTACTCGTATTTTCATATGCATTTTCTGAGTGACATAGTGCAAACTAGCCTTTATGGGATTAAAATTATACATATAAATATAATATACAAATATCTCCGTTCTCACATTTATGACAAGAATAACAGTAAAACACGTGTATAATGATTATGTTTTGAGTCAAATGATTAGCTTTCATCGCACAAAATATAGAAATCCGTTAATCCAATAAAACTAGTTGATCGGCCGGTATCGGTGAGTAGGTACTATAGGTACCTACGTCGTGAGACGGCCGACAAAACAAGCAAATAAACCGACCGAGAGGTTTGAAAAAAAAATGGATGACTCAGAGGCAGTGACAGGTAAACTTTATTATTATTATTACGTTTCAGTTATAATAAGTAGGTAAGAGACCGATAAAAATGTTTTATTAATTGTGTCCAGTATCAATCTGATCGTTCGGAATTTAAAAAGCAAACCTTAACCTCGGTGTTAGGTAGAATTTGTGACAGATCTCTGTCTAGTACCTATCTCTGTCTATCTCTCCTAGATAAAGATACTAGATCTCTAACTAGTGGAGAATAAGTTACCTATTCAAATTTAGGTATTCTAATCAGAGATTATTTTACTGTTCTATTATTCCTATTCATGTAAGTCGGTTCCTTTTCAGCTTTCCTTTTGGGCAATTGAATAACAATAGTGTTATGTTAATGTTAATTTCGATGTAGGTATATAAATCTCTGGCACCAATATTTCATGTTGTAATTACCTAATAGATGAATAAGCAACGTGCCAGGTGCGCGCCGATGGCCAGCCAGCAGTCGTGATCACGCCGGACACTCGACCCAGTACTATTCAAAAACAGATGATTACAGTACTGTCGACACGTGACCAGATCTATACACTATACATATAGTCTGAGATGAATTAAAAACTATTTAATAACTGCAACATGGAAACTGCTTGATAAATATTGTGCAGGTATGCGCTTGTTACCTTTGCCACAAAGCAATTAATTTAAAAAAAAATAAAAAAAATCTATTTACAAATGAAAATCCCTTCTAAATTAACATTTTAGGATTAACATGTTTTGTGATTTTATCTTGGCAAATTTTCACATACCTACCTAAAGTATTTTATATTAGAACTAAATAAATGTATATAATGTTGCATTGTGTATACAATAAAATACATGTGTGAAAATTACATGAATAAAATAAATCTTGAACTTACTTAAATTAAAAATATTTTTTTCGATGTTCACATATTTGGCATCGTTTAATTTGCAATAATTTGCATGTTAATTACAAATATAATTTCTAAAGTTCTACATTATTTTAATATTGTCGACATTTTATATTAAAGCAATAATTTATAATTACTAATCTGCTAACTCAGCTCAAATAATAAATATTTGAGTTAAGTTGGCAAGTTCAATCTCAACCCAAAATGCAACGTTTATTATAATGAATATATGTAATATGGCGTTAATAGGTTACTTTAATGTTGTTAAGAATGTGTTTATTTACAAACGCAATTTACGATAAGAATTTTTAGAGTTTTTTTCGGTATAATTGCATCAAACAATGAATGCTGGACATCTAATTTATTACATAACTTCACGCCATTATTACCCGAAGGTGTAGGCAGCAGCTGTTAAGCCTCGTCTCGCCGTTAAGTTTACGTCCCAAATGGAATAGTTGGCGAACCTATTGCCATACCGGGCGCAAAGTTTTCAGTCATCGATATTTATCATACATAACTTTCCGAAAACCATTTCGAAAAGTCATTGGTGTGAGCCAGTGTCAGGATTCGAACCAAGACCTCTGGATTAGAGATGAAACGAATATCCGGTAACTATCCGGTATCCGGCTAATCGGGCGGCCTTAATACTATACTTAATAGTAATTATCCGCTGAATACCGGATAATTACTATTCGACCACTAGACCACCGAGACAATTTATACTTACTTCCTTAACTTAAAACTTTCTTGCGGAATAGTCAGGGAGAACAAAACGTCATAAAACGCGTTTTTTACACACCTCACTTGCTTCTTTGACTTTCTTAACACTTGCTGTGCTATTCGCTTGCTAACTAGTATACGTTTAACGCTTTTAACGTCAAATTATAATGTTCCTGAAGGTAAGTCATATAATTTATTCAGATATCGTTAATTCAACTTCATATATTATATTATCAGACATTTGATTAACTCCCATGGGGAAAACCTAACAGATATTTAATAACATTTTTCAGTTTCATTAACTTTTCCTGATTACAGTTTGATGTACGGACGGAATAGTTTAAGTAATTTATCGATCCATATTTCACACGTACGTATTTTCGGAAAAAATCTTTTTGATAACAATATTGTTTATATAAAATTAGCGTACATACCTACATCTACATACATAACTTCACGCAGAGTGCCTTGCTGGGTAGGCAGAGGGAATATAGCGCCATAACATAATGCACGATGGCGATTTTTACACACCTCACTTGCTTCTTTGTCTTTATGAAAGCTCTTTTCATAATAAGCTTGCTGGTTGGTCCTCAACAACTCGTTCAAGTTGGTCATTGAAAGTGTGTCGTGGCTGTCCTCGATTCATACTAACGCTTTAACACTGTACCTACCTAAATCTTTTTGCTAATTTATAATATGTTCAAACAAACAAACTCTTGAGCAGTTTAATATCAATATTAATATTTCTAATCTTACAACTATGAATAGTGACATAACACCAAACAAATCTTTTGTGAACTTTTTTCAAATTCATTGTTATTCGCGGTACAATAGTATGATATAATTTAACAAAAGTGGGTTGAACTTATCGTGAGAATACGAATTATGTAGATAAGTACCTACTTAAAATATATACCTACCTTCATATATAATAAGTATGCAATTTCTATAGAAATTTTAACTATTTAAGATATGTATGAAAGTGTTTCCATTTATGTAATATATATTTTATTTGTCTCGTTAATCCAGAGCTCGAGCATCCCACTTCTTAATTCTGGGATCGGTTCTGGGAATTCTCTGTATTCTCTTAGGAAATGTATTCTCTCAGTCTGCTTGTGACCACGGCCAGTGCAACCTGGCCGAAACGTCAAGCTAATCAAGGTAAATATTTGTTTACCTAAAAAAGTGTCGCGTTAATTCCCGTTCATCATTATCACTAAGTAATATGCAACGCGAAAGCCTAAAAGTTTTCTCTTAGGAAGTTATGTGATAAATATCGATGACTGACAACATTGTGATCGATGTACCTGTACCTGTAGCAATAGGTTGTGCCACTTTTCTATTTGGGACGAAAAAGTATCTTGGCGTCAAGGTTTTATCAGCCGGTCCCTACTCCTTCTGGCGGAATAGCGTGAAGTTATAAAAAAAATGTGAATATCATTATATAGTTTATAATAAAGTCGCTCTCCGCTGTCTGTCCCCTTATTTGCTTGCTTAAAACTACGCGGGTTATGCGGTTTTTTTAATAGACAGAGGGTGTCAACGGGGTGGTTTTTATCTATAATTCATGTATAATGTAGTACAGAAAAAGTGATAAATCCAATATTATTTATTACTTTCGTTGCGGTACAAATTTCGCCGGGTCAACTAGAAATCATTACATAGTATTAAACAAAGTCACTTTACGCTGTATGTCCCCTTGTATGCTTATATCTTTAAAAATACAGAACGGATTTTTATGCGGTTTTTTTAATAGAGGGTGTCAATAGGGTGGTTTTGATCTATAATTCTTATATGATGTTGTAAAGAATAAATGATAATTTTCGCGATTTAGCACTTTAATTGCAAACGCTGGCTGAACCCTAAGTGATAGATCAAAACAATGTTTTACATTATTAAACACCAAGGTCTACAAAAAAGTCCGCGAGGGCATATGTCTATCTCTTAAGGATAACCCACAATGACCATTTTATTCTTTTACTTCTTACGAAAAATAATGGCTAATTTACGAAGCAATTTTAAACATTACAGCATTAATTTTCATCCGATTAAGTGTCTTAAATAGATTGTGCTTTTAATATAGATCAATATGGCCCTATACAGTATTTAATTTAAACAAATATTTACGAAGATATTACAGTATTAACATAGCGGGACATAGTAGTTGCGTTGCGCGCCAAAACGCGTGCCGATAAAAAAATAGCACAAATTGAACTTTTTAATATCCAAATTTTACTCATTTATTACTTTTGATGCGGAACAAAGTTCGCCGGGTCAGCTAGTTACATATAAATATGAATTAATGAATGTTCCCTGTTGTGGTCAAGTTGAAGTTAAACGTGTAAAATATTTGATAGATATTGCATCACGGAAGTTGGAAGATGAAATGATTAGTTGTGAATGATGATTAAGTCGAAAGCGCCGATCGTTACGTATCGTTAATATTTAATATGGTATTTCATAATTAAAAATCAGACATCGAATAACTCATAAATTATTATTTGGATTTCGGCGTGTTGTGTTTCTAGAAGTGATAATTATTTATTTATATGGTAATTTTTCAAAATTCCATTGATTTCTCTACCCAATTGTAACGCAGTCTATAAAATATTGATTCATGTGTTTTGTTAGTTTTGTTTTGACAATATTTTGCCTATATTTATGGCTTTCTAATTCTGTTATAATTTTCGGTAGGAGCTTTTTTAAAATTTTTTTTTTTTAAATATATCTGTCACTACTAACATTAAAACGCCGAAGATTTCATATACTTCTTTGTTTGAGTGAACGCGTCAATCTCAGGAAAAAGTTCTATTTGAAAAAGAGGGATATAGTCCATACGACGTAGACTGTATCATCACGCTTCGTCGGATAGGAGCGGCGCACTGCCCTTGTTAACGGTAAAGGTACATTTTGTTGGGCGTCACGAAGTTCGTCGGGTTAGCTAGTGTATTTGCTTAGAGCCACGATATTTATAGTTTATTCCGAGAAAATATATATTTAGGGGGTTCAATAATATGCTATATTTTTTTACAAATGAATAGTAAATGTACTAGTATGCTACATGATACCAATGATTACGGCACCTCAAATGCCAGACTGGCATCAATTTAAAGTTCAACTGAAAGGTCAATTGCTATATTCCTTTAGGAATGTTTATTGAGAGATCCGTGTTTCTAATACGAGACTTGCCATCGTAAAGATAATTCTCGTTTTATTATCGACTGTAATAAAATGCTCTATCACTTTGAATACACTCTCATAGTGGTAGAGCCATGCAGTTCGCTGCATGAATGGGCCGGCTCGACCGGTGAAATACTACGACCTGTCAGAAGATCGACGTAAATTGGCTCATGCCGCGTTTCGTTCGGTGAGAGAGGTACCCGGAGGCCCACCCTTCTTCCTCATTTCTTCCTATCCTACTCCCTTAAAGGCCGGCAACGCAAATGTAACATTATAATATGTGTTGCAGGTGTCCATGGGCAGCGCTGGTCACTTACCATCAGATGACACGCCTGATCGATTGCCCTCCTATCCCATAAAAAAAAATATTGGTTGGATGAATGGATAACCTATAACGAATCCCTTTTATTCTCTATCCTAAAGTATGTAATCGCAATTTTGGGAGTTCCACTGAGTTATTTCTGTATGTATTGTGGTACATATGTAGTCTAGTGTGATCAAATTAGAAATAATTTAAGCTAATACAAACACTATGCTGTAGAAGTGTAGATATAAATTGGTATCTTATATATTTAAAATTACAATATTAGTTGGTTCGAATTAAAATAATATTGTTTAATGTCTTTTCGTATAATTAGTTAAAGTTGAATGTTTAACGATTTAGTTATATTTCACGGTATTTCACACGCCCAACTCCGCGCTCCATTATGATCCCATCCTGAATTATTAGCCATCACCTTGTTCAGGTAGAATTGTACAAAAAAAAAATAGAAAAAAAAACAAGCTTGACAGCTAACCTCCGACGCAATATATTAATGAAAAGATTTTACAGAAAAACATATTAGGTTCGAAATTTAAAATACGTTCACGCAACTGTACCTACCAGAGTTGATTTTATTTGAGTGCTCTACAAAGAAAACAAAAGTGCGCAGAGGATCTTTTCTCCTATTTGCCTCTGACCTCGGCTCTTATTGACAATAGCTGCCAGAATGAAATATGGCGCGCCTTTAACGATAAAGACTAAAGGCGAACGATATTATTTCTTGTCTATTGTAAGATGTTGGTGCGGCAGGACTTTGTTTGCCGTTTTAAATGCATTTTGACGTATATTTTTTTTATGAACCTGTTAAGCTGTGACGAAGGTTACTTTCGTTAGGACCGAAGTGGCATATCGTATATCATTTTTATCATCACTATATTACCCTATCAAATATGTTATGATTTATAAGCAGTTGATCTATTGTGTGTTCTACGTATTGTATCTCATGTTTAATTAAATTTCAGGATATTTTATGATTTATGAATTGATAGTTATGGGTATTTAAAAATGCTGGACAAATTGATAAATACAAGTAATTACAGAAACTAAAAAACAGTACAGATTGTTGTTGTTTTTTCGTTGTTAAATAATAAACTGAGTAGATATTGGATGAGGTAATTTATGTTGATATTGTGTAGGTACAGGTGATTAAAATCTGTGCATAAATATGAGAATACGTCGGCGTCTGTTCCCTGGCCTGTCCGTTTCGTGCGGGGTGTGTGGGGGGAGGGAGTGAGGTCTAGAGGGAGTGTAATGAAGCGGTGCGTGTGGCAGAGAGCAGACACAATAGCTGCCGCCTCCGGCCGCCGGCGGCGCGCTGAGCCTTCTCAGAACCGGTCCCGAGGGCAGCGCTCTGCCGAATTTCGCGTCGACCACCCATCGCCCCGCACCTCAACCACGTCGCGCCACACCGACCTGCCTGATACTTATCGCACCTGTATTTATGACTAGAAACCTTATTACAAACTTAGTCCTCGGGCGCAAGAATCGCAACTCGAGACCGCCGAGACCACCGTTGTAGTTTCTATTGTCAGTGAAATAAATCATTCTGTCCGTGGTCCCCCTGGTCGAGGCGTAAACACGCCTTGCTTTTGCTATAACATTACTCGTAAAATTTCTGATTAAACATCCCTGTTAAGCTGTTGAATCGTGTAGGGATAATATTGTTTGGTGAAAAGATATTACTATATTTTTTACCAAAATTAAGAAGCAGCGCATATATCATAGTATAAAACAAAGTCGACTTCCGCTGTCTGTTCCCTTATATATGAGATATTTTTGGAGCTACTAAATGGATTTTAATGCGGTTTTTTTAATCAGTCAACAGGGTGGTTTGTATGTATAATTCAAGAATAATGTAGTAAATAAAAAGTTTAATTGCAAACGCTATAAAAATTACTTTGATGCGGAACAAAGTTCGCTGGGTCAGCTAGTAGCCTATTTATTACTTACTGCACTGCTTGTGCAACCATCTCGCCTAGTCTTGTAGGTAGTCGTCTTCCGAATAGTGTTGTTATAATCGTCTGTACGAAAAAGATTGACTGTCACTGATACCATTTATTGCTTTTTCTTTAAATAGTATCTAGGTAATCTGTGGACGTACAACTGCATATGGTGGAAGCTAGAATCAAACGCCGAATACAGCATATAAAATGTCCTTTTCTTAAAAATGTTTGTTTAAAATGGAAAGCTAACATCTCACCGATGAGTAGAAGGAAATGAAACGAAATTATTCTGTATTCTGAGCTGATCAACATACTAATTAATTTATATATACTTTGTTGTACGCTAATTAATAGAAAACAAGTTGTAGAAATAATTTACAATGGGCGGCTTGTAGGCAATTTCTGCTGTGCAACCTCAGGATGAACGGACCAATTAGAATAAGTGTCAACTAGTTAAATGGGAAAACTAAACTTTCTATAATATATTTTTATCGATGACGTGGGAAACTAGTCTAAAAACGTTCGACATTATGTAGAGTGATCGTAAAAAAGATATTTAGTGTAGTTAGTTCCCTTGTGGCCGCCATGTTATAGACGTGTATGACTCGTGTATGACGCATCTACCGAAATATACATATTTGTCACTGAACATTTAATTATTAACATTGACATTTAAAATTCCGCTAAATTCTTACAGTGACATAATATGCACTTCTGAGACTTGTGTTTTATCGATAATAGTAAAATATATCGGTGTTGGTAATCCCGATGCAATTCATTGAGTAAACCTGTGTCCCGATCGGCGCAGGCGCATCGCTGTGGGCAAGCACGACTTTATGAATGTGTGCGTGACTGTGTGTATGTGTGTCTTCTTGTTTGTTGTCAACAGACGTAGTTTTAGGAGTTAGGTGGCATCAGGCGCGCCGCTTTCTACGAGTTTCGTAAAATTTAACTGTTGTTGTTGTTTATTTATTAGATAGTATAAACCATTGTTTGCTGTATTTACAGTTAATTACATAACAGGTAGTCTATATTCTTAATCATTAACCATCTTTACTTAGTTTACTTACTTTAGTTACATAGTTTTAAGCTTGTTTGATCGAAGATTCTTATACCTTATATCAATTATTAGGTTTCTAAACAAAAATCTGATTGTCTAATAATGAAAGAAGGTCTCGGAACTTTATAAATGACCTTTTCAACACATTCAGTGGTTGTATTCAAATCCATAGACTATCATTTCTCTTTATCTTAGATTTCTAAAACGAAACAAAAATTTTGTGCCTATCAAAGTCTGAATAAAACATAGCTTAATAAACATATAATTCCATGTTTGAGTTCTCGAGCTGGCGAAAGTTAAACTTTCTGACTGATCGATTAAAAAAGTAAAAGTGCCTTCTATGTTGTTTAGAAGCATTTAATTTGCGTAATAATATGTTATGTGAGTTGCGTATGAGGTTCTTACGAAGCGCACATTGAATTTTAAATAAAAAAACTACATAAAGATTATAGCATCACATAGACGAAAAGAATACAAAATGAACGGACACCTGCATTTTTAATTGAACGCACTAAAGTTTAGAAACGTTATCTAATTAACTTATTTCATTAGTTAACTAGATTTAGTTAAAAAAAATAAGGTAATAGTTGATGCATTTCCCAAAAAAGTTAAAAGAGAGCTAGAATTTCAAATCGACCAAAAATCTTCTGCAACTACTCACCGGGGAGGCTGCAAAAAACTCTGTAATAATGAATGTAAGAATGTTTCATTTTTATGGGATACGGGGAAAACGAACAAGTGGGTCACCTGATGGTAAGCAACCACCGTCGCCCGTGGACACCTGGAACATAGATAGTGTTACAGTTGCGTTGCCAACCTTTAAAACCTTTAAGGGAGTGGCATGTGGAGGATGGGGAAAGCGGGGTGGGCCACTGGATGACTTTCTCACAAAACGAAACACGAAATTTTGCGTCGATATTCTGAGAGATCATGATATTTTACTGATAAGCCAGACCATTCATGCAGCGAAATGCGTGGCTTTACCAATATTCACTACTTTTCATACGTGATATTATATGTATAGGCATAACATTTTACTCTGCCTATACCTACGGGACCGAATTAACTGCGTTGTCTTATGTAGATACTCAAAAAAAGTCGCAACTGCATTGTTTAATGAACATATGTTCTGTACTTTACGATAATTAAAACATTATTCAATTGCGTCATGATCATAATTAATATTTGTTGCCTGTTTACTGATTAATATACTGCTGCATCAGTGGAAAAACTCAGGCGTCACGAATACACAGACCTTGAATTTAGCTAGCAACTACCAACTCTAGAAGCACGAGTACGAATGCTCGTTGTCTTTATAAAGAGGTTGCATGTGGCATTCAGCATGGAAATGCTGCCAGTCTTCTAGTCACGTTATCAGTAGACTGTATTAAAACATAATTTCACGCCTTTTTCTACACGAAGGTGTAGACAGAGGCTGTTTAGCTTCGACTCGCCGTTATGTTTACGTCCCAAATGGAATAGGTGGCGAACCTATTGCCATACCGGGCATAAAGTTTTTAGTCATCGATATTTATCACACATAACAAGTCATTGGTGTGTGCCAGGATTCGAACCCGCGACATCTGGAATTAGAAGCCGTGTGCTCGACCACTGGACCACCGAGACTATAATATATTATCGTGATTTGGAGAAATACAACGAGTTCATCTACTTTTAATTATTATATGAGGAAGAGTGGATCACCTAGTGGTAAGCATGGACATCTGTGATACCGAAAGCATAGCTGTAACACTTGTTGATTTTAGGTACCTAAATATTGAAAATTTTGTAAGAATATAATTAATATTAAAACTGACCAAAAATTGTGTGTTAACCAAAGAGTGTCTGAAATATATCAGTTATCAGGGAAAATGCTCTAGACATTAACCGCTTCTGCATACAGTATTTCCTTAACTACATGTATTCAATATTGTCCTCATAATATTGCTTCGGTTATAAACGACAAGTTGCATTTAATCTTAATATAATTCATCATAATCAGTTTAGCATGTTTGTATTTGTATACTTTTGGACAATAGAATTTTAACACGTTTCAACGACATGGAGTCAGTAAGCCATTGAAATATCGGGAAATCCGAAAAATTAATGAAATAAAACTAGACTTTTTTGAAAACTTATTTGGGGCCGTTCAAGTATACGTGAGCACTAGAAGGGGGCGTCTTTGCTTTGCTTATTTTGGATGACAAGGAGGGGTAGGGGGGTACAGATGATGATTACGCCATTAGTAGTTAGTTATTCAATTTTCCAAAAAACTTTACACCAATTTTCTTTTAACTGTTTACGTAATTATAGGGGGAGGGGATAAGAGCTTTGCTTACGTAATACTTGAAGGGGCCCTTCCTTAGTAGTACTTATTTGAGATAGGTAATAAGATCCCTGAAGTTTGAGCAAGTCCTGTGATATTTTTATCCAGTATTATATTAATCATATTATTATGTTATGGCGAATGCTGGTTACATAAGTTTTTGTTTACTAATTACTAGAAAGTTATTCTATAGTCTATCTATATGATAAAAAGGCAAATTTCGACTATTATTTTTAAAGTGAAACTTTTATTACATCGTCTCAAACTTTTTCGTCTGCGTGTTGCATGTCGCGTGACGGTGACGTGAAGGCGCTCGTCAGAGCGCCTTTCACGTCTATTATCGTTTATTTATATTAATTAATTACCCAAATATACACTTTATTTTTGTAAATAAATACCGTAAAAACATGTAGAAAAACACCCCCAGACGAGGGATCGAACCCGCCCCGACCTTGTGTTATCGGTAGTGCGGTTTACCGATGCACCACGAGGGCCGTATGTATAATCGTCTAATTACCGTCCTCTTTACCAATTTCGACACATTTTCTAGGATCGGGTTTGTTTGTTTGTTTGTTTTTTACATACATACATATACGTACGTACGTATTGCAGGCGGAGAAAAAAAAAAAAATATTATTTATAAATTGTGTTTTTTGAAAATTATATTTAAGTACGAATTACATACTAATAAAATAATGAAATATCAATAATATTTTTCGATCTTACCGACAGAATAATAAATATATACTAATATATACTATGTACTAACATATTATATTAGAAACATATACTTAATTTTTTGCAGTGATAAACTGTAATAAAAGCAAAGCAAACACACATTGACTTCGTGTTAGTTAACAACGCCATCTGCTGGAATAGAAATTTCATGAAAATCGTTGGAGCCGATTCCGAGATTCCAATTTTATATATATACAAGAATTGCTCGTTTAAAGATATAAGATAAGATAGTGCTCTTTATATATGTATTTGTCACATTTTCATAATAAATCGAAATATCATATTTACTGGAGGAAAAAATATCGTTTTGTTTTGTAAAGATCCTTTGTTGTAATGTTGTTAACGTTTAATAGGTGTCGCGTTATCCCTAGTACTTGTCGATTCGGGCGACATCTATCGATATAATACGATATTACGGCAGAATCATCAATAGTAGCAACCTAGTAACGCCATCTAGGAATTCTTAATCTTCAGTCGTTAACTTCCAAAGAACTTGAAAATGATGAGATTATCGAATTAATTGATTTAAATCTTTAACTTAAAGTTAAACGAAGCCAAAGCAAACTTTTAAAAAAATTGCTGTGAAGTAACTGTTTTACACTGTTGCACTCTAAAAAAATATAAATGTTAATCATTTTATCAGAATCATCAATTTAAAAAACTTACTAACTAAATTATTGAAAAATAATTATTGAAAAAATATTTTGTTTATGTATATTTAAAAAGTAGATTTAAAAATCAATAACCCAAGACTCAATTTTAAAAGTTTCACTTTTACGGTGGTTTCATAAAACCACACAATTTTTTTTATTTGCATTTCGTTGACAATAACTTTTGTTAACTGCCTACTCTTTTAATCCGTTCACCTAGTTATTAAAAGATAGTTTGTATTAAATTAATTTACTTTTTTCGACAAGTCTCTTTGTTGATCCGTAGAGTATATGTTTTAGGCGTCCAGATACCTCGCTCACCGAATTAAAATAAAATGCGGCATGAGCCACTTTACGGTGATATTCTGAGAGGTCGTGGTATTTCACCGGTCGAGCGGGCCCATTCATACCGTGAACTGCGTGGCTCTACTTGAACTCATAATATTTAGAACATTAACCTGAGTGTAAAAACAAATAACTACAGTTGGTAGCATTACGAACACCTAAATATGGACAGCTGATTGGTCTCCTTCAAGAATAGCGTCATCGCAACATATATTTAATAATAAATTGCGACCATCATATCATGACCTTTTTCTCTTATAAACATAACTGTTTACTGCTCCATTATTATTGTAAAGTTCGGTAGGGATCAGCATATAATGGTTATGATAACATGTAAGTTTGTTTAGCTGTGCAAATAGACAATATTGTAGCAACACGCGCTATACCGAGAACTTTCACGTTTACTTACACGCTGTACTTAAATTATATTTATCTTTGTTATTTCTATTAAATCACCTCCGGATGTTAACTATGATAATGTTGTTTGAACGTGTATTCTCTTTTAAAGCACCTACTTTAAAAATATTTTTTAATAGCTGGTTTTATTTTGTTGGCAACATTGATTCTAAATTTAAATTTTCGTTAAAAGTATTAAAAAAAAGTAATCGAATAGCACAAGCATTGGCTGTTAGCAAAAAAGTGAAATGTTTTAACATATTCTATATTTAAAAAAACCTAAACTAAGGAATATAAATTACCTTTTTAAGATCCCAGTTAGGTTGGGAGACCCGAAAACCACACGACTAAGGAAATTATTTGTATAATAACTCACTCATTATAAGAATTGTAAAATATAATATTTTATAATTATTTTATGATAATATCATTATCATCATCATCGTAAAACTAATAAAACAATTGAGAAATATAAATTATAATAATATATGCCTACGAAATAAGCAAGTAACCTTGTGAATTATAAAATGAGAAATGTATTCAGTGAAACAAACCAATTCGTAACATTTTATTATCTTTAATATTTAGTAATAGAAATTTATAAAAGAGTTCATAAATATCTGAAAAGGGATAAGGACAATTATAGCTTTCTAGAGAAATACTCAAAAGCAAATAAAAAAATATTATAAAAGTATGCATGGTATTTAACACTAATGAAATTTTAGTTGTTATAATAAACCAATCAGAACTACACATAATCATACGAACTAGCTATATTATTATGATTACTGTAATACTCTCAACTCATCAGATCATTAACTATATCTAAGCTAAAGTTAAATTAATCAATAAATAAAACAATAAATTAAGATTGATAATAATTATTGGTATTTAATTACATGCATTTATAAAGCTAAAAAGCGTGCGTTCAATGCTTAAAACACGGAAAGTAACAATGTCACAACAGGCGAAATAACGGTTTCCAAGTATATTGTCTCAAAACGTTAGTTGGTTGTGCTTTAAGTAGGTCGTTAGCGAGATAAGAAAGCAGCCTTACATTTTATTTGCTTTTACGATAGGAACAATCGTTACAGGTGTACTGTGTTTGTAAATAACCAACTCTTGTTGTTATATTATATGCTGTGAATGTTTGTCATTTTTATTGTCAACAGATGGCGTGATAATAAACTTATCTGATTTTATATTCATCTCGCATTTATTATGATGTTACGTGTACACATTTAAAATTGAAATAGCCGTTATGTCATAATGATGTGTTTGCGTTTGCCCGTTATCTTCAAAATTTGTGCACCGTTTTGAAGGGACTTTTACCGCTCTTTTGTTTTAAAGAATGATTGAGTTTTTTTTTCTCAGGTGGAATTAGGAACTGGGGGTCGAATATAACCTGAATCATGGTTAAATTCGGGCGGGATCGAAATTTCAAAATTCGATGATTCCATGATAATATCTTAGACATTTTAAGGTTGTATAATTTTAATTTCTGCGTATGTAATCATACAATACAAAGATTTGTAATACAAACTTATGTTTTTTTATACAATCAACAAAATGAAGTGGAAATTGTTTTTTATTTCTTATCCAGCAAATGGAATGGAGGGTTAATGAAATTTAACGTGGGTAAGTTTATTAACGTCTATGTCTGGCATCTAGGTAGCTTTCCCCTGGTTGAATCGATTTCAGTTATTTCAGATAACCTAATTACAAATCGAGAACATGTGTTAGTTATATAGAAATATGAATGAACGGATGGGAGCATCTTTCTCAACTAGCAGCACGATAGGTACATTCCTGAACCAATATTATTTCACTGTTGAAAACCTTGATGGTTTTAATAAACTAGGTCAGGATTTAATATATTACATACATAACTTCATGCGAAATCCCTTGCAGGGTGGGCAGAGAGAATAGGGTGCCTAAACACAACGTTCACAACGCACCTGACTAGATTCTTTGACTCTCATAGCTCTTGTCATACACGCACATCTGTTTTTATAGCATCTTCCTGACATCAATCTGCGCAAGAGCACATAAAAATTGGTCCCAGAAAGTGTGTTCTGACCGTTCTCAACTGTTTACATCTTTCCGCTTTTGCTCTATATATGCTTAGTCAATTTTGTATCATCCATTCTTTCTACATTTCCGAACAATCGGAACATAATTTTCGTTAATTTAACACTTCTACTTTATTAAATATATTAATACAAAGCTGTTTTCATTACTACGAGACATTAGCAAGAATGCGTCCTAGATATTTATAAACAAGCAACTAACTCTTATTGTGTGCGGTGACCCACATCGATCAAATGTGTAGGTAAGCGATATGTGTGCGCGCGCACGCACCATTTGAAACGACGTCGTCACTCCATATGAGCATATCTTGATCCGTACATTGATTCGCGCCATTTAAATAATTTAGGTGTATGTATACATTGACATTCATAAAATATTATTTGTATGAAAATTTTACAGGTCATCAGGTTTTTAAATAAAGTATGAATCCGTATCTTGGATGAGCAAACGATGGCATCACAGTTTTTTTTATTTATTTTTCGTTTCTATGATAGAATCTGTGAATAATTTAATAAAACACACACATAAATAGACAAACAAATTAAACCTTATTGGAGAAAAATTTACACTAGGATGACTAACCAAAAAAACATACCTAATTATTTAATTAAACTGTTTGTAAGGAAATTATTCGATAATTTGTCAATTTTGTTTGGCGATTTATTTAATTTGGGAAAACTTTAACAGTGGTAGAGCCAAGCAGTTTACTGCATAAATAGGCCGGCTCGACCGGTGAAATACCACGACCTCTCAGAAGACCGACGTAAAGTGGCCCATGCCACGTTTCGTTCGGTGAGAGAGGTACCCGGAGGCCCTCCCCTTCCCCATCCTTTCCTATCCCCTTCCCTTAAAGGTCGGCAACGCAACAGTAACACTATATGTGCTGCTGGTGTCCATGGGCGGCGTTAGTTGCTTACCATCAGGTGACACGCCTGCTCGTTTGCCCTCCTATCCCATAATAAAAATAAAAAATATTGTGTGGTTTTATGAAACCACCGTAAAAGTGAAACTTTTTTTCACATTATAGACATTTAACTAAAAATTTTCGGAATAATATTCCATTAAGGGTATAAAAATTGCTTCATCAATCTTAATTTTATACTTAGAAAATGGGAATGATAATGGGAAATGATAAAAGTAGACTAGGTCTCCAACTAATATTTTTATTGAACTCTGTGTCTTAGAGTACGACATACATAATACTTAACAATTATTTAGATGATATACACATATTAAAACACTGAAAACAATATTTTATAATCGTTGAGTCATTTTGATCCGTTTTTCAATTATTTTCAATCATTCTATTATCAATTCCATCTTCATCATGAGTTTCACAGTTAACACTGACAAAAACAAACAAAATAGCGTGGAGCACTGGCACAAATGAGTAATAGTCTATACACTACACGGTCAGCTGATGCGAACTATAGGGCATAGGCGCCGCCATATTGGCCTCGGCTGCTCTGACGAGCGCCTTTCACTTTATCCCTACTCCGCGGCCGACCGTCACGCGACATGCAACACACAGACGAAAAAGTTTGAGACGATGTAATAAAAGTTTCACTTTAAAAAAAACTTTTAAATAATTTAGTACTTTTACAATTCAAAGGAACAATTAAGTATGTATTGAGTGAGTAAAATCCATCGATCCAGCATTACGCAAGGTTTATAGAGCTGTGGCTAAAACGATTAAAAAAAGTAAAAGTTACCTGATCTGTCCGATTAAAATGAAAATCAATTACCTATTTAGGCTTATGGGCTGGTATCCATTAGCCGTAAAATAAATGAAAAAATAAAACAATTATCATCCTGGTGAAATCTGATAGGCTGTATATATCAGTTAAAAAATAAAAAAAAATTGTTATAGTGAAAGTTGCCAGTAAGTACGACATCACCTATTTCATAAGCGACAATTTGTCACCAGCCAAGACAATATTGACTAAGAGTGGAATTCACAGCGCAGGTAATTGTTTATTACCGAGCGGCACCGTATTAGAAGTAAAGAAAGAATGTCTGAATGCATTCGGTTTCAGAGAATCGTCGGCATAAGCCGGTCCCGTGAGAAAATAAAACCATTAATTTTGACGTGCCAAATAATAATGTGTTTGATGTGATTATTTTAAACAGACCTTTTTTTAGTCTAATGGGTTAATACATAAATTTATTAATATTTCATTCAACATTTCTGCTCTATACCCTGTATAAGTAAGATTTATGAATACACAATGTGCTGTGCACATATTTTATTTTCCTTCTATCTGCTTGTTAATTCCCAAAAAATACGGTTGATTTACAGTTATTTATATAATGTTAAAGAGTGTATGAACTAAAAACAGGTTCAAATTCGTTTTTAGTTTAATACAAAAATTAAATCTATCATTCTATTGAATCTACATGTTTTACTCTTAGACTAGTAACGCATAGAATTATACATACAGAATATACATGCGTTATAATTCTAAGTTTTTATTATAAAAAACTTCACAACTTAGATTTAAAAAGCTACCCTAACGTGAACATCGCCGATACCTGCTATCCTTAATAATAATATCTTGGACACAATACACACAGCGCCCTCTAGTTCCAAGCTAAGCAACTAAATGCTTGTGTTATGGATACTAGATAACTGATATTAATACATACAATATATACTTTTCTTTTGTAAATACATACTTATAATACATAGAAGGACACCCAGACACCACACAAATATTCATGTTTGTCACAAATATTTGTGCTCGGGTGGGAATCGAACCCCCGACCTCATTGCTACAGCCGGTAGTTTTTACCAATGCGCCACGAGGCCTGTATATTCAAATAGCTTTAGTTACGAAACTTAATGTCCCAAAACTGAGCATTAACGGATATGCTTTGAATAACGTTGTCGTCGCCACTAGAGAAAGCTTTTTTCTTAGAAACTATAAAAAAGTGACACTTTTGACTTGTTATGTGCCAAAGGATATGATCTACAACTCAACTTGTTTGAGCTTTACAAAACTCTTCGCATGGTAGCTGTGTAGGTACTTTAAATCTTAATGAGTTGTTGTTGTGTTTTAAAATTGCATTGAAACGAATTTGATTAAAAAAAATAATTTACAATATGTAACAAAACTATACGAGAATATAGCTCGATCCACTACAAAATGGATTTGAAACCAAAATATAAATAAAGATGTTATTAAAAGTCACCTAGTTTTTTCTTCAATATAGTTTTTAGTGTTTTTTTTATCAACATATACTTTAAAAGTGAAATCATTGGCCACAAAAAAGAAAGAAAAAAATCCTATGACTGACGGTGTAGGGTACACGGGTATTTGCTACACGCCCTCTTCGTTCACCGATATAGTTTCTGCGGTCACTGTAAAATAATTCTTTTTACAAGATGTCCAACCCGTCAAGGAGCAGGCCATAATGTAGCTTCAAGAATTCGGGCCATAACTGTTAAGACTTAAAAGATTCCTTTTTTGTTGCTGATATTATGGCGATACTTTTATCTGTTTGCCAGGAGTTTAGTTCACATAATAGGATTCAATAATAAATAAAAAGAAAAAGTTTGTTTCTAATGGAAATAATCCAAATCTCTATTTATAATACTATCCCATGAGTGCCGTAACAGTCGCCAAGGAGCACTAAGGACCCTCATGTAACCTTTTCCTCCTGATTGATAAATCTCCAACAAAAATCTTTCCAAGGAGGCTTGACGTAATGCAGCCGGATGATGTTATGCCACAATCAAAACATTTCACCATATCGATAGATGGCGTGTTGTGCCGATGACAGTTAATGTGAAATAAAGGCGGGAAAATTATGACAGCTTTCTAAAGTTATCTAACATAAATTAAAAGTTTGATTCTATATTTTATTAAAAAATAATAATGTGGCTCTTTTATGACTTTATTAACAAGAATGTCTATCACATAGTTTAGATCACGTGTTGGTAGATTTTTAATTGAAATATGACTCATATTCTGGTCTCACAGTAATTTTGAATGCGATTGGACATGTTTCCACATACCTCTATATACGAGTGAAGGGATCACCCTGGAATAACCCGAGGGCATCTGACGCAGTACTGTTTAATATTCCAAGCGCGAACTCTTCGTGAAAAGGAATCGGTCTCGAGTGTATGGTGTAAAAAAAAATACTCATGACAGAAATGTGTACTTGTACTTGTAAATAGGTAATATAAATACTTGGAAATATTATGTAGGTACGCTAATATAATAAAGAGGAAAGCGCTATATTGAAATAATTATGAAACTCAAAGAAACGAGTGAGGCGTGTATGAACCGTCCCTTATGGTGGTCTCTGCCTACCCCGCAATGGACTTGACGTGCAGTTATTTATATACCTAATGGCTGATCCATAATATAATCCCCTAATCTAAGAGGGTAAAATATTAAAGAAAATATAAAGCTCATTTTTCGTACCATCTTGCTTCATACGATTCCTTTATTTTTTGTTATTAAAAACATTCGCCAATAATTCGCAATATTTCTTGCGAATGCGAATGCGAATACCCAAAAACATGCGAATATTCGCAAATGCGAATATTCGTTACATCACTAGTTACTAGTATTCTGGGATTTAAATTTTAAGTAGCAGCCATGAACCATTCGTGGGAATATGTTGTCCAGTACTTATAGAACAGCTAATCCTGTGAACATTTATAATATAATATTCTAAAAATTAATCTTACCTTCAACCTATATTATTATTTTGTTAAGGCCGCTAATTAAAACATATAAAATAAAAATAAACTGTGACCGTAACTTGGCCTGCGTGCCATCAAAGAAGATGTGTCATTAAAAAAGAAAATGTATAGGTTATGACATCAGCTATTGTTTGGCCCTATCGAGAGATAAGCCAAAACAAACAGATATACCGATACAATTTATATTAATATTGTTGTTGCGTGTTTACCGCGATATTTGGCATGCATCCACATGCATTTTAATAAAAAGTGGTTATTTTAATATCACATACAGGCAAGCAATCATAATTTTATTTATTTCCACAGACAGATGATATTTTAGATAAGAATGTAGGCACTTATGACTTACGTAATATTTGTTCAATTTAATTGTCACGAAAAAGGAAATCATAAATTCATACAAATTGGCACCAGTGTCCCTTTTGCTATAGCGAATCATAATAGTCTTGTCTATCGGTTTAGCACTCCTCGGACCTCTAATTCCGAGGTCCTGAGATTACACTAACATCGACCGTTTTGCTCGTCTAACAGTTGTGCCCGTTTATGCTATCAGAAAATTAATTCAGCATGCAGAAGCATAATTGATGCTGCTTACATCTTCGTATTATTATGTATAGGTGTGAAGTTTCAGTAACTATATAATTATATTCTCGAATATATCGCAAGAGTCCAATCAAATATCGCGGATTTCTACAACAGCACCTCGTGCTGATCTCTTAGTTGATGCTAATTAACAATTACAGAAAATATAATAGCAATCATATTTTATGAATATTATTATGTATAAAAATTTAATAATACATATTGAATTTTGTTGCTGGTAATTTAAAAATCATTATCACATATTTGCAATCAATCGCAACTTCGTTGGCGAAGCAACCGAATAAAAAGCAACAAACTTAATAATGATACAAGTATCTAGTTCCTACATCCATAGAGACTATTACTTGTCTTTTTTAAATTAATTCCAGGTAGTTTGCTATGGTGGCCTGTAAGTAGAGCACCCCGCTTCTGATACAGAAGTCACGGATTCTGGCTCACATCATTGTCTTTTCGGAATTCTTATCTGAAATTATGTATTTCATTGCTTCCGATGTAGAACAATAGGTCCCGCCATTAGGGACAAAAAAAAACAAAATTCGGCGTGTCCAGGCATAGTTTTCTTGAAGATACATCGAAATAGTAGGGTTTTTCTTATAATGTAAGGTAGCTCTGAATCAGTAAATAAATACGAAATATGAAACACATACACGCTACTCAGTAGGCTCACTAGGCATTGCTTGATGACGAACACAACTTACCATCAACACATTGGCACATTGGCTAGTCTACTACCACTGACAATAAAATAAAAAAAATAAAACTAAAAACAGGTTCTATATTCCTGTTCATAAAGAACGTATCGAATATCAGATTCACACGCGTCATTCTACGTCATAAAATGTAAATTAAGTTAAATTGACTTAAAACCACTAAAATGCGGACTATTAATGTTTAATAGCTATTGTAGAATATTAGAATATAGCACGGCTAACATTAATAGGTTTTTTTTTTCTAGGTAGGTAAGTGCGTAGGCAACTTGAAGTGAATTATGCATAATTTTAAATGTTTAATTCATATTTTTAAATGTGTAATTTGGCCAACAATGGTTTCGATGATATAATATTGTCAAGGGCAAATGATGTAATTGTGTAATTCACCTATTGACACGCTATCATATATATTACAACAAGACATGTATCGTATTTACATTTCATATATTTACCCGAATATAAAGAATCCGACCTTTTATAACATTGGTTTAGTAATTTTGGCGTCACAACAGTATATACGCAAGAACAGTTGACAATGCTCATAATATCGTTCATTTCTTCATTAATTATTTACTGTTTCCGTATTACTTGCTAAATAGCGACTCAGCTAAAAGTTTATTTGACGGATGCTACTTTACAATTTTTTATTTGGAACTACACACGTTTTACAAGTAAAGGTACCTACCCAATTTATATTTACAATTGAATATAAACCTATATTTAATTTCAAAAAAGGATTTCAAGGAAGTGTTGAAGACTTAGATCTTTTATAGAATTTTCAGCATTCAAGGTACATCATCACTATAGATTTGTAAAATTTTTTTCAGCGGCCATTTTTTACAAATGGTTTTGGTAGAAACCTAATTCTTTTTTAAATAAAATATTATATCTGCCAGAGAGGATGGCCAAGAGGCTAAAAGCAATGTATGTACTAACTAGTCCGTGAGAGAGTTAAAATAGTCGAACACTAAATACGAACGTGAAATCGCTTTGTGAAACGACCATAGTTAGAGACAGCTTTATTGATAAACATTAATTCTAATAGCATTTTATAACGATGCTATATTTATTATTAGTTTTTAGTATTCTGTGATAGGTAAAAAAATATAGGTAATACTTGTTGATGTACTTTTATGTGTCTGATCGATACAATATCTAATAAACCTCCTCCTAAATTCGCCTCCATTATTGTAGGAGATTGAGAAGTATCTAGAACACCGAATTCAAATTTAAAAACAAATAACACGAGGTTAAAATTTAATTCCTAACTCCATATGGCAACGAAAAAATTGTAGAGTAGTAGAGCTTTAACAGTGGTTGATCCATGCAGTTCGCTGCACGAATGGACCTAGTCAACCGGTGAAATACGGTCTCTTAAAATATCGACGAAATGTGGCTCATGCCGCGTTTCTTTGGGTGAGAGAAGTATTAGGAGGCCCACCACCGTCGGCAACGCCTGTTATTATATAAAAATTATATCCTATATAAAAAGAGGAAGGTGACAATATAACTAAAGAAAATCTAGCTAAAATATTCAACCATTTTACTTTAACTAAATTAGAAGTCTTTTATAAAGAAAATATCCAATTTGTAACGATGTAAGTTCGATATCACAACATCAATTTAATTACAATAAATTTACATAAAATTTAATCTCGGTGGCGCAGTGGCTAGCACCCCGCTTCTGATTCAAGAAATAGTGGGTTCAAATCCTGGCACACACCAATGACTTTTCGAAATTTTCGGAAGTTACATGTGATAAATATCGAGGACTGACAACTTTGTGCCCGGTATGGCAATAGGTTCGCCACCTGTTCCATTTGGGACGTAAACATAACGGCGAGACGAGGCTTAACAGCCGCTGCCTACACCTTCGGGTAGAAAAAGGTGTGAGGTTATGTTGTGTTATGTATAGCAAAGCATAAAGTGAATTATTTATAATTACATCACTAGCCACAAATTATTCCAATTTTTTTTTACTATTTGTTCTTTTTTCAAAAAAGAAGCTCATAGCTATGAATATTTATTTGTCTATGGTGTTTAAATACTCCTTCCTCCTCCTTTATCATAACTTTAGCGTCAAACGAGCGAGGGGCATAATTTTACATGAAATTTACTTTGTTAGGACAACAACAATTTATTTAGGTATTATTTAGTAATTATGTTTGTGAATATGCCATTTATTAGGTGAATGTGATTCTTGTTTAAATCCTTAAATCCCCACAACCAATTTAATTTGTAACACAAAAATGTTATTTGTTGCATAAGTTAATAATAGATAAAAAATATCTTCGGCTTTCAAATCTTCTAAATTGTAATGGACCGGATATACATAGTCGTTGATGATGCTAATTTCGCCAAAATGATGCTAATGTTTTATCATTAGTATTATTATTTTTGCTATTTCTATATATAAAATTTTAATCCCAAAGATAATACTCTAACATTTGGTGTCTATGGAGAATTTATTATTTATCACTGCTCCGCATCAAAAGTAATAAATACGTAAATTTTGGATTTATCACCTTTTTAACTATATCATACATGAATTATAGATAAAAACCGTTGATGCCCTTTATCTATTAAGAAACCGAATCAAAATCCCTTGCGTAGTTTTAAAGATATAAGCATATAAGGGGACAGACAGCGGGAAGCGACTTTGTTTTATACTATGTAATGAAGTAATAAAAGTTATTTATTTCTTAGATTTTCGCGAATCACATTCATAACATTGAAAAAACCTTTTATGGATTATATTGCGTTTATTTAATTTAGAATTTATTTTCTATTTATCGGCGAGAGGAAACTCATGAAAATGATCTCTGTAAAGAGTTCGAAACGTCGGGAAATAAATAGTCTAAATAAACGATATAATCCATAAAAAATTGTTTCCATGTTATAATAAAAGTTAGTAAACTTAAATTTATCGAGCATTTGACATAGGCAAATTTCAACTGCACTTTATTAGGTCGCGGAAACAAGTCTTCTTTGCCAGCGAAGCCGAGGACAGTAACTGGTATTCTATAGATTTGCGAATAATTGCGGAACTGTCTGCACATCATAGTTTTAATAAATGTATAATTTGCACGCTTGTAATGTTTATTTTCATGTAATACATGTTTGATTCGTTTGATGTGCCTTTCTCTTCTAATAAAATGTTATAGCGCTTAAGACACATCACGTACACCCGGTTAATATGCGATGAATCATAAATGGAACAATCAGTTTTCACTTTAATAAAATAATTTAATAAATAAATTAAACTTCGTAATAAGTATTTACGTCATAGCTCAATGACAGATTCTACCTATATAGTTTTATTACTAGCTCAGGTGTTTGCAGATGTTCATTAACTTTAATAAACTTTAATACGAAATTAATATTTGAATTTTCACGCCAAGTCAAGGCAGGGAGAACAGAGCGCCATAAGGCACGATCTATATTAGAAAATGATCCTCTCTAGTACATGATAATTTGGCAACAGAATATTTTGACTTTTTATAATTTAATTAAAAAAATAGTCTCGGTGGTCCAGTGGTCGAGCACGTCTTTTGAATCCAGAGGTCGTGGGTTCCAATCCTATGACTTTTCGAACACACACCAATGACATTTCGAAATTAACTAAGAAGGTTAAGGGTGATAACTACCGATGACTAAAAACATTGTGCCCGGTATGGCAATAGGTCCGCCACCTATTCCATTTGGGACATAAACATAACGGCGAGTCGAGGCTTAGCAGCCACTGCTTATACTTTCGGGTAGAAAAAGGCGTGACGTTGTGTTATGTTGATTTTTGGTTTGGTAATAGATGGTATATGGTAATGGTAATAGACATTTTAGGTATTATTTCTGTAAGAAAATCATTCAAATATCAGTCAATGATAATTTGTAATGAAAAAAAGAAATTCTAATATTAATAATATTTTAGGCAATACTTTCCGGTACACGTAACAATGTTTATAACATTACTATTTTATTTTGCAAACAGTTATCTGAGGAAGTGCAAAGGAAACAAAGCGAGTACCAAAAGTGCCTCGAGTCTTATAAACAGATGAGGACCAAGTTTGAGGAAAACTACCTCAAGTGTGAGTATTTTGTATATTATTATTTTTTAATTTGCAATTATATTATAAGTCCTCAAAATTAATAGGATCTTACCTTATGAAAATCAATGGAACAGTCCTTATAATGTCGTTAAGAAAGGCTTTATGAAGACTTAATATTTATGTATACAGATAAAGAAGAGACAGGGAGAGAAAAACTTAAAATAGAGAATGGGCATAACATCTGCTAAGACTTAAAACTAAGCTATGTAACGACCTGATGAAATGTACACAAATTAATTAGAGTGTCTGTAAAATAACATTTTTTATTCTGGCCAATCAGAAGAGTCTGGCATAAATGTTTGTTGAGTTGCTTTTAAAGATATTGAAACATGTTAATTTCCAGGTCCAACGAGTCGGGGTGGTCGTAAGTTGGATGAGACTCGTGACAAGTACGGCAAGGCCTGTCGCAGACTGCATCGGGCACACAACGAATATGTGCTGTTGTTAGCAGAGGCGACAGAATGTGAACGTGCCTTGCGTACTGCCGCGCTGCCTACCCTCATGGAGCATCAGCGCAGGCAGGGGGAGGCCACTGCTATGTCATGGTAAATATCTCGTAACGAAAACAACTCATCATACTCTGTCCTCGATAGGTATGGTTTTTTGACAGCTCATGCCCATGAAGTTTCGTATTGTGTCGGATAAAATTTCATTAAATTTCTTATATTATCGGTATAATTATAATCGATAGACAGAAATGCTAATTTATAAATTTTATTTATATCTAAACATATAAATGAGATTGAAGTGTCTGTTTATAATATTGAATTAACTGCTTTCTAATACATACACTAATATCCTAGAAATCATGTGTCATTGATGAACGACAGAAAAAATGCTTAGTCATATAAGTTTATTTACTTTACTAATTTAATAAATCGATTAAATAGTATGAACGATTTTACTTTCGGTCATCACCAATTTTGTCAGTTTGCGACCTGTTAAAAAACCATTCTTATCGTGGACAGAGTATAACTATCATGTTATTTATAATTGATGAACGAATAATAATACATTAGATTTAGTTACTTTGGTTCACTTAACTAATTGTGTGACGAAGTTATCGTTTTTTAATTTATCACACTATTAATTAATGATCACTTGGTCAAATTGCTTCACATTATAAAACGTTATATGGAAAAACCATAATCAAACAAACAATCAATAGAAAACTCATAGTTAAACCTATAATACATACTTTGTCCGGTTCCAATAAGACTGCCCTATTTGTATAGCTTGCGCTGTTGGATATGGTCCAAAATTAGGTTATGAGTGAGCTTTTTTTTGTCGTAAAGCATTAACGGATAGGGTCACGATGAGACGTTACTTAACCAAACTAATGACTCACGAGCGAATGGTAGTCGGTACGAATTCACCTATTATTAATGTTAATGTAAGTCCAACCGCCGTACATTGACTCGGCACCAGTGCAAATAAAATCACAGTGTACTTACTACAGAGGCGGTATACACTTTGAAAGTAAATAGAGAAAAAAATTAGATTACAATTAAACTGAGATCGTTACATAACATAACAACTTCACGCCTTTTCTACCCGAAGGTTAACTCAAGGCAGCGGCTGTTAAGCCTCGTTTCGCCGTTATATTTACGTCCCAAATGTAATAGGTGGCAAACCTATTGTCATACTGAGCATAAAGTTTTCAGTCATCGATATTTAAAGAACTTCGAAAAGTCATTGATGTGAGCCAGGATTTGAATACATACCATGGTGACGAATCAAATAACGGCGCGCCATAATATAGGAAACTACCTGACTGGCCGAACTTCTTACCGCTATAGCTAATACCTTTACCACAAAAAAGATTAGTGCTCCACCTCTATTGCACATGGCGTGATGATATATATTCCAAAATCTTCCTAAATAAATAGACTATCTAACAAAAAAGAGATTTAAAATTTGAAACGGTATTAACAGTAACTTTTTAGCCTTATAATATTAGTACGGGTAAATGTCCCTGTCAATACACTTTCTATTATTTAAAAAGAAATAAAAAACAGACATGAAAATCTACAACTGCATGGCCTACAATAATATAACATAACTTCACGCCTTTTTCTACTCAAAGGTGTAGGCAGCGGCTGTTGAGTCTCGACTCGCCGTTATGTTTACGACAAAGTCTCGGTGGTCCAGTGGCCGAGCAAACCGATTTTAAATCAAGAGGTTGCGGGTTCGGATCCTGGCTTACACCAATGACTTTTAGAAATTCTTTTCGAAAGTTATGTGTGATAAATATCGATGACTGAAAACTTTGTGCCCGGTATGGCAATAGGTTCGCCACCTATTCCATTTGGGACGTAAACGATAATATATCTAATCATTATGTCTTTACATCACAGGAAAGGAGTATTGTTAGAAGTGGTTCAAAGATCTGACTACAGCACAGACAAGTTCAGAGAGATACAGACCAAAATCGAGACGACAATACAGAATCTAAGGCCGCAGGATGAATACAAAGAGTTCATAGAAAAATACAAGTTAGTGTAACACTTATTATTATTAATACATACATAGATAAACTCACGCCTGTATCCTATAGGGGTAAGCAGAGACAATAATGAGTCAAACAAATTACCTTACCTCCATTTTTATGATTGTTTTTATATACTTATGAGATTTCGTAAAAGAAAATAAATAATAAAAATTGTAATTTTTCTGATATTCAAATGTTTATTGTCAGTTTTGAAACGTAATTAATTTCCTACGATTTCTAAATGATGAGACGTAAAAAATAATTAATAACAACAATAATTGCTTCATTTGCCTGACTATACGAATACATGAATAGTGTCTAATTTCAATAAAATATAAATCATATAAAAATCATAAAAATAAATATTATTAGAAATATGATCGCTATTGCTCAATGTGTTGAAATAACTTTAGTAATTCAGCAAAAGTGCAGCAGTGACACGGGTACTTGTATTTTATTAAGAACTAGCTGACCCGACGTTGTTTCGCCTGAGTAGAATAAGTAAAAAGATTTTTTCAAGAATAACAGTAGCCTGATTTACTCCTTATTACATCAGCTACCTGCCATTAAAAGACCCATCAAAATCAGTGCAGCCAATTCAGAGATTAGCCAGAACAGAACAGCCAGGAACAAACAGTCGGTCAACATTAAAATAAAAATTGGTGTATATACCGTATATATATATTCATATGCATGCAGTAAAAAGCGGTTATTTCAATACTGCAAACAGACAGTTCAATTTTATTTATATGTATAGATATACCTATTACTGTTTCTTTTCAAAATAACATTTTATTGCATAAAAACGGTGATTAAATATACGTACAATGCCGACACGCGTAGATATTAATAGTTTTCTATTCAAATTCATAAGCCTCGTAGTGCATGGGTGAATATCGGATTCGACGATACGGGTTCGATTCCCAGTTGAGCACAAACATTTGTGTGAGGATTGCGCATGTTGATATAGTGTAGTTTTACCCATGGATAGAGGGGTCTAAACTAAAGGGTCTCTGAATGCATAGTTGGATAATTTAATTAAACAAATTTTGATGTTTCTAGTAACATTTGAATTTATTTCTAGAACACCTCCTTCATCTCCTGTCTTATTTAACTTCGACGAGAGTTTAGTGGAAGACACAAGTGGAAAACTGCAGCCGAACCAATTGACCGTTGACAACCTCACAGTGGAATGGTTAAAGGAGAAATTGACAGAATTGGAACAGACCTTGCAGGACAATAGGGAGAAGCAGGCGGCTTTGCAGGGACCAGAGATTATTGGAAACGGTGTTTGTAAAAATAACAACACAGGACTGACGAATGGAGTTAATGGTATTGATAGGTAAGCTTATAAGTTGTTATTGGAATAAATTTGCTTAGATTTTTTTAAATAAAGGGACAAACGAGCCGGTTTGTCACCCGATGGTAAGCAACTAACGCAATCCATGGATATCTGCAACACAGATAGTGTTACAGTTAAGTTACCGGCCTCTAAAATGGTATAGGAAAAGGGTCAAAAGTGCGATAGGGAAGGGAAAGGGCAAGGTGTTGGACCTCCGGATACCAATCTCACCGAGCGAAATGCGCCATGAACGTGACTATTCTGAGAGACCCCTTCATAATATAGCAAACCGCGTGGTTTGTCTGTGAAAATTGAAACTATCGCACCCTTAGGCCCGTAAGATCAATCATAGTTAAAACTGTCGATTTTCTAAACTATAGTCAATTTTAATCTAGAGTTTAAACCTGCCCCGTAAGATCAACAGCGAAATGGACATAGATTACGTAAACTAGGTTTAGTTTTCGAAAGATGGCAACATTTGGTTATTTAATGTCCATATTTCGCTCATCATTCACTCTTTTGTACATTGTCTGTGGCATATTTCGTGAAAAAAAATCTTTTTCTCTTTCTTTTATGAAGTTTTATATAGTGTGACCATAGATTTAAGAATAATAGATCGGCAATAGTCACCCAAACAACGTGACCAAAAATGGGTTGTTAATGTGTGAGTGACTTACGGGCCTCGTGGCGCATTGGTAAAACTACCGGCTGCAGCACGGAGGTCGGGGGTTCGATTCCCACCCGAGCACAAATATTTGTGACAAACATGAATATTTGTGCGGCGTCTGGGTGTTTTTCTGTGTATTATAAGTATGTATTTACAAATGAAAAGTATATATGTATTAATATCCGTTATGTAGTATCCATAGCACAAGCATTTAGTTGCTTAGTTTAGAAGTGGAGGGCGCTGTGTGATTTGTGTCCAAGATATTATTAATATTGTTATCAATGTGTGCGTAAAAAGCGCTTCAAAACGTTAACTTTTACAAAGTTAATGTTCATGTGTGGAAATGTAAATAAAATATACGCGGTTCCCAAAATCTAATATACGCAGTAGCGCTGTCAGTGATTCGATGCTATTAGTAAATTTTTTCTGACATGTGCCATCTATTGTAGTCTATGCTAAATCTATGTATGAACCCACAATCGTTGTGTCAGATGTCAGCTGATAAACGACCGCCATTTTTAAACTAGGCAGGACCACGGTTTAAACGGCAAAATCTCCTGGTGTAAGCTAAACTAGAGTTTAAACTGTTTTTGGAGGTTTATCTAGCATTGATCTTACGAAATAAACGACAGATGAGGCTTAAACTAGGTAAAATAGTTTAAACTGTGATTGATCTTACGGGCCTTAGAATTATAGTGACCTATTCCGAAAATGAAAATTTTTGGGAAACGTTAAATAAAGTTTTAGACACGTAAGTTTTTTTTTAAATGAAGGTTATTAGAATGAAATTTCATATCTTATACAAATAATAGTTGAATTTGTTTCTTAACTTAGTTGTCTACATGTATTATGAGAAAATAAATTAATCGATTTTGATATAGCATTCAAATCATGATTTTTTTAATTAGGTCCCTACAATTCTAAAGGTGCGCTATGTCTAACTGACAAAATAAAGAATATATTGAAATTAATATAGCAACTACATTGAACATCGTCATATGACGTCGTTTCTTGCAACAAAATGAATAATATTTACAAGTACAATTATTATTATAATTTTAATTGGCAACGTAAAATATTGAAGGACAAAATAAAAGAGACGGATTACTTACAGGAAGCAGATACTGTTTTTATTATATGTACTAAAATGTTTTTTATCTTTATATGTGTACTGGTAGAAATATATTAAATAGGAAACGCAAATATGTATATAATATACCTAGACAACGTGTAAACTGCGAGTCGTATATTCATTCTCATCATACATCCCAACTAAAATATAAAGTTTACATTAGTCGTAACTAGATTACTTAACTTTAGTAAACCTATTATAATAATATAATATAAATAATAATGTTGGAATCGAACCTTAAAGAAGTTGTCAGGTTCAGACTGGCGCTTGCTCTTGCACTGAGTCATGATGAGAAAAGTAAACAGACTGTCGAAAAACTTTTGGGTTTTCCTCATCTGAAAGATCTCAGATAATTTCATGCTAGGACAGCTTAAGCTTAATACATATGTCTAATTTTTAACATAGTTTCATTTCGAAGGTTCTTGTTGTTGAAATCTACCTACATACATAGCTTCACGCCAATAATGCCTTGCGGGGTAGGCAGAGGGAATAGAGCGCCATAAGGCACGATTCTTACACGCCTCACTCGCTTCTTTGACTTTCATAACTCTTTTCATGCACGCGCGTCGATTTTTAAGGTTCCTAACATCATCTTCCTCCAGGACACGTTATATTTGGTCATAGAATGTGTGTCTTGGCCATCCTCGACTTGTAAATCCATAAGCTTTTGTATTGTCTATCTGCTTAGTCAATCTTGCATAATCCATTCTTTCTACATGTCCGAACCACCGTACGGCGTAGCACCGTCGTTGGAACATAATTTTCTTTAAAGCATTTTTATTGAATTATTCATATTGTTAGCTTTAATGATCATGTATCCAAATACGTAATTAACAAAATGTTTAAATTTGCTAGACATTCACCGCCACCGCTTCCAGTGACGACTTCAGAACCTATCAAATTGTTAGAGCTCCGAGTGGCGGAACGGAAGTGCGCCAAACAAGCGGAGATGATACGATCTGCTTTGGCAGAGTTGGGCTGTGAAGAGGCACCGAGTGGCTGTCCCGATCTGTCTGCCGAGACTGTCGGAGTGGATAGCTTAGACGGCAGTTCACCTGATCATCAGGTAAAAAACTATATAATTTCTAGTTCTTTTTTAAACATTTATATTTCAAAAAATTTTCAGCCATGTCTAGCAATTGCAGACTTGGAACGTAGTCCTAATGACTTTGGAAAAGCGTATTTACTCTTACCCGTAGCTTACTTGCACTCCATAAGGGATAGTCGATATCGCCCATTTGGAATTCGTGTTTATAACTATTTTTTCATAAATATTGTCTTCATGAAGTTAATGTAAAGGTTCTTGAGTTGTGTGTAACTTTAATTTTCGTCTCGAAACCTGCAGCAGAAGTTCTTATTATGTTACCTACGTGATAGTCGAGGTATTTATTTTCCTTCCTTAATTATTATAATTACGCATATAATATTTACATGGAAATTTAAATTATTCGTATTACAATATCACTTCGTATTCTTTATTGTTGTTCGTTGAAAGATTTGTGCGGCGTTGACTAATACCGCAAAACCTCAGCACATGTGTAATACTTTTCCAGAGAATCTTAGTTTTAACGTAATATTCAATCATCAGGATCGTGGTTCAATTGGGTCGAAAACCTCAAGTGACGTTTTACGTTTGCATCTACATTCAATAATACCACCGCGGCCGTTCTTCAAACTGTTCATACGTCCTTTCCGACGTAAGTCGGCGCCTTCGAGTCCTGCTCTACCTCCCAAGACGTACAGGAGCAGTAGTGAGGGTCCCTCCGACTCGGTAATGTCAAACGATAACCACGTGAGGCGCTACAGAGTATTGAGAGGACGCTTCCGTGATCGTGTGGACATCTATGTGCATTTTCGTGCCCATAACAAAACTCTCTTCAAGAAGAGACGTCGCAAACGCATTGTAGCCCATAATTCTTGTAACAGTGTGGTGAGTGCCCACTAACAGCGACTGTCAGCCCGCGCATGGCACGGAGTTAAATATCTGCAATAATCCGCATGACTCTTATGTACCTTACAACTTAAATTATCACTGTTTTTGTTTCACTACGGTTAAAGCGTCATAAAAAGAAATGGTGTCAGATCTAAATTTAGTGAAAGACACAAACATCGTCAGTGTTTGCACAGCACGAACTTCTCTCTCGTATATAAGCATTTCATTAAAATGAAAATAGCACCGGCTCTCCTTAAAATTCAGTTTCAAAATCAAGGTGAAGCCGCTTGGGACGTTCCAGAAATGTATCGTTTGTGTTATAGTCTGTGCACGCGTAGATCGCGACGTTCATGCCGTCTTGTTGTCTTACGCATTGAGATATTTAATAAAAGCTATTTTATAAGAAGTAGTTGTTAGTCTCTGTATGTGATGAATCTTGTGATATTAATTAATGGATCCTTGGGCGATGTACATAACTCACAGCGAGTTACCTCCGCCTGTAGTGGTACCGCGTAGGAAGAAACGACTAAAACAGTTGCAACTTCAACTTGAACTTGAGCTCGAGCAGGACTACGTATGTCGTTTTTTTTCTTTTTATTGAAGTCGTTTTCCTATTATGATGTTATATAATTATTTTTAAGTCGATGTCGCATGTAATTTGTTTGTTTGTGTGTTGTGATATTATTTTTTTAATTGTAATTTAAAGTGAGCTATATTACTAATACAATTATAAAATAATGTTTACAATTACTGATTTGAAAAGGTAAAATTCATTAAGATGAATTTTATTTCGTAATAAATGATTCAAGAAATGATTCATAGCGCTGTGAAAAACAACGTAGGTAAAGCTTTCAAGGACACGATTTATTATGAAATGTTTTACTAAACGTTTAGTAATTTTTGTCTTCAATATGATATATCGACTTAAATACTAAAACCAAACACAATACGTAAATTCGCAATTAATATAATATATGCACAGTCTCTTATATTTATTTACTAAATGATATACATATTTCCTCTATTGCCCTTATGACACACTACTTGAATTCTTGGTATTTGTATAGGTGAGTGAGACAGAGCGCTCCTTAGTGGACCAGGAATGGTTCCACGGGGTACTTCCTCGGGAGGAAGTGGTGAGGCTGCTGAGAGCTGATGGTGATTATCTAGTAAGAGAGACAACGAGAAACCACGCGAGACAACTTGTTCTTTCAGTGTGTTGGGGCCAACACAAACACTTCATAGTCCAGACTACCCCAGAGGTTTGTATAGTTCTATATTGTAATTGCCCGGGCAGGCTTCGTTCTGTTAAAATTTAATAGTAAAAATGAAATAATCACATATCAGATATTTATAATCTTTCATTAGTGGTCTCAGTAATCCAGTGGTCGACCACTGGATTACTGAGACCACTAATGACCGCCGCACCGCGCTTCTGAATCTAGAGGTCGCGGGTTCGAATCCTCACACTGGCTCAGACCAATGACTTTTCGAAGTTCTTTCCGGAAGTTATGAGTAAAAAATATCGATGTCTGAAAACTTTGTGCCCGGTGTGGCAATAGGTTCGCCACCTATTCCATTTGGGTGACACTGATGCTATGACATTTTTTTGCATTTCAGGGTCATTATCGTTTCGAAGGCGCCGCATTTCCGTCGGTAGCTGAGCTTATCGCGTGGCAGCGCACTAGTGGCGTGCCGGTCACTGCTCGCTCTGGGGCACTACTGCGACGAGCTGTCCCCAGGGAAAATTGGGAACTAAATAATGATGATGTGCAACTCTTAGATAAAATTGGAAGGGTAAGTTTATATTTAGGGTCACAGTGGAAACATTGAAAGTCCTCATTGTATTTGTGATTTGCATATATTTTTTAAATATATTGCATACGCCACATTAATAATTTAGTAGGTAGACTTAGGCGTAAAATTAATATCAGAAAGTCTATCAAAAAATGAGCTTTTATTATTATAATCGATACCAATTGGATCGAAAGAGAGTGTCGGTGTAATAATAAGAAAGGGCATGCTCCGATGGATGATGCAAGATTGACCAAGCAGATATACAATGCAAAAGCGGATGGATTTAGGAGTCGAGGTCGGCCAAGACACACATTCCGGGACCAAATAGTATGTGTTCTGGAGGAAGGTGATTTTAGGAGCCTCAAAAATCTACGCGCATGCATGAAAAGAGTTATGAAAGTCAACGAAGCGAGTGATGCGTGTAAGAATCGTGCCTTATGGCGCTCTGTTCTCTTTGCCTACCCTGCAAGGGATTTGGCGTGAAGTTATGTTTGTTGTTAAAACTATCATCATAACGATATTAATATTATATTATATATCAGGGTAACTTTGGTGACGTGTACAAAGCTCGCCTAAAGGGCACAGGACAGGATGTGGCAGTGAAGACCTGCCGCGTAGCACTACCGGACGAACAGAAACGTACCTTCCTGCAAGAAGGACGCATACTGAAACAGTACCAACACCCTAACATCGTGAGACTTATTGGCATCGCTGTTCAAAAACAACCAATCATGATCGTAATGGAATTAGTCTCTGGTTAGTATCAAGTAGGAGGTAATAACTACGTGTATATACAGCACCACCCACAAACATTTGCGATTCGGAAAGGATTGCATTGCAGTTCTATTTATATATTTCCATTGGCATCAATCTCATGATACAACACGTAATAGGTACAGACGGGCACAATATATATATATATATATATATTATGCTATAGTCGGGGTAAACGAGCAGGCGTGTCACCTGATGGTGAGCAACAGACGCCGTCCATGGACGCCTAAACACATATAGTGTTACAGTTGCGTTGCTGGTCCTTACAATGGGACATGGAAGGGGTCGGAAGTGGGATGGGAAGGGGAGAGGAAAGGGGTTGGGCCTCCGGACACCTCTCTCACCGAGCGAAACGCGGCAAGAGCAACTTTACGTCGATATTATGAGTGGTCGCGGTATTTCACCGATCGAGTCGGCCCATTTATGCAGCGAGCTGCGTGGCTCTACCACTGTTAGCTAAAAATGCTACAAAGCGTAAACCTATCTTATACCTACATTTCTTACGACAATGCATCGTAACCTTAATATCTACTTAATTTTGTTGTAATAACTCAGTCGAATTTACTGGGTTGGTGTATTTTCTAGTATATTTTCTCATGTAGACATAAATGATATTTTAAAGTTTACAATTTCCAAATGAAATTATTCCAATAATAATTTATTTATTTATCAGGTGGATCTCTGCTTACATTCCTTCGGACGAGAGCCTCGTCCCTCAGCTCGCGGTCGCTACTAGCGATGTGCAGAGATGCAGCTGGCGGTATGCGATACCTTGAATCCAAGAACTGTATACACAGAGATCTGGCTGCTAGGAATTGTCTCGTCGGCGATGATAACATCGTCAAGATATCCGATTTCGGTATGTCCAGGGAGGAAGAGGAGTACATTGTGTCTGGAGGAATGAAACAAATACCTATCAAGTGGACGGCACCAGAAGCTCTCAATTTTGGTAAATAAATGCGCTGTAATTTAGATATTTTTAAAAATTAAATAGTTTCTTTATTAAGGAAAGAATACAATAGTAATAAAATAATATCATATAATGATAAACTACAGATACCATATGCGACGACACATGTGTCTAAGAATTGTGCCTTCAGCGCTCTGTTCTCTCTGCCTACCTGGCAAGGGACTTGGTGTAAAGTTATATATGTATGTATCAAAGTGAATAGAATTTAGGAACCTTAGTGAATAGCCAGTTTTATAATAATAACAGGACGTTATTGCCGTGAATATGAGTACACTTAATATATAATAGCTAACGTATTTTTTGTATATTATAGGTAAATACACATCTCTATGTGACGTATGGAGTTACGGTATACTGATGTGGGAGATATTCTCTAAGGGCGACACACCATACGCAGGGATGAGCAACTCGAGGGCCAGAGAGAAGATTGATACTGGTAAGTTCACACAGGATCATAGGAACTTTTAGGCTTTCGCGTTGCATATTACTCAGTGATAATGATGAACGGGAATTAACGCCACACTTTTTTAGGTAAACAAATATTTACCTTGATTAGCTTGACGTTTCGGCCAGGTTGCACTGGCCGTGGTCACAAGCAGTGGTCAGTCATCATAGGAGTTTCGAAAAACTGTTTTGTTAAATTATATTTCACATTTTGCTGGAGTTGAAAACTTTAAGCTAAGTATTAACTAACAACATTATATTATTTAGAAGTAATGAACGGGAATTAACGCGACACTTTTTTAGGTAAACACGCTTGCACTGGCCGAAACGTCAAGCTTATAAAAATAAATATTTGTTTACATAAAAGTGTCGCGTTAATTCCCGTTCATTACTTCTGAGTAATATGCAACGCGAAAGCCTAAAAGTTTTTATTATATTATTTGTCAAACCAACCACTTATTCCATGGGACAAACAAAAAGTTTAATTCTGAGTCGATGTGTTTTTAATTGGCAAATTTGAAATAGTACCAACTTACTATAGTTTATACTTTGAACAGTGGTAGAGCCACGCAGTTTGCTGCATAAATGGGCCGGCTCGACCGGTGAAATACTACGACCTCTCAGAATATCGACATAAAGTTGCTCTTGCCGCATTTCGCTCGGTGAGAGAGGTATCCAGAGCCCCAACCCCTTTCCTCCTCCCCTTCCCATCTCACTTCCGACCCCATCCGTATCCCATTGTAAGGGCCGGCAACGCAACTATAACACTATATGCAGGGCCGGATTTAAACTCAATGCCGCTCCTGGGCACCGGAAAAAAGTCCGCCCTATCACTAGAATTTTACTTAAGGGGGGAAATACGTGTAGAAAGACGTTTTCATGCTGATTTTTTATTAATTTTTTTAAGGTATGAAAACTAATGTTATATATTGAAACTATCAGGTTATTTCATACATATATTTATATTTTTCCATATTTTACGACAGTATAACTTGAAAAGTAGCGGAGATTTCAGCTGATACACATAGTAGGTTGTCTTCCGACTTAGCAGTTGGTGTGCACTATAGAAGCTATAATTTTTATCTGAAATCAATGGCACAGAAAAATTAATTTTCTTTATGCAATTACGCTGAATATGGACCTCCATCATAAGCGACATTTTTATTTAAACAATTTTTCTGTGCTATTGATAAGTTATATTGTTGTTTAATACGAATAAATACTCATAAATA
This sequence comes from Euproctis similis, assembly GCA_905147225.2. NCBI lineage: Eukaryota > Metazoa > Arthropoda > Insecta > Lepidoptera > Erebidae > Euproctis > Euproctis similis. The sequence continues at coordinate 12,636,263 of LR990108.1, read as the reverse complement.
TATGTAACAAAAAACTAGTGCAGCAGGCATTTCATCCTAGTCTCTTTACCTCGAGAGCTAAACATAACTCACCAAGTAGCAAATCCAACAGCTCCACTGACACTGTAAAATCTCAGCTTTCTCAAACGCATCTCCAATGCACCGATTCGAGTAAAAGCGAGAACAGGCCCCCAGGCCCCCCAGATTGGCAAAGAATTCCCGGCTCAAGAAATCCCAAACGAAAGAAGATATCTGATAGCCCGCCAGCTGTGATCACATCAAATAGGTATGGAGAACTTCCTGTGGACCAAACTGAAACGGAAGACATGGTCCATCCCAAAAAGCCGTCAAAGCCCCCACCTATAGTTCTGTACGGAATCGAAGATGTGAATAAACTCACTGAACTGTTGAAAACTGTAGCCTCTCAAAGCGACTTCAGCTATAAGATCGTGAATAGAAACCAGCTAAGAATTAGCAGTGCTTCAACAGAAACCTACAAGAAACTAATTGGACTAGTACGAGAACACAGTCTAATCGGTCATACATTTAAAAACAAGAACGAAAAATGCTACAGGCTTGTCATTAGAAATCTCCATCCTTCTACACCCCTCAATGCTATAAGAGAGGACATTGAACAGACAGGCAACATTGTTTTAGGAGAAATCATAAACTCCCGATATGGACCAGACAAAAAACCGACTTCAACTTTTTTTGTCAACCTAAAGCCGAGTGAAAATAATAAAGCTGATAAAGAAATAAAATATATATACCACCAAGCTATAGTTATAGAAGATCCCAGAAAAAAAAAATCTATAGTGCAATGCCAGAGATGTCAACAATATGGCCACACAAAAAACTACTGCATGAGACCATATCGATGTGTTAAGTGCGCACAGCCACATAAAACCTCCGAATGTCCTAAGCGAGATCGAAACTCACCTGCAGTGTGTGCGTTGTGTCATGGACCCCATCCTGCAAATTACAAGGGTTGCGAAGTATACCGGGAAATATTGTCGCGTAAAAGTTCACAACCAACACCTACATTTAATTTAAAAAAAAACATCGCAACCGAGGAACAGCATCCAAAAACTGCCACCACAACAACTAAACAGAGAACACCTTATACAAGCCAACACAAAGAATCTCACATAGCCAAAGATTCATATGCAGAAAAAGTAAAGTCCGACCACAGAACTACACTACAAGAGTCTCTAGAAAATATTATTATAAACCAATCTGAAAAGATAGACTTACTCCTACAACAAATGAGTACCCTGCTAGGTCTCATAACAACCCTGCTCAGCAAATTGAACAAATGAATGCGATAAGATTGGCAACCTGGAATATAAATGGCCTAGCGCCAAATAAAGACGATCTGCAATTGTTAATTGACGAACACAAGCTCGATATAGTTCTTGTCTCAGAAACGCATAGTACAGCTTCTAGTAACATAAAATTTAAGGATTTCTACACTTATCTTACAAACCATCCGGATGGAACAAGCCATGGGGGTACCGCCATTATTATCCGTAAGACCATTAAACACCACAAAATGCCTGAGTTCAGGACTGAATACTTGCAAGCTACAACAATTGCACTGGAGGATAAATGTGGCTACTTCAACGTCTCATCTGTATACTGTCCACCAAAACATAAAATCGACCAAACTATGTTCAACAAGTTCTTTTTGTCCCTTGGACCTCGATTTGTTGCTGGTGGAGATTGGAACTCAAAACATATCTATTGGGGGTCTCGACTGACAACAACCAGAGGACGACAATTAAAATACAGTATGGAAGCTAACCATCTACATGCAATAGCAGCTCCAGAGCCAACATACTGGCCAACAGATCCAAACAAGGTACCAGATCTCCTGGATTTTTTCATTGTGGGTGGACTATCTAGGCACTATCTTAAGGCTCAGTCTTGTAGTGATAGCTCATCGGACCATACCCCAGTGTTACTAACTATCAGCACAACTCTTATAGAGTATGACACTCAAGTTACTCTCAGCAACAAAAAAACAGATTGGTATGCGTTCCGAGAATACATCGATGGGAAAATAAAACTAAAGATGGCCCTGAAAACGCCTGACGATGTTGAGGAAGCTGTGAAACATATAACAGTTCTTATACAGGAAGCCTGCTGGAAATGTACCCCTGAAGCTAAACCAAATACAGCCTCCACAAATCAGCCGATATTTATAAAATTAAAAGTTTTGGAAAAGCGTCGGCTAAGAAGAGTGTGGCATCAAACCAGACATCCTTTGGACAAGACTGCCTTAAACAAAGCAATTGTTGAACTGAAAACTGCAATAGCAGATCTCCGGGAAAACACACTACAAACAAAATTAGAGTCGTTAACAGCTACAGCAGCCACAAACTACTCACTCTGGAAATTTACAAAAGCACTGAGCCGGCCATTGGAACCAAAGCCACCCATAAAGCTGACAGCGAATGGCTGGGCTAGGACGGAGCAGGATAAAGCTGATGTCTTTGCCCGACGGCTCTCCGAAGTATTTACTCCCAACGCTCCTGAAGGCGTCCAGGTTGATGCAGACGTGGATAGAATCCTTAGCCAAGACCTACAACTAGATCTACCACCCAAATCAACAACAACCCGTGAAGTCTGGAAAGTTATTAGGTTACTGAAAGATAAGAAGGCCCCAGGATTTGATCTAATAACAAAAGAAATCCTTGGTGAGCTACCGAGAAAGGCAATCACCTTCCTGACCATGCTTTTTAACGGTATCCTTCGCGTGCAACACTACCCAGATATGTGGAAAATATCCCAAATAATTATGACCCATAAACTGGGAAAACCTGCGCATGAAGCTGCTTCGTATAGGCCCATCAGCTTACTGCCGATACTTTCGAAACTGTTTGAAAAAATTCTACTCCAACGAATTGTGCCACAACTAGCAGAAAACAAGACAATCCCAGACCATCAATTTGGGTTCCGGCAGCAGCATGGTACTGTTGAACAAGTGCACAGGGTCTGCCACGAAATAAGAAGTGCACTGGAACTGAAAGAGTATTGCTCATCGGCATTTCTGGATATCCAACAAGCATTTGATAAGGTCTGGCATGAGGGACTGCTATGCAAAATTAAGTTAAACATATCGCATAGCCTTTATATACTCCTGGCGTCATACTTATCAAATAGACGGTTCCAGGTTAAGGAGGGGCATTGCACGTCTCCATTTTACGACCTCAGAGCTGGAGTGCCACAGGGCTCAATTCTTGGCCCTGTACTTTACACCATCTATACCGCAGACTTACCGGTTGTCTCTGGCATTACAACTGCCACATATGCTGACGACACCGCTATTCTAGCAAGAAGCACGGACCCTGCTATCGCTTCGGAAATCCTACAAAGAGGTCTAGACGAGATTAGCAGCTGGCTAAGTAAATGGCGAATAAAAGCTAGTCCAGATAAATCTGTTCACATAACATTCACATTGAGGAGAGATACCTGCCCCCCGGTGAGACTCGGTAGCAATGTACTACAACAAAGTAACAGCGTACGGTACCTTGGCATGCATTTGGATCGACGTCTAACTTGGAGGGAACACATAAAAAAAAAGAGAGACGAACTCAACATTCGCTATAAAAATCTATACTGGTTGTTCAAAAGAAATTCAAAACTCTCTATGGATAACAAGCTGTTAATCTACAAAAGCATCCTAAAACCAAGTTGGATATATGGTATACAGCTATGGGGAACTGCTAGCGATTGTAACTTAAATGTTCTACAAAGACTCCAGAACATAATCTTGAGAACCCTGTCAGGTGCTCCATGGTATGTCACAAACACCGAAATACACCATAACCTGCGGATGAACACAGTGAAGGAGGAAATCCGAAACTATAGCAGAAACTATAAAGAGCGGCTAGCTGATCACCCCAATAGACTAGCAGCCCAACTGCTACAAACAAATAGTGAGACACGACTAAGACGACGTGTTATCTTGGCCCTGGACCAAATCTAAATGGGAATACAACGAGTAGTTGGCTCCACTGGGAGACACGCTCGACACGCCATAACACACCCAACACATTTGCTTATAGTTTGTGACTGATTGCAGATACACCTACAAACAAAAAAAAAAAAAAAAAATATATGTATGAAATAACCTGATATTTTCAATCAATAATATTATTTTTTTATACCTTAAAAAAATTTAAAAAAATCAGCATGAAAACGGCTTTCTACACGTATTTCACCCCTTAAACATATGTATTTTATTTTTAAAACTTAAAATAACTAATTTATTGCAGAAACTTTTTTATATTATATATTCTAAAAACATAAATAAATATTTGTTTTTTTTTTCTAACAATTATAAATTTGGCACTAAGGGTGACTGCTCATAATTATAATATGTATATCAATTTTTTCACAGGCAAACACGTCTGACTTTTTGAATTGCGAATTGGTCGATTAAATCTTCGCAATCTAAACGTTGAAGTACGTCGGATTGATTGATTGTTAAAGTTGATGTTTTAAAAAATGCAAAAAATAATTCCGAAAGTTTTTCAATTTTTCAAAAATAAATACTAATTAAATTTCTTTAATTCCAGAAAGTAGAAAAATCGATTATTATTTGAAATCTCCAAGGAAACAAATTGATTAAATCATTTTGATTATTAATTTTTATTAAAGAAGTGCCAAAATTATAATTCATAAATAATGAATGAATTGAATTTCTTGAATTATCAATTAAACAAAAAATTATTAATTAATAGAATTAATTAATTATATTGGGGAATCTTGATAACACTAAAAAAAAATTCTTTTCACTTTCAAAATTTTTCCGCCCTAAAACATTTGCCGCCCTGGGCACTTGCCCCGACTGCCCCTAGTGTAAATCCACCACTGACTATATGTGTTCAGGTGTCCATAGGCGGCGTTTTTGCTCAGCATCGGGTGAAACACCTGCTCGTTACCCTCCCTATAACATAAAGAAATAAATTACATACTAATTATTAAACATTTATTATATTATAGGGTACAGAATGCCAGCTCCGGAAGGCTGCGCAGAGGATGTTTACGCACTAATGGTGAGATGTTGGGAGTACGAACCGGAGAAGAGACCACACTTCCATCAGATATACACAATCATAGACAGCATATACAATAGATAACATTTGCTGAAACAACTCCAGTAGGCAAACGAAAACATTTAAAATGGACTAACAATAATATTGTACCTACTAATAATCAAAATCTAAATGATAGTTACAAAGTATTGGTTATTATTATAACAAGAAGAATACAAGATTTTACGAATATTCTGTTCATTATATATATATAAAAGTATAAAAATATTGATACCTTTGAAAAAAATACCTTTAAAAAAAAATGTTTGCATGTGACTTGTGAAAATATATATCTAATTTCTTAATTTTAATGTAAGAGTCTACTAGAGTTGAAAATCTTAGATTATTATAACTCTGTATAAAATGCAAAAACAGTTTTCATTAGGTACCTATGTAGTCAAATGAAAATTAAAAACAAACAGTCGGAGTCTCGGTGGCGCAGTGGCTAGCACCCTGCTTCTGATTCAAGAATTAGTGGGTTCAAATCCTGGCACACACCAATGACTTTTCGAAATTTTCGGAAGTTACGTGTGATAAATATCGATGACAACAACTTTGTGCCTGGTATGGCAATAGGTTCGCCACCTATTCCATTTGGTACGTAAACATAACGGCGAGACGAGGCTTAACAGCCGCTGCCTACGCCTTCGGGTAGAAAAAGGTGTGAAGTTATGTTATGTGTTATACTAAAAACAAACAGGGCGGTATTGAAAAGATCTCACAGGATGATATTATTATTCAGATTGGTTATCACACATTCTCAAGGGAGAAACTTCTATTGTTATAGAAATCTGAAGGCATGATGATTACGTTTAACTAATACAAACATACCTTGGATGAGGAGCAGTCCAAGTTTAATATAACCCTCGCGCGTTTATATTGCGATTGGCTAGACCGCCATCTTGGTGATGTCTTAGGTAAACACTTAAACTGTAAGTACCGTTTGCAAGGGTGACATGCACGTACGTCTTACTATTGAGTTATAATTGTTATTATTGGTTTGTTCATAACTTACTGTACTGTTACAGATGATTAATATCATCTGTAAATGTCTATATTTATAAAATTAGTAATTCTTGCCTATGCCTATAGACATTTTAAAAACGCGCAACCAGTTATTCAACATTGAATAATTCAATAAGTGAACAACTTAAATGTTTCTGCTATCTGTATTTTTTTGAGGCGAATGACGTCACGCAGCTGTAATTGTGACAATGTTCCATCGCAATATTAGCGTACGGGAGTTATAGGTACCTACCACAATCTCGCTATTAGTACTCATTATCAACTAAGTTGTCTAAAAGGAAGGTATCATATCATGCACATATTCCACATATACTTTTTGAACGTGTTCAGTGTTTATTTACAAAATGCAGAAGTTGTCTATTACGAATGTTTCTCTTACACGCGATGATTTTGGACGATATTCTAAGTTAAGAAAGAACTATCGATTGAAATAAATTAGATGAAATGAGATGCTATAATCATGCCTTCCCGAAATACACCCATAATATATGTTCTATTTAAACTTAGAACTGTCTTAGCATAATTTATTATGCTAAAAATATGGTTTATTCCAAACTGTCATGAATATTTTAGGTTAGTTTTTATATTTAATAAAAGTTAAATAATTTTAAAAACTGTGGCAATATTATATACCTACATTTTTGTGATATGTCAATGCTTCCACGGTTATGAAATGTCAGAATAGATTTATATGTACCTATTTTGAAATATTTACTCCATTATTTTAGTAATTATAATTTCATAATTATAACCAAAAGTGAGATATAAATGTATAAAATTAATTTAGTGCTATAACTATTATGTGTGAACATTGTAAATATGTTTTCATTATTATTCAATAAAGTGCCAGACATTTGATTCAAACTAAAATCATTTTATTTTTTCTCTAACCATTGATGGACCTCGTAGTGCATTGGTGCTAGGATTAAAAATCGATTTTTAAAAGTAAAAAAATCGATTTTAATTAGCAATTATTTTTATATGAATAATCGATTAATAATCGATTATTTTATTAATCATTCTATTGCATATTATCGATTTTTTTTCATCTGCAACGCCCCGTTATTAAGTTTGGTCTTCTGGCCCGTAACGAAAACTACTAAAGAATACTTTCTCCATAATGTTATTTTTAACGCCATCTATGACCGCATTCCTTCTATACCTTTGAAACAGTTTGTTATTCATTTAATCAAATATTCACTAGATGGTGACTCCATCTACAAATTATACAAAAGACCGAGGAGTATAATCAGCCTTTGTGCCTGGCATTTGTGGACTATGAGAAAGCCTTTGATTCCGTCGAAACTTGGGCAGTGCTGCAGTCCCTCCAGAGATGCCAAATTGACTATCGGTGTATCGAAGTGCTGCAGTGTTTGTATAGAAACGCCACTATGTCAGTCCGGATTGGGACTGGGAGTACGAATCCCATTCCATTGCAGAAAGGTGTCGGACAAGGGGACGTAATTTCCCCGAAGCTGTTCACCGCTGCATTGGAGGACATATTCAAGCTCTTGGATTGGTCTGGACTAGGCATCAACATCAATGGCGAATACATCACTCACCTTCGATTTGCCTTGAGCTTCGTTATGAGGCCAACATTTAGAGACCACGTCTCAGCTCCCATATGTCATCACTGGTAGATGACATATGAAGTGGATATGGGCTGGCCACATCGCTCGACGAACCGATCACCGCTAGGGTAGAAAGGTTCTCGAGTGGCGACCACGAACTGGTCGACGCGGAGTAGGCCGTCCCCCTACCAGGTGGACAGACGACCTTGTGAAATCCGCGGGAGGCCGATGGATGCAGGTTGCACAGGACCGGCAGATGTAGCGCTCTATGGGGGAGGCCTACGTCCAGCAGTGGACTTCTAAAGGCTGATGATGATGATGATAATGACATTATTATAATATAATAATGTCATTAATTCGTGACTAAAAGTTTTGTTGAAGTTTATAGAAGTCTTTTTTGGTTTTGTTTTTAAACAATGTCTACGACTAAAAGGACAACAAGTAGATGGCGTCAATATTTCCATGATGACAATAAATCTGGCAATGCCAATTGTACATATTACCCAAAAATTTAAAAATCGATTAATTTAAATAAATCGATTATTTTTTTTAATAAAATCGATTATTAATTAATCGATTTTTTCATAGTAATAAATTAATCGATTAACTAAAAATCGATTTTTTATGTTGAATGTCACATCCCTTGGTGCGGTGGTGCACGGCAGAATCGAGGTTGGCCGGCTGAATCCCCACCCGAGTACCTACAAATATTTATGACAAGCACGAATGTTTGTATGGTGTCTGGTTATAAATATATATTTACAAAAAAAAACTATATATCGATACCCTAATTCGCAAACCTACTAACTCCACTTTTTTCGAAAATGAAATTTTTTGATACCGATAGAATCTAGATAATGTCTAGTATCTGAGGTATCAAAATGCCATTTTCGAAAAAAAGTGGAGTTATTAGGTTTGCGAATTAGGGCATCGATATGTATTAATATCCGGTATCTAGTATCCATAGCACAAACTACTTAGTTTAGTTTGAGACTAGAGGGCGGTGTGTGTATATGGCCAAGATATTATTATTATTAACCACCCCTTTCATCATATATAACATGTAACATAATTAATGCACACCCTCAAACACCCCAATTAGAATGTAATAATATTAGCGCAATGCATACACCAAATATTATTTATATTTGCCTTATCATTGTTTATTTTTGGAATTAGTTATTGCCATTGCGTTTCGTCCAATTTTAATATATCCTTTTATACGCTGAGTTACGTTCCATTCTCGTTTCTATGAATTGTTTAGTGTAGGATGACTATAATTTAATTAGTTTTAACTAAATTTGAGATGAAAATAGCTGCATAAAAAAAGTCAATCAAAATCAGTCCAGATTCTGAACAAATTACTTTCAGGGTGTGCGTTAATTAGGTCATACGTTGTATCTCACAACTATTATAACAGGTCATGGTCATTTTTCTGCCCTTATCCCACTCGCTAATGTAAGGTCATCCTATCAAACTATCCATGTTGTCAAAAGATTTGGCTGTGGTTTTTTAACAGGCCGACTGCTTGACATCAATCATCCTTGGGAATGTTTTCGTTGATGGTTTGTCCTCCACCAGGAGGAAAATGCAGCAATAGATGATGTTGGCTGGAGATGATTAAATCTTATTCAGCTGATTACGCCGTAAACGGGTCTATAACAATATTTTACTGTTCACCAAGCACTTAACATTGATTAGGTGCTGTAAACGACCGATTATCTTAATGTACCTCAATAACCTCGTTTAACCGGCGGTTATTGTAAACAGTGTACAGTGGTAGAGCCAAGCAGTTCACTGCATGACTCGACCGGTGAAATACCACGAGCTCTCAGAAGATCGACGTAAAGTGGCTCATGCCGCGTTTCGTTCGGTAAAAAGGTACCCGGAGGCCCACCCCCTTCCCCATCCTTCCCTATCCCCTATCCCTTAAAGGTTGGCAACGCAACAGTAACACTATATGTGTTACTGATGTCTATGGAGGTGACACGCCTGCTCGTTTGCCCTCCTATCACATAAAAAAAAACAAATGTGACATTTCATAAGTAAGGTGAAGGTCTAATAATGGACACATATACTACAGTGTTCATCATAAAAGCAGTACAAACAATTAGTACAAAACACAAACCAGGAGTCATTATATCAATATTCTCAAGAATGCGTAGTAGAAGTATCTGTAATAAATTCTTAGAAATTTAAGAAGGTATAGGAAAATCTAAAATCACTATTGATAGACATTTAGGATCCAGTTGTCCATTACCAGTGATTCCCAGCATTAGATATCCAGTCATTGACATGGTTTTTTGTCGTGTCATATACATAATTATGGCAAATATAAACAGTATTTAGGAGACGAATAAATGAAATCCTGTTTAATTAAAATTGGTAATTTATTTGAAACTTAACTAGTTTAACCATATAACCATTCCTTATTCAGTTTATAACTTTAAAACTATCGAAAAACTATATTTTCTTTTAATAAATAAAAATATGTCCATCGCTGGTGTATTGTCCATTATTGGAACCTCTACCCGAAATAAAATATAATAGAAGTAGCTGTAAATTACATTTTAGATGAAAATAATGTTTTAGACGATTTTAAATAAGTAAGTGAAATATACGGGCACTCCGTTTATTCCAATTACGACGAAATTATTTCGAAGAATATGATGAGAAAGCAAAATAATAAAACGCATTTCAGACGTTGCAATGACAACAGAATAAAACTTATTGCTAATAAATAACAAAGGCGTTTATGGTGACTGAATCGCATTGCCATAACGCGGTTCACATTTTGCAGTATAATATTATTATCCTAACTTTTTTTTACCTAATTATCCTAAATTACTAGGCTCCATAAAATTTCTAACGCGTTTCCAGGTCAATGTATACGCTTTTATAATAAGCTTCCAAACGACGCGGTTGAATTATCGTTAGGTAAATTTAAGAAATATGTTAAAAGTAGACTCTATTCAAGGGCTTATTACTGTATCGCAGATTATATCAATGATAAAACCGTTTGGAATTGAATTGCTTCTTTTGTGTTATATTGTTTGTATTTGCTGTAGCAAAATATTGTTAATCTGCTAACTAAACATTACTGTTAATTAGTAAGATTGTGTGCAATATGACGTTTTTCACCGGCAAGCTTAGTAATTTCTTTTTTTGTTTTGTCTGGGATCTTGAATAAGTCATGCTCACTGAAAAGTCCTTGCTTATGGCGGCGTCGTTGATCGGGTCGCCACCTTCCCTAAAATATGGGGAGGGAGGCGATGGCTGAGATATGGGTCATGCTCGTGAACGGGTGCTGTTTGTGGGGACTGGTCTGTTCAAGCGTCCAAAGAATATTAACGTACTGTGTCCTAAGTTTGACGCGAGGAACCTCATTTTGCTCTATAAATTATTCTAATAATTTGTAATTTAGTTTACTTATAATTAAGTAAAAACAAAAAAAAAAGGACTCCCCTGAGTTTCTTGCCAATTCTTCTCAGGACGTGAGTAATCGAATTGGCGGATTGAAAATATTGACCTTCATAAGTGTCTTTAATGACCTGAATTGAATAAATGAGATTTTGATTTTTTGATTTTAACACTTTTGGATGTCGCTCGGATGTAAGCGAATGTTTAAATTGCACACAAACACTGCCATTTTACTAAATAGCATTATACTACTCATTCTTTTACTATTCATTCGTTCTAATTTCAACTGTTTAGTAACAGTCCCCATTTTATTTTTGGTGAACAGCGTTAACTTTATAGGCCCGATTACATTTAGAGCTCTATTTAGCTAACACATCGTTATGTCATAGTTGGCGAACTCGACCCTTAGCCTCCTACTCCTAATTGCCTTAATTTGTTCTAACAGTTGTCTTTGCGATGCTCATCCAGTATCCTGTCGATCTTGGTCGCCAGGTTGCTATGTTCATTAATAGTACATACCTCTTCTAGAGGAGTATCATACATACAAAACTTCACGACAAATCCCTTTCGGGGTAGGCAGAGAGAACGGAGCGCCATAAGAGGAGTAAGGTTACTATTATAACAGGTATTCGTAAATAAAAAAATAAACTGTACAACCATAATATATATTTACAAATACAGTTTTATAAGTTCATCACTAACAGCTGATGGTGTTAAAATTCCTAAATCTGTAAATAGTAAAGTTATATATACTGGTGGGGTGTAATCTACCAAGGGATGCTGTTTACTCAAATCCTTTCCAGACTTCAATACACTAGATAAATATTTGAATTCGTTGGGTAAATCTTGTTGATTCAGTGGATATATCCTGGAGAACTTAAAACTTTCAGTTAAAACGTAAACGGGTTTCTTAATTTCCAGTGCTGTCATTCCCAAAGTGTATGTACCGATCTGAAAATATTATATTAAAGTCATTTTATAGTCTCAGTGGCCCAGTGGTCGAGCTCCTTCGGATTCAGAAGTGGGATCCATTCCGGGCTAACACCAATTATTTCGTGAAATCCTTTTAGAAGTTATGTGAGATAAATATCGATATATCTGATAACTTTGTGTTTGGTGTATGACAATAGGTTCCGCCGTCTATATCATTTCAGGCGTAACGATTCGGCGAGTTGTGGTTTAACAGCCGCTACCTACACGTGCCGGTAGAAAAAGGCGTGAGGTTATATTTGTCATTTTTATATTTATATTACACAAGCATATGGTTCTGACGTTAATTTGAAAATAAATTGAATAAAACGTCTCTACCTAGGCTGGTCCTGAGGTGTCTGATGTTTAAGTTTTGCTTGCTTTGATGATTTTATTAAAAATACTTGTTAGTTATCAGATACATACTTCATAACTTCACGCCTTTTGTACCCGAAGGTGTAGGCAGCGGCTATTAAGCCTTGTCTCGCCGTTATGTTTACGTCGGAAATGAAATAGGTGGCGAACCTATTGCCATACCGGGCACCAGTTATCAGATAAAACTTTAAATAAAATTATTAAAAAGAGGAATTACCTTGTTGATGATACCGCCACTCTCGGTGACACCCTCGGCGCCTATCATCACTATGTCGACCTGCTCCATTATGTACCCGACGGACGAGTCCAATATTAAAGTGGCATCGATACCGGCCGCAACCAGTTGTTTATGCATTACCTCTCTGCAACATAAAATTTTTTTCATTAGATGTACATCGACAAATTTCATCTTTTGGAGTCAATAACTACGTACAAAATAATTTTTCGTGACAACTGCCAGATTGGCTAGCATTAACATGAATGAGATTTAGAAGATTGATTTTTTTAAGGGACATAGCGCAATTTTTCAGGACAACTGACAGAATAACTAGCATTAACGTGAAAGAGATTTGGCATTTTGTAATTTTATGGGACATAGCGCAATCAGGACTCTCAGGACAACTGGCAGAATACCTAGCATTAACATGAGAGATTTGACATTTTGTTTTTTATGGCCCATAGCGCAATTTCTCAGGACAACTGGCAGAATAACTAGCATTAACATGAAAGAGATTTGGCATTTTGTTTTTTTTTATGGGACATAGGGCAAACAGTCACCGTATGGTAAGTAATATCGCCACCTATAAAAACCAGCAACACAGTGTTACAGGGCCTGTGGTATTTCACCGATTGTGCCGGCCCTTTCATGCAGAAAACTGTGGGGCTCTACCATTGCTAAGCACATTTGATCATTTTAATGGTAAATAAAATAAAATTTTATAATACACATATTCCCAAAAAAAATTAAAGCTCAGAGGAACAACAGTCTTAATACGAAATGTGCTTGCTTACCCACTATTGTCTGGACAAGACATTGTCACAAAAACTTTAAACCTCTTATTGGCTTTAGCTGCTTCAGTCATGGCCTGTAATACCACTCTAGATAGAGAGTGTGTTAATATTTTCTGAAAATAAACACAATTCTATGAAAACAAGTAAATTATTAGCCAATTAAATAGCTTCGATTAAAAAACTTTTATATTTAAATAGTAACATTCAATTACATAGTTACATAATGTTTAAACAGATTAACATAAAAAATTGTCATCATTTAGTATGTGCAAAAATATATGATTTAGCAAAGAATGGAATGAAATTAACATACCAATAAATTTAGTTTTCTACAAATACTTACACATCCATCAGTTATAAATCCTATAGCTTGCTTAGCTACCTTGCCTCTCGCTTCCAACAGCTCATTAAGGAAAATATGGCCACGGTGAAGCATAATCTGTTCACACTCCTCGAAGGACTGAAATATTTAATATGCTCATTATTCACTAGACATCTTTTAAAATTTAGTGGATTACAATTATAAAAATTTAAGTTAACTAATTTTTTTGATTGAGTATACCTATTTTTATATGATAAAGTAAATTTAATGATAAAAACCCAAAGATTTCTATAATGCTAGCAAAAAATATTAATAAAAAAGAACTCTGAAATAAAATAGGGCGGGAATCTTTTTTCAGTAGTCCTAGTTCTGTTTACCACTATATACAAACTTATCATTACATTAGTAACTAGTTACAAAATGAAAGCCTAGCTCTGATAACTGATTTTTCCAAAATCATTTTCATGCTTCATAGTTTAGTTTAACAATAAAATTATGATTACTTTATTTTAAATGTTCAGGTTCTATTCCCACAGCAATGTAACTAGTAGTTATTTTGACAATTACTTACCTTCACATCAAGTTTAGCAAAAGTTATAAACCTCATAAACAGCTCACATCCCGAGGATATAGCAGTAACAGGTTGGTCACAGTGTTTCATTGCCTCTACGGCTAGCTGCAGATTCAAGTCCAGCTCTCTAACTGTCGCCACTGGTCAGTATAAATATAATAAATGATAAACCTACCGAGGCATTATTGACAGAAAAGTGTTAAATATATTATAGCAATGTAAGAATACATAATAGATGTACGAAAAATGGTTTATCATTTAGATATTAACTTATTTAAGAGTTTAGATGTGATTCAACTTTCACATCAATGTGATTCAAGTAATCATTACATAATTTTGGTATGGTGTACAGAAAAAAGCTATAGGATACTTTTAATTCAGCACACAATTTTATTCAGCCATCTGCTACAAAAGGTTGTTAACGACACTTTTAGATTATTTACTTTGGTGCCGCATTATAACAGCAGTAATTAAAGTCTGAACTTATTTATTCATCACTCAGCAAAATGTTAATATTTTAATGCTGGTATTTCATCATAGACACTTTTCTTACTAACGGGTTTTACAATCATTTAAATTGATTCCCTATACTTAATATCAAAGCCAAATTCATTCTCGATTCATAAAAAGGGATAAGTAGACCCAAAATTTTTAGTTCACGTAATAAATAAATAAAAGTAAAATGTTGTGTGTTATACCTTTATAGTTTTCTATAACAGATAACAGGGTCCTTATAGCTGCGACTCCTGCTGATATATCTTCTTCTTCTCTCATAATTTTTAAAAATATGGTTTGTACTTCTGCGAATGGAACAACAGATTTTATATTGCTTATTTTTGTTATACACTGTTAAACAACATGAAATGTTATACTACCTACCTTCTTTTCTCATTTTATTTAATTTCATTAACGAAACAGATCTAAATTAACAAAAATATTTTATTTGTTTACGTACAAATAGCACGCATAACATAACCTCAAACTCAAAAAGTCAAACTGACATAAGGATTTTTTTTCATTCGCCTAATTCAGACAGAAGCCTTTTCTATGGTTCAAATGGGGCAATGTCTGACCAAGCCTGCTCGACTTACGAAACATGTTTTATATTGCAAGCTGTCGATGGGTAATGATGATAATTCTCTTGGGAGCGCGCTAGTCTCATGAGGAGAGACGACCACTGGTCCAAAGGGCTATCCGTTTCAGACATTTTCATAAATCACTTACGGGTTTGTTCCAATCATTCGTACTAGATAAGGCCAAGGAGATTCTGAAAAAAAACTAGAGTTTTTAGAACTTTGTATCGTGCCGCGTTTCATTCGGTGACAGAGGTATCCGGAGGCCCGATCCCCTTTCCTCTTCCTTTCCACTCCTTCCTCTTTTGGGACGGCAACGCACCACAGTGTTCGTGGACGGTGAGTAGTTGCTTACCATCAGGTGACCTACTTGCTCGTTTTCCCTCCTATCCCATAAAAAAAGTCTAGAATTTCTAGGGAACACGTAGATGAATATCGGAACTGAATCGGGTCTGAAATTAAAACTCTGCTTAGTCAAATCTCAGACTGGGGCCGACTTAACTTAGTCCAATTCAACCCCAAAAAGGACACAGGCCTGCGCGTTTATTTATTTATTCGGAAGACTTACAGACTAATTATATAAATAATATTAGAACAAGTAGATACACAAATTGCCGATTACAAGTCTCCACAGATAAGTATATGTCGATTGTTACTTACTTACACATCTATACACATACATATGCACACACACACATACATATACATACATACACAATACATGCCGCACACACCTACACACATGTACACAATAAAATGCTAATGCCCATCCACTATGTGCCTAAAACTGAAAAACATGTCCAGTCATTACCCCTCTGGCTGTGCATATCTTTGTGCGAAATAGGTCAATATCCACTTCACGAGACATCTCATTAAAAACACGTGAACTTCTCAACATAAATGAATTACATCTATAGTTTGTCGTTGCAAGAGGTATATGCAAAAGTGGATGCGGCCGATACGCGGGGTTGTTGGTGCGTAGGTTTATTTTCGCCAACAACTCAGGGCTGTCCACTGAACTATTCGCAATTTTCATTAAATAACATACATCATTTATCTGCCGTCTACAGTGCAGTGGCAAAAAGTGATACCTCTTACAGCGATGGCTATACTCTTCTGAACACTGTCGGGCCCTAAAATCTAGATAACGTAAAAACTTTTTTTTTAACTCCCTCAATACGAGACCGGTAGATCTCATACTGAGGATTCCAAACCTGTGATGCGTACTCCAGGTGGCTACGCACGAATGAACAATATAAAACCTTTATGGATTTCAGAGAATTAAAATGAGCAGATTGTCTAATTATGAACCCTGGTGCCCTTGAAGCCTTTTGAATTATGTGGTCTATATGTTGGTCGAGTAACAACTTGCTATCCAAGACGATACCCAGATCCATAACACTATTAACCTTGCTGATCGCTTCGCTGCATAGTTTATATTCAGAGTGAATCATTAAAAAGACACCCTTTGTCGTAGCTCCCTGTTTCGAGGACACTCTCCTGACACAGTCAGTTCATATCGAAATTCTTGGCGTCGACGGGTCGAGCAACGTCTAGTTTTGCGGTCATCTGGAAGGTAAAGCCAAACTGGCCTCAAAGAAGCTTGGTGTGCTCAATAGAGCGGGACGGTACTTCACGTCAGGTCATCGATTGCAACTTTATAAAGCGCAGGTAAGACCTCACGTGGAGTACAGCTCCCACAGTTGGGCAGGAGCACCGCATTACCAGCTTGCTCCATTTGACCGCATTAAACGTCGGGCGGTTCGGATCGTCGACAACCAGGCAATTTCCGATGGGCTTGATTCCCTGGCACTGAGAGACATTGCTTCTTTGTGTGTCCTATATCGAATCTACCACGGGGAGTGTTTCCAGGAATTGTTCGGACTAATACCACCCGGTGATTTCCGCCACCGCACGTCGCGCCAACATTACCACGCTCTATGGAACCAGTTGCCGGCAGAGGTATTCCCAGACCGATACAACCTAGGGACCTTCAAGAAACGAGCATACTCCCACTTAAAAAGCTGATCTGACGCCCCTGGTGTTGAGGATGTGTATGGGCGGCGGTGGTCACTTTCCATCATGTGACCCGCACGCTCGTTTGCCCCTTTTTCTCATAAAAAAACTAAAAAAATGCCATGCACTATTTATTAATTTATGGTATACACATGACTGTAGGAATCCTATGGGAGTGAGTTTGAGTTAACACACATTGACTTTTGAATATAATTAATACAATATTATATGCATATATCCATTTTCCCAGAGACAGTGGGACGACCCGCTCTGCGCCATCTTAAAAGAACCACTTATTAGTGGTTCTGTAGGAGATGCTGAGCGCGCTCGTTTACGGGCTGTGGGAGAGTGGGAGTCCGGTGTTTGGCTTAGGGCACCTGCCGTCGCCCAATATAGGAACATTATTATATAATACGACTTTCCGTATCGCAACTTGTCTTCGTTTAGGTGCTCCCTGTGTTTCTTCGCATTTATGTCGCTGCGGAGAGGTTGTCGACAGCAAGGGACATCATGGCCTCTCATGCGCCAGGAGCGCCGGCCGCATTTTCCGTCACGCCAACATCAACGACTTGATCCGTCGTGCTCTTGCCACCGCCGCTGTACCAGCCGTTCTGGAACCGAACGGTTTGGTGCGCGATGATGGCAAGAGACCGGACGGGATGTCTCTTTTGCCTTGGAGGATGGGTAGGCCTTTGGTGTGGGACGCTACTTGCGTCGACACCCTTGCGCCATCGCATCTTCCAAGCACGGTGGAGGTGGCCGGTGCTGCTGCTGCTTCGGCAGAAAATCTCAAGCGGCACAAATACAGAAACCTTGTAGGTGACTATGTGTTTGAGCCGTTTGGGGTTGAGACTTTGGGGACATGGGGTCCGAGTGCTCGTGTACTTTACAAAGATCTTGCAAAGAGGCTGATCGAAGCCTCTCGCGACCAGAGGGCTGATCTATTCTTCGCACAGAGGATTAGCATTGCCATTCAGCGTGGCAATGCGGCCAGTCTTCTGGGCACGCTGCCAGTAGACCGAGATGCGGAGAAATTTGATTTTAGGTAGTTTTTTAATTGTATATATTGTAAATAATGTAATTAATTTATTTGTTCTTATTATTAAAAATATAATTGCAAAATTAATATAATGTGACGTAAATAATATTGGTTTTTCTACCAATATTATAAATCATGTCATACAACATTGGCAGATTGGGAAGTTTCTAAAAATTGCGTTACCATAATATTTAAACGACCCTTGAGCCACTTATGGCGTTATTTTCAAAAATAAATAGTTTCACACAACATACTTAGAGTATTCAAACTATACTTTGGTATAGTAAAGAAGTTTTTTCAAACAACAACAAGTGAAAACCACTAGTACACTCCTCGGCCTGTTACGTCCTAACTATAAGTAATGGTCAAATAGTGAACAGATGGACTGTTAACTATATATTACTCTTTGCTACAATTCAATCAATGGAAACTGATAATTAGTTTTACGCAATCCGCCATTGATAGATTTATCAGTTATTTTCATAGCGTTATGTCTTATGGCATTTTGCTATGGGGTAGAGCAGCTGAAATTCAGCTTCAGCATCGCCTGCACGAAGTATATAAGTCGGGAATTAAAAGAAGGAAGTAATTTTGGGAATGGGTGTACAGTTCTATAATAGGGTCCCTGCCCATATTCTGGCCCTCTCTTTCGATCGGGGCGGGCTGTGAAAGATCGTCTCGTCGCTGGTGCTTACTATATCATCAATGACTTCATGACGGACAAGTCGTCTTGGGACCGCAAATTGCTTGTTCATCGCGGTTTGTGTAGTTTGCGTATTGGAATTTGTTCACTTATTTTGGAGTGGAGACGTTCTGCAAATACTTCTAATAGTAATCTTCATTTCTAATTTTGAGTTTGCATTGATGTTGTTTTGATAAATGCTAAGTATATATAAGTTTTATTATTGTACATAGGATACTACCTACTTGTTGCACAACGTTACCATTCTAAATAGAAGATGTCGCGTCAATTGTGCTCGACTAATATCATAGACTAATATCATATAATTTCTCTCATCAACTTGTAGGACGATGATTTTAAGTTGGTTGGGTCGTAACTGTGATGGTCGAGTATTCTGGCTGCTACACCTGTTATGCACGAGCCTACTGCTGTTTCCAGTAGCGATAATAATACTATTGTATCAATTTTAAATGGTTTTGAAAAGAGTATTTGGCTTGGAGTTTCTTGCCCGATTCTTCTTATGAAAGCACCTACACTCGGAATCGGGCCGCTCGTGGCGATGGCATCCGTGTTTTCTTGTTCCACGGAGGCACTTTCCGCAAGCGCTCGTGTTTAAGAATTTTAATTTTAAATATTTTTATTCATTGACTATTTTTAAGTGTCTGTGAAGACCTGTGAAAATAAAACCACTTAGACTTTGATAGATAGCGACCGGTCATCATTATAGTGGTGCTCTTGATATTAATGATCCCCGGTTGATCTGGCATCTGATCTCGCGTGATTTGATGCCTGCGTATGGATTAGTATTTTTCATCGTCATATTTTCATTGAGCGACTCAGGGTGATGTCACTACATAGTTTGGACTGTTAAAAGTGAACGGAAATTAAAAACATTTCAATCATTAAATCTTGACTGTATTTTAGGACTAAGAGTTGAATAAAGTTTTCGGTACGTCCCTATTTGACCCATTTTGAAATTTGTTAAATAAATATTTTAAAGTGAAACTTTTATTACATCGTCTCAAACTTTTTCGTCTGCGTGTTGCATGTCGCGTGACGGTCGGCCGCGGAGTAGGGATAAAGTGAAAGGCGCTCGTCAGAGCGCCTTTCACGTCTAATATCGTTTATTTATTATTAATTAATTACCCAAATATACACTTTATTTTTGTAAATAAATACCGTAAAAACATGTAGAAAAACACCCCCAGACAAGGGATCGAACCCGCCCCGACCTTGTGTTATCGGTAGTGCGGTTTACCGATGCACCACGAGGGCCGTATGTATAATCGTCTAATTACCGTCCTCTTTACCAATTTCGACACATTTTCTAGGATCGGGTTTGTTTGTTTGTTTGTTTTTTACATACATACATATACGTACGTACGTATTGCAGGCGGAGAAAAAAAAAATTATATTATTAATATAACAAATGACACGATAAAAGGGAATATAATAAATTCGTATGTATTGTAAACGACGGAGGCGTAGGCGGCGGCTTTTAAGTTTCCAATTCCAAAGAGTGAACTACATATATGTGACACAGTTATGTTCGTCAATTTAGTAGTGAATATCTGGATGACCGAGCTTTGCTCGGTATTTTCTTTTTTTTTTATAAATTGTGTTTTTTGAAAATTATATTTAAGTACGAATTACATACTAATAAAATAATGAAATATCAATAATATTTTTCGATCTTACCGACAGAATAATAAATATATACTAATATATACTATGTACTAACATATTATATTAGAAACATATACTTAATTTTTTGCAGTGATAAACTGTAATAAAAGCAAAGCAAACACACATTGACTTCGTGTTAGTTAACAACGCCATCTGCTGGAATAGAAATTTCATGAAAATCGTTGGAGCCGATTCCGAGATTCCAATTTTATATATATATATATACAAGAATTGCTCGTTTAAAGATATAAGATAAGATAGTGCTCTTTATATATGTATTTGTCACATTTTCATAATAAATCAAAATATCATATTTACTGGAGGAAAAAATATCGTTTTGTTTTGTAAAGATCCTTTGTTGTAATGTTGTTAACGTTTAATAGGTGTCGCGTTATCCCTAGTGCCGAAGCTGGAATAATTGTCGATTCGGGCGACATCTATCGATATAATACGATATTACGGCAGAATCATCAATAGTAGCAACCTAGTAGCGCCATCTAGGAATTCTTAATCTTCAGTCGTTAACTTCCAAAGAACTTGAAAATGATGAGATTATCGAATTAATTGATTTAAATCTTTAACTTAAAGTTTTTTTTTTTTTTTTTTTATGGGATAGGAGGGCAAACGAGCAGGCGTGTCACCTGATGGTAAGCAACCAACGTCGCCCATGGACACCAGCAACACATATAGTGTTACTGATGCGTTGCCGACCTTTAGGGGATAGGGGAAAGGAAAGGATGGGGAAAGGGGGTGGGCCTCCGGGTACCTCTCTCACCGAACGAAACGCGGCATGAGCCACTTTACGTCGATCTTCTAAGAGGTCGTGGTATTTCACCGGTCGAGCCGGCCCATACATGCAGCGAACTGCTTGGCTCTACCACTGTACAAAGTTAAACGAAGCCAAAGCAAACTTTTAAAAAAATTGCTGTGAAGTAACTGTTTTACACTGTTGCACTCTAAAAAAATATAAATGTTAATCATTTTATCAGAATCATCAATTTAAAAAACTTACTAACTAAATTATTGAAAAATAATTATTGAAAAAATATTTTGTTTATGTATATTTAAAAAGTAGATTTAAAAATCAA
The DNA here is from genome assembly GCA_905147225.2 of Euproctis similis. Lineage (NCBI taxonomy): Eukaryota > Metazoa > Arthropoda > Insecta > Lepidoptera > Erebidae > Euproctis > Euproctis similis. The sequence continues at coordinate 12,614,333 of LR990108.1, read as the reverse complement.
TAACCCAACACTCAATTTTAAAAGTTTCACTTTTACGGTGGTTTCATAAAACCACACAATTTTTTTTTTTTTATGGGATAGGAGGGCAAACGAGCAAGCGTGTCACTTGATGGTAAGCAACCAACGCCGCCCATGGACACCAGCAACACATATAGTGTTACAGTTGCGTTGCCAACCTTTAAGGGATAGGGGATAGGAAAGGATGGGGAAGGGGGTGGGCCTCCGGGTACCTCTCTCACCGAACGAAACGTGAGCATGAGCCACTTTACGTCGGTCTTCTGAGAGGTCGTGGTATTTCACCGGTCGAGCCGGCCCATTCATGCAGCGAACTGCTTGGCTCTACCACTGTTGAAATGTACTTATTTCACCTATTTTAAGATGCCTCAAACAAATGTCCCTAAACTCTCCTGCTGTTATGGCTTATAGATACCTGTTTGTATACCTACTATAAATCTATTGTGTCCTTGCACTCTTATCCAACTATATTTTATAGCTGTAAATAGTATTTATCTACATAGTAATATATTAGCAATCTAATCAAATCTAATCAAAAAACTATGTGATTGGTGATTTCTTAAAACAAATCAAGGAAATGACGCAGCAGCAGGTAGATTCTGTATTAAAGTAACTGAGGGAAAGTCACGGTCACCGACGTATTGCACGACACCAACCAAAGTGTTGCAGTTGGTGTTGTAGACTAGACGTGCGAGTTGTCAGGTGTTTGTAAATAAATTCATTAATCTTACAACGTCTTTTTAGTGTTGAACTGTTGAATTAGCGGATATGGGAAATTCCGCATCTGTCAAGCTGAACGACAAACGCCGTTGGCAGTAAGTACCTACTACCACTTACTCGATTGTTTAATTTTAAATATTAATCGATACTTGACGTTATATTTCTTGGATAATATACTATCTTAACCAGTTACTAAGTTACCTATTTATTTTAAGACTATCCTTAAAACCTTGTGGAATAAAAATAAGGCCGTATACATGAGTGGCTGGTTACCGCTAACATAAGTTCCTACTCTTTATGACTTACTGTATGTGCATTGGGCATAAGCAGTAACTTATTAATATATAAATATTTAATTATCATGTTATAAATGAATAATTATATAACTATAGGAATATTCGAATCTCTGAACTAGTTTACCTTGAATTAAAGACAAAAAAGCTGGCCTGTAAAAACCTACGTTATCGTAAGAGTTAGTTTTAATTTTCTGGTAATTACAACTAAGTAGTTAAGGTTAGTTAGTTGGTCGGCATCAAATACGAAGCTAAATAAGAGTTTTTTGCACTGCTGCCATAATAAAAGGTATAATAATGGAACTGTTCGTCAAAGATCGTTATTGAAACCAGGACAACGATCGATGAGGGCTTGTATATATGTTTGCGTAATTATTTTTACGTTGTAGACATTAAAATAAGGGTTTTGATGAATATTTTTGAATAAATCAACATTTCCAATATACATTGTTTTTTATGTTGAAGTGTCAGAGAGCACTACAGCCTCTACATTTAAATGAGGCTTCTAAAGGCTAGTATTTTAACGGATATAATACGTATTCTATTTATATTATATTTTCTAGAAAATACATAATGAATTGATAACGTGTAAACAAAAATATTTAAGCGCTATATAATAACTCGTTTAATACTCATGACAATTTGTCTCATGGCATTGATTGAATCCACTAACCTCAACTCAGCAGTCACTATTACAAGATGCTACACCACTAGTAATGATGACTTTCATTGTATATGTTGTATCATTTAATATGTTATTTATATTAAAATTTAATATGTAACCTCATCAAAATATAATAAATAATTTTGTTTACTTGAACATCCAGCAACAACTATTTTATCTACGCCAGTGTTTGTTCATATAGCTTTGTTTATGAACTAAAATTACATGTGACATGTGATGTTAATTTATTATTTATTCATTTTAGAATTAGTATGTCTATTCAATGTATCTATTTGTATTTTGTCAAACAGATAATATAATTTACTGAGCGCTTTTTAGCGCTTAGTGCTTACATATAATTTTTATACTTTTACACTTGACTTACATGTGTTAAGGATGCTGGGTCATCTTAAAAACAATATTAGATGACTGTGAGAAATGTTGTCTACAAGAAAAGTGCGTCATATTCTGATATTACTATGAATCATGAATGATTCTGACTTCACGGAGTTCAATTATGTAATTTGTATATTTATGTAGCATATTAAACCAGCACTCTCGGTGGTCCAATGTTCGAGCACCCCGCTTCTGAATCTAGACGTCGCGGGCTCGAACCCTCACACTAGCTCTCACCAATGACTTTCCGAAGTTCTTCTCGGAAGTTATGTGTGAAAAATATCGATGACTGAAAAATTTGTGCCCGGTATGGCAATAGGTTCTCCACCTATTCCATTTGGGACGTAAACATAAATACGAGACGAGGCTTAACAGCTGCTGCCTACTTCTACTTCGGGTAAAAAAGGCGTGACGTTATGTTATTTGTGTTACTACACTAGCATGGATGCAGCAAATTATTACTATCAAGCAGAGTACCGTAATAAGAAATATGCCAATTCATCATGTCCCTCGAGATGAGCCTCATGCAACCAATGTCTTTCTGATTTGATCTCGAAAGTTAGGTTCTGTGGAATCGATTTTTTTTTTGGTAAAACATGCTATTCCTATTTCAACATGAGAATAAAAGCTATTAATGTAAATTTTCATTGTTATGTAAATTATAATCACTCAATATTGTATTACATTGCCGTAAGTCTAAACAAATATAACAAAATAACAATTAACTTCGTACATTTGAGAAATTTAAATACACAAAACATAAAGCATTAAGCGAATAAAAAGTAATGTTATGCCTATATGTTATAACAGATTTGAGAAATCAATAATAAAGCATAAATATTTGTGTACAGGTAGAGCGCGCTGACTCTTCATAAGTCTTAGGCCTTAGAGTAACGAAGAAAGTAAAAGTAGTCGTGAATTCAAGTGATACGGTCTAAAAGCGACCATGAATTTATCAATGGACTGGTTAGGAACCGTACCAGTTCAGAATGATAAAGAACAATGATAATGACGTCATTCATTACGTAGGCAAAAATATTATTGGCGTGTTCTTGTTAAGAACGAATCGGAAATGGTGAGTTTTTAAGTATTCATTAAGATATACAGATTAAAAAAATAATAAGTCACGTGACTGAACAGCTATCAGAAAGTGTCGTCTGGAATGACGTCACGCCGTGCTATCATCGCTAAAAATATTGACGATGTCCTTACGCAAACATAATGTTTTCCTATAATACTGTAATATACTGTATTATTAGCTATTTTAAAAACATAGTAAACGTGCCTATTATTGCATTACTCTTAGTCTTACTCGATCTCGGTGGTCCAATGGTCGAGCACACGGCTTCTGATCCAGAGGTCCGGGTTCGAATCCTGACATTGGCTTACACCAATGACTTCGCGAAATTGTGTTCGGAAGTTATGTGTGATAAATATCGCTGACTGAAAACTTTATGCCCGGTATGGCAATAAGGATAGGTGGCGACCTATTCCGTTTGGGACGTAAACATAACGGCAAGTCGAGGCTTAACAGCCACTGCCTACACCTTCGAGTAGAAAAAGGGGTGAAGTTATGTTATGCAAAGTCTTACAAATTAATGACGTTGTTCTTAAAGCGTCACATTTTAATAACGTTGTAGATATGATGTGATGAAAATACTTAGATGCATTTGCAAAATGTCAAGAGAAAATTATTAAAATATATTGAACCCGATTACCTCGAATAGTACCTATATTGAACCCGATAAAATCTTTAAGTAGGTCTTTCATTGTTATGAGATATCTTTGTTGGTTTAATGGCTGTTTAAGTCCGTAGCATTTCTAAGTATCTATTCAATATTGTTTATTGTTACAAGCATTATATTTTGTATTACAGAGTAATAAATACACTAATATAAGCCTCAGTACTTACTCTGTACTTACTCCTTGCGATAGAGTAATTTATCATGAATACTCGTTCTGTTAAGTAATAACTAATCAGACCGAGACAATTTCCTTGGCCGCTTAAAACTATAGATTTAAGAAGGCCATTTGTTCTTGGTTTATTTTCTGTTTGTAAAGGATATTTACGTTCATATAAATTAATAGTATGTTATGTGTGTCATAATATGCATTTCATCCTGAAAAGATACAAACGAATTTCTATGTCAGGTTCTTTCTCTATTTTCGGAGGATGACCTGATAATAATTTTGTAGTATTATGCTACATTAATTATTATTCTACTCACTATTTAAAATAACTTAACTTCACGACTTCTACCCGAAGGTATAGGCAGCGGCTGTTAAGCCCCGTCTCGCCGTTACGTATGCGACCCAAATGGAATAGATGGCGAACCTTTTGCCATACCGGGCACAAAGTTCAAAACTCACAATTTACTGTCTAATTATTATACCCTCCCTCTTCCTCTAAGGGCATTAAGTCTAATTTTGTATACTTAGTGCAAATAGATTTTAAACGATTAAATTAAGTTTCTATGCCCGAAGATAATAAGAAACTTTTTACTACGCTTGCGGCACAATTTTGTTCAACAACAATATCTATCGATTCAGAATCATCGAATTCATTACCTCCGAACTAGAAGCTAATAGCTGAACCAGCGGCCATTGCCGTATGGTACAAGATATTCTGCATCTAGATTGTCCTTTGTCCCCTCTTACGGTCACGCGAATATGTGATCACAGACTAATACCATCTTTAAAAAATTATTAACAAAATCTTATGTTAATGCGTTGGGTATTATTTAAAGTATTAGTATTCAACAATTTATATATATGCATAATGTCTGAATCCATCAAATTAAAAAAAAAACCACATCGTTTTTAATCGAAAAGGAAGTTATAATATGAATGTACATATTAATAACTTTATGCATATTTTTAAGGACATCCGGGCATAGTTTTATTCTATAAAAAGTGCTTTAGAACAGCGCTGTAAAAATATTATAAAGTTGTAAGTTAGTTTGGTCGAGCACGCTGATCTCAGAAAATATAGATCTGATTTGAAGAAATCTTTCTCTGTTAGATAAATCATTGCGCAATCAAGTTTTTTCCAGCGATTTAGGTGTATAAAATATCGTGATACGACGTTGGCGTAGTCAGCTAGTAATAATTTAATAAACACAGTATCTATCTACTAAAAATTATGAAACAATTGTAATTTCTTTTTTGCGAGAAATCGTAAACAAATAATGTAGTTATTAGTGTTAATGTTGTACAGACAAATTAACGCAATATAAAAAGCTAGACATAGAACCCAAGTTTTTTTAAATTAAAAGGGAAAAAAGAGCGTATATTTATTATTATGTAGTAGTGCCTATAGGCACTAAAAAGAAACTTCTTTCCAAACAAGAGTATTACGAGACTAACGCAGTTTTTATGATAAGTTTCTTACCCGATTCATGAGTTTCTTGCCCGATTCTTGAATGCCTACACTCGGAATCGGGCCGCTCGTGGCGATTGCGTCCGTGTTTTCTTGTTCCACGGAGGCACTTTCGTCAAGCGCTCATGTTTAAGAATTTTAATTTTAAATATTTTTGTACATTGACTATTTTTAAGTGTCTCTGTGAAGACCTATGAAAATAAAATTACTTTGAGTTCGAGTTTATGTTTTTAATTTAAATGAACCAAATAATTATTGTATCATGACTCGGCTGGATAATTACTGTTATGAGTCATACATTTTGCAACTTGTCTTTTCGACCTCGGCTTGTCAATGTGTGTATGTAACATATATATATCTACTAATAAGGTCATTGTCAATACATTAAATAATATATGTGTACTATATATGTGTGTAGCTATAATATATATTTTCATAATTCGTTGTCGCCCGGAGCTCCGTCTGCGTGGCCTTCCGAATGGTGATTACTCATTTGACGTGTCAGCATTACATTTTAATGAAACGGAGTTCATTAATACGTTTAGCTGGCGAATTATGATGACTCTAAATTCCAGCCAGCCAACGCGCTGTCTTGCAAATTTGTATTTTCAACGACTAATTAGTAGTCTGTGACGAGTAGTCACTGTCAAATGCACTCTAAATTCGATTTATCAACGGCTAACTCTATTTAGTAAATCATGAGTAGTCTAGACTAATTGAAATTAGTCGTTGGAAATACGAATTCGCTAGGCGGTGCGTTGGCTGGCTGGAATTAAGAGCTCATAATAGGCCCCTAAGTAACAATTAATCGAACTATGGAAACCTGTGCATGAAGATTTGTCTAGTAACTTGTTTCCGACTTCAACGACTTTAATTTTCACAACAGAAGTTTGATATTTAAACCACAAACCTATCGCATTTATTGAACAATGTTTAAAAACCTGTTTAGTAATTTAATTATAGTAATTGCTCTTAAGATAATATAAGTGTTTGTATAACAATAATATTATGTTAGTGACTCCCAAGTATGGTGTGTGTTATATGTACGATTTCTACAACACTACTGGTGCACTGCACTTTCACTGCACATTATGTGTACAATTGTACATATATTTGTGTACCCAGTTTAGTTAATAATAAAGATAAACTAAGTGCTAGTGGACGAATGAACCACAAGATTTAACGCTTAAAGAAAGACACAAACTCAAAATTTTACAAAATTTGCGAGATCTTCGGCTTCGGCCGGATTCTGAGCCGAAGCCGAAGGTCGCGCCGAAGGTCCAGGAACAGTAGGAATTAAACGAACTGTTACGAAAGAGTGAGTGACTAATGGACCGGACTGCACATAGTTCAGTGCGGATACCTCTATCACCGAAAGAAAAGCGGCATTTTACGCCGATGTTCTTCTTTAGCTGTGGATAATATTGAAGAAAATTATTAAATCACTAATAATTAATAAACCTTCGGCTTCGGCCGAAGGTTGAGGATATTGCCGATTAATCGGCTTCGGCTACGGCCAAAAATAGACCTTTGGTCGGACACTACGAGAAACTCAGGGAGTTTTTTTTATTTTTTATTTAAAGGTACTTTGCACTAAAACACAAATTAATAGAATAATATAGAGAGCAAAATGAGGTCTCTCACGTGAAACTTAAGACACAGTACGTTAATAAAAGTTCTTCGGACGCTTGAACAGACCGGTCCCCACAAACAGCACCCGTTCACGAAAATGACCCATATCTCAGCTATCGCCTCCCTCGCCATATTTTAGGGAAGGTGGCGACCTGATCCGACATTGCAATTGACACCAAAGTCAATGTTTTTTCGAATTTATGTTCGGAAGTTATGTGTGTTAAATATCGATGACTGACAACTTCATCCATGGTGTATGGCAACAGGTTCGCCACCTATTCCATTTGGGACGTAAACATAACGGCGAGTCGAGGCTTAACAGCCGCTGCCTATACCTTCGGGTAGAAAAAGGCGTGATGTTATGTTAAACTCAGTATATAAATCTATAGATACGTAATCAAAATCCTCCAGATATGATATCAAATGTCTTATTAAACTCATTAATTATTAACAGTTTGAATTGAAGGAATTGAAACACAATTTTGTTAGCATTAATCATCAAAACTCTTAGCGTAAGTCTTGAGGTCTTTACATGTATTTACTGAGATGATAATATGAGCTACCTGTGGTTTCTGCCGTGCAGACAGAACGTGACCATCTGCGACCTTAAAAACGCTCATAAGAAAACCTCAACGCATTACTTCACTTCTTACGCGCTTACAGTCTATGTCATAACCTTGAAAAAACATAAATCAGCATTACAATCGACTACGTCAATTATACTACAAAATTTAACACCTACAAATGATGTAATATGTAAGTGGAAAATTGTTGCAGTCTGCGAACGTTTCCTAAGCGTACCTACGAGTAGTGTCGAAGTTCAATAATGACTAAAATAAATTACTTACGACTACTAAGAGTCCAAACGTAATGTTGAACGAATAGTCTCTATTAAGGGGAAAGAATTTTCCCCGGTAGAGGGCGCCATCATTTGAGTAGCACACTCAAATTCTTACGCGGAAAGTTGTGTCCGAAATTCTAGCGCAGCCAGTGGCACAAAAGAGAACTAAGATTTCAGTTTATTAATGTGTACATTATATATATATATATTTAAAAATTTGCGTCACGTGGCTGAATGGGATATTCTAAAACAGATCTACTTAGCACTTTGCCAGTCCATAATTAGTTACTGCATAGTGATATGGGGAGGTACTGCAAATCGCATTTACTTAAAGTAGTAAGAGCCCAAAGAACTATACTAAAGGTATCCCATTCACTACCATTCGATCATCCCACAACCGACTTTATTATCAAGTCTAAAGTTCTCACTGTGAGACAACTATTTGTATGTGAAACCATATTACACAAACATTCGCAACTGCCATATGATCCAAAATTGCTCTGGCACAAAAGAAAAAAATCAATAGTCTGCAACACACCATTACTTAGAAGTAGCCTGGGACACCATAGTAACCTTTTCCTGAGTAGCTATTTGTATAATAAATTAAATGCTTTATTGAATATATATCACCTTCCTAGGAAGAAATGCAAGCAGGCATTATTCTCTTATCTGCAACACTTGGACTATGGCAGCACTGAAGACCTAATAAACATGATACGCTAAATTTCAAACCTATATGTTAGTGCACCGCCAATCTAAAACCCAATCAACCACCATAAAATAACATAAAACATTTAACCTACCACGCTGGGAAACCTACCACGCACATATAACATACTAGCTTTACCCGCGGCTTCGCTCGCATTGAAGTCATTAAATAAGTATCAAAGATCATTTACCATAGATATGAATCAATATGATAACTCTTTTTTTATTGCTTAGCTGGGATTATCAATTAATAATACAACATGCAATGACGTTTATAAGACTTGCAATGTACTTTATTAAAATGTAACTACTAACATTTAAATATATTTATCTGTAACAAAAACTGTAACTACATACTTTAACTCTTAATAATTTTACACCAACAATTTAACTTTATCAATTTTATATGACATAATGCAGAGTATGTAGTATAAATGTAGGATATTTTTTAGACTATAGGTATTATAAGTTTTTTCAAATATATGTAATATCAAATATATGCGTTTTGCAAATATATGTAAATTAAAGGTAGTAATAAGAAAATAAATGTATCCTATGTTACTTTAATACCTCTAAGAATGTGAGTACGAAGTTTCGTGGTTATCTGTCGGGTGGTTATCACGTGAAAGTGCAACAAATAAACTTACATTCACATTTATATATTATTTTTTATGCATACAAACTATTATTTTGTTGTGATAAAATAAAGTAATTGATATTGTCACTCTCATGTAAGCTTTAGTTTTGGGGGGGCCTGGTAATCTGTATGACAGGGAATCCCAGTTCAGATGCCAGTCCCCCACAAAGGATTGTGAACGTTACTGTTTAATATCAATGTATTTACGTAGAATTTATAAAGTCACCTTTGCGGAGGAGAACAATAAATTTATTATTATTATTAATATTATGGAAAAGGCTAGACCGTTCGGACTGATTTCGTGTACACTGCAATGAAAAATCATGCGTCATCATGATCATCAATTTATTATTAATGTCTAAATATGAGATCATGGTAGTATGTACCTAACGTGTTCTGGAGGAAGGTGATGTTAAGAGCCTCAAAAACCGACGCGCGTGCATGAAAAGAGTCATGAATGTCAACGAAGCGAGTGAGGCGTGTAAGAATCGTGCCCTATGGCGCTCTGTTCTCTCTGCCTACCCCGCAAGGGATTTGGCGTGAAGTTATGTATGTATGTAGTATGTACTAATTCCCAGTTTAGTTAACCATCTTATAATTTTCTACGGCAACAACAAAAGCTATGATAAACCTATACCGATATAAGTATTTTTAAAATAATAGCCAATAATCAGTAGGTAGAATGATTAGTGATAATAATATTTCGCAGATATTAGTTACTAGGTAGTAATTATTTGAACTTTATATGTTCACTGCACTCGTTATCTATATTTACTGGTGAAAAAATCTTTTTATGTTTGTACGAAATAAACTCTGAAACTACTGGTTTGATATTTTTTTTTACAAAAAACAATATTACAATCGGTGTATTAATATCAATATATTATACTGTGAGTGAATATATTCTTTTTCAGTTTATTTATTATCAATGACTAAATATGAGATCATGGTCTAATAATTTCGTGTAATAAATCGATGCGCGTGCACTAACAATTATAAAAGCATTATGGCTCTCTCTGCCTACCCCGCAAGTGATTTGGTGTCAAGTTATGTATATGTATGCAAGTATTTTTCTGTACGATATATAATCAGGTTTTTTTTTCTATATGAGATCTATAGAGGATGCCTAAGTGCCACCACTAAGCACTTCTATATACTAAATCAATCTGTAATGTGTAGGTACTTGTACTTAACTTTACTTCTAGTTTGCATATAGGTTATTTTAAGTGTAGTACTACTCTAGTTCTTGGTTACACGAACATTCGCTGTTTCCCGTCACGGACGTCAGGACGGATTTTAATCGAACAGAGTCGCGGGAAACTGCTATATAGTTACTATAAAATATTTATTTATAACATTTGTTATATAAAATTAGACCCATTGCGTCAGCCAGAACAAGTCGTATCATGGTGTAATTACCTACATCAGCTGATCTTCCAAACATGTGTGATGTGAAGGTCGATATATTGTTATCCGACTGCGCTCCAAGGAGAGGTTTTCAAGAGTTAGACGGCTTAATAGCTGAATAACTAGTTTTTAGATAAGGTACTGCAACAGTCTTTCAGAGTCAGAGACTGTGACATCAACAACTTCATGAATTGACGAATTCTCGGATTTTTTTAGAACTTGACGATTTTTTTCAGAGGTGTAGGCCCGTGTAGGTCACAGATAAAATAGCTGGCGTGCCCTATCGCCCATAACTTCCGAAGTCATTAGTTTGATTCGAACGCGCGACTTTGTTATTCATCTATGTCTTATCATCCACGCCACCAAGATGACTAAATATTTCAGTTATTTTAATTAATTTTAAGCCCTTCATATTGTTAAAACTTTTTAGTAGTTGCACTAGCGTATTCATCGGATCTATTAAAATAATTAATTAGTAATTACTCAAATATAATTTAAATATTACACAATTTACTTATTTACAAGGGCATTGTTGAAGAAATTACGTTCCATTTTTTTTTTAAATTGCAATGAGTGTCACGTCATGCCGGGAAAACACATCGGTCTGCCTACTCTACATTCTTTAAGGTTTTCGAGTCTGCAATATCTGTTTATGATTATATCATACATACGTATACCCCCACCTGTATCCCATAGGGGCACAGAAGTAGGCAGAGATGTTAGTATTCCGCAAGCTACGACCCGGACTCTATATTTATAATCAGGACGTATGAAAATCTTTAAAATTAAGTATGCATTATGTGTCTAAATGTTATCGATTAAAAGACTTTTTTTGGTTTTATACCATTTTTTACTACTAAAACAAATCTGATGACTTTTAAAAAGTTAGAGGTTATCAATTTGGGTATTTAAAATATGTTTCGTGTATATTCCAGCATGACTTCCACATGCATAGCTGTATTTGAGTACCCAATAACTCTGTAATGGTCCTATCCGTATAGATATGATGTAAATATTCGACTATAGACAATAAAAACTTGAATTACCTTTTAAAAGAGATCAGCCATTAATGTGCTCGCAGTGTGTGTGTTGTTTTATTAAAGTAATCAGAATAATCTTGCTAACACAAATCGGCGTCACGCCATTTAACTCGATCGAAAAGAGAATACAAAGTATCCATGTATTTCCATCGACAACTCTGTAAGACGCAAATTCCTCTGTTGTTTGAATGACACAATATTATATTAATTGATATATACTTAGATATAAAGGTAGCATTACTTTCAGGAGATATTTAAACATTATCACAAAAAGCATATGGAAATCAGAATTAACAAATCAAATAAACTGTACAGGTATATTATAGATTTAAGAACGTATAAGTAATGGTTAGTTCAGTATATGTATTAGTTGAAATTGTACTAATAACAGCACTATTTCAGAGAATATATTAAATATATATAATCTGAATATATATAATAATATATTAATTATATATCATTACATAGTATAAAACAAAGTCACTTTCCGCTGTCTGTCCCCTTATATGCTTATATCTTTAAAAGTACGTAACGGATTTAGATGCGATTTTTTTTAATAGTTAGAGGGTGTCAACGGGGTGGTGTTGATCTATAATTCATATATAATGTTGTAAAGAAAAAATTAAAATTTTCGAGATTTAGCACTTTAATTGCAAACGCTGGCTGAACCCTAATCAAAACAATGTTCTACATTATTAAACACCTTCAGAAGGTCTACAAAAAAGTCCGCGAGGGCTTATGTCTATCTCTTAAGGATAACCCACAATGACCATTTTTATTTTTTACTTTTAACGAAGCAATTTTAATCATTACAGCATTATTTTTCATCTTGTTAAGTGTCTCAAATAGATTGTGTTTTTAATATAGATCAAAATGACCCGTATGTATGTAATTTAAACCCCAGTATGTAATTTAAACAAATATTTACGAAAATATTACAGTATTAACATAGCCGGAAATAGCAGTTGCCGTGCGATAAATAGTACAAATTGAACTTTAAAATTTTACTCATTTATTACATTTGATGCGGAACAAAGTTCGCAGGGTTAGCTAGTAATATATAAAGCTGAATATTTTAAATTGAAAAAGTAAAAAAATATGAACATACTCGTAGATACTTAAATATTAAGAGTAAAATGCTAAGGGTATTTAAAGTCACTTCAGACAGTTGGCCATCGTATCGGCTCAGATCAGCGGGTATGTTCTGCTCTATTTTTTATATGTCCTTAAGAAATAAAAGGTGAGGCTTGCGAGCTTCGGGATCTAGACTATTATGTTTTAAATCGCGACCCCGCTTCACTGTACCTCAGCACCACAGGTGAGTTAATGTGAATGGAGTGTCACTCACGTGTAATGTGTCTCGGTGAAGGTTGAAACTAAAGTTTACCTACACTGTCGCTTACCGTCAAACTAAGTGATACGGTGACCTGAATAATATAAGATAATTTTCCTCCAAGTCCCAGTCCCAAGGTAGAGAGATTCTTACACACCTCATCCGCACCTTCGATTTTCATAACTCTTGACATTATATAATTTGCTCGTTGGTTCTTCTCTTCTCTCTCATTTTAAGGCAAAAAAACGTTCAATTTGATATTGAAAAGTGTGTCGTGGCCTCCTTCGACTTCTACATCCTTGGAAGGGTGTAGAAAGAAGGACCTGAATAAAAAAAAGAAATGTTTTATACATACATACATAACTTCACGCCATTTGTTACCCGAAGGTGTAGGCAGCGGCTGTTAAGCCTCGTCTCGCCGTATGTTTACGTCCCAAATGGAATAGGTGGCGAACCTATTGGCATACCGGGCACAAACTTTTCAGTCATCGATATTTATCACACATAACTTCCGAAAAGAATTTCGAAAAGTCATTGGTGTGTGCCAGTGCCAGGATTTGAACCCACTACTCCTTGAATCAGAAGCGGGGTGCTCGCCACTGCGACTATTTATAATGTTTTATATTTCACATAATAAAATTAGAGCAAGCTGACTCTATCAAAATCTCGTATCAAAAAGTCACAAATAAATCTATAGAACGCATACTTACTCCGCGTGAGTTCACCACAGCTCACGAAGTTTTGTCATTAGTGATTTCTTCTTATTGTCGCCCCGGCTGACACATGAGAAGGGCACACGCATCAGAAATGTGACCTTTTGTCCTGTATAGGAACCTCAGGAACTGTAAATTTTGGCCCCGGGCGGAAAATTTCTAATCAAATTGACTAAATGAGAACACTTGGCTTTAATATCAGCTTATTTACGGCATCACCTACTGCTGTAATGATTAGAAATCTTCAAATTATTAAATTAAAATATATATTAAATATAGTCATTATCTTTTAAGTTAACTAATTGTTTGAGACGCGTGATCGCTGAAATATTTATTTACTTTGGCCAGTGTGTGATGGCTGCAAGTTCATAGATTTCTTCACCTCTTCGTGAAATTGATAACATCTTGATTGATAACATAATAATATATATATACACTATATGTATAGATTGGCATCTTTACTTAACCTTTAGTTGTCATTTATCACTCGTATAAGCACCCGTCCATTTGCTAAATTAAAATGTATACATTTGAAATTAATTGAACTATTTTTCCAATATTAATTTATTTAAAATTTTTACCCCATAAAATTTTACAATATTATTTTAGTAAAATTGTCTGTGATAAATATTATTTTTAATTAATTTATTTTTTAAAATGGAGTTGTTGACATGCAAGGAATTACGTTTTCAAACAAATCATAAAAGTCAAATTGACGTATGTACTACGAATGGCACAACTTCTAGTATAAGAAAAAATAAACTGTGAGTATTATATTTTAAAGCATCGAATAATTCCTAGACTTAAATTTGAGTAAAATTACATTAGTTCATTACTTTACATTACTTCATAGTAATGTGATTATAGATTTATACTAAATTTTGAAACCAAAGCATGAATATGTAAAGCAAAACAACTGCATGCGTGTACAAGTCTGAACCAATTTATCAAATTTAAAAACAACGTGTTGCTTGCAATGTGTGTAGCAAGTAACAAAAAACAGGAACTTTTCATAATAAGCAAGTATAATAATTAGGTAATTTGTATGAAGTAGCGGATATAATAATTATTAAAGAATTTAACTTTAAATAGAAATTGCTTGGAAAAGTTCAATTTCAAGCTTGGCCTTGTCACACGTGGAGCGAAATGGTCATCTTGTGATATCTACAAACAGGTCTCAGCATTATACTACTTTTAATAAATATGATAATGATGGGACCTTTGTGCAAAAATTTGCTTACATAAATCACTCGTTAACCTTTGAGTAACTTTGGACGAAAATTTACATACTTTTATACATACATCTGGCTGAAATTGTGCCTTCTGAATTAATAAGGTTACTTTTTGTACCTATACTATTATTGTAATCGTAATTACTAGTATTTATAGTCGAGTTAAAATTCAAAAATAATATCAATTTTAAGTCTGATATTTTGTAAGATCACTCTAGCTCGAAATACGATCGCCTAATATGCGGTGAACATGCCAATATTGCGATACTAGTAAATTAACCAGTTCATTCTGATGTGGGCAATGTTTCCAAGCTCCAGTTTCCCAGATCCAGCACCCCAATGATTACTTGGAACTGTTTTCGGAAGTTACGTGTGTTGAAAAATGGATGACATTGCGATGATGTACGATGGTGTACCATGTAAAAATTTTGCGAATAGAGACTCTAGTTTAAAGTTGAAGTGTTGTTTTAAAAACAGTGATGTTTTATAAATAGTGTGTGTTGTAGTCTCGGTGGTACAGTGGTCGAGCACTCTGCTTCTGAATCCAGAGGTCAAGGGTTCTCGAATCATGGCACACAGCAATGACTTTTCGAAATTAATTTCGGAAGTTATGTGTGATAAATATCGATGACTAAAAACTCTGTGCCCGGTATGGCAATAGGTTCGCCACCTATTCCATTTGGAACGTAAACATAACGGCGAGTTGAGGCTTAATAGCCACTGCCTACACCTTCGGGTAGAAAAGGCGTGAAGTTATGTTATGTAAGATATATTTATATTTATGTGATTTCTCAATTTTCAAAGAAAAAGCTTCGATAATACATACATACATAACTTCACGCCAAATCCCTTGCGGGGTAGGCAGAGAGAACAGAGCGCCATAGGGCACGATTCTTACACACCTCACTCGCTTCGTTGACTTTCATAACTCTTTTCATGCACGCGCGTCGGTTTTTGAGCTTCGATAATAGCTGTCGCAAATTTACTTCGTGATACGCCTGCTCGTTTGCTTCCCTATCCCATAAAAAAATTGTTTAAATGTTTTTCTCCTGTTTTCTGACCCCTGCATTTCGCTTATTACATTTCGAGTATTATATTAATTAGGTACTAGATGACACTACCTATCATAACGGCTTATTTATGACTCAATTTTAGGCTTAAGAGCAATAATCCATATACATTTGCATTTTGCATTTAATACACTCAATATGGCCCTTTACAGCATGTAATTTAAATGAATGTTTTCGAAGATATTGCAGATTTAAAATGCAGGGACATAGCGACGACGGGTCGCTCGGTAACGCTGTGCGCCCTGTAACTTTACATCCAAATTTTTTTTATTTATTTCTTCTGAGGTGAAATAAAGTTCGCCGGATCAGCTAGTTTACAATAAATTATAGGGAACTTTAGCAAATCTTAAAACCCTTTTTTTTCAGATAGATTTCCCTTGTCACCTTCATGTTCCGTTCTTGTGCTAACGAGAAGTGTCAAACTTCTGCTTTGCCAGGGTAGGCCATAAACCGTTATTATATTAATTAATCATTATCTTGTAGTATTATTGCGTAGAATATAGTGTGTAGAACAAAGGAACTCCCTTTGCTCAAGTTGACCTTTTTTGATATTTGACATTGACAAAATTTTGAGTTAGCGTGCAAAAATAAAATAAAAAAAAACAAAGAAAAATCATCTGTTTAATATTAGTGTAATTTATTGTATGTACCTATACCCTGATTCAAAATAAGCCAAACTATTAAAATACCTAGTAAAAAATAGATAATTACTCTGATGGGGTATTTTTATATTAAAGTACGTGATAATAAGTAGGTATATACTATTTACTTCCATCCTAATATTCACTAGTATTTCCCATTTGCTGGTAAAATTAAATCCAATTGTTAATTAGTTGTAGTTAGGATTCTGTATCTATCTAGCTTTTATTTTTTCATATTTTTTACAATCCATTTTATATTTGATTACGATTACGAATGATAAGAATTATTGTGGATGAACACATCGGAAGAGGAAGGCCTAAAAAGAGATTGATTGACTGTATAAAAGTTGATATGAGAATGAGGGGAATAAGTGTAGAGGAGAGAACGGAGAAAGATACTGTACCACGTAAAGTGGGATAAGGGCAGGAAAATCAATGACTATATGTTATATTTTTATGTTATTACAAACATAACTTCACGCCTTTTTCTACCCGAAGGTGCAGGCAGGATGTCAAACCTTGTCTCGCCGTTATGTTTACGTCCCAAATGGAATAGGTGGCGAACCTATTACCATACCGGGCACAAAGTCATCGATATTTAGCACATATAACTTCCGTAAACGATTTCGAAAAGTCATTGGTGTGAGCCAGGATTCCAACCCGCGACTTCTTGTTTCAGAAGCGGGGTGCTCGACCAGTGGACCACCGAGACCTTAAGAGTCCTTTTTATGTTATGTCATGTATTTTTTTTATATATTGGCATAATATTTTATCAATTTATTACTGGTACTTTTACGTACTTAATAAAACATTCCAGGAGCCTAACAGGGGTCAAACTTATTTTATCTAAAAGTAAAAATTATACGTCTCAGAAGCTAAATGCTACCTACCTACTGTTACAATTATACACAGCAGTATGAAAAATATTGTAAACAAATCGTAAATAATATTGACCTAATTATTTGTGGTGTAAGACAAAAGCCTACCAGCTATTCCGTGGGACATATTTTTTGGCGTCACTTGGAAACGCTGCCTGCATCTTTAAGTATTAAGAGCGTGAAGGTATAACATACCTATACACCAACTTGATACCACATAGTATTATCATAATATCAATTTGTACTTATTCAATTGCGGTTAAATAAGTAGATTCTTTTCAACTCATGTACCTATATAAATGACCCATAATATACAATCTACGAAGGAAATGATAACAGAATAGGTAAATTTCGTTATTATAATATGGAAACAGCATGCATAATATGTTTAAACAACAAAGAACAAGCATACAATGTTTCAGTATCAAAATTCCTACCTACTATTATTGACTGGTAAATTTAATTAACATTCACGTTAGTTGTAAGAGGTCAACAACCTAGCGCCACCTTTTATCGAGTGGATGCAACCGCATTGTGGTTCGTATATGTGTTATCTCTGAAAATTTTCCCGCTTTCCCAGGAGCGAGTCCGCTATGAGTCCAGCGCCCCCCTCCGATCAACACAAAAGTGGCTGTACGCACATCGCTGTCAGACAGTCGCTAACTGCCGGCGGAGGAAAGAACACGTGCGATATGGAAAGAGATCGAATTGGAGTCTGGGGAACCGGTGATGTACAGTCACAGAGCAACTTGTCTGGGCTAGACCGGCTGCGCCATCCTGGATTTAATAAGGTAAACGTATTGAAGTATCACATGAATAATTGAATATTATAAGATCGATTTTGTGTAAGGTCATGGTTGCGATTTGTGCCGGAAGTATTACGCGAAATCGTATGAACGTTGTGTAATAGATATTGTGATCAGGTGTATTCGAACATCAGTTTTTGTTTTGTTTGCCAACAGTAAACACTTTCGTCTTTAATCTTGCTAATTGTTATTATTTTTGAACTTTATACCCGGTAACAAAGTTTAAAATACGATGAGTTCAAATCGAGGTGAGTGTCAACAAACAAACTTGTTCTAAGAACTACAACATCATCGTCATTTTTTAATTGTCATGATTAAAATTGAAAAATCTTAACATATAAACAAATATTTTGATCAAATAATTTAAATCGTAGTGCTAAAAAGTACAGCACGATTTGTGTTAAAAATGTTATTGTTGTTATTTGGTATAACACATGATATAAATTTAGTAGTCACTCCACCTTAAATATTTTATTGATATATTGATCCAGAGAAAACTCATAGAATCCCTCTCGGTCAAAGCAAATTTATTGTATACTCTACTACTACTAATACTACGTATGTATATTGTATATGTAACCAATATGAAAAAAAACACATATAGGCATCTTTGATTTTCGATAAATAATTGTGCCTTGAAACATGTAAATTTTATATTAACATCTTAAAAATTCAATCTTTAGCACACAAAAGACAAGACAAAGCGCTGTACAAATAAGTTTTAAAAATGTTTGGTGATTGTGTCCAAATTAACCTAACTAACTAACGATTCCTGAACATTCATTTATTCCCAAGCCAGACTCCTATCTTATTTTGTCTTTTCACTTTTGTTTATTCACTCAACTGAAGTGTCTATAACGAAATGAGAAATAAATTACAAATTCATATAGATTAATAATTTATTCGCTCGACTGAAGTGCTTAAAGATAAATAATGAATGTAGCCTTTACTTACCTTTTTTAAAACTTGCTCCATAACTAGTTGCCCTGTAGCTTAGCTCGCGTGCTGTGTCTAATGACTTTAGATATTAAAGAAACTAAAATTTGCTTATGACTCCAGAAAAAGCTTAAGCATTTTTGAGTGTAAAGAACACATGAGAGGTCTGCAACCCATTTCTTTTACCTGCAGTTAAATAGTAATTTAAAATGTCTCCCTATCCTTAACTTCGTGAATTCGTGACCCATAATATTCACTAACGCAAACGCACACACAAACTGTGTAGAAATATCAGCGTATATAATTCAGTTTTGTATCAGCAACTTTGTAAAATGTATTCTGAAGGGTGTGCAAAGTAGGCGCAAGGGGTGATTGCGTAGATGGGGGAAGATATTTCCATTAAAACCTTGATAGAGACGTGACTGATATTTTGTGTAATCTGAATATTTAGTAGATATTTAATACTCATGTTCGAGAATAAAGTTTCTTCTTTTTTTTCTTTATCAAACATTTATTTTGATTTTTTAGGTTTTGTATTAATTGCTTGGAAAATGTTGATATTGCCGTTGCTGTAGTGACTAGGTTATTGATTAGAACAAATACGTCATGTGGGTAAAGATGCCTGTCGGCTGTAGATAATTTATTTATATAAATATAATTCCACCTGTAGTTATACATGAGTGTAAAAAGATAAGTTTGATAAGATTTGTGTGATATGTTCCGAATACATATCAGAAAATGGTGATGGTCATGGTGAATGAATGAATTTAATTATTGTTTTTCATTTTTACTGCAGCTTTTCTAACACTCACTTTTTAAGTTATTTATTCAAAATTGTATGTAGGCTGAGTGCTCACGTGTTGGCTATGATCGATACAGAATTATTGCATTAACAAACACCATATGATTCGACTTTTATTGTAAAATTTCACTACTGTCGAAACAGTCCGTGAACCAATTAAATAATATTAACTTATTTTAATAATTTACTTAGCTGTTTTATTTCTATAATTGTGGCATTGACGGGCAAAAATAAGTTTCGCTAATATTTGAGCCATTACAACTCTGATGTGACGCTAAATTTTCTTTGTCGGTAACACTCGTTTACGTTTTAACAAGTTTTAACGATCTTTGGCAGTTATTATTTTTTAATATATCTATCTATTGCATTGATTTACTGAAAGAATGTATTACTTAAAAAGTGCGTCATAATGTCTATTTGATCATATCTATAGCTGCTAGGTACTCTTTGATTTTATGTTTTCTTTAGCTTATACTGACGATGCATTGAAAAATAATCAGTAATAATAACATCCCATCTCAGCTGGTCCATGTAACGGAATAAATTTTCCTGTAAGCCGATTGTTTCAAGCATTTCGCAGAGTTCGAGGAAGTAGAAATTTCCTTGCCACAATCTTTCCTTATTAAGCATTGGTCCTGGTTTTTGATGTAAGAAAACCTAATTAATATCTGAAGGATATAATACCTTGGAGTAGCTCTTCCCTCCTTTTATGCCTTAAGTTTGTTAACAGGACCCACCTCCTATTCCATGGGATAGAGGATAAGAGAGGTATTGGGGTTATTTTTTATATGAAAACATTTGTCAGGTGCTGGCCATAATGTACGATCGTATCTTCTGTGTAAGAACTGTAAAAGAATGCCTCAAGGCTTTAAGTCCGCCTATGTACTATATTGTTTTGTATTAAGTTTAAATAAATAAAATTAATAATTAATTGTAGAGAACCACATACACGAAACGTGATTTTAATCTTACATAACTGTGTTATTTATGGTAGAAGTATATTCGTGTTGAGTCAAATAAACCCTTTTGTGTTCTGTAGAGCGAATGAGGTCATGCGATCTCGAGATTGGGAGGTAGATTTACTCTATTCAAACAGTTGGGATGGTAGATATGTGTGTACTCTATCTGTATATTTCTCTGAACTAAATCATTCATTCATTCATTCAGTCACGAACTGATATGTATTTTGAATAAATTACCAATATTCAGTGATAGTCACGTAAAACGGTAATGAAGCGTATCATTACATAGTATAAAATAAAGTCGCTTTCCGTTGTCTGTCCTCTTATATGCTTAGATCTTTGAAACTAGGCAACGATTTTGATGCGGTTTTTTTTTTAATAGATGAGAGAGGGTGTCAACGAAAGTGAAGTGTGAACTAAAGAAAAGAAAGAAGTAATAAATCCAAAATTTACTAATTTATCTATACTTATATTATAAAGCGGAAGAGTTTGTTTGTTTGTTTGAACGCGCTAATCTTAGAAACCACCGGTCCGATTTCAAAAATTCTTTCACTGGTGTATAGTCCATTTATCGAGGAAGGCTTTAGGCTATATTATATTTTCAAATAAATTAGGGATCTTTACTATAAGTCCAATAATGTAACCCAAGGTGTAAGAAAAAGACCCGAATAAAAATCTTACATCGCGAACGCTGCAAAAACTATTGATTATAGAAAAAAACAATGTATTACAGTTTCACAGAACATATAATTGTCGACAGAAAAGTCCGCGACGCCATATTTTAGTTTAACTATTGTAGTTATCGCACAATAAGTATTTTTTGAATTTTTAAAAATAATTATAATGAGGTCGTTTTAAAAGTTCTTTATTTTGTACCTTGGTATTAACTCTACTCAAAATAAATTACTTCAATATAGATATAAATTCAATACCTTTCTAGAACTTTTTGAATGATTCAATTCGGACATTTAATTCAAAAGATATCGCAAAATACAAAATGCATGTATTCGTTTCCTAGGCAAATATTCGGCGCACAAATCGTTGCGTTGGCGCTAGGGTGCATATACTTTTTGAGACTTTTGCGAATTTTTGTTTATGGTTTTGTCTGTTATTTATCAGTGTATTTGTTTCGTTCATATGTTTGTTAGGTTCATATAAGCATACACTATTGTGGGTTTGAATATGTCCCTCGTTTAAACTAACATACTGTATATGATCGGGAGTCCCGCCCGACTCGGTCATGAGCGCTGCTCATAGCTGGCAGGTAAATTTTTTTTAAATTTTCTTAGACATTTTTTGTTTCTTTTTGTCCTAATGAGTTTGTAGTATTTAATCATCTTTTGGGGTATATATATTTTTATTTTGTAATAATTAATATGTGTTGTGAACATATAACTTCTAAGACCCCGTCTCTACTTAGACACATAGATTTTTTTTTTTTATTTTTTTTTTATTATTATGTCCGG
Source organism: Euproctis similis (assembly GCA_905147225.2). Taxonomy (NCBI): domain Eukaryota; kingdom Metazoa; phylum Arthropoda; class Insecta; order Lepidoptera; family Erebidae; genus Euproctis; species Euproctis similis. The sequence continues at coordinate 12,591,762 of LR990108.1, read as the reverse complement.
ACACTATGGCCCGGCCCGCGGATTTTTCCCCTAACATTATCAGGGACCTATAGGATCCATTATTTTCCGTATACATATACAATAAAGCAGTAAATTAATCATTTGCATCATAATAATAACTTACAACTAATACAATTCTATTTATAATTAAATAATCAACAATAATATCAATTCAACTGTAACAAACGATCGTAGAAATAATATCACAACTTAATAATTTCAAAAATAAATCGCATAAACTATATAAATAATCCTATAAATAATCTCATAATTTTATCCTCAATTGTATGTTGAAAATTATTCCATAATAATCACTAATAATTTATTCAATAATAATTTAATTCACTTCAATTTATTCAATAATAATCCATAAAATAATAATAATTTGCAACATAATCATAACTTACAACTAAATTATTGCTAGTTAAAATTTCATAATCAATATTAACAATAATCATCAATTCGATTACAATTTTCACAATAATAATTTTAATTAAAGCAATTCAATTTTATTAATTATGGTTCATGGGAGAGGGAATAAGACAAACTAAAATATTATAAACTTAACCTATGATTTAAAAGTACTATAACTACATACATACTAAACTACTATTACATGCTAACATGCAAACAGAAAGCAGGGCAAGAGAAATCAAGAATCACATCGGTCTTGTTCTATTTCTTTCAATAACTTTACCCGCCACCGTCACGCAGTAGGCAAGGAAGGGCGCTCTTGTTTCTGGATCCTTCACGAGGTCATTGAGATTGCTCACAGCCACCACTTTGCCCAGTCTTTTCTCAACATCGTGCCTTAGTTCAGCGTATACTGGGCATTCCGTGAGGACATGAAGCACGCTCTCCGGTACTTCTGGGCGACAAAGACACGAAGGGCTCTCCTTACACTTGAATCTATATAGGTATTCGGAGAACCCTCCATGCCCAGTGAGCACCTGCGTCAGTACACCCTCCAGTCTGATATATTTTAGAACCTGGTGTGCCTCTCTGATATCGGGGAAGAAGGCCTTCGTTGTAGAAGCTGTGGAACCCTCTTAGACACATAGATTAGAATTTGATCTATTTAAGAGTATAATAAACGGAAAATAACGCGACACGTTTAGGTAAACAAATACTTACTTTTATTATTAGCTTGACGTTTCGACCTGGTTGCACTGGCCGTGGTCACAAGCAGACAGATAATTTGTTTACCTAAATGTGTCGCGTTATTTTCCGTTCATAATATTTATGTATTATGCAACGCGAATATTAAAATATTTAAAAATATTTTCATACTTAAGTAACCAAAGTGGGTAACCATGGGTCAAATCTAGAGTTAGTTTACAGTTAGTTCTTTATGCAGATATTATAATATTATCTATAATTCTTTACAATATTGCAAATTCATATAAATGGACGAAGCGCAAGATATGCCCACGCACCTCGATCTTGGCGTCTTTTGCTAAAATATAAACACTGCGGATTTGTTACACGTCTGCATTACACATAGAGTTGCCCATCTATATTTACCTTTTTAATATCGTGATCTCTTTTAAAATTTAGTGAATTTATTTTGATAAGAGTAATACCAAGGTGCCAAATCGACATCATTTAAATTATAAAAAAAACACTCACTGTGAGTCAGCCATACTGGTAAGAACATGTGGTGACCAGGTTTTTTTTTTAAATTGACGACAATGACCAAATAAAAAAAAAAGGTTCAAGTAGTATAAAAAAAAAACTAAAGATTGACAAAAAACTTCTGACAAAGTCCCTGGTATTGCTATTGATTGAAGTTGATATTTTTTTTTTTATGGGATAGAAGGGCAAAGGAGCAAGCCGGTCACCTGATGGTACGCAACCTGCGCCGCCCATGGACACCGGCAACACCGTTAGTGTTACCGTTGCGTTGCCGACCTTTAAGGGAGAAGGATGGGGAAGCGAGGTGGACCTCCAGGTACCTCTCTCACCGAACGAAACGCGGTATGAGCCACTTTACGTCGATCTTCTGAGAGGTAGTGGTATTTCACCGGTTGAGCCGGCCCATTCATGCAGCTAACTGCTTATTATTTTACCTGCTATTATTTTCATCATATCTAGGTTGTTAGTCGCTAATATCAACAGCTAAGCAAGTAAGGTGTGTAATAATCGTGCCTTATGGCGCTTTGTACTCTCTACCTACCCCGCAAGGGATCTCGCGTGAAGTTATGTATGTATGTATCAGGAACTTGAATTGAAAAAAAAATTAGTGTTAGTTCATTTATGAGGAAAGTTTTGGGGTATTAATATGATCGCGGTAATAATCTTAGGTGGAAAATGTATAAAATATAGCGGTACGAAGTTCGCGCGGTCTGCTAGTTACTCTTATGAAAATCAACGAAGCGAGTGAGGTATGTAAGAATCGTGCCTTGTGGCGCTCTGTTCTCTCTGCCTACCCCGCAAGGGATTTGGCGTAAAGTTATGTATGTATTACTCTTTACTCACTTATGATTTATTCACTTATGAAGTGTTAGGTGAAGGGGAAAAATCGAATCGACTTTTCAGTAATGTTACCGACTTTGCTTAGGTTTCAGGTATGAAAAATGCCATTGGTCAAAAAAAGGTCTATAGTTCAAAGTACTTTACTACCTGAAGTTGTAGGCAGCGGCTATTAAATTCGACTCGCAAAATTTTTATGTCCTCAAACGGAATACTTGACAGAACCTATTGCCTGCCTAAACTATATACATCAGGCATTGTCGCCAGTCACCGATATTTATAACGCATAGGTAACTCCTGAAAATAATACCGAAAAGACATTGACGTGAGAAGTAAGCATATATTTTTGTGCTAATTATATATGCTAAAGTTGCTCGTTATTAATAAATTGAAAGTAAACACGGTTTTTTGTGTTATAAATGTGGCGACGCGACGTAACGAAATAGAGGCTCATCAGGCACTCTCGTCTTTAGGTTTGCACTACTGAATACTGATTGTTCAGTATATGACTACATTTTTACAACAGCTAAGGTTTTATGTGATGGAATAAAAAGAATAACATAAACATAACATAACTTCACGCCTTTTTATACCCGAAGACTGTTAAGCCTCGTCTCGTCGTTATGTTTATGTCCCAAATGGAATAGGCGGCTAACCTATTGCCATACACCGAGCACAAAGTTTGCAGTCATCGATATTTCTCTGAAAAGAATTTTGAAAAGTCATTGGTTTGAGCCAGGATTCGAATCCACGACTTCTTGACTCAGAAGCGAAGTGCTCGACCACTGGACCGAAATATGGTACTAACAATCTAATGCAGTAGTAGGTATATTAATTTTGAATTGACAGACAGCAATTTTATGATTGTCTCGAGAATAAAAAATCGGGAATTAACCATTCTTAGGGAGTTAAAATATTTTTACAATGTCTAATATCGAAGTGCTTGTACCGTCTGAATGATATCTTTCCGAGTCATTTATTTGTGATAAAAGTTTATTGGGTGAGTTATTAAATTCCTAAAAGACAGGCGCCGCGTGATGTAGCGTCGATTACACACAGATTTTTGAACTGGTGTTTTTTATTGAAGAATTCCACAATATAATAAATATTCTAGCCATTGACATTTAAAGACGACAATTTATAAATTTACTTGTTTAAAAAATTGATCTGCCAGAAAGGAAAATAACATATTTCTTTATTGAATTACAAGACAAGTTAATCTAAATCAATATATTATATACCTATACATATCTCAATATAGGAGTCGCGGACGGCCAAGACACACATTCCATGACCAAATAGAACGTGTTCTGGAGGAAGGTGATGTTAGGAGCCTCAAAAATCGACGCGCGTGCATGAAAAGAGTTATGAAAGTCAAAGAAGCGAGTGAGGTGTGTCAGAATCGTGCCTTATGGCGCTCCGTTCTCTCTGCCTACCCCGCAAAGGGATTTAGCGTGAAATTATGTATGTATGTTAAGCATATCTCAAGTCAGTGGAAATTGCCTTGCGTTGTATGGGCGTGTAATGAAAAGTAATGATACACATTCTGCAAAACGAGTGATAAACCTGAATGTAGAAGGAAATTAGAGAGAGAGGATGTTCCAAAAAAAATATGAATGGATTGTGTGAAAGACGACATTATTAAGAAGGGTGTTAGTGTAGAAGATGATGATATCAATGATAGGGATGTGTGGAAAACAGGGCTGATGATGATGAAGATGATGATATTAAGTCATGTTAAGTGTATGCAATATGTGTTATGTATTCTCATTTACTAGGTACATGCATATGTAAATTAAATCAAGAAACAAATGCTTACGACTCAAATATGTAATATAATATATTTACCTAAATATAGATAGATATATGTTTTCGGAACGTGTTCTGGAAGTGTTTGGTTATGAATTAATTATATAACGTAGATATGAATAAATTTGCTGTCGCCATTGCTCGCTTATCATACTAATTGAATTTCATGAACCCCTTCCAATGACGTCATCATGTTTATGGCACACGTTTATGGGTCAATCAGGTTCTGGATTAAATTCTCCATGGTAACGAGATAAAGGCTTTATAAACATTCCCTACAGCCATGATAACTCACACGGGTAGTTGGTGATGGACTTGTGATAGTGAGGGTATTGCTTTTTGGCGTGTAAATTGTTATAATCAAATTTTGAAGTGGTCTATATATGTGATTGTGTTGTATATTGATCACCAGGAAACTATTTTTCGATTGTTATATATTTTTAAAAATTTCTATGCAACATTAAAAAAAGTATTTTTAATATTTTATCTATTTACTAAAAAACCTTTAAAAAATCGCGTGTTTTTCTGAGCATTTCCGGAAATTCTATTAACTTACATATATACTTACTCGCAGTTACAATAAATTACATCCGAAAGTCATACCTGTTCAGATTTTAGAGCGTAGTAAAGTTTAGTGTAATATTTGGGTATATAATTATATATATTGGTTATGTAAACACTCGAAAATATTAATTTACATAACCGTCCTGTTCCGTGGTCCGATTATAAAATATACTGGACGATGTTTGATCAAAACTATTTAATAACTTTGTTAAAATCAACAGTAATAAATAAATATAGCTTTATTGTATATTTATTTATCTTAATTACGTGATTTAATACATATTAATTTTGATTATTATTAATGATAGTGAGACGAATATTATTAGAAACAGATGAGTATACATGACAAGAGTTATAAAAGTAGTGGAAGCAACTGAAGCAAAAGTTAGTGTCAAAAGGCGCTCTCTCCTTTCTGCCCACCCGCAAAGGTCTTTGCGTGAAGTGACGTGTTTGTACAATATTATTGGTGAATAATCGTCGTGATGATAGTTAAAAGTACGAAAATAAAACATTTAGATTTTTTGCAAACCCAAACGACGTATTGAGTAGGTGGAGTGAGTATTTTGCGGAAATGTACGGGTATGTTCCGGATGTAGGCGTCGCGAGTGAGTCTACGACTGACGCAGCTGAGCCAACATCTGACGAGGACATTACTATGGAAGCGATTGAATGGTCGATACGAAGTATGAAAAATGGTAAGGCAGCTGGAATTGATAATATGTCTTCTAAAATGATCAAACACGGTGGAACCTGTGTCCGGGACGCTTTTCTGACCTTGAGCAATCTATGCTGGAGGTCGGGTAAGGTTCCCATGGACTGGAGGCGGGCTGTCATCGTGCCCTTGTATAAAGGTAAGGGATCACGTATGCAGTACGCCAGTTACAGGGCCATCAGTTTGATCAGCTTAGCAGCGAAAGTGTATGCGAAAGGAGAATGAGGGTGATATCTGATGGAGTGTTCTGGGAGGATCAGGGTGGTTTTAGAAGCGGACCAAAGGATCTGTGGGACATACTCCCGGGCTACGGGGTGAGCGGCGCACTGCTGCGCGCTGTGCAGTCAACTTATGAGGGTGCACAGCGTGTGTGCGTGTTGACGGCGGCTTGTCCCCCTGGTTTGACGTCAATATCGGCGTCACACAGGGTTGCGTGCTGTCCGCTCGACTGTTCATCCTGGACAGTTGTCTCCAGAGAGTGAGATTGATGGATGTAGGGATGCGAATCGGGGACCTAGTTGTGAGCTGCCTGCTTTACGCAGATGACGCCGTGCTTCTGGCCGAATCGCCGTCGGACCTGCAAACACTAGTCACTACTATGAAAGATGATTGCATGATTAAAGGCTTGCAGTTGAATGCGACGAAAACGAAAGTTATGGTGTTTGAAAGGGAGAAATTCAGAACGGATGCAAGGTTAACGGTTGATGATGTAGTGCTGGAACAGGTGAATGAAATTGTATATCTTGGATGCGCTTTTAGCAGGGATGGAAGGTACACCGCGGATATAGAAAGACGAGTGGCGATAGGAAATAGCGTAGATGGAGCGTTGGGGAGATTCCTGGGCGCTAAAAACTTTAGCAGAAAAGCCCAGCTAGCAATCTACAATGCAGTCCTGATCTCAACGCTAACTTATGGAAGCGAGAGCTGGGTATGGCAGAGTGTGCATGAAAGTAGAATAAACGCGGTAGAAATGAGGGCACTGCGCAAAATCTGCGGAGTGACTCTCGCTGACCGCGTAGAAAACAAGGTTGTAAGGAAGGAAGTTGGTTTGAAAGAGAGTGTCGGTGTAAAAGTAAGAAAGGGCATGCTCCAATGGTTCGGACATGTAGAAAGAGTGGATGATGCAAGACTGACTAAGCAGATATACAATGCAAAAGCGAATGGATGTAGGAGTCGAGGACGGCCAAGACACACATTCCATGACCAAATAGAACGTGTTCTGGAGGAAGGTGATGTTAGGAGCCTCAAAAACCGACGCGCGTGCATAAAAAGAGTTATGAAAGTCAACGAAGCGAGTGAGGCGTGTACGAATCGTGCCTTATGGCGCTCTGTTCTCTTTGCCTACCCCGCAAGGGATTTGGCGTGAAGTTATGTATGTATGTAGATTTTCTTAAACAACGACAGCAATAAGCATGCAATTAAGTTTGCTAGAATAAATTGTTTATCACGCTATATAAAACAACTATAGTTACCTGCCTGTAACACATATTCTCTTTGACAACCACTTATATATAGGTTTATTGTTATCACTACATATCCTTAATAGCCTTGTTTTCTTTAACAATGCTAGGCTAGCAACCACGCCTAGCTTATAACATTATCCTATCCTTGCATGGTCTCTAATAATGAATAATGTATTGCATAAAACAAGTAGGTTACAATATTTATAATTTTAAAGACCTCTAGTCGAGTAACAATAATAATTGGTCATGAGAAAGATAGATTATAGCAAGGATACTTCGTCAACATTCCAGCTCGATCAATTTAAATCCTAAAAAAAAACGAAAAAATCGTAGGCAGTGGCTGTTAAGCCTCGATTCGCCGTTATGTTTACGTCCCAAATGGAATAGGTGGCGAACCTATGGTCATACCATATTTATCACACATAGCTTCTGAAATTAATTTCGAAAAGTCATTGGTGTGTACGAGGATTCCAACCCGCGACCTATGATTTCAGAAGCCGTGTGCTCGACCACTGGACCACCGAACCTGTTGAAAAAAAACCTTTAAAAAATCAAGTAGCATGAAATAATAATAAAAAATACAAATCTTTCATCAAGAAGTCTCACTTCTGTTTATTTGCTCATAATGTTGCCTAGTATGTGCTTTAAATTGATGATGTCTCATTTTATCGTGGTAAAGATTGTTTTTTTTTTATAAAACATTACAATACGAGAGACCATTCATATAATTGGTTAATAATTATTTTTACAAATGACATAACCAGAAAAATATTGCACAATACCTACATTCGTCACGTAATACATTTAAAAACATTTTTTTTGTTAAAATTGAGAATACTGTTAGGTATATGATAATGTTACTAATTTTGGAAAGTTAACGTTTACTTAGGATTGTAGTAATTGTACTTACATTACTCGGCGTAATGTGGAACGGTATGTTAGTATTAAAATTTAAAACGACTTTTAACTTTAGTTGCCTACATCCGGCTCGATGGACCAATGTTGGTTTAGCCAGTAGCCTTGAACTAGGGGTAGGTTGTACTAAAAAAAACTACCGGCCAATGGACTGCTGGATGGATAGACGTTTATTGAACTGGTGGGTTAAACCGCCGTGTCTTTAACCTCGTCTTCGTCAAATACAAACACAATATTTTTGATCTTATTAAGCAGGTGACAACGCAACCATAGCGTAATCTATTTTTGACGTCACGCCATCTAGTATTGCAAAAAGTAAACTTTTTGAACATAGTCAATATAACTCCTAAACACTTAAAATAAAAAATCATGTGTTGTGTTTGTATTTTCGTGGGAAGCGGGTAATTTTAGTGACCCTCAAACATACTGTTGGTACAATTTGTACACGACGCTTATATTTTATTTATGAGTTTAGTCAAAGCCAAAAGGGATTTGTTTGGTTCCATATTAAATACGATATCCCGGCCAACAAAATAAATAGATCTGTGGAAGGTCAAACGATATTTTAATATAGCGGGTCTCTGAGAACGGGCGGATATATTATACACATTGCAAGTAACAGTTTATTGAAATAATTTTGTATACTTTTTCAATATTGAATTACAAAAAATAATAGTTGAGAAGCAGTAGTGTCAACAGTGGTAGAGCCAAGCGGTTCGCTGCATGAATGGGCCGGATCGATCGGTGAAATACATCGACCTTTCAGAAGATCGACGTAAAGTGGCTCATGCCGCGTTTCGTTTGATGAGAGAGGTACAAGGAGGCTCACCTCCCTTCCCTATCCTACTCCCTTAAAGGTCGGCAATGCAACGGTAACACTATATGTGTTGCTGGTGTCCATGGGCGGTGCAGATTGCTTACCATCACGTGACACGGTGACACGCTTGCTCGTTTGCCCTCCTATCTAATAAAAAAGCAGTACTAATTGAGTAGTAGCTTTAGCGGACAAACAACGTGACATATAATTTATATATTAATATTATAGACAATATTAGTTACTCAAAACTCAATTAACTGTTTATAACCGCAAGATGGTTTACTTTAAAAACATACCGATGGGGAAAATCTAAGCAACATAGACTTAGTATATTGAACAAGTAAACAGGTAAATTATTATCCCCTAATTAAATCAATTTAATTGAAACTAGTGCAAAGGCAGACTTTTCATTACCGTATTTCAGAAAAGTCATTTTATACATAGCAAATTTCACTTTTATCGGAGCAGTTTGATTGTGAACATATAAAACGCGAATGAAGTCTCTCAGTCTTTCTGCCTACCCTTCTAGAGAGTTGGATTGAAGTTCTGTGTAAACACAGTTTGAGTACTTTTTATAAAAAAAAAAAAACATAAATATCCTACATCATAATCATAAATTGCCCCAAAACTTATCGATAGTGTGAAATCAATCTGCATGTCAAAATTTAAAAAAGTAATTTACTCTAATGGCTAATCCCACTTCGAAGTAATCATATTCATTTGATTTTATGTCTGCAAGATTTTAATTTACGGTATTAATAAAGCACGGTTGTCATATAAGTGCTTCCGTTTAATTAAGGCTCGTTATTTCCGGCTGTCAACTCTGTGGTCTGATATCTCTTTAAGATACAAAGTTGCCAAACTTGAAGGAACGACAATTAACAAAGTTGTTTAGTTAAAGCTCTACTAATCTGATAGTTTAATTTGTTATCTGCCTAAAGATACCCAGTCTTTAATTCATCGTCAACTAAATTTGGAGCCAATAAAGTGTAACCTGCCAGCATCATTCAGTAGGTATAACATCAAAGATCGAATTTAGTTTTTTTTTTATTGTATTAAAATAATAATAAAAGGAAAAATAAAAAATGAGTCTAGGCTCTCACCCTGCTTTTGAATTATGAAGTCGAGGGTTCGAATCCTGCCTCACTCAAATGACTTTTCGATATTATTTTCGGAAGTTTGTGTTAATCACACATCTATGAATGAAAACTTTGTGCCTCGGTGTATGCCAATAGGTTCGCCATAAGCGTAACGGCGAGTCGAGGCTCAACAGCCGCTGCCTAAGCCTTCGAGTAGAAAAGGGGTGAATTCTTGGTGGTCTAGTGGTCGAGCACACGGTTTCTGAATCCAGAGGTCATGGTTCCTCCTGACATTGGATCACACCAATGACTTTTCGAAATTGTTTTCACAAAGTTATGTGTGATAAATATAGATGACTGAAAACTTTGTGCCCGGTATGACAATAGGTTCGCCACCTATTCCATTTGGAACGTAAACATAACGGCGATACGAGGCTTAACAACCGCTGCCTACACCTTCAGGTAACAATGGCGTGAAGTTATGTTATGTTAAAATAGTTAAAGTCATGCACACAGCATGCGTGAATATATGTATGAACTTATATTATATGGCTTACGGGTTTGTAATTACGCTGCTGCCATAATGGTGATTTTGTGATTGATTGATATCAAGGTTAAGATAGTCTGTAAAGGGCAAAGTCATGGTTAGAGTGAAGGTCATCTCGTGCACCTTCAACCTTTTAAAGCCTAATCGAATATTATCAAAATAAGCTGGTGAAGCAAATATACAGCAGATTTTTAAGTGTCTTTATAAAAGGAGAGGTTTACATGTTCCAGTGCAGGTATTTATATTGAATAAAGTACCATTTCACGAGGAACAACAGTGATATTTTGCTGAAAAAGTTATTATGTTGTAACAGAAAATAATAAAGTTGCCTACTAGATAAGTTATTTAGCGCGCCGTTAGAACATTGTGTATAATTTGTATTTAAAGTTGTATAGCTGCATACAGACTTTGCTCTACCTACTGTACGAAAGTACATTTAGGTGAGATTTAGTGAACCAGACAATATGGAGAAAACTTCTCGCTTTTTTCTACCTGAAGGCAGAGGCTGTTAAGCCTCGACTCGCCGCTATGTTTCCGCCCCAAATGGAATAGGTGGCGAACCTATTGCCATATACCGGCCACAAAGTTTTCAATCATCAATTTTTATCACACATAACTGCCGAAAGGAATTTGGGAATATGGAGAACCTCTTTTCTAAATCTCTTTAATATCACGTGATACGTAATGTACTAAGAAAAAAAATACAAAAACTGTATACAATCTACAGTTCACGATTTATAGCTCGGGAAAAATATTAAACGACTCCTTTAATTGAAGCAGAAGGGGCGGAGGGCGCAAGAGAAATGTTGGGCCACTGACATACCAATTTGTTAAGAGTTAGGTACTTAGCAAAACACTTAGGTTTTTATCGGCCATTCAGTAAATTAATTAGAAAAGAAAATTGCTTGTTCAAGGGAGAGTTGTTTATTGATGTTAGTAATGAAACATTCAAGGTCACATTACATAGATAGATAGCAGATTAGTGGGTAATATAGATAAAAAACATGTTCCTACCGAACATAAACAACACACCTACCTATAATTAAAATAGTAGTAATAATTACTACCTAGTTGATGTTTTCTTATATTATTTATAAATCTAAATCTTTACATACATTACTGCCTATTTAACAATTGTAGAGCCACGCAGTTAGTTGCATGAATGGGCCGGCTCGGCTGGTGCAATACCATACCCGCGTTTCGTTTGATGAGAAAGGCATCTGGAGGCAACCCCTTCCCCTCTCCATCCCACTTTCGACCCTTCGCTATCTCAATAACTTGAATTCTGAACCCTAAAACGAAACCTTATATTAGTGGAGCTCCACTATGCTGATCGATGCCACATTTTTGGGTGTCTTAATAAATAGATCTATGTCATGTCACTTGGTTTTTTCTTGAATTTTAAATTACTAACGCATAATTAATTATATAGTCATAAACTTATTAATACAGTTGAGCGAGTGTGTGATAAGTAGTTAATTTAAATATGGCAAGAGACTGGTGGCAACTGACACCTCGGCGTGAAATATTCGCGGTGCCAGAATGTCTGGCTGCTGCAGACTCTCGGGTATGTTGCATATACGAGTATAATACAACTAACAGTAACTAAACCAATTAAAATCAATTTGTGCTATCAGTTGATGCAATATTTGTCTAATAATTGTTATTGAAGCTATAGATATCGTATTTTTGTTCAATATGTTTACTCTCTAGAGTAGAGCTAGCAGAAATGTTAAGATTTTAATGACGTAATAAAATTAAGTACTCGCTTCAGTTATAATTGATGTCGAAACATCATTTCTGTAATAATATGTACAGCAATAAGACTTTTCTTGCTGTGCATATATCATCTAAACAAGATAAGCTTAAATTTTTATTGTTCAAAAACAGATTATCTGAACTTGATTGAAACTCAAGTAATTTAAACAGAGGTATATGGTGTTAAGTGTAGTTGCATGACCACATGAAGTAGGAACGTGTATTCGTTTAGAAGTCGGTACAAAGATTGGCTTTAGAAGTTAAATTCTCGTAAAAATCACCTTCAGGTTCGCAACTCTCGCTTCGTCCATGTTCAATAACATATTGTGTCCAATGTCAATTCAAACAATATTAGATAATAGAACCCCGATGTTACATACAAGCGGAGTATCTGTTCTTTATGTAAAATTTGTTTTGTAAATACCTAAAAAATCTGCTTACCTGATTCTCCTAGATTCAGTTTTGTTTAGATAATTAATTTCTTGTTTCAGGGATTGGCGTTTACAATCGAGGAGCGTCAGACACTTGGCATCCACGGTCTTCTGCCGCCCAGAGTAAAGACTCAGGAGGAACAGGTCCAAATGTGCAAGATCTCTATCGACAGATATGATGATCCGCTTAATAAATATATCTATCTCATGGGACTACTTGTAAGTTATTTTTGATAATCAAAACAATAATTTTAAAGACAAAAACATTTTGTGTCTTTACCACAAAGAATTTAATGTACCTACTTTATGTAATATAATCAAAACGTAATTTGTACATAAAAATAACACATTCATATTATAACTTAACGTCATGTCCTTTGCGAAGAAAGTAGAAAGAAAATTTAAAAACAGGAAAAATGGTTTCAATATAACACACTACAAAATATAGCCATCTTATTGGATTTTAAATTTTATTTAGGCATATTGGCGATAAATTAGAACTCTGCTAGCATATATAATTGTAGCTTAATAGTTTAGACCTAATTACTGATTTAAATAGTCCTTACATTGTAGGCTGTTAGTATATAGCATTTGCAATATTCTATGGCGGTCGTCACGATAACATTTCATGGGTAATCTGATCATCTAGGATCGCAACGAGCACCTCTTCTTCCGTGTTGTCGCTGAATACGTGTCAGAGATGATGCCCATAGTGTACACTCCTACAGTGGGCTTGGCTTGCCAAAAATTCGGGCTGGTGTACCGACGCCCGAGAGGACTGTTCATCACAATCAATGACAAGGGACATGTCTACGATGTACTCAAGAACTGGTACTTATTATTTTTATAGATTAGTAAATAATCTTATATCCATCAACCATAATTAATCAAAAAAGTATAATGATTAAGTTATTTCATTGACAATTATAACATTTGTAAACTTTATAGGCCTGAAACCGATGTGCGTGCTATAGTGGTGACAGATGGGGAGCGTATTCTTGGTCTGGGAGATCTGGGCGCTTGCGGCATGGGCATACCCATAGGGAAACTTGCTTTGTACACGGCGCTCGCCGGTATCAAACCTCATCAATGTCTCCCGATTACTTTAGGTATATACTTACATATTATTTTCACAATTGCAAGCGTTGTTATATTAAAAATTTATACAACAATTCCATGTTTTTAAATAATATTATCAGTCATTATTATCTCTGAGTATTTACTTTCAAATTTAAGACGAAAAATGATAAGAAACTCTTCAAATACTTTTCTGCTTTACAGACGTAGGCACAAACTCGGAAACCATGCTGAACGATCCCTTGTACATTGGTTTGAGACATCGCCGAGTACGCGGCGCTGAGTATGATGAATTTATTGAAGAGTTCATGCAAGCTGTTGTCAGGCGCTTCGGACAGAATTGTCTTATACAGTTTGAGGATTTCGCCAACGCTAATGCTTTCAGGCTCCTTGAAAAGTACCGTGGCAGGTAAGAAGCGTGAAACTATAGTTTAACCCTTAAATATGAAACCTATGTAAGCATATAATTATAAGAACATATTTCCATATATAAAGATGACAGGTGTGCGTTGATAAAAAGATAAAATAAAATTCTGCACAGATCCAACGTACCGACATGCCTTGAGATAAGTTCTGAAAGATAACGGGGACATGCAGAGAGCGACAGCAAGTGAAATTTCAGGAATCGTACATTTTACTCGTGATATAAATAGCCTAAATCTATGCAAGATGGTTCGCGAGCTCGTTTGCCGCCAAAATATGTAGGTAAAATAATAAGTCAACTATTACTATCGATAGGTACTGCACCTTCAACGATGACATCCAGGGTACCGCTGCTGTAGCAGTTGCTGGTCTGTTTGCCAGTCTTAGGATTACCGGCAAAAAGCTAAGCGAAAACGTTATAGTGTTCCAAGGAGCTGGCGAGGTGAGAACATAATAATATATTGGTTATTATCAGACTGTCTTTCTTTAGTTTCTTGGCAACTTTTACATTTACCTAAATTAGTTTCTGGAATATCTGTTTCACTAATAAGGGTTTTACGTATATTGAAATAAAAGTCCCTTTTTATATAACCATGACGTATCTTACTAGTGTGGGTGCACTGACAAAAGAAATTGCGATATTCATTTAGAAAGTGATATTGAAAATAATTTTGTTTATTGGCATCAATAAATGTAAATAAATGTAGGAGTGAGTCTCTGTCGACTGCACCAATAAAGTTATGATCGTAATATTGAGGAAATCATTTCATGGAATAGTGTTTTTTTGCAGGCGGCCTTAGGTATTGCAGAGCTATGCGTAATGGCAATGAAAGCCGAAGGTACTGACGACGCTTTGGCCCGAAGCCGCATCTGGATGGTCGACTCAAAGGGTCTCATCGTCAAAAATAGACCAGAGGGTGGACTCAACGAGCACAAGGAGAAGTTTGCACGAGAACACGAGCCCGTGAAGACCTTGGAGGACGTAGTCAGTGTAGCGAGGCCATCAGTTCTCATTGGTGAGTCATGGATAGGTAGTTCAACCAACATGGCGGATAAACGAGTTGCGTTGTGTTTTGGATTAGATTCCCCCATAATAAATATTCATATAATATTGCTGTGTGGCGCCGACTAAGGGAAAAGGCTGGAAGAATCGTCAGCAGCATTCTCTCTCAACAGGATACAGCCTACTGCAATCGCCAACCCGCCTGCCAAGCGTGGCGATTATGGCAAAAACCCCCCATGAGTAAACGGACCGGCGGTCCGGGCGCGCTATGGGGGAGGCCTGTCCAGCAGTGGACCTCAAAGGGCAAATGATGAAATATTCATAGATTCGTCGTTTGTACACATTTTATGTTTGAATGGCCTTAAAATCCACAGAAATTGCCATTTATCATAATAATAATAAATTTTATGTAAGTAGATGACATTTAAAGTAAAATATCAGATGAAGGGACTAACGAGACACCTTTGGTAGGTTCAGTTTGCTGTTTGTCTCCAAGCCAATGTAATTAAATTTTAAAATGCTGGTATTTTATGGTTCAGGAGCGTCAGCTATAGGCGGCGCCTTCACCCCGTCCATCTTGCGCAAGATGGGCGAGTTCAACGAACGTCCCGTCATCTTCGCTCTCTCCAACCCAACACATGTCGCTGAATGCACAGCCGAAGAAGCTTACTCCAACACAGACGTTAGTACCCATTTTATATATATTTAGTATTATTACTAAAATTTCTTGTATTACGAAAAACTCTAATGTTCTCTGTCTTCTCTGTCTGACTCTAATCCGTAGATGCTTGTAAAAAAATAAAATCAAATATTCCTTCTTTTCCATTTGCGACGTTATAATTAGGTGAATAGGAGAATTACAGCTGCAGTACTTTCGGTAGAAAAAGATGTGAAGTAACTATTAAAAAGATTTGCGTGTTTAGGATCGCGCTATCTTCGCATCGGGTTCTCCATTCCCGGAGTATCGCACCAAGACCGGACAGATACTGAAACCAGGGCAAGGCAACAACTCTTACATATTCCCGGGACTGGCACTCGGCATCATTTGCGCCGGGATCATAGATATCTCCGAGGACTTCATGCTATTAGCTGCTGAGGTATGTTCACCTAATATAATAGAACTTTTATTATGAACAGTGTTTAAAATCCCGAGAGCTTTCGGAATTTAAAAAAAAACTTAAGACACGTATAGCCAAATCATAACGAGCGCAGCAAATAATTAAATATGACGTGCATGGTGTTGTATTGATTAAGCAACCTTATATGA
This sequence comes from Euproctis similis, assembly GCA_905147225.2. NCBI lineage: Eukaryota > Metazoa > Arthropoda > Insecta > Lepidoptera > Erebidae > Euproctis > Euproctis similis. The sequence continues at coordinate 12,575,425 of LR990108.1, read as the reverse complement.
GTATTGTATTTAAGTCTTGTTATCCATTGTGTAGTTTGCGTAACACATGCATTTAGTTGTATATCATCCAGAACGTTATTATTTTTTTAATTTATATTAGTAAAAGTGATATGGCACCAAACAATGGGCCCAGCTGTGAAATTGTTAGCAAAACTTTGATAGTTGTTATTACTGGAAATAATAATAACTGCAATAAAAGACATCTGCGCTGATCCTGCATTTTATAGGATACTTGCGTCCAAACTTCATTTATTTTTATTATTTGTGTTGAGTATTATCATTCTGCTGAATGTTAGTCTTACATCAGAATGTCCACCATATTTGTTATGTGTGTACATGTCAATATGAACTAAGACGTAATTCCACAGTCACTGGCTGCTTACGTGTCTGAAGATGACTTGCGGCAGGGCTCCCTGTATCCACCACCCACTCAGATAAAGAACTGCAGCGTTCACATCGCCAAGAAACTTATTGAGCACGCATATGACTGCAGTAAGTACTTAGTTCACTTTCTTTATGTCAAGAGTTTACTTAAATTATTTCGCTGACGTTGTAATGCTGACTGTCACTGAGTCAGAACATTATTGAGGAGACCATGCAGAACATTATGTTCTGCATGCTGGTCAGAAGCTTAAACGGCTTAGAAATTTTAGTTACATATTAAGGTTATATGTAATTGTTCTATTTATTGGTCTACGAAGTAAAGATACAATCAAGTCTGTAAGAAGATATAGATAGAAGGAGTCCGTATGGCTTTTCCATACAATAATAAACTCAGATATTAGTTCTCTTTTCTGTCACTGGCTGCGCTAGAATTTAAGATGTACCGATGATTACGTACGTACAAGTATTAGTATTTCACGTAAACAAGTTTTGAATAGTTAAATCTCAAAAATCTTTTAAAATGTTTAAATTTAGGTACATTAACTCGCGTTTAGTACGATGCTGCCAAAAGCAACAAAACTTTCCGCGTAAAGATTCACAAGTACTTCTTGAAAAACTAGATTATACATACAAACCCTGTTGAAACATTCTATTTAAAGTTATATACAGTTTCCAAATATGTAAGCATATAAAAGGACAGACAGCGAAAAGCGACTTTGTTTTATACTATGTAATGATAATGATTTTATTACGTGCTTGAGAAATCGTGTAGTTTCGTCGTTCAAAATTAAAACGTTCAATTAGTAGGTAGTTGTAGTTTGATGGTAATACAAATTGTGTTTGCAGACAAGGCGACCGTCCAGCCGCAGCCGGCGGACACGGAAGCGTTTATCCGCGCGCAGATCTACGATCCGCAGTACGGCAGCGCGCTGCCGCCCGTGTACGCGTGGCCCGACGACGGCACGTACTCGCGCCCGCGCGTCGACTACATGTAACCTCCCGGACCCGCTCCCACAACACTCCACTCAACCACTCGCAGACACTGGACCGATGGATTCTCGCGCTCGTTTCACGTTTTAATACCATACTATCTATAAAACACAACATAACTTCACGCCTTTTTTACCCGAAGGTGTAGGTAGTGGCTGTTAAGCCCCGACTCGCCGTTATTTTTACATCTGAAATGGAATAGGTGGCGAAACCTATTGCCATACCAGGCACAAAGTTTTTAGTCATCGATATTTATCACACATAACTATCGAAATTAATTGATTTCGAAAAGTCATTGGTGTGCCAGGATTCGAACCCGCAACCTCTGGATTAGGGAAATTGATGAGCCGTGACTTAGACATAAGAAAATTTTTCATTTGCCCCAAATACTAATAAGTATCTCCGATAAGACAGACTTTATAATAAGCATTTGCCATCATTTTATTTGTTTTGCATGCCATTCCATTTATAGGAGAGCGCGGAATTATTTCCAATTGAATAAAATTGAAACTAAAGTATGTAGGTACTGTTGATTATAAGCTTCATATTAAAGTCAAGCAATATTGTATTGATGTGAACAAAGAAGGGTAAAATGATTATGTGAGTGAGAACGATGCGATTTGGTGGAAATGAAGAATCCTTTTTCAAACGATTTCATCTCAAATTTTGATATCTATTTGACAAGATAGTTTAAAGCCAAAGTTTGCAGATTACACTACTTACTTAATATATTTAAAAATTCGACTGATTGGTACACGAACATAACAACCTTCAATATTCTGCCAAAATCTAAACTTAAAAAAAAATAAGGACATATCTGTATATCAAGAATAGCGCAGCAACTAAATATGCTTGTTAAGACCAAATCGGCTGGTGACAGAGTTTACCTGCCTCGTCCGTAACATCCGTCTCGCGCTTCACGATTTTTGGTAGAAATATAATCATATCTAATTATTAAAAGAGTATTTAATATAACAATGTCGGTAATATCTTTATCCTAAATATCCATATAAAAAAAATATTGTATTTAATAATTCAGATGTAATGCCAATTGTCAAGAGGCTCACTCTAATTAAAATGTTGATAGGAGTGTTTTACTGTTGTTAAATTGTTTTATTTACAAAATTTAATCATTCCAAAAATGACAATGAAGTTATATATTTGTACTTTACGTGTTATTTATTCTAAAATTAATGTCTAGTATTAAGATGTCTCATATTTTATATGGACCTGATTATGTGTTTGTTTGTATGCATACAACATAATAATATCATGGTGTACATTGAAACTGTGACATCAAATTTTAATATACCTGATTAAAGTTTTCAAAACTTAACGAAAAGCGAACTCCTCTCAAAGTAAGATATAAGCTAACAGAATTTAATGTTTGGATATAATTAGGTATGTATGCTTTTTTTTAATAAACCGAATAAAAGTATTGGTATGTGTATTATTTATATTTAACCAGCGACTTTGCTCGCATACGTCCCTCCACTCAAATTGTCATTCAGGTCTCAAGTGGTCCACGATGGGCATTTCACTCATCTCCTAAGTATCGTAGCAATATTAGCAATATTGAATGGACATGCAATTTATTAATACTCCAGTAAAATTAAAATATGCAAAGGAAGGTTTACTTTTTATTTATTGCTATGCGAACACATGAATGTGAGACTTTAGATGTTGGAGTTGAACCAAGTAAAGTATTCCGGTCAATCCCGCCATGTTCATAGGCTCTCTTCACAAAAAAACAAAATAAAACTTTGTCACATATTATGTTGATGTTCATATACCGTAGATTTTGGGAATAAAATGAATACGAATATGTTAAAAGAATAAATCAATATTCGACCAACAGTCTTTTATTTTGAATAATAGTTATTTTATAAATACAAATTGAGAGAAGTACCGATTCACAACAAAATATTACTTAGATTACAATGTTCGACAATATCATTACTATCACTGTACAATAAGTTTACACACGAGGGGCGCGGGGCCGAGGGCCGGGGGGCGCGGGGCGCGGGGCGCCTCACCGGCTCAGCGAGTGCGAGCGCTCACGGGACCCGGAACTCTCCCCGCTGCACCGGGCGCGGTCATTGCCTGTCAAACACAAACAAGGTGATTGCTTAGTTTAAGACGAGGTGTATTCTTATTAGGTATTGTCACATATCTAGTAACATAATAAATATTGTTATTAATTATTGCAATATCATGTAGAAGAATCTATATTAATATATATAGATTTATGGTTATAAAAACTAACATAGATGTATGTTGTTGTACAGTCAAAAAAAAGAACTGGTATTTAAGGCTAGAACAATATATCGTTAATATCGAAAAAATAAATGCCCCTGTAAGTATAATAATATAAAGTTATTGTTAACGAAAATTTAAAAAAAATTTAACATGTCATTTGACATATTTCCTGAACATCAAGACAAATTGCCAGGGTAAGGTTGAAGAAACAAGAAATATTAATGCAATTACGAAACGCTCGGTGAACATGATATGTTTGGATATAGAAGATTTAGTTAATAACAACATGTTTTGGTGTTCAGAATCGAAGATCATGCGTGAATAATGTCGTCGATAGTTGTGAACAATCATGTCAAAGCAATTAAATGGTTCTTTTCTGATCTTTTAGATACATCTGACTCTATAAACATACATATATTTTTATAAAGCATGATGCGCAGTCAAGCTGATTAGATACAAACTCACAATTCATTATCAACAATAGGCACATAAATATTCTAATTTAAATGCAATTTTGCTACTAATCTCTTGACTGACATCACAATCACTGATAAATAGTGGAAAAACTAAGCACATTCATTTCATATCATGTTTAATTCACTACTGCAATCATGAAGTTTTATTCCAGTATATAGTTTTCATTTATACGATGCAATATATAGTATAAATATATTATGATTTCAAGTGCAAATACATATCAAATAACAAAGATCTCATGGACTACTATTTGCTCAGTGCTTCCACTAACACCGCACAGGTTACAACAACTATAAAGCTAATAAAGAAACAAAAAAGGCACACTAACAACACAATGAAAAACCTAAAATATCGTAAGTCATGTCCAACATAATTATTATATTCTCCCATGAGTATAAAGAAAGGAAAATTAAAGCTTTTAGATAAGCATCTAACTATAAAAAGGCCCACCTAAGAAACGATGGCCTTGTAAACTGGTGTCCTATAACAAAAGAAACTTGTGATGTATTATGGTAAAGGAGAAACATCTGTATTGAAGTCAGTTCTGGAATGTTCAGGATAAAAATATCATTTCCATCCTAACAATCATTTTCAACTATAGACTATTGAATACAATATATGAATTTGTATAATATAGTCTTGACGAATTTATAGCTCAACAAAGACAGTGAGAATAGAAAATTGTTTGTTCAGCAGAGCAGACGCACGGCACCACCACCATGACTGTACATAAAGTAGTTTAACAATCCAACATAAATATTTATGTGTGAGATTTGATTCAAATTATTACTTAAAAAAATTAAAACAGAAATATGGCATTTTCAAAACGTAAAAATCAATGACTTTGTTGGACAAATCTTATCATGTGTGTTTTATATGTGTGTGTGTGTACTGACCGAGCCTCTGGTGCGGCGGCAGTTTGTTGAAGAAGGGATGTTTGAGAGCGTCGCGCAACGTGATCCGCTGTGAGGGCTCGTACTCCAACATTCGTGTGATAAGCTCGAACAATTGTCTGGACTCCTCACCGTTGTTTTGTAAATACCTCTGCAATAAACAACGTTTGTGCTTATGTGATTTTTTAAGTGATTTTATCATATTAACCTTATGTATATTAACTAAATTAACTTTATTATATTAAAATAAATTCTAAATAAACGCGATATAATCCATAAAAAGGTGACAAGTTGTAGGCGGCAGTGGCTGTTCAGCCTTTACTTGACCTTTACTTGAGTCGCAAATGGAATAGACAACAGAAACAAATGCCATACGCTAGTCACTTGTCAGACATCGTATTTATCACACTTAATTTCCGAAAATAATTCCGATTATCATTAGTGTGAGCCCCGATGCCGTGACTTTCGAATCAAAAGCGGTGAGTACATCTACTGGACCACTGAGACTGTTGATTATTAGAAATTTTTACCCATTCAGACATAAATTGAATTTTTACATCGCTTATCAGAGCGAAAGAATAAAAATAGGATTTTCATTTCGCTCAGTTATTTCTGTTAGTAGAACCAAAACTTAAATGCGAATGTCCTTCCCCCTTCGTCAGGTTTTGGATTTTTCCACGCTATATTGTTATGCATCAATATTCTTTGGGTAATATACTGAGTACCTTAAAAAATAGGTAAGTTATGTTTGATTTAAAAACAGAACCGAGCAGAGATTGGTTACATATGTTCCACTTACCAATAGAGGTTTGCAATTTTCTCTGACATATCTGCCAGCTGACGATTTTTCATCCCAGTCTAATTTGCCATGGTAAAAATATTTTGTTCTTGTCTTACGCGCCATTCTGTAAATTAAAAAGCAAAATTACATCTCTGATATATTAGTTGTGTCAAGAAGTTAAGGTGAACCATCTCCTTGTCTGTAGGCATCACACAGGAAATTCAAAGACAGCGCCACAACTAATTAGATTAAAGTCTAAAAATCCATCCATAAAAATCATAGTTAATTGAGTGGGAAAATGTTAATCAACAAGTAATCAACATAATTAACCAAACATTACAAACACATTTATTGAGCTCCGTTATGTTCATCATTCACAATTACTCTTGTTGCAAAAGTATTTGTGGAATGATCTATAAATTTATATATTGTATGGAATACAAAGTAATATTTACTTCACTTTTAAGAATATTAACGTATTTTTATGGATTATATCCAATATCAACTGTGGTTTAACATTATTTGAGTGTTAATGACTTTTTCTAACCTGTAAGGGATAGGACCCAGAATCCTCTCCATCATGGCGAGGTGTTCTCTGTTGTCGTGAGTTTGGAACAAGGTAATGCCGAGGTATAACTCGAACATAATACAGCCGATTGACCACACGTCACATGGTTGGGACCAACCAAGCTCTGAAATACATATTATTAGATGTTATATAGATATTGTGAATATGGTCTCAACAAATATCAGTGAATTCTTATGAAAATAACAATATTTCTAATCGTCCAGTTTGCCGTATAAAATGTATAAACTAAATGTATTTTCACCTCTCAAACGTTTCGTCACAGTTCTGTGCAACTCTCATAAACCGTAAAATCCTCTAACAATATAAACCTTATCTTTTATCGGTTTTTACTTGTGGCGAAAGCTATAAAGCAATTATAAATCATCACAGTACTCTCGGGGGAGCGGAGTATAGTTTAACAGTTAGTGCAGTGAAGTAGTAAGTACCCAATATAACTTCTGGCGCGCGGTAGTGGCGCGTCGACACGATGGTGCTGTGGTGCTCGTGGTCGAAGGTGGCGCTGCCGAAGTCTATCAGTCGCACGTCGCTGCGCTTCACGCGACGCAAGTCATGTTTCTGTTCGCACAACAACAATTATTATTTTAATATTGACAAATACTAATATACGCAATTCAACTGCACAAATATTGCATGCGTTATTAAAAATCCATTTATTATAAGCTTTTTATTAGCTTCACCTGTATGTTTGTTTGTAGGTTTGTATGTTTGTATGTTTGTAGGTTTGTATGTTTGTATGTTTGTTTGTAACCGACTTCTTTTTTAGTTTCCGGTGATTGCCACTAGATGGTGCGATTTGTGAACTATGAAAGTTCTAGACTAGAAAACCGAACTAAAAAATAGAAAATAAATAATAGTTTAAAAAAACTAAAAAACACACTTTTTATAGAATACCGAACTAAAAAATAGAAAAATAAAAAAAAATATTTTATTTTAAAAAAAGCGTGGGGTGCATGGTGTCAATAGTTATAAATATTTTATTGACAGATATGAGTAGAGTGATTATCATTTCGTTAATATCTAAAAAGCACCCCACGCTTTTTTTAAAATAAAATATTTTTTTTTATTTTTCTATTTTTTAGTTCGGTATTCTATAAAAAGTGTGTTTTTTAGTTTTTTTAAACTATTATTTATTTTTTAGTTATAGTCGATATACTGTTATGCATGCAAGGGACTTGGTGTGAAGTTATATATGTATGTAATGTATAGTCCAATTGATTATCATCTGGCCATTACTCTCAAAGCCTAGGCATAAGACAAGACACAAGCATGGTGTTGCATGATTGACATTTAAGATGGAAGTCATTTCTCAATCAAACTATTTACTGTTATTTGATATACAAAACTTATAGCGTGAAATGTAACAGATCCAAGCGTAAAACAAACAAAATCCTTTGTCTCTAAAGAATGGAACGGAGCCAGAATTTAACGGAAATTGATGATTTAATTCATCTTCAGTGTGAATAAATTAAAATTTAATTATCAAAACAAAACAAAGCTGTAGTGGCTTTATAATACGTAACAGTAATCACAGTAACAATGAATAACATATACTTGTGTAATATAAATATTTGTATTTACTTACATCTGCACTTACTTTTTTGGAGCCATTATATACACTGACAACTTCGTAGTCGCTGTCCACAAACAATATGTTCTCCGGTTTGAGATCGGTGTGAGTTAGTTTATTGTCATGAAGGAATAATACACTATAGATTAACTGATAAGATATGTGTCGCACTTGTTCTAACGGGTATGGTTGGTAATTGTTGTCTTTCTGTGAACAAACAAATAATTACAAAATTAACATATGTCATATTTTAGTTCACGTATTTGTCTATGTTTAGGCAAATAACATATCATAACATAACTACACGCCTTTCTCTTTTTCCTCTGCCTACAACCAAAGGTGCAGCGGCTGTTAAGCCTCGACTCGCCGTTATGTTTACGTCCTAAATGGAATAGGTGGCGAACCTATTGCCATATACCGGACACTAAGTTGTAAGTCATCGATATTTATCACACAGAAGTTCCGAAAACACTTTGGTGTGAGCCCCGATTCGAACCCTCGAATTCTTGAGCGAGGTGCTCGACCACTGGACCACCGAGACTTATGTAACAGCTGGCTTGGCAAACAGTTTTGATAAATTGTTCCAAATATCTTTTTTATTGGAAACATATTTGAATAGAAGATTGTTATAGCGTCTCCATAGCTGTTCTGCAAAATTTAAAAACATATTTCTATTTAAATTATACATTGAAATATGCTTTTGATCTCTAGATCTATCTAAAAGGAACCCTTCGTAGATATTTCAAAATTATTTTCTTCGTAGTTTTAAAATAAATAGGTCTCAAATGGGAGATAGCGGCGGATAATGTATGTACGGAACCCTCTACACGGGAGTTGTGTATATTTTGCGGCGTTATGCATATTTTGGTTGCGTCGACACGAAATTACATAAAACACAACATACATTTAAATAACACGGTTAAATAGTTGCAGTATGCAATGTTATTGAGTTCCATTTATAAATTGCTCCACATGGAATTACGACAACTGTAATATGAAATGTGCTGGTAAAACTTGTCGTATTTCATTCCTACAAAGTGGTTGTCACTTTGTAGGAATAAAATACGACAAGTTTTTCAAATCATTATGGTGTAATAAAATATAAAATATTATTAGTAAGGTTTAGCGTAGATAGCTAACATTCGGTAAAAATTGAGATGGAAGCGGACATCAATAATGGCGACGCCCACATGTTCACATTTATATAAATAGAAACTTTAATATCATCAGCTTATAGACACTTACCAGGAAGTCGAACACACTTTGTCCAAGCATTTCGAACGCAATGCACATGTGGCCGTGGTATTCGAACCAGTCTAACATCTTAACACATAAGCTGAAACAGATAGAAAAGGAATGTATTAGAATTACATGATTATAATATAAGGGCATATATAATAAGGGCATCATTACATAGTATAAAACAAAGTCACTTTCCAAAGCTACGCAACGGATTGTGATGCGGTTTTTTTTAATAGTTAGAGAGTGTCAACGGGGTGGTTTTGATCTATAATTCATATATGTATTGTATTGTAAAGAAAAAATGATAATTTTCGAGATTTAGCACTTTAATTGCAAACGCTGGCTGAACCCTAAGTGATAAATCAAAACAACGTACTACATTATTATACACCTTTAAAAGGTCTACAAAAAAGTCCGCGAGGGCATATGTCTATCTCTTAGGGATAACCCACAATCATCATTTTTATTTTTTTTTTACTTTTTACGAGAAATAATGGCCTATTTACGAAGCGATTTTAAACATTACAGCATTAATTTTCATCCAATTAAGTTTCTTAAGTAATTGTGCATGTAATATAGATGATCCTGGCCCTTTTACAGCATGTAATTTAAACAAATATTTTCGAAGATATTGCAGTATTAACATACCGGGACAGCAGTTATTACTTTTGATGCGGAACAAAGTTCGCCGGGTCAGCTAGTATATAATATACTAGTTGATCAGGCGAACATTGTTCCGCAGCGAAAGTAATAAAGAAGTAAACTTTTGGATTTATCAATTTTCTCTCCTGCATCATATATGCATTATGGGTAAAATCCACCCCATGGACATTCTCTATCTACTATAAAAAATATAGTTAAAAAATAAATAGTTTCAAAGATCTAAGCATGTAAGGGGACAGACAGCGGAAAGCGACTTTATACTATCTATGTAATGATTTTTCAGAACAAAGTACGTAATACTTGTAAGTCATTGGCATGAATACATAAAAACGAAACAGAGCACATACTACACATACTATGCAGAAAAGTCTAGGAGATTTATAGTAATTTTTAAAATTGCATGGCTGTAATATTAAAATAATATAATTTTGCCAGTTTGCGTGGAAAAGTGCACAATATATACCTATTGATGAACAGAGAGCTGGTGCTGCCACTACATACGTTTGATGTAAATAAATACTTTTCTAACTCCTATTACGTAACAGATCCTGACTTTTCATTTATTTATTTTTTAAATAACATCTCTAGGTAGTTTTTTTGAGTAATATAAATGAAATTCGGACCAAGGCAGAGAAATCATGTATAACAAGATAGTTTCATTGCCGACAGCATTTGTAACGATCTGAATAATAAAATTTCAAGAATTCCATATTATTATTATTATGTAGGTAGTCTATTAATGAACACTGAATCGGATCGTGCGAAAGCAGACTGTATTTTCGTGTTGGGAAGTTGACATCGGTCTCATCATTGGCGGGGTGCCAGCCAGGAGTAATAACGTCGCATATAAACTTGCAAGGTCACCATATTGATACATTTTGTCGGCTCCAGCCTCCGGCATCAACACGTGACTTAATGTTTTATAATAACGTAAATAACAGTAATAACATAAATAACATGTTTTATAGTAACATAATACTAACTGTGGTAGAGCCAAGCAGTTTGCTGCATGAATGGGCCGGCTCGACCGGTGAAATACCACGACCTCTCAGAAGATCGACGTAAAGTGGCTCATGCCGCGTTTCGTTCGGTAAGAGAGGTACCCGGAGGTCCAACCCCTCCATCCTTCCCTATCCCTTAAAGATCGGCAACGCAACAGTAACACTATATGTGTTGCTGGTGTCCATGAGCGGCGTTGGTTGCTTACCATCAGGTGACACGCCTGCTCGTTTGCCCTCCTATCGCATAAAAAAATGATAAATACTTACTTTTTACAATCAGGGTCGACGTATGATAATTTTTCTAATACATTAATCTCGAGTTTTGCAGCCTCTCTGTACTTCTCTACGTTTTTTATTATTTTCAAAGCCATTCTGTGTTCCCTGGAATTGCAGTAAAATACACTTTTAATAATAAAATAATTGCTTTGTACGTCTTATTGGATGTGGAATTAATGGCAAGTAATAGAAAACAAATTCTAGGGTAAAACTATTACCCTATGTGGGGCAGTCCCTAACCCTGTGCGGGCTGTCCCTAACGCTACAAGCTATAGTTTTAAGTGTTTATCAAAATAAATTTCTTAAACGAAATACATCAAATACATCGGAAATATCGTATTAAATTCCCATAAATTATCTGAGATAGTAAACGCAAGCTAATTAAAGACTTCTTTTAGAAATTTGGTTGGTCTCAGAATATGTTGCGAACAATTTTTCAAGATCCTAAAAGCTCTACATTTATACCCCTAAAGTTTTATTTTAATTTTTACCACCATTTCTAACGAAGATCGCCAGGTAAGCTGATGTTGATATAAAGGGAAGAGCCCTTTACGTCTAATATCTCCTTATATTTACGTAGATAACATAACTTCACGCCTTTTGTTACCCGAAGGTGTAGGCAGCGGCCGTTAAGCCTCGTCTCGCCGTTATGTTAACGTCCCAAATGGAATAGGTGGCGAACCTATTGCCATACCGGGCACAAAGTTTTCAGTCATCGATATTTATCACACATAACTTCCGAAAACAATTTCGAAATGTCATTGGTGTGAGCCAGTGTCTGGAATCGAACCCGGACCTCTGGATTAGAATCCGTGTGCTCGACCACTGCGCCACCGAGACTTTACGTAGATACTTGCATTTTTGTTGGGACTATAAAAGTTTGACAGTAGTCATCTGAAAGCAATTATAAGGATAAATTTTAAATGAATGGATACTAACATTTCTAAATCCTTCACCTCCACCACCTTGCCGAAGGTGCCCTCACCGAGTGTGTCGATGATTTTGTCTGTAAGTAAATCAAGGCAACATGATTAGTCAAATAGTAAAATGTACAAAGTCAAGAAGGAATCGCCATTGGTATTCCGTCTGCAGATCTCGTGGATAACTACTAGTATTTGTATATGTCAGTACAATTAATACCTACATATACCGCGCCTATACCACAATCTACAATGTTTTGATTTGTGAGTACATAATACTTTCTAACACACGGAGTTAGTAAGTCAACAAAGTTCACACTAAGACTGGTGGAACTCTTGTTATTGCAGATTGCAATTTCAGCAACTAGTTCAGCTATCACGAGTCGTGCCAGCAACATACACAGAATACCAAGGTGCGAGGCTCCAACGTGACTTAATTGGATTTTTTATTACTATTTCATGGATAAATCATAAAGTGCAATTCAAAGCAGAAACTTTGAATGTCTGAAATCTTCAATAAACACGAATCACTGACTGAAAGAACTTTGCGTTGGCTGTGTTGAATTGTTTGTAATGTGTTATATGTTATTGTGATTCATGGTGACTGGTGTTCTATGTAAATCTAAATGAGTGATTGTATTATTTTGGAGTGTGTTGCGTTTGTCTGTATGTGTGTTGTGTGGCCATGTGTGGTGTGTGAGCGACATTTGTAAAGTTATGGGTGGTGGACACGAACATCTCGCTCCCATGACATATCCGGGCCAGTAGACCAGATGTCCGTCCTTGTCGTCCTTGACGGAGGAGCGTGCCCGGGAGCTCTGCAAGCGCCAGCGCCGTCCCGAGCAGCACACAGCCACAGCGCGTCAGCGAGTCCCCACGAGCAGCAGGCAGCACGCACGCAGCACGCACGCCACACAGCACCACCACGCCACGCCACAACGCCACGTTCGCACGACCCGAGTAGTGTTGTACCCAACAATCAGACAATGGAACGGTTGCCCGTCAGACAAGCGACATTTGGTATGGGTGTGTCTGAAGTACACATGCTGTTAGAGGACGGGCGGGTGTAGGGCGCCGAGGTGCCAGCCCGAGCGAACACCACCTCGCACACGCACAGTCGGCGCCGGGACCGGGAACCTCGCTAGGAGCAGGACAGGAACCAGGATCCGTGGCACACAGCAGCTATCATTCACATCACATTCACTACTATCTCGCATACAGGTTAATAAGGATAAGTGTCCACCCGAGTAACGGAATATCTCAATCACAGTACTAACTTTACAGGTAGAAGAAGATCCATCCGAAGTTTGTTTACATTTTGAACATGAAAATATTTTAACACATAAAAGAGACATAATATTAGTTCTTATTGAAAGCAAAAAAGTTCTCAACACATGCACTAGTAGCATCGTGCAAAACATGAAGTTGTAACATTAAAACATTGAAGTTGTATTTTCACAACATGTAAACTGTACAGTTAGTTACACGAGTTAGATTAACATGTGCAGAATGAGTTGCAAGTACCCCCCTTAGAAATAGATTTTTTCTTTATCTACCTACTAGAGCAGCAAAATCCTGAAGTATATATATATATAAATAAGCTTCAATCAAATAATATACTTGAATATATACTATCCTATCATTTCACGGAAAGGATTTGTATATTCAGATATATATGAACCAAATTTGTGGCACTCGTAAGGGTATATAGATAATGATGTAAATAAGGCACATCTGTACGATACGACAAATTTCGTATATGATTATAAAAACAACGGACCAGGTATGTTAGCGGCACACAGAACGCAGGCGGATGGTTAGCGGGTGCTTACAGGCGGCGTGGCCGCGCACCGCAACAGGTGCCTGGGCCGTTGAGGACGCTGGCGGCCGCGCAGCTCGGGCGGTAGCACCACCACGTCGCCCACACATAGCGGTTCCTTTTTATGCGATACCACTTCGCTTGGCATATCGTTGTTAATATCATTTCCATGAATGCGTCCGTACACTTCGTCGAGATGTGCATACTTCATTATCAGACCTTGGATCTCCTTCCGCCTCGTTTCTCGGTCGTTGAAGGTGCGATCTCCGACAGGTGTTTTATCCTCGTCCTCGTCGCTGGATGGAAAATATATTTGTTTCTGACGGCCTATATCTCTTGACGGCGAGGATGCGGGTGTTTTTGTTAGCTTGAATTTTGATACATCATTGGCATTGTGCTGAGGTGGCGAAATCAAATCTCTGACACCCGGTTGTATGTTTATATCGATAGGACGCAATATAAATTTGCCGCTGTTTTCACTGTTCTCAGCTCTAAGAGATCTCCTTTGATGTCGTCGGTATACACTATCTCTATCTTTGCCAAAATGAGGTCTATCTTTCGAAGAAATATCAAACCCATTTTTGTTTGTATCTTTCTGCTTATGACTTGAAGATAACCGGCGGTCCGCGGTGTTCCTGAACGGAGTTTTGTCTCGCGTTTTTTCGCGTGAATAGTTTCTCTTAAAGGAATTTTCGCCAAATACAGCAGTCGTAAAACTTCGCATTAGTCCTCTAGGTAAAGATGGCTCAGGTTCTAACGTTTTATCTCGATCTTCCCTTTCTTTTCTAGCTCGCTCTTTTTTCTGAACGGCTATTCGGTCCAAAACCGAGGAATATTTATCTTCCAAACGACTACGTGTACTGCCTAAAAAAATGCTGTCAATATTGTTATTTGGCTCCTTTAGATGATTGCGTGTGTTGAACGGTGGTGATTTATCTTTCAAGTGCGCTTTACGGAATGACTCACTGCGGGCTAGTGCGCTACTCCCGGAGGCAGATTGTAAAGGTGAGGTATTGGTGCCTGATTTAGTTGCGCCCAGGTAAGTCGAGTACATAAGGTTATCATTGAACTTTTTCGGGGGGACACCAGACGTTAGCGTTGTGTACGGCGAAACGTGGCCATTATTCTCATAACGTCGCACATTCGACAATGCAGAGTTTTTGTTTCCGATGAGCTTATCGTCGAAGCGCGATCGGGCAGCTGTCAGCTTGGTATCTGCTAAGATATCAGTCTTTTCAGAGGGCCCCCTTCTGGTGAGGCGGTTAATGAAACTGGAGTATCCATCAGATAGCAGTTGTGTGACACTCGTAGTAGACGATCGGTTATAACGCTGACGTCTGGGACTCGTGACGTTCGCACTGGTGCTCACACTGGCCATATTGTTTATTGTCGCAATTGTATAACCTTAATTACAATCACTTTAGCCGGGATATATCACAAAATATTCCAGAAAAATCATATTTACACTTTAGAAAAACTGATGTACTCGCAACATTATCTAATTTACACGGCTGTTGCTCTGCCACCGGACATGAGACTGGGTTCTATCTCGAGATTGAGACCGTACCTAAGCGAAAACGAATTTTAGAAAGATCAGTAGCGCAACTGAGTGCGGCCGCCGGTGCCAAGTAATCGTCGTGCACTAAAAATACCGGCAACCCGTGGGAGCGCCCTCCCGCGCACGCAGAGGTGCCCGCGGCGCACAACACATTTCTTCGCATTACACTTCATTATGTTTTTTTGTATAATTACAAATATGCACATTATACCATCCCACCCAGTTCTCATCAATGGGTTATTTAAAACTTGGCTTAACATTTGTAATAAAACATTACTAAATTACCACTCTGTACATCATTCTTTCAAAAGTCTAAACAGTGGTATTTTTCTTTTCATACTAGTTTTCCAGTTTCTCGTTACTCATGTTATTTATAAATATGGCATGTGGCGTCGCTCTAACGAATGGCCACCACATCTCTCGTAACCAAGTGGTTCAGAGGTATCGCATTCGAATCCTGACGCACCGAATGACTTATTGAATATGTGATAAATAACCAATAACTAACAAAAATATATGACAATCAATTTCGCCACGTATTGCATCCCACCCAACATCCATTTGTCCCAACTAAGAAATTGATTCAGCATATGGATGCCATATTTTCCGCTGGCCTACACCTTGGTGTTAAGAGCGTAGTAGTACGAAGCCAGTTGAGGTTTTTTATGTTTAAAATTGTTAATTTAACTTTATATACTATGATCTAGAAAAGCTATCTGTAGTCATTGCCAGTAACTAGTTTTAGTGACGTTGAATTTAGGTAGTTATAAATAATGACTTAAATAAAGCAACAGTACACCTTTCTCTGAACGTTGAGCCAAAACAGCCAAGACAGCTCTGTCAATAAGCTTCCAATGAGGTTAGTAGAGCGCGCGCTAGTACTGAACAATGCTGCCACGGACGGTACTCTTCACGTCCGCGTGCGCATACAGCCACCCTTACACACAAACATAACATACGCAGCGTATATCGTATAGCCTTTAAAATTCCTAATAGTGTATTGTTTAAAAAATCTGTGTTTACTTCGAACTGGTCCAGAGCGGGCCTTACATTTAGTTGTGATACGATAAAACCATGTCACATGTTACGTGTTGACACACGCGTGATGCGTCTGTGTAATATTACAAGTGTCACACAAACATACGGACTGCTTCTTAAAATATTGTACGCAATGGAAACTATATTAAAATATCATACAATTATTTATTTAATACTGCAACGTACAGTGTACACCGCCAGCAAAGCATCAAATGTGATGTACCGTCCGCTAATTTTATACTTTCACTTTTAAACACCAGACAATTTTTAACGGACGATAAATGGAAATTATTCAAATATATCTTATAAATAAAGTTAGCATTTAAATATCTTTATAGATCACGTTTTAAAACTACCGTGTATCTGTGTATCATATATAATAAAGATCTTGCGTAATCATTAATAAATAAGCCAATAATTTATTTATTTAGAAGGTCGACATAATTTATTGGCATACCTCGGGGCACTGTGATAAGTTAAATATCTCTGGATAACTGAAGTGCTGCAAACTTTTAAGCATACGTGAAAATATAAACATTTTCATTTTGTAATGCAACTGTCGATATGAACTGTACGTCCTAACTACTAAACTATAAATTGTAACATCTCAATACTTGTTTAACATCACAAATATCTTATGATTATGGGATAACGAATGTTGTCAGTTCTCAACTGATCTGTACGTTTACCGAACTGCCAGCTGTTTAGGACCACGAGTAATGGAGTAGGGGTGCAGACAATAACGCTCCCCTCAGGATTGGTGACAGTGACGACAATATGAATACCCGCAGATGATCATAAGTCATAAACGCTCGTGGGACAAGTCAAGTCAAACCTTTTAATGAGCACAAGAAACGTTTTAATAAACTCTTATCTATTTGGTTATTATAGCTATGAACTTCTCCATGACATTAAGACGATAAAGTTAACCAGAACTCATACAATAGAATTGAAATTGGAAATAACGCAACTTGTGATGATTACTTTAATGGTACTCGTAACTAAAGGTGGGTAATAGTCTGGCACCGCTCTGAAGGACAGTGCCAATTATTTTCCACGGCTCACATATGACTACGGGATAAATACCATTTCTATCATGTCAGCCATATCGAGCTCGCATCCTGGCTCACGTCAATGATTTTCTGGTAGTTATGTGATAAATATCGACGATCAACAAAATTGTACCCATTTTATGAGAATTTCGCAATCATAATAGCCTCTACCTAAATCTGGGAGTTATGGACGTGAACTTATTTAAAAAAATATAAAAGATATCTTACGTATGTGATGGCTCACGTATGGAAATTATCTTTTAAAATATCTAATGATAATGGCATCTTGGAAATATTCAAATATGTAATAATATTCAATGAAATGTTCATGAATCACATCATTATTAATTTCAAATTAGTCAATATTGTCTGGTTACTAGTGTTAATATTAACACCTCAGTGCATTTTTAGTTGTATTCCAATTTCTAACTGACCTTGCCTACTAGCCGACTACATGTGCCGTCTAGATCGAGAAGTATCTCCGCAAAAACGGTGAGTAATTTGGAAACGTCATGCCATCTGCAGCCATGCTCCTTGAGGAACTTTTTATATAGTTCATAGAAGGAGGCGAACCGTAAGGGAAGTCGGGAACGATCTTGTTTTACAGATAAATCAGCCATAACTCACTGCACCGCACTGCACTTTATAATATATAGTGGACCCGGTCAAGCCACCGACGGCAACCTGGGACGGGTGGCCAGCCTGCCGTCTATTACACAACTGTGATCAGGCGCAATACAATCACTTTTCCGGCAAACGGAATGGAGAAACAATATTTTTAAACGATAAAACTTAATCTGAACGTAACTGTAAATATAAATGATATGACAATCAATACGTATTGTTCGCTCAGCGCTCCAGACTAAACTGCGTGAGCCTGCCTCTAAATGCCATTTAATTAAAGATGCCGTTGTACGAATGAAACAAACAATTCCAAGTTTGAGTGTCAGTTGTAACAGGATTTATCCAAGTCTCATTCATTTAAATTAACCGTACAGCTTCATGGAAACGATATTATCCCTTATGATAATATTGTTTTATTAAAAGTTAATGTACTTCGTGTGCCCTTACTTATTATTGTATAATTAAATATTGCGCAATTCAAACTGTTTTATCAGACATTTTACAGACGTCTACCGGGTGAATAAACTTGATATTTGTGAATAAAGAAATATTTAATGTTGTTAAGGATAATTTCTAAAAATGATAATGTATCTAATCAGTGTCTCGATGGTCCAGTGGGTTGAGCACACGGCTTCTGATCCAGAGGTCCGGGTTGGAATCCTGACACTGACTCACACCAATGACTTTTTGAAATTGTTTTCGGAAGTTAAATGTGATACATATCGAGGACTGAAAACTTTGTGCCCGGTATGGCAATAGGTTCGCCACCTATTCCATTTTGGGACGTAAACATAACGGCGAGACGAGGCTTAACAGCCGCTGCCTACACCTTCGGGTAACAAAGGTGTGAAGTTATGTTATGTATGTGATAATTTATCTAGAAGATGACAAAAAGCAAGTCAAATATGAATCCAAAGGTCTTTGCAGACATTTAAAGCCGTCAACTAACTAATATCTGCATTAAAATAATCATAAGTTTCAATTAAATATGAACACATGCGCTTCGGAAAAGTACTTCCCTGGAGCCAGAACCGGGCATGTGCCACATACTCTTTTAAATCCGTACACAGTATTATAATGTGTTTAAGTTGATTGTTGTATGTAACATTAGCAAATTACCAATGTCAAAGGTTTGTAATTTCGAGTTAAATTGCAACTAAAATATTGTCATGTCATAATTAAATAAATATCCCAAGAAAATGCGCTTATTATTTTTGAAAAATTAAAAAATGACACGTCCTCCAACACATTACCTAGTTTCGAATAAGATTTTGGGCGTAGGAATAGCAAATTTATTTAAACTATTCATTTGTTTCTTTAGTAATTAGTTTAAATGCAATTAAAATTCTATATTGCTAGTTTCATACTAAAGGAATTAAAAATACGCTTAGTATTTCACAACGGCTCAAGGACAATTCCTGTTAAGGAATGTGAGGTACGTTAGGCATGTTTTGTTTACTGGATTTATTGTTTCAAGAAATTGTACATATAATCCATCTACGACATTAACGGAATTGAAGTTTTTTTATTAATACGATATCGCCATCAGCGGCCAAAATCTCTATTTTGAATAGTTTAATATTGGCGAGAATTTAGTTAGATGGATTTAGGCGTGGTTATGTATTACGCTCTATGAGCGCATAGCATTTCAACCATGTTGTTTGCACAATGCTCGTCCTATAGGTAAAGGTCGGCCGGAAGATATCGAGCGTTACCTAGTAGTCAGATCCACTGAACAACTAGTGTACCTCATTAATCAGACAGAACATATCACGTCCACAGTCTGGCAAGCACGCTATTATGCTACCCGCGCTGTTGTGATAACATGCGATACAAATCAGTATATCAATGAACTTGACCTCCTTCCTGGCCGTTATTAGCGAGTGTAAATATCCCAATATACAGTTTTTTATCAGTATTAATATTTAAATTTGTATTCTAAATTGTTTCAATTAGATGTAAAGATGCTCAAGGATCTTAGCAGATTTTCCAAACAAGTAGGTCTCAGAATGAACATGGACAAAACCAAAGTAGTGTTCAATGCCCATGTAATTCAAGTACCGGTTACTGTTGGCGATGCGATCCTCAAAGTTGTCGACCACTATGTTTACCTAGGACAAACAGTCCAGCTAGGTAGAGCCAACTTCGAGAAAGAGATAAACCGACGGATTCAACTCGGTTGGGCAGCGTTCGGGAAACTAAGGAAAATCTTCTCGTCCAAAATCCCACAGTGCCTTAAGTCTAAGGTCTATGACCAATGTGTGTTACCAGTGATGACATATGGAGCTGAGACGTGGTCTCTAAATGTTGGCCTTATGACGAAGCTCAAGTTGGCTCAGCGTGCTATGGGAACGAGCTATGCTCGGAATCTCTCTGCGAGATAAAATCCGCAATACAGAGATACGCAAGAGATCTGGCGTGACCGACATAGCCCGTAAGGTTAGCACGCTGAAGGCTGCCCACAAGGCTGCCCGCAAGCTGGCCACATCGCACGACGAACCGAACTGGTCGACGCGGAGTAGGCCGTCCCCCCACCAGGTGGACCGAAGACCTTGTGAAATCCGCGGGAGGCCGATGGATGCAGGTTGCACAGAACCGGCGCTCTATGGGGGAGGTCTACGTCCAGCAGTGGACCTCAAAAGGCTGATGATGATGAGATATAAAGAAAATTGCCTTGAGGGTGATGAAAATTCCCACTCGATACTCTTGGAATTTTGTCGCATAGTGCCAGGATGAGTTATATTTGCGCGGGTTGTACTATAACTAGGAAGTCTCGGATGTTTGACCATCAGCTAAATAAACACATTGCCACATTATTTTTGTTGGGATAGGAGGGCAAACGAGCAAGTGGGTCACCTGATGGTAAGTAACTACTCACCCACCATGAACACCGTGGTACGTTGCCATCCTTTAATGGAGTAGGAGCGGAAGGGAAGGGGAAAAGAGATCGGGCCTCCGGATACCTCCCTCACCGAACGAAACGTGGCACGAGCCACTTTACGCTTATATTCCGAGAGGTCGTGGTATTTCAACGGTCGAGCCGACCTATTATTTGCAGCGAACTGCAAAACTTTACCGGCGATACCATTTGCCGATTTTGATCACCTCAATCTGCTAAGATTACATTTGAGGTTGTATTTTGCATCGGTTACCGTTCCTGCTCCAATCAATACGAGAGACACGTTTTTCATAATAGTTAACAAACAACGGGAATACCTCTCATATATAAGTAGAACAGTAGTATCTGCTTGGATCTGGATATGACTGGATGCAATTTAATAATTTAGTTTCACGACTCAGAACAATTGCGACGCACGCGTTTTGTTCATTGTTCATTGGTCTCTTGAATCTAAATTCTACACTGTTTCTTAGTACGATAACCTTTTGTCGATGGCAATTATTAAAGTTTCATCATATAAAAGCCTTGTCATGTTTTTTCGGCTGCTCCAGAAAGAAGGTTATATTATAACTCAGTTATTTTTGCCAACTTCTAAAGGAACCAGGGTTAAAGTTAAGTTTTAAGGGCATAATTAATCAGTCGCGATATTTGATTATAATTATTATACATGTTCAGTTTTTGTACATAACTATAATACAGTAGATACGCGAGCGCGTTCTCGCCTAGGTGAAGGTGATCGTCACGATACTATTTCTGTGGGCATACGTCGTCTTGTATTTTGCACAAGTTGGTACAAAACACCTAGAGGCGCCATCTAGCGTTCGCTGACAAATTCTCATAAATCATGCCAACTTCAGATACTATTTTCAGATCCTAAAATTGATTGATAGAAGATTGTTTATTGCAGTCGTTTACATGAAAATTTTGTTGCATTGTTATTGCAATAGAACTGCTGCTATAATAATCCCGACAGATAAATGATTTTAGATATTTAAACATTAATACAAGCCACATTCAACGGAAATAAGTTTATGTAGTAGTTTTGTTAATAATTACGTGAAATAAAGCGAAGGTTAAAAAGAAAACAATAAAACATTAATACAATGGAAGTTCTTTGAAATGTATAAAGAGCTTTCTTAAAAAAAAAGCTTATTAAATCCTTGACCTAATAATAACATAATATGCTAAAATAGATGCACATTGCTCTCAATACAAGCGCTCTGCTGGCAGCGCGAATAGCGGCGCAGTACTTTTTATATAACATATATTTGGTTTATCAGTATTTGGATGCTCGTTAATCTACAATAATCATATGCGGGCTGACCTCGAAATCATTAGTCTGTTTTTCAGGTTTGAGTTGTGATGCATGCGTAGATTGTGAAGAAGCAAAGGAGCACGAAGGTTGCGGTTCTTCAATGGGCATTTCCGTATTGACAGCTGGCTGCGAAGTAATTTTTGGACTTCTCGCTTTAATCATCTCCAATTCTTCAGGATTGTTTACTTGAATCTGCGGCAGTTGCACTGTATTTGTTTGATGACAACTAACAGATGGTTTTGGAGCTAGCCAAGCTGTGGGCACTGCTGGAGGGTAAGGTGCCTGTTGCATATTCAAAACATTCTGGTCTACTTTATTATCATTGTCATGGACACTATTTTTTGGTAATGGTTGATTTATGTTGCACTCCGTATGTACATTACTGGGCACAAGTAACTCTTGTGGTACTTTATTAACTAAACCTTTATCAGGTTGAACACACTGCAATGTTTCGTCTACGTTACCCTTAACTAATTCTTTGGTAGGCAAATTAGAAGATATTTGAACTGATGTACTCTCGTTTAATGGAATCGATGGTATCTGATTTAATCTAAGATTTGAATTGGTTAATTTATATGATCCAGCCGCTTTTTCATTTTGAATGTTGTCAATTTCTTTTTCAAGTAAATTGATCGATTTGAGTAGATCCGAATTAGGTGGTGAAATATCATCTCTACTTTGGGAATAATCTGTACTATCACAACATGAAAGGTCGCCCTGCACCAAGTCGAGAGCCGAAGCTTCATGATAATCGGTCGAACATGGAGAAGTGTTATTACTGGTATCATCCACGTCGTAAGGTGTCGGTGAACTTTTACTACTAGGAATAAAGGCTAGACTAGACGTAATGTCGTTGGAAATATCTGCATTAAGAGATTCCTCACTTTCCACTGATGAATCTTTATGAGTAGTACACAAATCAATACCACTAGTTCCTTTATCTTCACTTATAACATTATTCACTACCACGTTTGATGTTGACATTTGTGATTTTGAATCATTACAGTCATTTTCGCTAATTATTTCATTAACACTAGTAATGTCTTTGTACTCGTTGTTGATATAATTTTCCATATTGGCTTGTTCAAGCACAGGTAAACTCATATACTGCGGTATGGCATATTCTAGATCGCTTAACGGCGGGTAATGGATGTCATTTTCTTCTAGAGTCCTATTATCATAATATTGGAAAGCAGCACTTTCATTAGTATAAACAGACCATGGATCATTAGAAGGTATGAGCGGCAATTCATCATAGTACATATCTACATTCATAGTTCTATTGTTCGGAAATTCTGGTCTATAACTCCAAACAGGTGGTACAAATGAATCTTCAAAAGCTAAATAGTTTTCAGGTAAAATCATTGTAGCAGCATCTATTTGGTGTGAATTCAGCGCGTAAGTTCCGTCGTAGAATGGATTGTTCAATACAAGTGCAGAAGGCTGGGTTAGTGCACATTCCATAGTCACTTCAGCAAATAACCCATACTTTGATAAATCGGGTTCAGACCGTCTATGTCGGAAGGCGTTCGGATCAATTTCGCTAGAGATTTGAGCAGCATAAATATCTGAAATGTCAAAACTATGGGTTCTTCTCAAGTAGCTTTCAGGCGGTAACTGATATGGTAATGTTTGGTTATCATCGAACACTAACACTTGATCCGTGGGTGTTACACCGTGACAGGGCACTCCCACGTTATTAATTTCAAGTAAAGCATCTGTATCGTTTATGTGATCGCTGCGTTCAGTATTAACATGGAGCTCCTTGTTGTCGCGTGTGTCATTGGTGGGTAACAGTACCACGTGAGGCAGTTCAGGCGGGGGACCGCTGAAAAGTAGGTTGTTGGGGGTCGCACGCGGCGGTTGGGCAGCCATGGCTCCAGCTTAGGCCGCCCACTGCCCGATGCGGCAGACTAGTTTTCGAACGACACAGACGCGCCGGGCGGCCGGCTCAAGTTTGCGACTGACTGAAGGCGTCCCAAGTGACGAAGGCGAACACAAATAGAACGGACGCAAGAGCGAGGAGGTCGCCGTCTCTCGCGCACATCTTCACGGGCCAAGGCGCACGCGCACGCGCACTTACAAACAAACCCGTCGCGCATTTCATCCAAAACATGCACGATGACGCTTACGTTTTATTCTGGTTCCGCATTTTGCTTACACGTATATGTGGAGAATCATCAGAGTCGCAGTGAGGAGAAACGGGTTTACGGGTGGACACTTCTTTAGTAATCGCGATTCCAGACTTTGACGAGCCATACAATCTTTTCACACATCATCAATAATAAAGAAAAGAAACAGTGCAACTGACCTGTTCCGGGGGTGACCGCGGTGAGGACTCGTCACGGTGATGTCTCCTCCTCCTGTGCGACGTAGGCGATCGCCGATGATGTGACCTTTTGGAACGTTCATTTCTCCGCCTCCACGAGTGCTCCGAGCTGTGAAATCATCCATCGGTGGGCTATAGGGTTAGTGAGTAGGACAAGAAAGTGCAAAACGCAACGAACTTTAGGTGAGGTCCGTGTGTGCTAAGACATGTTAATGTGCAACGAATCCAAGTTACTAACGTTGGGGAGCGTTTGCCATGTGCAGAATGCGGATCTATCAACTGATTAAGTTGGTCGGGCGACGGCAGGCAGCAGGCGCTGAGTAGCGCCTGCACCGCAGCCCAACGCCCTTGTCCCGTGCCTAGACCTTGGATGATATCCTACCTCAAAAAGTTTAAATTCAATTTTTCATATCAAAACAGTTTTAAATAGAGACTTTACATGCTTCTTATTATCAGGGTCTGTACGTAGTAGTAACGTAGATAGATAGATAGCAGATGTTACAATTGTAGCCGTTACGCTAAAACATGATCATGAATAACAATAGAGCCTCCATGATTAAGGTCGCCCATGACGCAAGCATCATAATCACTTCACATTAAAGAATATTTCTGAAAACGTTACACATCTGTTGTCTTTGAACAGCGTGTTATAATTAATACGTGCTATACGATATGATAATACCCGTATGATCTGATCAAAGTAATTATTACTATAGTTAACGCTCAGTCGATCGCCGAAAGTGCAGCGCGATCTGCGGTCGGCAATACACTGACAGTTCTGACTAGTGACAAGTCGCTTGCCAGTGACAGAGAGACCAGCTGATGTGAAGCGGCGTACCTATAATTGAGCTCGTTTCAAAACATTGCGGTTGCGGTCTAACAAGCAAACAATCAAGCGTCACGTCATCTGAGCAATGTCATTGTCTGTGAAAATATCACGAAACAATTATTCATAAAATTTAATGGTGCCTTTATACAGGTGATCACTTGTAACTTATTTTCTACTTAAAAAAATATTTATATTCCGGATTACTTTCTTTATTTACTATCTTCACTTACCAACTCACACGAGAGTGTTGGAAGCTACATAATAATTTGTTATCAATAGACGTTACGCTCATACTTTTATCTGCCATAGCGAAATGTACCATTTTCAGTCGAATATTCCACAAAAGTGTACTTGTCCGTTTACTACGAGAATGGAGCTAACAGCAATACACACCTTTCACTAGTAAGAACAAACTGCCAACTATACCTATGCAATATGTATTGACGGAACAAGTAATAGAATTAAGTGCAAGTAATTGGTTTAGCTGGTCGCAGTGACAAAGCGTGACTCTATAATTATAGGTAGGAACTTCATAAGATATTTACTGAATTTAAGTATTGCAAGAAATAAGCGAGAAAATCAAGTTTTTTTAGCAAGAAAACTAATTTCACGCATAATTGTAATTATTAATTTGGTACGGATGATATAGAGTCAAGTGCTTGAAAGGCAAATAACTAAATTTTTAAAATGGTCAATAAGTATAAGATATAGCAATTTATGTTCAGAATACGTCGTGATTGTGGATTCGTCATATTATATAGAAAACATAAAAGAAAATATCAAATGTATACATAAATTATTTCACTTATTTAAATTAATTCTAATTACCTATTTCGGGCAATTAAGTGACTTACATATTTAGTTTGAAAATGAGTCTGTATGAGAGTTTGTGATCAGCGACATCTACCGTCGAATAGGACGGATCCATTAAGAAGCTGAAAATCAGTGTAACTATGTTTATTCAGCCTAGTAAAGATATCTATTTTTTTTAAATAACACGAATAGAGAAATCGTGTAACACTGAAAAGTAGAAAGTTTGAAAAAATGGCAAAACACAGTGACCGAGAGACCATCCATTAATAATGCAAATGAATATGTTTAAGTAATGCGGAACTGCTGGATATAATATTTTTAATTATATCAAGATAATGTATTTGTTATGCGTAAATAAAGTTTATTATAACACTAGCGGTGCATGCAACATGTTTTGCATAGAGTTAACAAAAAGGTTTCAAATTAATTTAAAATAATTATATTACATTAATTTGAATTCTTCTTGTTAAATCACTTTTTGTTATTATAAAAATATACATATAACAGAAAGACACTCGCAGTTTCGACAAATAATTAGGTCATAGGAGCAAACTTAGCGGAATCTATTTTTTGCTACACGGTACAAGACACGTACAAGGTTTATATAAGGTTTTGACATGGTTGCTGTTATTTTCATCAATATACAAACTTGCTACGACTATATTCCTGCTTGGTTCTCCAATTATCATAATATGCGGCGTGGTGTCGAAACAGCTGACTCGGGTCATTGCCCCATCTTGCTATGCATGTAACGCTGGTACATGTATTTAATTAAGGAAACTGGAAGTTGAGGCTAAGTGAATTTAAAAACACAAGAAATATTCACAACACGACCACCTATTAATTAAACACAACTAAATATTGTTGTGAATACCAAGATACCGGACTAAGATTACATTACAATCCCATAGAATACACAATATGAAGATAAACTATTAAATTTATTAAATTCCATGTCCTGAATAAAATGTTAGTATCTAAACACCTTTTATCCTTTACAACTCAAAATTTTCCAACAAAAATTTGACTTGTGAATTGGCTTAATTGACTTGTGAAAACGAAATGACTATTTCTTTCCTTGAACTTGTACTTCCCAAGATAATATGTCAATGCGTACATATGAGGTGACACCATAAATATAACTGAAATAACTAATAGGACATTTGAAATATAATAATGGTAAACTTTACGAAGTATACCTGAAGGATACACACAGATTATAAAGTTCTGGTAGGTACTTTAGGCCGCTATTGTAAGGCAGGCAAGCAGGCTAGGCGGCCGGGCGGTGTATGTATGTGCGCGGGCGTCGCCTTACTTGAGCTCATACATTATGCCGATATTAATGTCACATTGTTTAGCGCCAGTAGGAAGGTCGAATTAGAACACTCGGCAGTGTTTAACTAGGGGACCTTCGCAGATTTCTTTTAGAACCTTGTGTTACTTAGCATCTGTTTATTTGTCATGAAATCATCCCTAGGCTAGTTCAGTGATACGGTGACATATCAACACTAGTGGGGTAAGTAATAATCGCCTCACTAATAATCTTATTTTGTTTATTACTAGTCCGTCTAAATAGTACAATATAAATAAAAATCATTCATTGCCCTTATAAATAATGTGTAAATAGATGCTGTTTGGTCTTCTTTAACTCATTACAATTTAATGAACAAAATGTATTGAATTCACAATCTAAGGAGAAAGTGCATAAAACTTTTAAACTACTACAATATGTGATATAACGCATTCGATATAGTGAATGTAAAATGTTAATACGAGCACTCTGCTAAAATTTCCAAAACTCATAAAAAAAATAAATCTGTATCTGAAAAAACAAACATCAGACAGAAAAGGCATCCAGATGAAAACAATTATTTTGTCATTTCATACTTGTTTGTCCTCTTATACCACAAAATTGAATTCAATATTCATATTCAAGTATGTTTACGCCAACAATTTACTGTCACTAATAATCTTTATATTCTATCGTGCCACTTAAAAGCAGAGTCGTAGTTAGAGTTCTTTTAATTAAAATCATCATTACGTAAAAAATGAATTCATAGATGAATATCATTTATTACACATGCAAAATTATGATACTGTCTAAAACATTAATTAAAAACGCTTACTTTCATGTTATAATTAACGAATAACTTTTCTTAAAACTGTCATAAAAGTACCAACTACTCTTTTATGAAATTTTACTCAAATTACTTCAGATTTAACCATGGTAAGTTATGTCCTTTCCTTCTAAGAAATATTCTATAGTTACCGGTACGTGTATAGTGTATAGGGTTCATTCCCGGGAGTTCTCGACCGGGAATTGGGCTTTGTTCCCGGGAAATCAAGCTCGAGAACTCGAGAAATTTTAATGACAATAATTAAATTATTATTTTTCAATAAATACCTGAATATAATATATTATTAACGTTTTATTTCAGGTTATTTTTGTTGTTTATTAGGCGCTATTTATGTTTAGAAGTTTTAAGTAAATTTCTTTCAACATAACCAATCAAAATGAAACTGTGATTGTATTTAATTAAATTAGGACATTGACATGGACTTTCACGTTATTTTTTTTTGTATAGATTAAAATAAACTACTTTCAATTAAGTTAAAAAAAAAAACAAATAACCGACCAAAAATGGTGCTGTCACTATAATTATATTTACATAAACACACGTATGTGTCCCATACGCTGTATCCCATAGGGGTAGGCATAGACTTTGGCTCTTCACAAGCTACGATCCTGACACACTTCTTTCGCTTTATCCACAGTCATACATCTCATCATGCATTCGCGTCGGTTTCGAGTGCTACATGTGCCATTTTGCCTTTATTAAACAGACCATTTATTTGGTCGTGGTAGCCCCGTCTTGGTCGCCCGATCCCGACCCGGCTACTCACATTCACTTCATATACTCCTTTAGTCAGTCGGCTTTCATTCATTCTTTCAACACATCATTATGAGTTTGGATAATATTTGTTATTTCAATACTAGCTGACCCAGCGAAATTTGTTTCGCCTCAGAAGAAATAAATAAATAAAGAAGATTTAAAAAAGTAGACAAAGTTATTCCTTAGTACACTTGCTAATAAAAGTCCCGTCACAAGTGGTCCAGCCTTTTCAAAGATTACCCGGAACAAACAGGCAGACCGACAGACAAAATTTGTAAAAAAAAAAAATACTTTTGTGTGTGTACCGTACTGTAAATATTATTCATATGACTGTAGAAGGAAGCAGTTATTTCAATATTACAAACGGTGACTTCAATTTTATTTAGGTATATGTATAGATTTTAAAAACAGTTAAGTTCTTATTCATAAGAAAAAACTTTATTTAATGTAATTTGATACCTGTATTTGAGAGGAAAACCATTCAATTTTTTGATGTTTTTGGAACCAAATAATATGAGAAAACTTACGTAAATGTAAATTTCTCGACAACTCGAGAAGACCCGAGAAATCAGCCTCGAGAATTCTCACGACCCGAGAAATTGAAAAGGTCGAGAAATCATGAACCCTAATAGTGTATTTTTCAATGATACACAGTGTAGCTGATCCAGTGTTGCACAACCGTATGTCAAGTTTATGCAAAGAAGGCAACACACAATGCTGATATAAATGTTCAACATAGCGACGCACGTCACCCGACACGTAGCCCGTCGCGAATAACAAACAAACACCGGAACATTCACTTTCGATGAACGATTCTCAAACGTAATAGATATATAAAGCCTGTTGGAGCTTTCTTGAACCGTTCAACTTAGAACTGTGAATCAAAATAACTCGTTGCCTAAGAAATTCCAAAAGCAAAATTAATGAACAAAATAGAGTTGAAATACAAAGTGAAATACACATCTTATTAGACGAAACTTGTATCAATACAAGTAAAGGATTATTTGTTTACAGTAAAATATATGGTGGACGGTGTAGAAGGTGAAAGTGAAATTGAGTGAATTCGCGACTGGTGCTATGGGTTTCTGTCGCCACAGCGTACACTTTCGGTTCCCGCAGCATCACTTAGCCGGCTGGCGATAACGAAGCTGTCAATATTTGTAGAAAATCTCATGAGAATGATTTATTAATATTGAGCATTAAACCTCCATTCGATTTGTGAAATTTGTTACAAGATTAGTGATTTTATAAATGTGATTGAAACAATGAAATAATTAAAGGGAAACATTATTTTGTAACTCGGTCAACTTTCAAGCATCAACGGTACCTATTCACATAACGGTCCTAGTTTATATTTAGATATAACTAACACGTGTATCCAGTTGAGTCATGTCTCTGTTTTTTCTTTCTTTATGCTCTTAATTCTGATTGCGCAATTTCATTTGTTTTATGTTCTTATCGATTGTAGATTAAGTTATTAGTGCGCTCATATGTTTAACAAATTGAACTTGTAACATTCATTCATCTTATTGGATGATCAGAGATAGGGAGCAAGCGAAATCACAGCGAGAGTGAACATCTGTGGCACAATAGTCATGCCATAGTGGATAGTGCAGCACTGCACTATGTGCGTGGATCAGTTACGAAATCGAAAGCCAGTCTGCAACTTGATACGAACTGTGCTTCGGTCAAGGAGGTACTTATAAAATTTGTGACAAATATAATGTACTTATTTATGTATGTTTATACAATGAATATGTCCCATCATAATAGAACAAATCAGATGATGCAATTCTGTTTCTTGTTCCAATCCAGTTTTTGTTTAGTAGAAACTTTGAAGTCGAAATAAAAATCGTGCATATCAAAAATTAAATATCAGTTGGTTCGCTCTCGACCAGTTAGTTGGGTAGGCCTTTGACGTTGACAAGGCCGCACCGGATGAGTGATTACTGTGAACCGTGTCAACGCTGCAGCCGCGTCTAATCACCGGCCGCGTCGCGTTACCTCGGGTCAATGACAAGCACCAGTATCATAAACGACGCACAACACACCACAACGCAACAAATTACAATTAGAAAACTGATACCACAACTATTTATTCACAAGAAATTAGTGGAAATAAACTCAATATGAAAGAGATTAAGGATGTTAAAATATAGTTTCTGACCCATTAATTTAAATGTTTATTTCTTTAAAGTGGTTCACATTTGATATTTGCCCCCTTTGAATGGACATCATCATTCATTTGAATTATACTGATTTAGATAAGAATATATTACATACACACAAAGGAACGGTCACGTAATAAATAAGGCTGGTAAAAAAAGTGTGAGTTTCATTCAAAAACAAAGATTCTCACACTTCTTTGGGTCACGATACCGGTGACCTGACTATATCTTTAATCTAATTACAAGAATACAGTTGGGAAAATTTAGTTTGAAAACAGAATTAATATATTTATGTACGCAGAGTTGTATGCAGAGTACTTTTACTAATTAATATTGTCTTGAAAAAATCTAAAAAGCGTTAAGGACAACGACAATATATTTTAAGCTTCATTATGGTAACATGATCATTACATAGTATCAAACAAAGTCGCTTTCCGCTGTCCACTTATATGATTAGATCTTTGAAACTATGCAACGCAGTTTAATACGTTTTTTTAAAAGGGTTATCAAC
The DNA here is from genome assembly GCA_905147225.2 of Euproctis similis. NCBI lineage: Eukaryota > Metazoa > Arthropoda > Insecta > Lepidoptera > Erebidae > Euproctis > Euproctis similis. The sequence goes on along the minus strand of LR990108.1, from coordinate 12,543,534 downwards.
GGGGTGGTTTTATCTATAATTTATGTATGATGTAGTAAAGAAAAGGTGAGAAATCCAAAATTGACTTATTTATTAATTTTGTTGCGGAACAAAGTTCGCCGGGTCAACTAGTCAATAATGAGTTATTGACCCATTTGTTTTATATTACACAGATCAGTCTTAGTCCCAGACAAATCAACCTAAATGTATTACGTCATACAGGTATATACAATAATGTCTAGTCCTACAAGTAGTAGTAGTAACTCGTAGTGAAAGTTGATTACACAGTTATAGGTTTTGACATTTGTCAGTGTACGTGAGCGAGACGCTAATGTTGCCATTAGTATTATCAATACATATAACGGTTACGACATAACAACATTTCCTTCAACTTTTACGTAGAACAGGAAACGTAAGTTTCACTTGAACAAAAAATAAATAAATAACAACGACCAGCCATCTTCTACAATGTAGAGAAAAAGGATTTTTGTCACGTCTGATGTATTTTTGATTACTGTAACAGTTAGCGTCGCATGATGGTGAAAGAGTTTCTTTTTAGGTAGTAATTTATGTAGGTCACGTTATACGGTCACGAGGAATTAGGAACTCAACACTCCGCTTTTTATGCGTAAGTGTCGAGTGCGAATCCCAATTTTTAAACCCTAATTACTTTTCGCAAGTTCAAGTGAACAATATCAATGACTTACAAAATTTTAATTGATGTATTGCAAATAAGTCAGCCTGTTGGAATAGGATCCAAAAATTCGTCATATTGAGGCATAATCGCCGCGATCTACACTTTCGGGTAATTAATTACCAAAATAGAAGTTCATATTATTAGCTTGAAAATTGTTCACTCGTTATTGCACCAGCGCCGTGCAGCGCGTGGTTGCATTTGTTGTTTATTTCGTCTAGTGAGCAAAGAGTATATTGGTACACAGGGTATTTCAAATTACTTAAATATCTTGATCGAAAGCGATATTTCGTGTGTTATATTTATATATTTTCAAAATTAATTCAAATAATTATATAAAATAAAATTACCATAATGTACATATTGCAATAAAAGTAGTTGATAAATTAAATTTCAAGGAGTGATTGTATTGTATTATTACTTCAAACGATGATTTAAAATAACAGGATACTTTGGAATGATTTTATATAAACTCTGCGGATATAAGGAAGAAGGATTCAATAACAATAAGATCTAATTACGTCATAACGCCTACCGCCTCGTTAAATCCTTTATACACAGAGCAGGACGAAACCTTGAAACATTCACTCTGCACGCTATCGAGACGAAACTTTTAAGCTATGGATAAGTTAAGCACCCACGAATGTTTGAATATTTATTTGTTTATATATAATAGCTGTAGCGTATACTCTGTCCACGATAAGAATAGTTTTTTGAGAGGTCACCAACTGACAAAATTGGTGATGTCCGAAAGTAAGATCGTTCGTACTATTTAATCGATTTATTTAATCTTATTTACTTATACGATTAAGCATTTTTTTCTTTCGTTCATCAATGACGACTTTATTTCGAGGAAAATAATGTATGTATTAGAAAGCAGTTATTTCAATATTATAAATAGACACTTCAATTTTATTTATATGTATAGATATAAATGAAATTGTTAAACCAGCGTTTATTTCTATCGATTATATACCGATTATATATTTCTGTGGCACAATTGTAGAAATTGTTATTTTTTGCTCATCAATAAGTAGGCGGTACCCTTTCATGAAGACACAATACGTAACTTCATGGGCATGAGCTGTCAAAAAACTATTCTTATCGTGGACAGAGTATAGTTGCTTATAATCAATAACAGACAAGAGATCAAGGGTTTGATACCGGCTAAGACTTTATATTTATTGTGATTTAAGTATTAAAAGCAAAGTACTTTGCTAGGCTGCTAGACTAGGTCGTGGCGAGTAAATTATGCGTCATTTTCACAATATGGTGATGATAAAAAAATGATTGATTTTAAAAGACAATGGCGCAAGTAAAAGATCGGTTATGTATGTAAATTTTAACAAATAGAGGTCGTTATTGGCTGGACGACATGGCTGTCTCTATTCTGTCCAATTTAAAGTTCTTACTTCAGCGTACTGCAGGTAACATTAGTAGGCATTAATGAGCTGAGAAATCAAGCCAATATCGGTATGATGGAATAAACCGTTATGTCGGTGGTGGTGTGCCGGTGGTACTTGTGACTCACGATGACTTGCGCAATATAATTTTGCACAACACCGCTGCACAACATTGTCTACTTTGTTTATTCACTACAACTACAAATTTGGGGCAAACAAAATTGTGGTCAGGGCCATAAAAAATATATTAAAAACAATTATTCACAATATGTACAAAAGTAACACTTGGCCGAATGCAGCTATACAAGCGGCCGGTGAATATAACGGCACTTAAATTTAATACTTAATAATTTTAATACGTCAAGAACAAGTTTAAGAAATTACCTATCCCACAGTAAATTATAATTATTATCAACACCTAATTTTCCGTCTGTAGGACATAGACAAATTTAATATTATTAAAATAATAGAGACAGGTGCAAAACGTTTAGTAAGTATTGATTGTCAGGCCAACACATTTCGTTATCTATATCGAATTGTTAAGTATTAAAAGACTAGATCGAAAATTAAGATATTGGATATAAAGTAATGATTATGTTTAAGTTAGGTGAAGCTAAAACAGCAATTTTTAGAATTGTTATCTGTCATTGTCTATATGTTTGTACGCGCATCACGTAAACAGGATGCATAGACTATGATACAAGTGTCGCACATGTACTACTAAAGGCATTTCAGGACAGAAACCCTAAGAAAATCAAAATCCCTAAGAAGGGTAGCAAACTGTGTATTGTTTATCTAATTAAACCGTACCGTACCTTTGCACTATAGTGCGGATATTTATTCTTTCCGAGATGTAAAACGCAATATTTAGGATAGAAAACACAAAACTCATATGATCATCCTTACATTCGGGTTTCAGAAGGGCGCTGAGCTATCCTAAATACCTATGGGCAAACGAAAACGCTTTCCAACGCCTTCAGTATAACTTGGGCGCACTAAGCTCTTAGCGGACACACTATTACCATAGAATAATAATGGATTTGGATATAGTACAATCGTTGTTGAAGAAGACGTAGAAGGCTATGGAGGATTGTGTTAGTAAATAAGTGTTGTTTTGACATGTTGATTGTACATACGAAACGCTCCATTCGTGATCGCGCATGTTCTTCTGGAAAGCGGCAGACTTGGGCGTCCAGGAATCCACTCCTCGGTAGAGCGCCGGTAGTTCGGCTACTTTCACTTCGAGACGTTCGGCCAGCCTCTGTTCAACTAGTGCCTTTGGTCCACTAGTTAAAGGCCTTTGCTGTTCTTTAGCAGTGCGGCGCTCCAAAGCCCCATATCCGTTCAATTTCTCTCCGTTGCAAGACGTCACGCTTTTGGGGCTATCTGTGTTAAACAATTTACTTTTAACGGTGTCCGCTTTACCGTAACTTTTATATTGCACCGATTCGGTTCCGTTCGCTGTTCGCGAATACTTCAAAGAATCGAACGTGTCGCCGTTCAGGCTGCTGTATTCGATATTGTTCAGGTTAACGTCTCTATCTACGACCCTTTTGGTCGCAGCGTCGTGTCCATTTCTTTTAATATAGCGCTCCTCGTGACTTTGTTTGAGGAAGCTATTTTCGAAACTAGTTTTACAATTAGGAACATTGCTAAGATAGTCGCTATAACTTAAATCTTTATTCAGTAAACCTTTATCACAGCCTTTCTTAGGAGAATCTTGTATATCGCCGGCGTTCCCATTAACACGACTGTATGTAAAACTCGCAGGCTGGCTGGTACTGTCCGATCGGTCCGTGCCATCTGTCCGTTCAACATCCTTGCTCTCGATTTCATTTTTGGTAAGTGCAACACGGGACCCGTCTCCATTTTTGTACTGAGACTTGGGACTGAAATCTACCGCGGTTATAACAGCTCTGCTCTGCTCACTGGGAGCGGTCCACGTGTCGTGCTTCATTTTCTCACTGCTCTTAGAGGACCATGCCCTTGCCAACGCAGCCTTGAGGGCCTCCCGTCGCTCGTGCACGCTGACCCTGGGATATTCGTGGATAGGAACAATGGCAGGAGCGTACAGAGTCGAACGTGGTGTGGCTCGAGTTATACGGAAACTTCTGAACTCCCTGTTGAACTCCGAACTCAGAGAATAAGCCGGTATTCTCGAAGTCACCATTTTGAGATCAAAATTTCCAAACAGTCATATAAAACTTATTTCCTTTACTTCACAATATAATATTAGTTTTTTTGCACAGAGCACACTGAACACATATCGACTCTACCTAAATAGTGGCAAATAAAAATGTGTTGAATTTATTGTTGTCGAATGTTGTGACTGGGACATACGCGGCGGCGTGTGTTGTTTATGTTAGTTGTTGCAGGCAGTAGGCAAGCAATGTTTGTATGTTCGTGTCGGCGGTGGCTTGTGGGCCGCGACCTTCGCGGTGGGCGGCGATGCGGCGGGACAACGCACTGGTCAACGAACCGCCCCGTATGCCACAGTCCGCTCAGGATGGCAACTTGCATAACTCACTCGCAAACGACCCTAAGGTTATCTCTTCTGGACGCATACATAAATCATATGATCAGCACATACATTATTGATGACACAAGATATAGGGACTGTAATGCATCATTAAATAGTGTGTAAAGCGAGGGCCCAATGAATAGTTATATTAAATGTTAGACAAGACATCGCTGGCGCGTTATAGTAATGCCGTATAAGTGCAACAAGTGTTGCCTTGGTTACATCCCTAATATGGCTAGTGCTGTGGCTGCCATATGGTTCGCGGCGATACATCCTAGGCTGTCTCACTCAAGCTGCACAAACACATACATATAGTTTTCTGGGGCAACATATTATCAATATTTACTATACCCACAGAAACCCTACAACTACAGGGACAACAATTTTATTGAGACGAAATGTGCATAGGTAAAACTGATTACATATTTATTATAATATGAATTATTATTGCATTTATGACAAGCTACAGATAACAACACAGGCCGTGTTTTTAAACGTTTTATGGAGAGATATTGGTTTGATATCGAGAGACAACAAAAGAGCAGCGAGAGTATTATTTTTTATTCAACACATTTTCATATTTTCACACTAATCCAAATGGACACCACTGAATTGTACACATGCGAATGGAACAGGCACAGGCGTGCGGTGGCTGCTAGTCAAGTGATATTTAGTTATATTTATATATATTGATCGAACCGCAACTATTGCAACTGCACTAGTGCGTGGTGTACTCGGTACGTGTATGCAAGGAGAGCAGAGCGGCCACCGGAAGCGAGCGCGTGTTTCAAAAGTGCGACGGCCGGACCGGTCCGTGTTCGTGCATACCTTCTCGTTGCGAGCGCGAGAACTGCGTGCGGTGTGCGTGCACCGCTGCGACTAAACTGACTGACTGAAGGAAGCAACGCGCTGTCGGCGAGGACCCCACCGCCGCCAGCGCCTCTCTCCTGACATCAACCACTTCTGACTCTATCACTAGAGGGTTACGGCTTGTATTGCAGGAGCACTGACCTTCGTTACCACGAAGCCGGGATACCAGATCAGAACACCAGCGACAGACGGCCCCAAATGTACGATTGCAACCAATCGACCGAGTGCAATATTCCATTAGGTGCTTATACCAGTTTATAATTGTTTTGTTTCACCATAGTGGAGATTCAATAACTGATTTATCTAATTTCTATATGTATATATTTAAACTGATGATGTAACTTTAAATATTGAGACATATTCAACATTTTGCTGAATAAAAAATTTACGTTGAAATTAGAGCATTGCTTAAATTTAAAAAAAAATTGACGAACGAAATATAATTTTACTTTAGAAACTACAATTTCAGCAAACCGAGTATATATTTATTATATTACGTGTTATGTTGTGTTACATCCTTATGCAACGCAACTAATTAATTTAACGACGCAGACCGTTAACGTTCAAATTAATTATAATATTGTTATTATACGTTTCGTAAAGTAAAAGGTAACGACGTCCGATTTTCCATATTAGCAATTTTTATAAATGGCAATGTGTATTCTTTACAAGGTTTTCGCGTCTTGTGCTTTTTTATTTTGTAATATTTATATTGTGTAATGTTCCGTCGTGTTTATAGAATGTTGCTATATATGTATCAGATATGCTTAACTTGAATATATCTAAGCGGACCTCACCTTGTTCGTTTGCTTTTTGTGCAGATAATGAATAATATTTATAATACCTGAAACAAAAATAACAAAATTACTTACTATACTGGAAACAATTATGGTAAAAAAAACGATCAATAATAAATAATCCTGTCAGTAGAAGGTCGATTTCGAAACAAATTTGCGTTACCAAAACTTGGTTATGAATTTGGGCCAGTATTACAATAAGGCATATTATATAGTTACTGTCTACATATAAAATCATTCTCTAGTCTAAATATATTAATCGAGTGTTATAACAATTTTCATAAACTTTAACAATTGCATTTTTTCAGTAAATTTTAGACGATCTCAAATATATATTTAGCAAATTATAGATAAATAGTTCGAGTTGGTTACGGAATATATCAGTGTAGTGGTCGTCTAAATGAGTATTAATTGAAAAAGGAAATTAAGTTACATTATTATGATATTTTTTTATGTTTTAATATGTAGCAGAATATTTATAATAACTTTGAGTTAAGTATTGAGATACAACGACAAACATTGATGGAAAAATTGAAGTAGAACTATCTAGGACAGTTGTTTCATTACTCTTAGTTCCCAACAAACATGTTTTAATAATTTAATGTTAAAAAGAATTATAACTTTGGTATCATATTATGCTATTACAGTAGAAATTAATATTAAAACGCCAACAAAATTAAAATATACTCCATATATGTACGACGATTAAATAAAAAGTAATTCTACAGGTTACCGAATATGGACAAAAGTTGATTGAATTAAAAGCTAACCGTCAATAAAATCTAAATACCTAACCGTCAAATATATCTATAAAACTAAGACATACAATATAAAGTTATAAGCAAGATGTTAGTTGCTATTTGAAACTTAAAAAAAAGTAGACAAAACACGTGAAATTTTTATACGAGGAATTTCTTACTTTTGTCTTTTGATATCATACTTCTATATTAAACCCTGGTACTACTATCTGAATTGTTTTTTTTTTTCTTATAGGCCTAAGGCAAATGTATTAAAATATATTGGGCAAAGTTTTAACATTTTATAGTTCATCATGCAGTATATGTTCTTAAAAAAGAGTACAAACAGAACGCGTTTTGTTGTGTATAAGTTTCAGTTGCTGAAATTTTACTTATAATTTAAAAACGAATCATATTTTCTAATTTCACGAGTAATTTCATAATTACAGTGTCAGTAGGTAGGGGTTCGTATCGACTCGACATTTAGTGACGCGCAAATGGCGGTAAAAAAAAATACTTGCGGAGATGACGGTGCTTAGCCGACAAACGGCAAGGTCCAATGACCCAAATGGTTCATTACTAGGCCGTCTAGTCAGACGTACCAACGAAAGAAAAATCGGTCGCCGTGTCACGACCAACACTCGGCGCACATAGTACGCCGCAATCACAATGGCGCTGGACTATACATTACTGTTAATTAGTATAACTTAAAGACTTTGTAGAACAAATAAGATTCTACTAACATCATCAACTTTAGTAAAGTTTTAATGCATTGTTAACAAGGTAATAAAAAAATTGATTCAATCCCTTACATTTAACATTCTAAAAGAAACCAGACGAAATCTATGGACAAAAGTGACTAGTAGGGTTATAGTCGCCTATAAAGAAAGAAGAAGAAGAAATCTGAAAAACACGATAGCATCACGAGTGTAATTTTAAATACTAAATGTATTTCATATGTTATTTTGTTTTATTCACTTCAGGCGTAATGATGCAAGCAGTGGATACGAAAATTGCAATACCAAATCTAGAACATTCTTTTAATATTTTTGAATCCAAACCAATGAGCGTTTTAATAAAATGATGCCTATACCTGAAGATGTACAGAGTATAACCTCAATAATTCCAGTGAATAGAATTTCTTGTCTCGAATGAAATAGATGGCAAAACATATACATCGGCCACAATTGGGTTAGTTATTATACAGATATTTATTGCAGCAATGACATTTCCAAAAGATGAAATCGGGCTGCGTCTGTATACAGTGTTATGGGGCCGGTCACTGCATACACCTTCGGATATTTAACATAACACAACTTCCCGCCTTTTTCTACCCGAAGATGTAGGCAGTGGCTGGTAAGCCTTGACTCGCCGTTATGTTTACGTCCCAAATGGTGGCGAACCTATTGCCATACCGGACACAGAGTTTTTAGTCATCGATATTTATCACACATAACTTTCGATATTAATTTCAAATTCTGATTCGCACCTGCGACCTCTGGATTCAGAAGCCGTGTGCTCGACCACTGGACCACCGAAACCATCTATCGGGTATTTAACACGTGAACATACATAAACGAGAGTAAGTTTTCTAGTCTCAATACACTTTTTAGCGTTCACGGAACACTGCTTGGTGTTACAAAAAATAAAGCAATATCAACTGAGTCAAAAGTAACGGTGCTCATTAATCATTGGGGTCAAAATCGGTCAAACAACTAACAACGTACGGGGCGAACATTACTCGATACTGATTCGTCATCTTCCAATTATCATCAGTATTTCAGGTCATTACATTATTTTCCGCGTGAACATAATGGGGAAAAACACATGTTCCAGTTAACTGACGTATGTGACTGGTGACCACAGGAAAAAGAGTTTAATATAAACAATTGATTTAATTAAAAAACCGTAACTTACCGTCAATACATATTTACCAGCAACAATAATAATTTTATAATTGTTTAATTTCCTGTTACATATGCGGCCATTATATTATTATTATTTAACTGCAACTCATTTATAAGTTTATAAAGTTAATGTTATTTTTTAAAAACACTGAAAATTTTGCGTAATTTAATATTAAAATTAGATATAACGATAGACACAGTTGCACTATCGACAGTAGGTATTTACTTCTTGGCCGGCAACATTTATCGTAACATCCGAAAGGAATAAAACGTGCGAGTTTTACATTAGCGATCGTGGGAAAACATCTCGAATCAAAGATCATGAATAAAAAATATCTACCGCCGCAATCAAATCGAACGAGACGATTTTTTTTTTACTTTTTTACTTAACAGTAAGCAGGACAGGAGAAATCAGTCCGTCGACCTGCATTAAAACACCGTTCCCACAAAGACGTACCCGTTGAGCTTCTCGGAAGCACAACAAAGATCCTGGTACACGTTTGTGATTCACGCTCGCGCAACCTTCAACTACAGCCAGACAACAAAAAGACAGCAAACATCAGAAACTGAGGGTCCAAAACGACTGCCGTCGTCGCAATGTTTGTTTTGTTATGGTTCCGTTTATGATCAATTTGTGAAATGGTTTGAAGAATGATTATACTGCTTCGTCGTAAGAACAATACTCTCATCAACTGGTCACTAGGCAAAGAGGTTGGCATCACATCGGCTGTAATTGAATAGTTGATGAAAGTTGTGCTGTTGCCCACGTGCTTTTACTGCGATTCAGACAATCGTAATTGGTGCAGAAAGTTGTTTTATTAGCTGTCGTACAGTTGGATTCTTCGAAGACGTGAGTGTAGGTGGAGCCGACTACATTACCGACGGTCGCCATCCTTCGTACTACAAGTTGCTTGCTCCTATAATTTGTATTTGGGGCCACCGTCACACATCTAATGTGCGATTAGAAAGGTGACGCCAATTGTGCTGTATCTAAGAAGTTATCCCCACGTGGGTGGTTGGATTTACCAGTCGTAAGTAAGATGAGAACTTTCCAATGTGTGATCTATCATAAAGCAATGATTCAGGCTATTCGTGGTAAAAAACTCACTTAACTTAAATGTTATACTAACTGATGAATTAATTAGAATATGTGTTATCACAAACCATGATAAGAAGTTACTTTGTTATTAGAAATAGCTAAAGAAATTCAATAATCTGATAATCTCTACGGAGAAATATCACGATATTTTAATCTTTGTACGAAAGTACTGGCACTTCACTTCATCATTGTCGTACGTTTAAAACTACATTAAAACAAGTGGTCCTGGGTGACAGGTTAATATGTGTTTGGTCTTCCAATTACCTATCCACTACTGATATGGTAAGCTAGAGTTTGGAGAGGTTGTGTTTGCATACGGGTAGATAACTAGTTGTTAAGGAATCCAAAGTATTTAGTTTTATTAACATACTATCATAATTAATATGTGTCACTTCCCAGATAAGCCAGGTGGTGTATAATAATCACCACAATAGTCATCATCTTTACAAAGGTCACCTTATTGGTAACGTCTATCCACGTAACGAATATTCGCACTCGCAACATTACGAATGATTGGCGAATGTTTTTAACAACAAAAAAAAGGATTTTGATAATCATCATAATGATAATACAATTGTTGTTTGTTCATTAATAGTGATAATATAATAATAATAACGTTTATTACCAAGCACAAATTAATTTACATTTACAATAAGTTCATTACAAGTAATGGTTACATTTCATAAAAGGTCTAGCTTCTGAAACCGAACTAGGAATTAACCTGTATTTCAGTTTTCAGTGCCAATCCTCCAGGGTTTAGAGTTTTTTACATGACATAATTTCGTCTAAAACTTGTGTGATATTTAAATTTATTTTAGGTACCTGTATAAATATGCTTGTGTTTCTCTCTGTGTGTATCGTGTTATTATGCATGTGTGAGAGGGTGTCTATACATGTTATATATTACTTAAATATGGATATGGATCCGCCCTAAATCAGGTAACTCAATTAGAATTACTGTCTCTTTAATCTTTACGAAATTATAACTAAACTAAATAAACACAATACAAATAAGGTCTTTCACAAAAAATATTAATAAAAGAAGTACTGGAGATGTGTAATAAAATTAATAATATCCAATTCGGATAACTTTTGTTACAACTGTTTGTTAAGTTTCCGTGGTCCAGTGGTCGAGCACACGGTTTCTGAATCCAGAGGTCGCGGGTTCGATTCCTGACACTGGCTCACACCAATGAATTTTCGAAATTGTTTTCGGAAAGTTATGCATGATAAATATCGATGACTACGTGCCCATTTGGGGCGTAAACAACGACGAGACAAGGCTTAACAGCCGCTGCCTACACCTACGAGTAACAAAGGCGTGAAGTTATGTTTTGTTACAATTATGCTATCTAAGATTTGTACCTTCAGCAGAATATATTCTGCTGAGGGTACAAATCTTAGATATTATGTTATGTTTAGTTATATTAGGTTTAATGTTTATTAAATATAGTTGGTAGCTGCAGATTTCAACTACACTAACTTCTTTTTTTAAACTGTTAGATTTTTGAAATATTAGATATTTCTCATTCGCACTCGTGAATGTGAAAAATCTAACAGTCGTTGCATCACTAGTACCTTCCGATCGTTATGCCCGACATAAAAATGAGAAATTAATTATTTTTCTGTGCTAGACACGCAAGAAAAGTTGATTGCCACATTAATCTTTGGATCTTCTGTTTTCCTTCACAGCGCATTAAGTATCATTCTCCTGTTGTGCGACAAGACCTGTGTTTAGTGCAGCTATTCTAGACACTTTGTCGACATATTACATATATATTATTACTGCTACTGTTGCATATATCTAAATAGCATTATTAACAAGGCTGTATCTGTATCGTCATTACCACCTGAACTATGACTCAGACACGATAAATAAAAAAAATCATGTCCAATTATAAACGCGGAATTCGTTAGTCGTGAAGACCGTTAAACTATTGAGTTTACTTTTAAGCGTGTAACAATTACATTTAAATAAAAATTACATTTAAATATTATTAATTAATCAATGTTAAACACTTCCGAGTTTTGCGACTTTCACTATTAATCCTTGCTTTAATAAAAGGGAAATCATGTCACGTCACATGACAAATCGGGATAACAATCAAGGCCATCGAGAGTGGACAATTGCGAAGCTCGAAAGATATTCGAAAATAAAAGTAATCATCGTTCAGATGCGACTAACTGATTATGTAAACAAAACAATAAGCTTTCGTACGTTTTGGATTTACTCTATAACATAGCTAAACTACATCTGTATCTTATAAACCTGGTCTGGCCTGGTTAGGCATATTTTGTAATGTAGGTAGGTATGTATATTTCTCTGAAGGCGCCTAGTAGCTTAAAGGCTGGGTAGATTTTAATCTGGAAAGATGTCGTCAGATCCGTCTTAAACTGTGAAAGTGTCACCAACTACTAATATTCCCCGAAAATCCCACGACAAAAAAGTGCAAGTTTTTATTTCGTCGTGTAGGCGGGTGTAGTTACATTTTTTTGGATATTCAAGTTATCTGTATGTTAATTAATAAGTAAACTTTAGTCGAAAGTTAAAACGTGAAACAATAAAAGAAATAAATTTGTGGGAAAACAAATAGCAAACACAATCTCCGCTTTCATAAATTGTGAAATAAAACTATTTTTTGCTGAATATCTCGTGTACATTTCACTGATATGCACACAGACGTTTCGGACGCTTGCCTGCCTCCATTTTCACGGGTAACGCTTGGGTAATTACGTAAATTAACATTCAAACAAACAAACTTTGTGGTACACATAAGCTATACTTAAAAAATAATAAATATAGCACGTATAAAAAAGGAACGTGTCTTTTTTATAAAGACGGCTCCAAATCCTATTAAATATAATAATATTGCGGATCAACATTTTATTGAATTGTTATTATAAATATAAATATTAAAAGCGAATGGTGTGGGCAGCGCACATTAAAATAGTAGTTAACATATCGATAGAAATATATGATTATCATATGTATATCAATAAAGTGGCTTACATCAAAGAACGTCTGGTTGTTAAGTTAAATACTTCCGCGAACGTACGAAATAACCGAATAATAATCATTGGCAATGTTTTAGTGGTCGACGCCTCCATGCCGATATCAGAGAGAGAGAAGAACGTGGGCGGTCGATGCATTACCACACCATAAATGGTAGCCATGTTTACCTACTTGTCTTCCCTTTAGGATAGTTCATATCGCCGAAGGTCCGCCTGTCATTATGTTCGCGGCGCTTAAACGAGGCATCTTATCTGCCACTTAATTACTTACACATGTACAGTGTACACATGTTGTTGTTCCGACTGTATACAAACCGTCCGTGATGAAAATGATTCAAATATTCAATGAACTTCCGTGATCGTGACCCGCAACCCGCAACCCAGCGTAACTCACAGTATTATTATTTATATGTTTAGGTACACATAAAGTGATGAGTGCATCGACTGGATTGCTTACGTTTTTCATTATTACATTCCGAAATGGAAATAAAATAATAACATTTGCATAATCGACGAAGCCGTCACGGTTTATCTTTATATAGTAGACTGAGAGGCACTAACCGCGCATAATAGAATCGTAGGCACAGAATAAATTACCACTAAAACTGCTCATCGTGTTAAATATTCGCTAGATCAGTAATCTGTCGTAGATCGTATACGTACATAAAGATATATATTACACTAGTTTGTTTGTGATGGTCAATATCGAGGCATTAATCCTATATCGTTAGAGACTTTGATACTTGCTGATTGAGCAACAATAAACACTAGCCAGTGAACAGATAAGTCACGTAATAAAATATCAACCATAAAAGCACTTGTGTTAAACGTTTGAAAAAACCTTAACAAGGAAGGATCTATTTCAATCAGAATAAATAAAGCCATTGAAGAGGATAAACGTTCATGTCGAGTCGGGTTAACGTAATCATTTGCCGATCTGAGTCAGAACGCGTGGCTAACAGTTACACCCGTCTGGGTCTGCCACTTGATCCAATAGCCCACATCGCGGTACATAATAATGCGTCTTGTGGACTTGATACGCCAATCTTCTTACTCTTGACAATAGAAAAAAAAATATAGTTAAGGTCATATACAGTCAGTCACATTCTCTCGTCCACACAAATCCCGTTGATCATTTGATTGCATATTTGTTTAATGCGTTTATTTTCACCTCAATTTGATCATTATCTAAAAACTGAATACATATATTTTTTCAATTCAATTCCGATGCACAACGGTACGATATTCCGATGAATTATACGTTTTTTTATCAGTGGTAATCACATCAATATTCATATACATGTTTGACCCATATAGTGTGAATATTAATGTGGTGGGTAGTTACTGGTCGCGACCCACGCACCCCGCACTAAACAATAAACCACCAGATACGATTCCATGAAGTGTTCAGTACGTACTCGTACATATTTCATTTAGTATGTTCAATGTTCAATCGGTGCTCATATGAATACAATAGTGATGTATTATCGGACCCATCTTGATATAAACGATTTCAACACTAAATTACATATACCGTTAACCCCCCTTTTTAATTGATTGATGACCTAAGAATAATGCTGATGCTAAGATTGCTTTATAATAAAATAAAAAACATTATACACATGAAACCACGCTCTTAATACGCTTTGGTATAGGCTACCGCAATTGTACTTCAAGACAAAAACTTAATTAGGCGGCGAAGCATGTTAACGAAATATATCGGACGGTTTACCTATCTATTACCAGTATTTACCTAATTTACTTTTGGAAAAATCTTTAGTTACACACCAATATACAACAACACAGTTAATTTATACATTTAATTCAGTGATAAAGGTAATCGAACTTTGTATTGTTATTATTGATTTGTATAATTTGTCTAAAGCGAATGTTTATTTAAATTTTTACCTATAGAGATTAACATTTATAAAATATAAAGATTTATTACTTTTCTACGAAATGGAGAGTTTAATAAGTAATGCTCGAGATTAATAACAGTATGTTCGTGACTAGGAATAAACTTTCACTAAACGCCCACTAGCAGCCAGCTAATAATTTGTAGGTCCGGCCTGTTAATGTACCAAATTTAAAACGTATCAATTCAGAGTATATCGTAACTTATAAAATTATTAATGGTGCCCCGTTGTTAACTCTAAATTCATTAGAAACTAAAAGGATTTTATAAATGAAGTCATTTAAGTAGGTCACAGTAAAACGTTACTTGGATTTGGCATACATGTTAAAAGTACAGAAGGTTATCAGGTGGGTAAGAATCAAACTACTTTCAATCTATAATTAACTTTGTTCAAGTGGAATTAGGCGATACACAATTTATAAAGTAATTCGTAGCAACATAGGTGCATTGGCGGGAACCAGTTGCGTTTAATCGACCGTAATATAAGTTATAGAAATAGCGGATGTGCGTTGCTGCAACTGACTCGACAATGTAGCATCAAGGCACTAGGCAGTAAAAGCGAGGGCTAATGTAGTCAAAAGTATATAATCATAATTGCATTGAGATCAAGAATTATAATATGTATATTAAATAAACAATCTCCTTTTATTCTTTTTTTCTGCAGATACCTTTCGTAGAGTTACTGCGACTAGTATCTTCAACAGCGACTACTCTAGTAGCAGTTCGTGATTCAAGCGTTCCGAGTCTGCTACTATAAGAATTTCAGAACAAGTATATCCCTGGCGGCCGATACGAATTATTGTAGGATTTAACTTATTTAATTCTTCGATAGATAACTTTCTCCAACTAATCAGGTTGGGTTAATTCTCATTTAATATACAAGATTCTGTCTCACTTTAATTAAATCATAATATATTAGTTGACCCGGCGAATTTTGTTTCGTCTCAAAGGCGTCAAATGAGGATAACAATGCATTTAGAGCTCCAATCCTCGAAAATTACTTTTTCTCTACTATATTATGCACAAACACCACCACCCTGTTGAAACCCTATATCTATTAAAATAATAACATCAAACTTCGTTGCGTAGTTCCAAAGATTTAAGCATATATTATATGGGGACAGACAGCGGAAAGCGACTTTGTTTTATACTATGTAGTGATATTTACGAGTTATAATATTCAATGTTGCAATTGTTATTTCAATACCTCGCTACTATTAAAAATCTACTAGATTGTTTCAAAATAAAATTAATTCATATCTGTTAATTGCAATTTTTGCTTTATAATATGATTGATACAATAATGGCGAAAGCGAAAAGATGTCACGGTTAGTAATTTTGAGAGAGAAAGGCTCTTTTGGGTCTATGTTAATAAGTAATGGTACTTACGCGGAAACATAGTTTGCATTAAGATTATTGTCTAAACGAAAAAATGAGTTTTTAATGTTTACGTAATTTTGTAAATCATCTTACGATCGTTGGAATAATTCACAAATAAACCAAACCTATTTGGTTAATAAATAATACTAAATAACATTGACCTATATGATATAGACTTGTAGTAACCTTCTCAAAGTGTGACCACTGGCCATAAGTCTACAGGCTTATGCGAAGCTTATGTCAATTCAGTCATCTGTCAGACGCGAACCGAATAACAATAGGTACAAAATGGGTAAATGAGTAGTAAAAGAGTGCGATTCAAGATCGGAAACCCATAAGAAATTAACCGGAATTACTTTCCACACGTAAGATTAATGTTTACATTCATATTAAAATACAGTAAAATAGATAAAATGTTGAATTTTCATAATTAGCTTCAGTGATACCACTAAAAACTTAGTTTTAGTTTCCCACATTTGTGGGAGAGTTATTATTTTATGGAAAAGGAGATTTTAAATATTTTTTGTTATAATAATAACGCTGCAGGGTGCCTAAAGATGCAGCACGCCGTGACAAGTGGGTGAAAATTATCCGATTGCTGAGAAAAGAAACTGACTGGCTACCTGCACCGGGAGATCATTTATCGTCAATTCAAGTTGATCATTCACTTTTATTAATAAATGCCATAATTAATAAATACTTAAACCTTACCTACAGCGCTTTAAATCGCTGCTCTAAGGCAGATGTACACAATTAGGTACAGATGAGTGTGACCCAATTTTTTTCGGAACAGCCGATCTAGTACGGAGTACACAGAGATCGTTGATCCATTCATTATTTCAGTTATCTTGTAATACATCTGATAAGAAATTAATAAGTAATAGTAAAATATTGAATTTATATTTATTAAATATTTTTACGAGTACATGGCTTGAAAAAGTTGGGTAAAATTTCGCATGGGCTGGCCACCCCACACCGCCATTCCAAATTTATATTGCCATCTTTGTCTAATCAAAGTGACGGCAATGTATTTGCGATTTGTGTGACTGAGATAGATATATGTTTAATTTTAAATGTCTAGTGGTTTCAAAGCTACGTCATTGCATCTAAAAAGTGGACACACATTTTTTGACGCATTTGTATGAGGTTTGCTCCTCTTGTATATTGAACTCAGTGCTAAATAATAATAAACGAAACCAAAACTACTACCACTATATCGTACCACACGTTATCATCATCATCATTACATAGTATAAAACAAAGTCACTTTCCGCTGCCTGTCCCCTTATATGCTTATATCTTTAACACTACGCGACAGATTTTGATGCGGTTTTTTTTAATAGTTAGAGGGTGTCAACGGGGTGGTTTTGATCTATAATTCATATATGATGTTGTACAGAAATAAATAATAGTTTAAAAAAACTAAAAAACACGCTTTTTATAGAAAACCGAACTAAAAAACAGAAAAATAAAAAAATATATTTTATTTTAAAAAAAGCGTGGGGTGCTTTTTAAGATATTATCGAAATGATAATCACTCTACTCATATCTGTCAATAAAATATTTATAACTATTGACACCATGCACCCCACGCTTTTTTTAAAATACAATTTTTTTTTTTTATTTTTCTGTTTTTTAGTTCGGTTTTCTATAAAAAGCGTGTTTTTTAGTTTTTTTAAACTATTATTTATTTTATATTTTTTAGTTCGGGTTTCTAAAACAAGCGCGTTTCTTAGTTTCGAATTTGAGGAATAGCGCCATCTGTGACTTTTATAAGGAACTCGTTTCAAGTTGATAACGTAAACTTTCCGCTGATTGCCACTAGATGGTGCGATTTATGAACTTTCATAGTTCACAAATCGCACCATCTATCGTTCAAAAAAGCGTGGGGTGCATGGTGTCAATAGTTATAAATATTTTATTGACAGATATGAGTAGTGTGATTATCATTTCGATAATATCCTAAAAGTTAGAAGTAGATATAATCCTAAAGTTGTTTTAATCAATGAGTGAGATTCGCGAAAATCTTAGAAACAACTATTTTCTTAATTTAAATTCATTAAAATTTATTTTCTATTTTTTAGTTCGGTTTTCTATAAAAAGCGTGTTTTTTAGTTTTTTTAAACTATTATTTACATAGTTCACAAATCGCACCATCTAGTGGCAATCAGCGGAAACTAAAAAAGAAGTCGGTTACAAACAAACCTACAAACATACAAATATACAAATATACAAACATACAAACATACATACAGGTGAAGCTAATAAAAAGCTAATAAAAAAGCGTGGGGTGCTTTTTAAGATATTATCGAAATGATAATCACTCTACTCATATCTGTCAATAAAATATTTATAACTATTGACACCATGCACCCCACGCTTTTTTTAAAATAAAATATTTTTTTTTATTTTTCTGTTTTTTAGTTCGGTTTTCTATAAAAAGCGTGTTTTTTAGTTTTTTTAAACTATTATTTATTTTATATTTTTTAGTTCGGGTTTCTAAAACAAGCGCGTTTCTTAGTTTCGAATTTGAGGAATAGCGCCATCTGTGACTTTTATAAGGAACTCGTTTCAAGTTGATAACGTAAACTTTCCGCTGATTGCCACTAGATGGTGCGATTTATGAACTTTCATAGTTCACAAATCGCACCATCTATCGTTCAAAAAAGCGTGGGGTGCATGGTGTCAATAGTTATAAATATTTTATTGACAGATATGAGTAGAGTGATTATCATTTCGATAATATCCTAAAAGTTAGAAGTAGATATAATCCTAAAGTTGTTTTAATCAATGAGTGAGATTCGCGAAAATCTTAGAAACAACTATTTTCTTAATTTAAATTCATTAAAATTTATTTTCTATTTTTTAGTTCGGTTTTCTATAAAAAGCGTGTTTTTTAGTTTTTTTAAACTATTATTTACATAGTTCACAAATCGCACCATCTAGTGGCAATCAGCGGAAACTAAAAAAGAAGTCGGTTACAAACAAACCTACAAACATACAAATATACAAACATACATACAGGTGAAGCTAATAAAAAGCTAATAAAAATGATAATTTTCGTGATTTAGCACTTTAATTGCAAACGCTGGCTGAACCCTAAGTGATAGGTCAAAGCAATTTTCTACATTTTTAAACACCTTCAGAAGGTCTACAAAAAAGTCCGCGAGGGCATATGTCTATTATGTCTATCTCTTAAGGATAACCCACAGTGACCATTTTTATTTTTTTACTTTTTACGAGAAATAATGGCTTATTTACGAAGCGATTTTAAACATTACAGCATTACTTTTCATGCAATTAAGTGTCTTAAATAGATTGTGCATGTAATATAGATGATCCTGGCCCCTACAGCATGCAGTTTAAACGAATATTTTCGAAGATATTGCAGTATTAACGGGACATAGCAGTTGCGTTGCGCGCCAAGACGCATGCCGATAAATAACAAAAATAGTTTTTTTTAATATCCAGATTTTATTCATTTATTACTTTTGATGCGGAACAAAGTTCACAGCTAGTCTATACATATAATTAAAGTGTCTGTTTGTAATATTGAAATAACTGCTTTCTAATAATTTCATATGAACGGTACATACAAAAGGATAACATTTTTTACAATAATTGACTGTGTGCCTGATCCGTGTAATCTCTGAAATGGCGGGACCGATTTTGAAGAGACTTTTATTGGCAGGGAGCTGGTGCAATAAGGAGTAACGTGGACATTTATAGAAAAAATCTTTTATTTATTTCTTACGAGGCGGAACAACGTTCGCCAGGTTCGCTAGTTAATAATAAAGCTATTGTGAGACTGATCTGAAGTAAGTATACCTAACATTTTAAAATATGGCGAACGATATAACACATTAGCTACCATGGCCAGATAACATGTTATTTATAATAATATCTTGGACACAATACACACAGCGCCCTCTAGTTCCAAGCTAAGCAACTAAATGCTTGTGTTATGGATACTAGATAACGGATATAAATACATATATACTTTTCTTTTGTAAATACATACTTATAATACATAGAAAAACACCCAGACGCCACACAAATATTCATGTTTGTCACAAATATTTATGCTCGGGCGGGAATCGAACCCCCGACCTCATTACTCCAGCCGGTAGTTTTTACCAATGCGCCACGAGGCCCGCCAATTTAATTTTGTTTATAGAAAATAAAAACGACAAGTGCATACACGAACAATAACACTACAGCCAAAGAAAAAAGGTTTATAAAATATGCATAAATATCACGTGACAAAGTTCACCAGCAGATGAGCGAATGATCTTGGCACTTGCATGATCTTTTTTTGAAAAACGCAATTCTCACGTACAAAAGCTGAGAATGTTAATATGTAATAGCTTAAAATGTGTTAATGTGCCGTAATACCTTTTGTAAATGGTTTTATTTCCATCGTAAGTTACAAAGGAAACAAAAATAACATTTTTATTATTAGTGAGGAAGTAAAGATAGATTGTACATACGTACATATCTGTAAACATAATACTAAAAAAACTAAAGTTACCAAGTCCGCTATATTTATAATACATGAACGCAATAATATAAATAATTATATGAGTCTAAACAAAGAGCTATTAATGGACTTTTTGTTTCCTCATGTAATTATAATTAATCAATATAAATAATAATTTTAAATCAGAACCCATGAATCAATATTTCGGATAATAATAATGTTCAAGTAATCATACAAGTGGAAGCTAACAGAATCGGACAGAAATTACAAAAGTTAGGTATTATAACGATCTTAAGAGATACCGTTAGGCTACTGCTCGTCGCGTCGTAAAATCCGGCAAATTTTCATCATAATTCATATGTGTTGCTTATTAATTATAAACAGTAGCGCAATAACAATACAGTCTCAATTAGTACCTACCGTTCCTGCACGCGGCGTGTTTGTGTACTTTCTACGAGACTCGTCTGCACAATTAACAATCACACTATTAAAGTTTTTATATAGATAAAAACTTCCTTTTACTAATAGTAGTAAAAGGAAACACTGGTGATTCATCACACTGGGTTATTAGAAACTAACAGTTGGCCGCGGCTCCGTTCGCTAGTTGATATAATCCGATAGTTGTCTATCCGGTAGATTGGACAAATTTCGGAGCGCCCAATCAGATTCGCCCGATTTTTTATAACAACTAAATTTTTGACATTCAACCCGCGGGATTATGATTTTATTGTTGATAGAACTAAGTAATCGATTAGAGAATTGTGTCACTGACTAAATTGTCTTTAACATGGGGAGTGTAAAACAGTTTTAGAGGCAATCAGTCGTATGCCATGACGTGGGAAATACAATTATTATCACGCGATAATAGCATCCACATGTTTACATTCAAAAACTCGCCCAGCAATGTGTCACAAAATATCCCTAAGGTCACTACTATTACTAATCATTTAGTTTACACAGCGAATAAATAGCGAGGATGTATTTCTCTACGATTTGACAACACTTATTCAAGTTCGCATGGTTTATGTAAAATTCAATACGGACAGATTTAATGCTCAGAGTTCAAACTGAATTCAATAATTGGCGCGATATCACACAAATACTATGTTTTCTAAGAATTGTCTGCTAATAATAATAGAGTCTGTATTAGCAGCATAAATAGTTATACAAACAACTCAAATAACAGACATTAGTAAACCATAGATAGATCTCTGTATAGCCCCACCCAAAAAAAAATCGGAAGTAATCAATCAGTATCGAACCATATTTAATGTTGTGGCCTACAGAGCCGCAACCGATATATGGACGCTATCTAACATCTGAAATACTTAGAGGTCAAGCTATTTTCATAATCTACTGCACCTATCTGCGTTTATACACATATGAATACCGGGAGTCAGGGGGATCATTCGGTGCGCTCAAGTAAGCATTCGTCAAGCGTAAATCAGTTTGCGTAGAGGCATTCGTGTGGAATGATTGGTGTAACCGTGGGGTACTTTTATATGGCCCCCTTTCATCTTAAAAATAAAATTAATTATGTTTCTTCATGTGACACGCGTCAAAGCCTACGTGCATTTTCGTGTACCAAAATGGCGACAGCAATAACGATGAGTAACGAATAGAGAGCTGATATAATTCGCGCGCGCCCACACTCTCAGTACACACTACACACGTTCATCCACTCGGAACAGAACAATGTTCACCGGTTTACTTTCTCGATTGACTCATTACTCGCTTGCATACAGTCTAGCAATTCGAATCGGATAAACAATCGTGTCCGCAGTATTTTACCAAAACATACACTACTATACAAATAGTCTTCGTTCAAAAACAAAATGAAAAATTATTTTTTATGTAAATTTAAATAGGTAAAAATGTTCTAACTGTAGTTATTATACAACACTTAATATGAAATTCATATTAAATAGAAATGAAATATACTATTTAGTAAAACATTAACTAAAATGAAAGTGGAAAGAGAAATAGCAGTATACGTACGTCGTATGCTAGTCACCACACACCTATACTTGCCCCGACTATTCATTTTTTTTATTCAATCGCACTTGAAACCTTCGATTCTAAGTCCGTTCTGCTCAGTGCTTCTCACTCCCCGAATTGCGTAAAACCCTGCTTTTTTGATCCTATAAGTTAAACTGTTGAATCAAGACGACCTTTGCTGATTTCCATTAGGACTACATAATTAGGTGCCTCATGATTTCTGCAAAAAGCTTAGAAGTAAATAAACGTAAATGACATTATTATTTTTAGGGAAAACGTAAAACCACAATATACATCGTGTTGACCCTGGATATCGCGATGTCCTCGCAAAACCTTTTTTTATATCAACAAAAGGTGCAACCTGACAAAGAAATGACGAATCGACTGTAACTGGATGAAGTGGCCTATGTACTCAATCAACACACAAATATAATTTAACACTAACTTTAGTTCACAATTTTCCAGTAAAATAAAAAAAACATCCCGCGCGAATTTCATATAGAAGTAATTGTAAGTACACTATCCAGATTCAGAATAAAGAACGACAAAACAATCAGCGGGTAATATAATATATAAGCGGAAATATTTTTAATATAATTATTAAAAAGCTCATGTTTGCTGTTGAATAAAGTAATATTTAATTACGTTGAAGGTTTAGGAATAAACATAATAATATTTTATAGTACACCGTTTAAATATAAATAGGCATATTTCATCACTATGTTTGTAGAGTATATTATCACACCGGAAGCGCATATAGTATGTTAAAAAAGTAATGTGCCATTGCGCATACTGTTCGTCGTGGTGTGTACTAGTGATGTAACGAATAATCGCATTCGCATGTTTTTGGGTATTCGCATTCGCAAGAAATATTGCGAATGTTTGGCGAATGTTTTTAATAACAAAAAATAAAGAAATTATTTATAGCAAGATGATACGAAAAATGAGCTTTATATTTTGTTTAATATGTTACCCTCCCAGATTAGTATAAAAAGTATTATATTATGGATCATCCATTAGTTATATAAATAACTGCACGTCAAGTCCCTTGCGGGGTAGGCAGAGCGCCATAAGGGACGATTCATACACGCCTCACTCGTTTCTTTGAGTTTCATAAATCTTGTCATACACGGTCGTCAACCTTTAAGGCTCCTGACATCACCTTCCTCCAGGACTCGTTCTATTTGTATGTTGTGGCAGTCTACGTATCCTACATTCATCATCATTGTATTATCTGCTGGGTCAATCTGGCATCATCCTTTCGTTCTATATTTCCGAATCATCGGAGTAGCCCTTTCTTACTTAACATCGATACTCTCTTCCAATACTTCTTCCTTCCTCACAACAACCTTGTTTTCGACGCGGTCAGCGAGAGTCACCCCGCAGATTTTGCGCAGTACCCTCATTTCGACTGCGTTTATCCTTTCGTGCAAACCCTGCCATACCCAACTCAAACTCGATATTAATCAAATTATCATACCGTATGCAGTTTGATCCAACTTAAAAGTTCCAGTTCATTTTTTTTTATAAAACTCCAACAGCAAGATTGAACACGAGAGCGTTACATCAGGAAAAGACTCGTGTTATTAAGTATGAAACTTTTTCAAAATATTCTTCTACGAGTGATATTAATAATTAAATAACTGCACCAATATGGATTGACCGATGCATTTTAGGTTTGAGAATCATTCAAATGCGTTTGCGAAGGCTTAAAAGAAATTTTCGCATTCGCGAATGTTTTTAAGAAATATTCGTATTCGCATTCGCGAATGTCCAAAATCCAACATTCGTGATATCACTGGTGTGTATTGTGTAGGGCTGCAAGCGCACCGATGCAATAATTGATCGCATGTTGCGCGGCTGACCCTCGACCCACGCGGGTTCGATGTCCGGAGTAATACCCGGCACACAGGCACGGCCCCGATTCCATCACTTTTACCAACACGGACTCGGCCTCCAGACATGTTTAATAGAATTTAATCAGCATTTGACTTGATTGCATCGTATTAACTATGGCCACTTCTTCAAGAACCACCTATGTCGTCTTTTACTTATCATC
The DNA here is from genome assembly GCA_905147225.2 of Euproctis similis. Classification (NCBI taxonomy): domain Eukaryota; kingdom Metazoa; phylum Arthropoda; class Insecta; order Lepidoptera; family Erebidae; genus Euproctis; species Euproctis similis. The sequence continues at coordinate 12,518,683 of LR990108.1, read as the reverse complement.
CCGTTAGAATTTTCTTTCTCTAGTCCAAAGTAATTTCAGTTTAAACAAATATTATAGGGGTGAAAACGTCGTTTTGTTATAACAAACCAGAGGTGCGCAAACGCACCTCCTAGCATTTACATTAAGTAAACGTGCATTTAAAAAACTTACCAACTACCAGTTTAACTTGTCATAATATGTGTACGTATAGAGTGAAACTTTACGTTTTCTGTTGTTAACACCCCACCATAGCTAAACTTAATTTAGATTCCAAAGCCACTGGGGATTAGCGCTTGTGTGCCAATAACTGTTAAGAAGAAATTGTTAAACTGATGTTTTATTGATCTAATATTTTTCCATCAAGATAACTAATATATCACCTTACTAAAATCATAAATGTGAAGATATTTGAATGTTTGTTACTAAATCACTGATCAACCGTTGAACAGAATTAGGTGAAAATAGGCATTTAAATGGAGAATTTTCATCCTAGTAATTGTTCCGCGATTTCTTGTGCAATAAATATTATGCAATAATAATAATAAGTCTCGGTGGCGCAGTGGCTAGCATCCCGCAGTAGTGGGTTCAAAACTTTTATAGTCCCAACAAAAATGCAAGTATCTACGTAAAGTCTCGGTGGCGCAGTGGTCGAGCACACGGATTCTAATCCAGAGGTCCGGGTTCGATTCCAGACACTGGCTCACACCAATGACACTTCGAAATTTTCGGAAGTTACGTGTGATAAATATCAATAACTGACAACTTTGTGCCCGGTATGGCAATAGGTTCGCCACCTATTCCATTTGGGACGTAAACATAACGGCGAGACGAAGCTTAACAGCCGCTGCCTACACCTTCGGGTAGAAAAAGGCGTGAAGTTATGTTATGTTAAATAATACTTCTACTTGAACGTTTTCTATACAAAAATTGAGTATGTGATTAATTTTTCAAGGATAAATGTTGCACTTTATTATGATTTTCATTCGAGGTGAATGTACAGGAGTAGAAACTAGTATTTAATAAATAACAATGTATAGGCGTGAAGTACAGGTTCCTTCTGGAGGCTATAGATGTGAGCCGTGCCGGGAGTGGAATTCAATAGCGAAAAGAGAATAATTCGCGGTCAGCAGTGGCCCTCGGGACTCTGGAGTCAATGCACTACAAGACCGGTTCTTTTGTCTATGCGCACTGACTGGCCGCGCTCCTGTCCTCACCTTAACTCGACTAACGGCTTCTTCGTAACTCTAACTACAGCGAGATAGCCTGCCGCGGTAAACTTTGGTGCATTTTAACTACTAGATAGCGTATATATTTGTATTTTACAAACAAAGCATCCATAAACTTGATAGATATGACTATCCGACATCGGACTATCGAAGGTCGTTGCTCACAGCTCATCTGATTCTCAATCGGATTATCATACTTACTTGCTACTATTATAAATACGAAAGTAAGTTTGTTTGTTACCCTTACAAAAAACTACACAAACGATTATCGTGAAACTCTTGGATATCAGAAGTATAATACTTTTTTACGAAATATAAAAAAAAATATTGCTATCAAGCATTCCAGTAATGTAGCTCAAGCCTTGAGTACTATAATACTATCTACAATCACAAAAAGAAAATGGGGTCTGCGGGCATTGCTAAACATTTTTATAACACAAGAGGTAAGAGATAAAACACAACATATTTCCAGTCGTTTTAACAAGCATCTAACCGTATTGAATACCAGAATTTTAAATGAATTGTGTGTAATAATTTCTTATCATCTGCCCCCGGTTTAAAAGTTTTCACATCAGTAGTACAAATATTTTCATGCACCTTAACTTATATTGCATTAAATATTTATCTTTTTATAAAATCAAATTAATATGAATGTTCATTCTATATTCAGACTACGCTGTAATCATTACATAGTATAAAACAAAGTCACTTGACGCTGCCTGTACCCTTATATGCTTAGAACTTTGAAAATACGCAAACGGATTTTGATGCGTTTTTTAAATAGATAGGGGGTGTTAAAGGGATGGTTTGTATGTATAATTCGGAGATAATTTTCGAGATTTAGCACTTAAATTGAAAATGCGGGTTCAACCCTAAGTGACAGAAGAAAACAAAGTACGACATAATTATACACTTTCACAAGGTCTGCAAAAAAAGTTCGCGACGCGGTGTATGTCTATCTCGTAGGGATGACATGGCGAAACAAAGTTCGCTGGGACAACTAGTTTCCAATATATTAAGTAGACTGCGTGTCAAAGATGACACTGACAAAATTCTCCGACATATGACTGCTATGCAAGGCCGGTGCTCGATTCAGTTAGCTATTGTTCAATTAACAGGATATTATAAGATGCGACCTCGCCAACGTAATCCAATATATGTAATTACTTCCTAAGTGACATGTCAAACAAATATTGTAACATCCTGTATAATGTATATGAATTTTAACTTATTGTCTAATAATTTGATAGTGCAATCAGTTATTCCAATTATTATTGATATATACAGCGCTCACTGAAGAATCAATATCGCGTCTTAGAATAAGCATACATTTAAGTTACGCCAAGGTTATGAGAGTGTTAGCGTCGGTATGCAGCAACATGTATAGATTTTCAGAATCCCTGTAGCACAGCGCCGCCAGTGGGCGCAAGCACTAAGCTCGTAGACCGGTTCTGGATAGTCGTATTAGCAGCTTGCAAAAAGCTTTACGTGGGCAGCAACTGCACCTACCTACTGCACTTCTAGTTTTACTGTGTCAAGTACAACGCCTCTCGCCCCCACCCTGCTCGCCGTCCGCGGCTACATTTGTCATCAGGAATAATGGTACTACCAGTTCTAGCAACAATTGGCGCTCGTCATGGACGTACGCAATAACCGGTCATTTACTCACCAAAAGTTGCGCCTTTTACCAACCACTCGAAACAATGCTATTCCGGAGCTTCCTTGTTTAGCAATCTCCTACCGCGACACTAACAATTGATGTTTATCTACATTGCGATACAATGTATAATATGTACAAACAAACATTTCTCAAAATGTTTTTGACGTATTTTCGTCCAATTTGAAATCCAAGGAAAATCATACACTATTTGTGTACAGATAAAATATAAAGATTACCCGTTTTGGTAGACGACCTTTCACAGGTCCTTGGCATAAAACAGTTGCGAGAGACAGGTAAAAGAAAACCGATGTACTTGTACAACATGTGAGCACAAATATTGTTCAAGGCTAAAACAAGTTTTTTGCGATTATAACTCAAGGTGTTTGTTTGTATAGTACGGTATGGTAGACACTGATTGTTATAAATTACAGTTTGGGAATTAACTGTAATATCCTGAGTCATGTTCACGAAGAAAGAAAGCACATTTAGAATCTGTACGGCGCGAGCAATTTTCCGATCAAACCAGCAATTACTGTCGTCGATTGCTTCGTGCAAAATGTTGTTATTCCAAGCACAACTCCAAATTATTTTACATGACAGAAATCTATACATATAAATAAAATTGAAATGTCTGTTTTTAATACGGTACATGCACCAAAATAACTCTGTTTGTTTGTTCTCTCTGAAATGGCTGGACTGATTGGGACGGAAATTTTGATGGCAGGTAGCTGGTTAAATAAGGAGTAACTTAGGCTACTGCTTTTTAGAAAAAATATATTTAATTTACTGCTTTCGAGGCGAAACAAAGTTCGCTGGTTCAGCTAGTTTTAAATAGAATACCATTATTCATCCACACCACTATCGATGTATAACTACATTTCTTGAATCTATTTATAATACATATATAACTAGTTGTTGTCCGCGACTTCGTTTGCGTGGACGCCATAAAGCAGCAGAAATACTGTGCATGCGCCATGGGTTCATTGCTCACCTGAATTACTAATAGTGTGATAATATTTCAATAGACATAAGTTGGAAGTGATATTTAAGGTTATATATACCTACGTTTAATTATATATTTGCCACATTCGAAGTCTTTATATAGGTATACAAAATACTTAGCAGCCGTCAGCTATATATTTTACAGTGCCTACCTGCAGAAGGACGACCGAATTTGACTGTCGAATGCTAATCAAAATATTGCGAAATGTCGCGGGCTTACGATAAGACTCGCTTACTGCGTCTAAGTCTGAACACAAAGTAGAAATAATAATACATTTTATTCATTACGTAATGAAATAAACTCTTTCATTTCATAACAGTATAATGAAAATTATGTATAGGCAATTATAGTGCAATATGTTCCTCGACTTATTCAATATTAGCTGACCCGGCGAACTTTGTTCCGCTTCAAAAGTAATAACTGCTGTCCCGCTATGTTAATACTGCAATATCTTCGAAAATATTTGTTTAAATTGCATGCTGTAGAGCCAGGATCATCTATACTACATACACAATCTACTTAAGACACTTAATTGGATGAAAATTAATACTGTAATGTTTAAAATCGCTTCATAAATAGGCCATTATTTCTCGTAAAAATAAAAATGGTCATTGTGGGATATAAGAGATAGACATATGCTCTCGCGGACTTTTTTGTAGACCTTTAAAGATAAGATGTATAATAATGTAGTACGTTGCTTTGATTTATCACTTCGGGTTCAGGCAGCGTTTGCCATTAAAGTTTTAAATCTTGAAAATTATCACTTTTTTTTATCTATAATTCATGTATAGTGTAGTGTATACATGAATTATAGATCAAAACCACCCTGTTGACGCCCTCTAACTATTAAAGAAAACCGCATCAAAATTCGTTGCGTAGTTTTAATGATGTCCGCATATAAGGGGATAGACAGCGGAAAATGACTTTGTTTTATACTATGTAAAGATGGGACGTAAACGATGCGGCGAGTCGAGGCTCAACAGGCGCTGTCTACACCTTCGAGTAGAAAAAGGCAGCGGCTGTTAAGCCTCGCCTCGCCGTTATGTTTACGTCCCAAATGGAATAGGTGGCGACAGGTTGGATCGATTATAAAAACATTAATAATTTATTGTTCTCGGCTACAAGATTGACTTATTCTAAGTTACAATGTTAGTTAAAAATAATTACATTGCTATGATCCAGTTATATAGATTTATATAAAAGAAGTACCATAATCGTGGGTGTAAGTTACAATAACACTGGTGAATCTTGGATACTGGGGCACACGAATGTCAATGTTAGCATGGACAATCAGAAAAAAGTCAAGTTCGTTCCCACGAAGAGCCACGCGAGGTCGGCCCGTTAATATACAGTTGTGTGACAGCGCCTGTCATATGTGTTGCCAATTTGTAAAAACACATATCGATCTTAATAAAATTACAATTAAAACTATCGTATAGTTTTGGAGTACATACCTACAAAAATATACCACAACAACGGCTACTGAGTAACATACATAACTTCATACCTTTTTCTACACGAAGGTGTAAGCAGTGGCTGTTAAGCTTCGACTCGCCGTTATGTTTACGTCCTAAATGGAATAGATGGCAAACAGTGGTAGAGCCAAGCAGTTCGTTGCATGAATGGGCCGGCTCGACCGGTGAAATACCACGACCTCTCAGGAGACCGCGTAAAGTGGCTCATACTGCGTTTCGTTCGGTGAGAGAGGTACCCGGAGGCCCAACCCCCTTCCCCGTCCTTTCCTATCCCCTATCCCTTACAGGTCGGCAACACAACAGTAACACTATATGTGTTGCTGGTGTCCATGGGCAGCGTTGGTTGCTTACCATCAGGTGACACGCCTGCTCGTATGCCCTCATATCCCATAAAAAAAAACCTATTACCTACCCTACCGAGCACAAAGTTTCAGCCATCTATATTTATCACACATAACTTTCGAAAATAATTTCGAAAAGTCATTGGTGTGAGCCAGGATTCGAACCCGCGATTTCTTGATTCGGAAGCGGGGTGCTCGACCATTGGATTACTGTGTATTTTTTTATAATAAAAGGTGACAGTCTTAAATACGGTTTCTTACAGTCTTTATAGTCTATTTATTAGTACATAATTATTCTTTGTGCATAGGCACCAGAGATTTGTCTTCCACCTACCTAATAAGTGTTCGGAGTTAAAAGTGAATATTTGTAATGAACGTATTTGGGTGTTTTTTTTCTATTCGAGTATCTATTATAAAAATATAAGTTATACGCCAGTGTCATGAGAACTAGATTACGGTAACGCGAATTACGGCGTAGACAGCACTGTGCGAATTTTGACCATGTTTTACTTACGATTTAATTGCGGCGGTGCCTAAACTTTTATACCTACAGCTATAATTTAAATACTATTTTATACTTTCTGAACATAATATTACACCACTTGATGGCAATCAATAAGTTAAACATTTAAGATAGAGCAGAACGCATCTATTACTACTTAATAGTCGGTATTTCTGTAAGGGGGTTTAAAAACTACGACTAGAAAATATCATTTATAGCAGAGAAAAAAAAAAGACAGTAAAAACTGATAAATTAAATCTTTTACTATCCAGTGCACGGAAAGAAGGAAACAAGCGAGGACTAAACAAAAACATTTTTAAAAGAATTATTTCCAAATGTTAGCTGGAATAAAAAAAACCTTAAACGTTTTCCAAATTAATTCAAGTCGCTATTACAAATCTATACATTTAACAAAATCGTAGAAGAGGCACTGTATACTGAAATTACTTTTTCTACAATCCGATACCGAACCTAAAAATATGGTTTTTGAATTTTTCTCTGCTGTAAGTTTGTTAAGGATAAACTATAAAAGTACCTACTGCGTGCTTTTATTATATCAAATTTTGCATGAATCTTTCGAAGAGTCAACACATGGGCTAAATATTATCACGCTATCACTAATTGGGGGTGAGCAATGATCCCTTACAATGGCATGGGCATAATATTTTTGCTGCTTTATGGCGTCCACGCAGACAATTGAATTGAATTGAATAAATTGAATTGCGCTTAGAACTTAATAGTTCGTATAGAAATTGACAACAAAAATAACCAGATACCGTAAGAAAGCGAGGTGGCACGGGTCATCTGACCCGAAATGAGTTATGCCTTAAACTTGGGATATAACCGACGCGAAGATACCGTACACTAAACCACGAACACGTTCAATATCTGATGAAATTAAACTTATAACAATCAACTTATATTTTGAATAGAAATACTGTCTATTTGTAATTCGAATTATATCTAACTAGCTGACCCGGCGAACTTTGTTCCGCATCAAAATGCTATATTTATCGGCACGCGTTTTGGCGCGGAACGTAACTGCTATGTCCCGCTATGTTAATACTGTAATATCTCCGTAAATATACGTTTAAATTACATGCTGTAAAGGGTCAGGATCATCTATATTACATGTACAATCTATTTAAGACACTTAATTGGATGAAAATGAATGCTGTAATGTTTAAAATCGCTTCGTAAATAACCCATTATTTCTCGTAAAAAATAAAGGAATAAAAATGATCATTGTGGGTTATCCCTAAGAGATAGACATATGCCCTCGCGGACTTTTTTGTAGACCTTCTGGAGGTCTTTAATAATGCAGAACATTGTTTTGATCTATCACTTAGGGTTCAGGAAGCGTTTGCGATTAAAGTTCTAAATCTAAGTAGTGTAGAAATAAAATTATCACTTTTTATTTCTACACTATACATTAATTATAGATCAAACCACCCCGTTGACACCCTCTAACAATTAAAAGAAATCGCATCAAAATCCGTTGCGTAGTTTTAAAGATATGCGCATATAAAAAAAAAAAAAATATCTTCTTGGACACAATACACACAGCGCCCTCTAGTTCCAAGCTAAGCAACTAAATGCTTGTGTTATGGATACTAGATAACGGATATTAATACATATATACTTTTCTTTTGTAAATACATACTTATAATACATAGAAAAACACCCAGACACCACACAAATATTCATGTTTGTCACAAATATTTGTGCTCGGGTGGGAATCGAACCCCCGACCTCATTGCTGCAGCCGGTAATTTTACCAATGCGCCACGAGGCCCGTCATATAAGGGGACAGACAGCGGAAAGTACTTTCTTTTATACTATGTAATGATATATAAAATTCTCATGTCACAGTTTTCGTTCCCATACTCCTCCGAAACGGCTTGACCGATTCTCATGAAATTTTGTGTGCATATCGGGTAAGTCTGAGAATAGGACAACATCTATTTTTCAGCCCCCTAAATCTGAAGGGTAGCCCACTCCTCAATATTTTTTTTAATTTTTTCAGTATATTTCTTATTATTTTTATAAAACGGGATAGAAAAATACATACAACCCTAAATTTTCAACCCCCTATTTTTTAAATTTTATTTTTCCGCAACGTTTGCCGGGTCAGCTAGTTTCAAATATAAACGAAAGCAGTTCATAAATATTTACTTTTAGAAAGAAAAAGTGAAGATACTTCTTTTATCTTAATGTAATTAATGAATATGCATATGGTAAAAAGTATACTAATAAATCAAAATAGAAATGTGTCTATACAACGAAATAACACGTGAACGCGTAACGCGCGGTGGCGGACTTATATTACATACCTAATACTTACATAAAATCAAGCCTTTTTCCCATAGGGGTAGGCAGAGACTAATTCTTTCCACTTGCTACGATCCTGACATACGATTCTTGCTTCCTCCACTCTCATTATCAATTGATCATTTGATGGTGGTAGGACCGCCTAGCCTAACCTTTACCGATGTGTGTGACGTAATCGTCACAAGAAAGAGTGTATATGTTACGGTAAATCTGATTAATTGAAAATTATCAATATTTTTACAAAATTATTATTAATAACCACATGTTTTGGTAAATGTGAATAAACGATCGAAATTTATTACTTTTAGTAGTAATTATTAATAATTCACGACACATATTGGTAAAAGTTATAAAATAAATAAAAACCCAATGTTTTTTGACCAATGAGGTAATTATAGATAATTAATAATAATAGATAATTATTAATAATCTTCAATTATTCACTCTTACCGTGACATATACGTACTATTACACTTACAAGTAGCGCCATCTATCGTGGAATAGCATGTACTAGAATTTTATTCTACTAGCCTAAAGGCAATGAGCATGTACGGTTAACTAGTATCAAAGAAAATTTACAGATGGCGCTAAACAAAGTTTAGTATGTAGAAATAATCAGTTGTAGCGCTATTAGTCAACTCGAATATTTCATGTCATTACAATAATTTTATGTAAAACAATTTGTTTAAATTAAACAAGCCGTGAGAGAGACAAAAGAATAAATTTTGTGGTTTACAGACATTTCATGTAGTCAAATTTATTCATATTAAGTAGACACTGACCTGTCTCTGTCCCTGCTTCGTTTTCTGTATGATGCCTCTGTAGATCCATCTAGTCGCCGTCGTTTGGCCTCATATGATCTGGATCGTGACCGTGAATGTGACGAGTAATGCTTCCTACGGGTGCGTGGCATCTGTAAGCATAATAAATAAAATATACTCATAGTTAAGTAAGATATAAAAGATTTTCACCCACATGGCCATTT